>JAQJVK010000002.1:54853269-55469850 GCA_035578135.1 Flexamia atlantica
ACAGAAATGGCTGTTGGATAGACCTTTTTATGATGTTAAAGAATTCTTAAATTGGAAAGAAGACTAAATTAATATTAACTATTTTCAATCTTAATGATTGTTAATAAAGAATTTCTCTCTCTCTCTGTCTCTCTCTCTCTCTCTAATAACCCCCCCCCCCTGAGGGCACTCAGGTGTTTTTCTTCACTTCACCTTTAAAAACACGGTATGCATTATGCAGTATTTTAAGTTCATCTCGTATGGTGATTGCATTAACCTCAAAATTCAACCCAAAGGCTTCTCTTTCCTGCAATTGTAAATAAAAGACCAAACAAAAAAACAAAAAATACTCATTTTAAGACAGCACAGTCTAAAGATTGTCCTTGTTTTATTTCCACTAATTAATAAATATGAGTTATTAAATAATGAAACCCTAACTGATAAATATCATCAGAAATCTCATATGATAGAAAATGTAGTAAATGCAAATATTTAACCTAAAAGACAACATACATTTAAACAAAAGCATCAACATAAGAATAATGCAGTAGAATCAAGAATATTAAATGAATATAAAAGGACAAACTATCATCTACTAAATAAAAAAGAGGAAGACAATAACACAAAACCAAAAGAAGGCAAAACCTACAGTAAGTTCAAAGTGAGTAAATGCCCTCCTATAACAGCCTCAAAGCTTCAAGAAAATGAAACATTTATAGACTCTCTTAACAAACATATTCACACTCTTTTCTACAATCCCAGTTACCAAGAATGATGATGCAAAAATGCTTAAAACTGAACGGTTAGGGTCACTGACCATTCTACATCAAAATGTGGATAGAGTGAGCAATAAAATAGAAAGGCTAAATCATCTTTTAGATCTTACATCGCCTGATTTCTTAGTAATAACTGAACATGATCAACATCCAGATGTCATTCTAAATACAAGACTTGTAGTGTATACCCTTGTTTGAGCATACAGTAGAAAACACAATTTAAAAGGAGGAATAGCTATATACAAAAAAGACGATTTTCAACATGAGGTTACAAACCTAGAAGTAGAATCCTATAGTATTCCCCTTGTCTGCGAAGTTTGTGCTATATCTATAAAACTAAGTCGCAAAAAACTTATTCAAATTATTGGAGTATATCGACCTCCAAATAAAAAAGAAGAACTAACAACACAGGCTCTAAATACGATTCACAATGTTCTGCTTTCAATAAAAACAGATGTCCATGATTTTATTTTAGTAGGTGATATTAATATTGACAACCTCATATCTTCTAGGGAAAGATGTTCTTTTAATGGTCTACTTGCAGCTCATAATGCCGAAAGAATCATGTTACCAGCAACTAGAATAACCAAAGATTCGAAAACTTCTGTTGACACAGTTTGTAGCAATCTAAACATTGAAGAAATCAAGGTGGATATTATAAAAACTGACATCGGAGATCATACTGGACAGCTCTGCCATGTCCCAGTTCCAAATTGGAGAGATAAAAACATCTCACAAACGTGTCAAATTATGAATTATAATTCTCTAGAGTATCTCAAGGAATCATTCCTCTTAACACCCTGGAACAGCATTTTGAATTCATGTAATGTGAATGAAGCATATGATAACTTTCAGACCATATTTAAACTACATTTGGAACACCATTGTCCATTACGGACATTCAAAATAAATAAAAATCTAAAAAGATTTATAAAATATGACAAAGAAGCCCAAAATCTGAAAACCAATTACCTTGAAGCTAATGATAGATTTTGCATTACTGGAAAAGAAGAGGATAATCAGTCAGCCACAAATCTAAAAAAAAGTTATGATCAAAAACTTAAAATTTTGAGGAAAGAAGTAAATGCAAAACTAATTAATAATGCCACTTGTAAAAATAAAGCCTTATGGAATATAACAAACAGTGAAAGGAAACCTAAAAAAGTCCATTCAAACTTTGATTATTTTATTTACAATGGCAAGAAAATTGAACAACCTAAAGATATTGCAGATTCCTTTAATGAATATTATTCATCAATAGCTGAAACTACGCTAAGAAATAACCAACAAATGTATAACAAAATAAATCATCCTCTAAATAAGTCATCTGTAAAAATCCCATTAACAATATTTAAACTTCCCTCGGCTGAAGAAATTGACAGATTAATAGATAATCTCAAACCAAAGACATCATCCGGTCTTGATGAAATATCTGGAAAAATACTCAAGTACTGCAAGAAGGAACTAATCCTACCAATACGACACATTTGCAAATTATCACTGGAACAGGGAGTTTTCCCTTCACAGTTGAAAGTGGCTAAGGTTATCCCAATCTACAAAACTGGAGACAAACACGAAATTGGAAACTACAGACCAGTCTCACTTATATCCACTATTTCAAAAGTAATTGAAAAGGTTATACATAGTAGGTTACTCGATCATATATTTTCTAATAACCTAATTACAGAAAGACAACATGGATTCATCAGTGGGAAATCGACATTAACATTCATCACAGATTTATGTGAGAATATTATAGATTGTATTGAAAATGGGAATAATGTGATAGTAATTTTCCTAGACCTTAGCAAAGCTTTTGATTGTATAAGCCATTCAATGTTACTTGAGAAACTTAAAGGTTTAGGCATTCATGATTCAGCTCTGAAGTGGCTCTCCTCTTATTTAAGTGAAAAGAGTCAAGTTGTTGAAATAAAACAATGTATTGGTGGAAAAACAACTGCTGAAAAATCAAAGATATTACCAGTAAAAAGAGGAGTGCCCCAAGGGTCTATTTTAGGACCAGTCTTTTTTATTCTCTTTTGTAACGACTTCCCAGAATACCTTGACCAATACAGTCATACTGTAATGTATGCAGATGACACTGTCATACTTACTTAAAAGGAAACAGTTGAAGAAATCAAAATAAATGCATACATTGCTTTATCTATGGCGATGGATTATTGTTCATCAAATGATTTAGTATTCAATGGGAATAAGACTAAACAAATAAATTTTGGAAAAAGAAAAAATTATATCTCAGATCTCCCATCAGTTAAATCAACAGAGAGCACAAAATATTTGGGTATCATTATTGATGATCAACTCTCATGGGATGAACATGTTGAAAATCTGAGTCTAAAGTTAAATTCAGCATTGTTCGCAGTTAGAAGAACTAAAGCCATAACCACCGAACAAGCTACTAAAGCAACATACCATGCAATTTTTGAAAGTTGTGCTAGATATGCTATTGCTGTTTGGGGCGGAGCGTCTAAAAAACATCTAGACAAGAATTTAATACTACAAAAGAAAGCTATCAGAATAATGGCCGGTTTGGAAGCAAGACAAAGTTGTAGGGAAGTTTTCAAAGAAAGGAAGTTACTGACTGTAGTCAACATGTATATAATGGATAGCATTTTATTGGCTGTCCATAAACGTAAACAATAGCATCACAAAAAATAACAACGTACACCATTATAACACAAGATATGCTGGCAACTACAACCTTCCACCGCACCACTCCAAATTATTCGAAACCAAGCCAACATATGCCGGATCCAAATTTTACAATGTTTTACCAGAAATCGTCAAAGATGCAAATCCTAGAAAATTCAAGAAGAAGTTACAGAAATGGCTGTTGGATAGACCTTTTTATGATGTTAAAGAATTCTTAAATTGGAAAGAAGACTAAATTAATATTAACTATTTTCAATCTTAATGATTGTTAATAAAGAATTTCTCTCTCTCTCTGTCTCTCTCTCTCTCTCTAATAACCCCCCCCCCCCTGAGGGCACTCAGGTGTTTTTCTTCACTTCACCTTTAAAAACACGGTATGCATTATGCAGTATTTTAAGTTCATCTCGTATGGTGATTGCATTAACCTCAAAATTCAACCCAAAGGCTTCTCTTTCCTGCAGACCCATTGATGAGTTTTAGGAGCGTCATTTATGTCCTCCATCATGGGAAGGACATTTGAGGATTTTAGATGTTTGGTAGGTTAGGTTGGGTAGGGCCTAATTGGTTGTTAACCCCTTAAGCGAGGAGTAATTTGCTCCCCGCGTGACCGGTAGCGTGCAATTAATTACACAATCAACACCAACAACCGGGGTTTCGTCTCAACTTGACGAACGCGATACTGCAGAATTCGTGGCGTGGACGTAGTTCCAGAAAAATTCACTAGAGTGCAGCACCAAACGGACTGCAACTCCTCAGGGTCAACTGTACAGTCGTAGAATGAAAAAAAACCTAGCAGAACAGTTGTACCAACAAAATAACGAAATAAATCAGCTGAGAACATCAAATCCGAGTAAACTCGGGCGTCGCGTGGAAGGCACTTAGATGTTCCACAAGATATCTCGTGCGTCGCACTTAAGTGCACAGAATACTACCATGAGCTGACTCATGTGTCGCGGTTAAGGGGTTAAAAATGGAAATATTTTGAAATAAATGGAAACTGCATATCTCGTTTCTTAAAAGCAGATTATGATGGCTAAGTTTTGTTTCAAAGAATTCTCTCAAACTATAAAAACTATTATGAAAAAGGAAGGACTTTAGTTCTCTCTTGAATTTGTTTATTCCTTACAGGGTTCAATTGAAGGGGTCCCCTGTAAAACGTTCTAAGCGACAAAAACCTAGGTTCGAGTAATCAAGCGTTGAAAGTTGAATTCTAAAATTTACAGTTTTTTCAAGGTTAGAACTTATAATCATGTATAATTTTTTAATATCCCGTTTATCACATCATAATGTAGCCTTATATTAAATTTTTACTTGCCATTAAGTATTTTAAAACATTTTACGTGTTTTTTTGGGGGTTATAATGTTCTAAATGACTGGCGTTTGAAACGTTATCTGACGGACTGCTCTTCAACTTTGTAAGTAAAACACCAGGGAGTGTAGGAATACCAACATACACTATAATAAAACTAAACATAAAGAAATTTTATTGATATGAAAGTACAATAACGTAATGTTGTTACAAAACGTGATAGGCCTATGTCAGTTTGCTAAAAGTTATCCAAATGCGGTACTTAAAACGTTATTCTTCTCACTTCTTTTGGGGGCAATTTCCCAGGCTTTGTCTTCTTAGTTTTTGAAATATAGGGTAATCCAGCTTTTCTATATCCTTCCTGGTCTTATCCTTTCACTTTCCTATATTTACTTCACGTGTTTTATTTTTATTTACGCGATTTAGGGCGCTGAGCGACAACACAACGACTGGCGGCGAGTCCATCTTTAAGGCAAATAGAACTTTATTCCCCACAAAGTCCCTGCAGTCCCATGAAGCACACCAACTTTGACAGACGAAATCAGGGCTACCAACTCTAATATCTTAAAAATAAAATATACCACGGTGTAGCTCATGTGTTAGAGAACCTTTTTCACTGAATATCTCAGATTTTGAAATGTTGTCGCTTAGAACGTTTTACGGGGGACTCCTTCAATTGTTTTGGTGCACTGCTAATCAATGCCTACTCGGGTATAGCTGGCGCCAATTCTTGGGGCCCAGTCCGCGCATGGGGCGGGGAGTGGGTAGGCTGGGACGAGAGGGGAGTAGTAGCAGCAGCAGCGGCCGACATTGTACTAGCCTGGCTGCGTGCATTCGGCAGCTCGCACATAGTTACTGCTTCTCTGTCAGTCGTTGTTCAGAGTAACAAGACGCTTCAATAAAAACTAATTAAATATTTTATATTGTTGAATAGAATTAAAACAGATCATCAATCGCCAGTAAGAGTCAATGTTCCATCGGTCAATGTTTTTAGGACGACATGTAGTGACACGCTATTGTTGACGGCTGAGAGCAGAATGACAGTGCTGCGCTCTAGCGAGGCATTGTCGCGCATGCGCACTAGCCGTTTTTGCTACCGCGCATCCACCACACTGGGCCCCAAGAATTGGCGTCATTTATACTTTGGCATTATGCCATGGCCGCTAACAGCAGCAGCAACGCATTCAACTCAGTCCTTGCAACAATGCTGCCTTCTGGGACGCAGAAATCAAAGACTGTTCATCTCAAATTTATACTGTAAACCAATTAAAGTAGTATGTTCTCTCCGATTATATAATTAGTTATGGTATCTAAAAAAAAAATCTCTAAAAATAGCCTAGTGTTCACCTTATAATACCAAAGAACCCCTATCTGGATTATGTTCATAGGTACCATAGATTAATAGGCCTATTCACTTTCCACTACTTCTATCGAGTTAAAAGATTTACTGTTTGCCTCAAGATATTTTTTAGAAAATCTAGCATTTTTACTTTTGCTTGCCACACTTGTCATGTTAATAAATAGTTGACAGTCTTGGTAGGCCTATTATCTTTATCATGCCAAAGACAGTTTGGCATCAATCTTGAGTTTTAGGTAACATTATTTTAATAAATTAATTTTAACATAGGCCTAAAGCTACCTATGTGGTTAATTAAATTAACCTATAGGCCTAAAGCTCTTAGTTTAAGTTAACAACTGTCCAACTAATAACTTGACCTATTATAAATTAATATGACTTTCCAGATTTTCTAGCAGTAAAAAAGATTATTAGGTCTACTTAGATCAGAATGATGAATAATACATTAGCTGCAGTTGAATTGGAAATGGACTTGGAAGTAAAATCCGAACCAGAATCTGAAGATGACACTTGTAATTGTAGCATGAGTGTGACTTCGTCTGTTGAAGAAGTCTTAAAGCCTGAACAATCCAAAAGTGACGAAGAGGAGATTGAAGAAGAACCCCTTGTAAGTTTCAAAAGTATATTTAGATAACCTGCCTTTTAATAGCTCTTATCAAATCCTAATCAAAATATAAAATCTAAACTGTCGGGCCGATTGGGCTGACAGTTTGCTGCTAGCTGTGTTTTATGTTTTTGACGCTAGAGCGCAGCTTACACAACCTAGCGGGAGTTAGATGAACTGCATCGGCTTGTCGATTACAAGTCTATACAGATAATGGATTTTTTGATTGTTCATCCTTCCAAACCATGTTGTATACTAAGCCAAATCAGCTGGTACATTTTTGGGCCAACCGGCCCGACTTGTACCGACTTGTACTTATTCGGTTTTATCAAAACCTTTTGGCTCTGAATTATGTTTAGTCTGGAAAAATGTAATTTCCGACGCTTCCCCTCCCACTTTTGAGGCACTTTATTCATTGGAAACGTTTACTAATCGCAAAAAACGATTTTTGTAATCAATATTTCATTGCAATTAAAAAAAACAAATTTTCAAAAATTTGGTGCCATCCATATAAATTGCCGTGGCAGTTGACAAGTTAATAACTGATAATGTGTTTTCTAAAAATTTAGTGAATTCAACTTCCTGGTTACAGTATTGTTTGTTTGCATTATTTATTATTTCTAGTTGTTAAGTTTTTAAAGCCCTAAGTTTTTGTCTTTTTCCATGATTTGAACCTGTTTTTTAGATTGAAATAGATTCGGTGATCGTCCCTCAGGAGCTGGTAAAAGATGAATTTGAACCAAATTTATTATTGTATGTGAAAAAAGAGAATCCTGATCCAGTCACAGTGGGACCTGTCGTTCATTACTCTGATTCTGTAAGCAATCCGTTTTCCAAGGATGATCAGTTTACCCAAATAGACACAGTCAGTGAATTGACAGTAACAAAAGCTCTTCGAAGTGTTAAAAGAAAAACAAAGAAAAACTCTCAAAATGTTTCCGAAGAAAATGGTAACAAAACAAAACAAAAAGTTAAGGTTTGTAAAAAAAAGACTTTGCGTGTCAAGAGTTTGAACAATGATACTGAAGCATCAACCTCTCTAAGAGGCTGCAGGTAACCCTTTTTATAATAGCATTAATATAAATATATTTTATAGAATAGTAGGTTTGAATATTGGACCCCTGATTTTTTTGTTTGGCTACTTTGAAAAATGTCAGTTGTTGTCAGGGTATATATGATAATGAATCCCAATATCAAATAGCAACTGTGTCCAATTTAATACCATCTCCAAATTTTCTCAGGATCTAACTGGGTATCTTTGGATCAAGCAGCAATCATATGACCTCTGTCTAGACAATTAAACTAAAATGTTAACCCTTCAACGTGTTTTTCTGTATGTGATATGTAGGATTTCTAACACCATCAAGTTTTTTGACTTGATGTGTACGTTCAGGGACATCCTAAAACATTTTTCAAATACAAAATGCTGGGCTGCCACGGGAGTCAAATATCCCGTGATTTCTTGTTTGTGATTTTACACGACCTTAAAGTCTCATTAAGACCACAAGGACCTACTTACTACATTATAAGTTTATGGTCGTGGCAAGATATAAGATACCTTTTCCATATTACATTGGCAAGTTCATGAAACGTATTATCTAAATACAAAGTAAGAATGTATAAAAATGTCATTGTCATAGTGATTGACGGATGTAGATGGGTGATTCTCTAGAAAGTGGGTTATTTCATGTCCCAACCGGAAAAAAAACATTTAGAAATAAATTTATATTAAATCAAATAGCATGTTCTGATTAAATAAATAGTAAATAAATACGTGGTGAATTCCATATTCCTGAGTAATTTAACATTAATTAGTAAAAAAATGGAGAAACGCTGTTTGTCATTCCTCTGGCATGTTCCTACCTTGAAATTCGACAAAGTTAGCTGATTATGATATATTTTTAGTGGTTTTAAAATTTACTTAATATTTTTATTTTGTTACATAATATATATGTAATGTCATATTCTGTTCAGACAAATTGTTTCTACCTATTTAACAATTTTATAAAACATTTACTTTTGTCCCTTGATTTTACTCATCATTCCTCTGGCAAACTGTTGGTGTCAGGTAAAAAAAGAGAAATTTAGTTGGCAGAAGGAATTTCAGGGATATTTTGTCCTAAAGTTTGGCAATACTGTTTCCTTAAAACCACATGTTCAGTAGCTTTCTGATGTTAGTGTTTTTTATGTGGTGGTTGTGTCGCCTCACCTGCTGCTGTCACACAGGCTATCATCATTTCTCTAGCATGTTTTTTAATTTAAATTTATATATAATTTTTTATTAAAAGCTACAAATCTAAACCTAGTAGATGATAGTTTATCGTAGGCATAAATTTCTCATTTAATAATCGTATTTAATAGTGTAAAACCTAACCTAAAGCTGTAAACATCATTCTTCTGGCATCATTCCTCTGGCGAATACATGCCAGAGGAATGACATGAAGACCAGAGGAATGACAACTTTTTTTTGAGGTTACCTTATAAAAAACTGCTTAAAATAATTATGAAAATAAATTTATTTTATATTGGTACTATTGTACAAATTTCATGTAAACTTCTAAAAATTCCCGTAGGAATCGCCCTTACAAAAGAGCCAGAGGACTGACGTTTCTTGATCAGAGGGGTGACATATTACACTGTCGCCCATCTGAAGAAACTAAGAATACTTATTTTTTTCAGTTTAGGGATGCCTCAGTCAAGAGAAGAGAGATTGAGGAAGAAAAGGGAAGCAGAGAGAAGAAGATATGAAAGGCTTAAGCGAGATGCTGAAGGCATTATTTGGTTAAAAGAAAAAGAAAAGAAGCAATATGCCCTTAAGAAAAAGAAAGGAATCATTCAACCTATTGATAAATATACTCCACGACGACAGAGAATCCAAAGAAGACATTGGCGGGAGTGTTCAAGAAGATACAGAGAGAATAAAAAACTCAATGAGCTGAAGGGATTGTATGTTGAAAATAACACTCCTCCCCACCTAGGAGAAGATTCTAATGAAGAAGAAGAATCGTTACAGGATAGCACCAAAAAGAAGAGAGTAAATAAATAAGAAGCAGGAAATCAGCTATGAAAGACAGAGTGATCTCTGAACTACAATCCAAAGTCGAAAAATATAAAAAGCGTTACCAATGGCTCGAAAAGAAAAATGGAACCACAAAAGATAGTTTCACTCCAAACAAAAGAGTAATGATTTTGATGAAAAATAAAGAAGGGAGTGGTGAAATAAAAAAAATTATTCACAGAAGCCATAAAAGAACAAATTAAGGAATGTAGCCAAAATATGAAATCGGTCAAAGTAAAAAAACTTTTGAGAAAGGTCATGAGTGGATCGATTGTGAAGAAGTATCACTTGATTATTCAGTTCCCTTGGTGTTTGAGATACAAGGGTAAATTATTAAAAAATAACAAAGGTGGTGTGAAACTAACAATAAAAGTGAGAAATTAAAGAAATCAATGATCATTCAGGCCTAAAAACTAGTCGAAGAGTTTTTTTTAGGATGATGCACACAGTAGAATGACAGCAGACAAAAAGGAGTTCGTTAGCCTAAAGAAAGTGAAAAAACAAAAAAGATATCAGTGTGATACAATGAAAAGTCCTCACAAGGAATTCTTAAGATTACATCCAAACATGAAGATTGGTTACTCGACCTTTTGTAGGCTTAAGCCGTTTTGGATTAAGTCAATGGCACTATCAAATCGAGACACCTGTAAATGTATGATTTGTGGAAATATAGAATTTTTGATTGATTCTTTGAACAGAATTGGAGTACTGCCTCAAATATCATTCAGAGATTGCAAGAGCTTATATTGTTGTGACTCACATAATGAATCTTGTTTGCTGCGCAAGTGTAACAAGTGTCCAAAGCCAGATTTGAACAAATACTTACCAGCTGATTGTTCTGTGGTTACGTATTGGTTTAAAGTCAAGGAACGCATTACAACAAAGAGAACAGGTAAAGAGAAGATTATTACTAAAGTGTCAAAAATAAAAGTTTGTTCAGCACCTTACAAAGTTTTGATTGAGTTTGAATTATCTATGGAGTCATTTTTAAAACATGAGGGCCTTAAATAAATATCATCATTATGGTGAGATCAAGGTAATGAAAAAATCTTAAAGAAAATGAAGCGGCTATTCATATGGATTTTAGTAAGAACTACTCATTGAAGAATGCGGAAGAAATCCAAGCGTTTCATTTTGGAGGATCAAGGCAACAGATATCATCATTCTCCATACTGTAGTTGTGTATGTGAAAAACCAAACACCAACAAAACAACTTCTATGAGTTTTTGTTCTCTTTCAGAATCTCTAAATCATGAAGTTGCAGGTATCTGGGCCCACCTTAAACCTATTTTTATATTTATATATTTGGGCCCACCTTTTTTCAAATTTATTTTTATCTAAAAAAATCTTATGTCATATATTGATAGGATGAAATGGCAAATAGATAATATTGTTGGAAATTTTAAGTCATAAATATCGAATATAAATATGATGTCATTCCTCTGGCAAGTTGTATCATTCCTCTGGTAATATTTTTTTCATAAATAAGAAAATAATTTTTCAAGTGTTTTTTTCTGGAAAAATATCACTTGAATATAAATAAATTATAAAACACCAAGAACAGACATTAATTCCAAAAATATTTTTTTGCCATTTATTGGCTTAAAATAACCCACTTTCTAGTGAATCACCCAGATATTGAAGGTACCTTTTAGGCTTGAAGGTAAAATTTATTTGTATTTAAGTTATCTGTGGATAAAAGGTTTAACAAACAGTGCCATCAAGTGATCCTGTTTGTAGTTTGTAAGGCTACAGCTGTGTTTTCAAATTAACAAACACATGTTTTTCGATCATGTATTGAACGAAAAACTCTTTCCAGTCGAATATAATCGCAATCTGCATTATGGATAGTCAAGCACAAAGAACCAGTTCTGAGGAGGGGGGAGAGGGTCATTGCTTCCGGTGGCAGCACATTACATACATTACATCTCTATTACCGGCACCATAGGTGTCTGTCTTGTTGTGTTTTGTGTGTGTTTGTGCTCAATTTAATTAATATGACGACCATAAAGATGAATATCAATAACTTCCATTGACATTTTTACCCGATGATGTGTCTAAGAGGTACGAAACAACTGTAGTCTTACAAACTGCTAAAGGGATCTCTTGACGGCATAGGTATTTCAAACCTTTGATTGATTGTTATTTAATGATTCAGAGGGCTATCCCATGATAAATCTTATGATGGCAAACAAATTTTGCAATAGAATTTTATCTGCGCAAAATTTATTTTCAATGCATTATCATTACTATATTAGTACGTTCGACGGTTCATTATACTCGACATTACATGAATGCTCTAAGTTCCTTGGCATCATGCTGCACGCTCACTGGTAGAGTGCTGCATCATGGCGATTCCATTCATTTATTTAAGAGCCCCAGCACTTCGCAGTGGGTGGTAAATATTTTCCCAGATTTGTATTTAACTGTACCTGTTTATGGTTCGAGTTTGTAATAAAATTTGACAAATTTTATCGACCAATAAAGGCTTTTTATTGCAGTTTTACTGTAAGTTTCGTCCTGATTACAGGCTGGCAGGGAACCCTCATCATTTATGGCAACGCAGCAAACACATAAATCTATCAAAAATATTAAATATTGATAGTTTTAAACTAGGCCTATGTCACTTTTACATTTTTCATCTTTATGAACTGTTATTTAACATTTTAATTATTGATCAGATATTAATATCTTAAGGAAATGTGGTTGAAACATTTTGCTACAGGATCATTAGTCAAAATTTTACTATAAAATAAATTAATACTCGTAAGTGCCTATCCTTCCATAAAAGAGACGAAAACTTGTAAATTTGTACTACAGTTTTTACTTCGAAGAAATATACACAGCTTAAAAACAAAATGTGAGATTTGTTTTTAATTCTAGGATAAATGAAGAGGAAGAGGCGAAATTTGAGAACAAACTATTAATAATGAATGAAGAGGGTCTGAAAAGATCAGCTGAAAGGGAGGAAGAGCGCAGTATTGGGAAATCGCGTATTAGAAAAGGAAATAGAGAAAAGGAATTAGAACTGGAAAGAAAGATGAAAGAAGTAGAAAATGAAATGAGAAAAATTGAAGCTCAAAGAGAGAAACTTCAAGAAGAGTTCAGAAAACTTGAAGAAGAGAGAGCATTGTTCGAAAAACAAAAATTAAAACCTACAGTCATAAATGAAAATCCAAACACTAGACATCTTGTGAAGAATAAAACAATTCAGGAACAAGAAGAACATTTAAAAGAATTAGCAAGAGATTGTAAGAAAAAGAAAAAACAGCCAGCTTTAAACCTCAAAGAACTAGAAGAAAAACGAAAGAAGCATCGAGAATATTGGAGAGTGCGTAGAGAGCGAATAAAAAACCATCCTGAACTACATTTACAAGAACGATTGAAAGAAAAATTAAGGAGCAGAAGACGAAGACAGGAGGGCAAAATTAAAAAGATATCTGACATGTCAATGAAAGAAAGGAAAGTTCAACGAGAACTGTGGAGGAAAAGAAAGCAAAGGCAAAGAAAAGTTTCAAATGTAAAAGGTTTGTTTATTGCTGGCGATGATACACCACCAGATCCGCTTCAACCTGCATTGATTGAAAAACAGAAAATAAAACTTATTGTCACAAATGAAAATCCATGCACTGAACATGTGAAGAGTAAAATAATTCAAGAAGAACACTTAAAAGAATTAGCAAAAGATCGTAAGAAAAAGGAAAAACGGGCAGTTTTAAACCTCAAAGAACAAGAAAAACGAAAGAAGTATCGTGAATACATGAGAGTGCGCAGAGAGCTAATAAAAAACCATCCTGAACTACATTTACAAGAACGATTGAAAGAAAAATTAAGGAGTAGAAGACGAAGACAGGAGGGCAAAATTAAAAAGATATCCGACATGTCAATGAAAGAAAAGAAAGTTCAACGAGAACAGTGGAGGAAAAGAAAGCAAAGGCAAAAAATAGTTAAGAATGTAAAAGATTTGTTTATTGCTGGGGATAGTATCTCATTAAATGTGGAAGAGTTGTTTGTTGCTGGCGATGGTATGCCAATGAAAGTGGAAGATTTGTTTATTGCCGGCGATGGTACGCCATTGAAAGTGGAAGATTTGTTTATTACTGACGATGGTACGCCATTGAAAGTGGAAGATTTGTTAATTTCAGGCGATGGCACGCCACCAGATTCATCTCAACCTCGGCCCTCGGTTGAGTACCCCAAATAAAAGCAGCAGAGGTAAAAATATGCTAAGACAAAAAACCAAAGTGAGGGGAAAGCATTTGGTTTGAAAGAAGAAAAAAATGAAAATAATTTAAAAATTTATGTAAAAATTGGTTAAAAAATGTGTTCACATACTTGAAAGATGTTTTATTTGAGAAATTAAGATGTTTTAAACAACAGGAATTATTGCTTGAAGTTAAGAAAACTTTAAGAGATTTTTTTTAATTTTTACTCCCTGTTTTTATACTTTTGTAATAATATTCTTTAAATAATAGAAATAACCTCTATTGCTGTGAACATCTTCTAATTTGAGCTGGGTTACTTGAGGTATTTACTCTACTATTTTTGTTTTTAACCAGACAGAGGCAATAAAACATCTTCAAGATGTGGAAAGTGTTGGAAAAAGTCACGCAGGATTTTGGAAAATTCACACGTTGAAGGGTTAAGCCATTATTTAGCAACTTTTTAATTCAATTTTCAAAAACAAACGACTTACCTTTAAAACAAGGTTGAAATGACCTTTCCGTCCGCAGTTCAAATCCTTGATCTTCACAGGTTAGATCAAGCTGACATGTTTCGGTATAAGAATACCATTATCAAAGCTCAGTACACCGATCTTACAAAAACACATTGTTCCTGTGGTCATCATAAAGTTAAAATAAATTAAACAACACAAACACAACAAGTACATACGACAGATTAATAAAAACAAAATTTGATAGGCCTATCACACGAGGAGAACAAGTCATCGCGGCCACGGTGCAGGTTGCAGACTGCGTTGACAACGTTGCCATAGGCGTCGTGCCCCTCTAACTGTGCTCGATTCTTCTTCCTGTCACTTACCACACTTGTCCCAACACCCAGTTCCTTAGCTAATTTTTTTACCTGAATCTCCCAAGTCGAGTCTTTTGACAGTTTCTGTTCTAAAGTTAAAACTCCTTTTACAACCACTCATTTTGAATCTTCATTCTTATATATCGATATCAGTTCACACAAAGAGTTCACAACTATAAACACTTCAAGTAACAGCAATAAACTAAAGCGCGAAATTGCCATGGGCTATTCCTGTGTTGTTTACTGCTAGCGGCCCAAGTACCAAACCAAAAAACTGTGTTCACCAAAATGCTGTAATGTACTGCTTAGGCAATGTGACTCCTTCAATTGTTGTGATTCCAAATGCGTACTGTAATTTATTGAATTTGCATTTTACTTTTAGAAGGCGAATCACGTTTTTGCCGTGATTCTGATTTTTTAATTTCTCTAGTGGGCCGGTCCGAATGACCCGGAACCCGGATAATGTGGGGTCCGGATAATCAGAGGCATACTGTATATTTTTTTTTAACATGACAACAACTGCATTATATTCACAGCCACTAATGAACTCGATAAATGAAGATATCAGAGGTATTTTTTAGTTTGACTTATTATTGACATGGTTTTACATTTAGTACAATAAGATGCAGCACTGGCATTAGTTTTCTTTTTATTTCTATTTTGTCTTATAGGCCTAATCTGCAACAACTGATTGGCACAGTTCAAGTTTTGTCTCAGTTCCTTATTCATCCAGACAACCATGTTTTTAACGTTTTTTAAAACTAAATTCCAGCAGTTAGCAGATAAACCTATTTTGTGTTTGTATTGTTTATATTTTATTTCTCTTAATATTCTCTTTCCCCTAATCTTCTAAATTAATTTACAGTTCTGGTGCTGAACATGGTTTATGCTCTAAAATACCCAAAAAGAAAATGGTTTTGAGAAAAAGAGGAGAAAAGAGGGCAAAAAGGCTGCATCCAGAAAATGATAATATGATGTTGAATTTCAATTTAACTGAAAATTTAAAAATAAGTAGCGAGTTAGAAAAAGAAAGCTCTGCAAATCCCATTTCCAATGAACTAAATTTAGAAAATATATCTTACTCAAGAGAGGAGGGTGAAAAAGGGTCATTTATCATTAACACAAAATCAAAAGGAAAAGAAAACACTCAGTGTAACAATGAAGACGAGAACACTGCTGATAGTGGAATCAGTTTTGGTAATTGTGAGTTAAATGGCAAAGAAAATGACAAAAGAAGTGACACCTTCAGGGATATATCGAAACCAAGCTCATACGACTGTACAGTTTGTGGAAAACAATTCAGAGAGAAAAGTCATCTAGCCACACATTCCAGAGCTCATAATGACATTAGGAATTTCAAGTGTAATGAGTGTGGACTTCGTTTCAAAACCAAGACTAATTTGTTTTATCACACAAAAACTCACGAAGCGCCATTTGATTGCTTGAAATGCAACAAAACTTTCCTTCAAAAGAAGATATTTACACGCCACATGAGAATAGTTCACAGGTGAGAGGCCTTCTGCTTTAATTTCACTATTGATGTTCCAGCAAAATCTTTGCTTTTGGGAATCATTATAAACAATGTCAACGGTATTCAATCTATTTATAAAGAACCCCAAAATCAATATATTATTTAAAAATTGTACCACCAACTGTTCTGTGGCTTTGGCCAGCCTTATTGGTAATTGAGTGGGTGCACTGTATTCAGAATAAGTGTTAACCCTCGAGTGGGCGCATGCGGAGTTTTCCTCCGCACGTGTTTTTTATGTTAAAATAAACAGACATAATGGGTGTCGGCGGTCGTGTCCGGCTCCGTACTTTATGCCCCTCATTCCAGGAATTTCCTATAGCTATTTATACCCCCCACCCCCCCCCCCCTTGTTACCTCGTTATATGCAATTCAGAGATGCCGTCTTAGTTTGCGGAGCACCCTCTCCCGTTACACAGACACTGATACCTATTTTTAAAATTCATAATAGCAATGGATTTGTAATTATTATTAATTTTTTGGACTTTTCCCTTTGCTTTCGAAAAAAAGAAGCGAAAGGAAAAGTCCAAAAATGTAAATAATAATTAATACATATTTTATACTAGAAAATTACTTACTATGTTATATTGAAATATTACACCTATGAAGTTGAACAATTAATTGAATCGACGATGAAATGTGATTCCTAATGAAGTTTGTCAACATTAAAATACAATATTTCGTTATAAAACAAGTAAAATGGGTTAAATTTGTGCAATCTAGTGTTGCGGAGTAAATCTCCGCATGCGCCCGCTCGCATTTTGCCGAAGAAGCGCCCCCTCAAGGGTTAAACATCTGTTCTGTTGTGCGAAAAATCAATCACATCAATTATATGTTTAAAGTAATGACTCATTTAGAATGTGAAAGTTTATGCTGCAGTTCATATGCAAAAATATTAAATCTTATTAAGGTTACACTGTAATCTATATTAATCTTACATGAAATATGACAGTGAAAGCTTTCACAGAGTTTTCTGTAAGTCCAAAAATAGATTATCTTCTCATTTATAGAGGTATTACTCAATATTATGTTTTTGCATTGCCGCAAAACAACTTTTGATACATCATTGTAGCACAAATTTCATAAATTAACATTAAAAATAGGCTTAATTAACATTAAAAAAAAACAACTTGACTGTTTAACCCAATTAATAGTTTTAACAGACGATTTGAAGAGTTTCCACTTTTAGCCATCTGCCAGTATGGCAGACTAGAACTGTAATATACAAAATACTTGGAGTTCATTACAATAAAATAGGAGAATTGATAAGTTGGCAGATGCGGAAACAAATCCAGTTTATTGGTATAGGATTAATTTGGGTTTATTTATCTGAAGTTATTTGATAACAATTTTTTCTAAATCAAATTAATTATTCCTGAGTACAATTGTAAACTAGAGTAATTGAGAATCATTATATTTAACACTGCATTGGTTGCGCGGATCACTATTGTGACCCAGGGGTAAATTTTGTGCTGCTGGTTGCAGTTGATATTGCGCTTGACCTTGAGCGGTCATCTACCTTCCCCCCACACACTGAGAGACAGACCAGTGCTGTCAGAGCTTCCTTGCTGTTGAGAGTGTGTGACTAGTACAAGTTTTCTGTTACTGGATCACTATTGTGATCCACACGACCAAACGCGCACCGCTTTTTTTATCTTGATTTATTTTGTATTTTTAAAAACTGTGTCAGTTTACTTATATGGTGTATATATTGTGTATATATGGCACACACACAATATATACACCATACAAGTAAACTGACACAGTTTACTTATATGGTGCGTACACTGCGTATACACCATATATATACAACATATACTGGTATATATGGTACACACAATACATACACAATATATTGTGTATATACTGTGTATACACTGTGCATATACCATATACACACAATATATGGTATATAAATTATGGTAATACCATATATATATATATATATATATATATATATATACAATACAATGTATATATATACCATAATGCATTTGGTATATATACCAAATACATTATGGCATATATATACCATAATGTATTTGACATATGTACAATATACACATGTCAAATACATTATTGTATATATATACAACATATATACAATATATGGTATATTGTATACGTGGTGTATCATAAAATGTATTTGAAAAATGTGAGTTTTCCTTTAAATAATAATAATAATTCATTTAAATGTGCATTGTACCTTCTTTTATACCCTCCACTCATCATATGATACATTTATATAAATATAAGAGTGTGAAGAAAAATAATATGCCGTGGATCACAATAGTGATCCACGCGACCAAACATGAAATATATAGGCGCGACCACTGCAGTGTTAATCTATTTTAGATGATTGATAAAAATTTAAATGTAATTTACTTAACAGAGGAGAAGGTCAGTTCAACTGCGACATCTGTGGACGCCCGTTCAAGTCAGCGCACAACTTACAGCTGCATTACACTCTGCATACCGGAAACAAGCCGTTCTCTTGTGATGTTTGCCGAAAGTCATTCGTCTACAAGAGCACCTACCGTGCTCATATGAAGGTAATGTTGATTGTAGGTTAAATTTTGGAATTTTGTTTACTGATTTATTTTAGAACACCACAGTTATCTAAATACGAGTAAGAATGTAATCTAAGTGGAATTTTTCCCTTGAAATTTAAAATTATACTAACATTAAGTACTCTCTCAACGATTGCACTGAAAACCTCTAAAGGAAAAGATTTATTTGAACTAGAGATTGCCTGCTGGTCGAAATGCAAATAGAAAATTTGGGTTTAGTTTTTACTCATTGCTCCAGAAAACATTTCACTGAATTTGTTTATGAGTTCTTGTTATTCCGTAACAAACATGGCTACTCATAAGGTCCATGGTAATTTTTTTATAATTTCAAATTCATTGTTTGAAAATTCTTAAAAATTACAGTAAATTATAATGGGATTGTGCACATCTAAAGGAAAGTACTTTTCTAACAGGGTGTATTGATTTTTGCTACTTTGCTCACTGGCTGAGGAAAAGGGATCACCTAAGAGGAGGCTAAAGGCAATTCGGTGTCACCCTCGCCGTTTTTAGATTCGTACTAAAATTACTCCGCGATAATAATTGGAAAAAGTAGTGTGATGTAGTAAATATCCAGTTATTCTAAAATTATGGCATTAACTAGCATATAAAGTACTCTTTTCTACGTTTTAAGTCCAAAATATAGCTACAGAGGCTGATATAATGTCGTCGCTCATTAAATAAGTGTTCAAACAGTAAAGAAAGTAGTAAATATTCCTCCGCGGGGTCGACGATCAGCGCGTGTAAACGTTCACGCGGTCGCATTTTCCGGCAAGATATTTTAATTTAGAGAAAATAATTTTATTGCACCTTGAAGACAAATAAATTCAACACTAGGTTCGTGAAGTACATTTTTCATTTTCTTTCTACATTCTGAATTATTTTAGCTCAAAAAATCAACTAGCTAAAACCAACTATTTGAACTGTAACGCAAATTACTCTTGTATTTGTTAAGATATCGGACGAATAAAAAATGCATACTGAAAGGAATTTATTTCTTTTCATTTTGATTCGGAGCTTATTGTCGTACGTTGAAAAATAACGTCAGGATATGGTATTGTTTGATGTTGTAACCCGCGAAAATCATGAAAACACCCTTGTGTGCGGGGACGCATTCCGACTAAAGTTTTCGATCGAAAATGAAAACATTAAATATTAAATTAAAGAGGAGAAAAAACCCTACAAAATATTACCATTTGGTTCCAAGATTATAAGAAAGGTAGATGAGTGATTACACTTAAAGTTCAGCCGACGGTTTTTAAGTGATTGTTAATTAGATAAATTGGGCAATACACATTCAGAGGCCGATTACTCCTATATTTTTCGTATAGTCGTAATTAAAGTGGTATTTTTTTATAGAATTTGTTCTCCTCTTCAATTTGTTATATTTCGTTTTGATTTTTGCTCGAAAATTAAGGACGAAAAGCGTTCTCAAACACAAGGGTGTTGTCATGATTTTTGTGGGTTTCAACATCGCGCGAAACCATATCCTGACGTTATTTTTCAACGTACGACAATAAGCTACGTATCAAAATGAAAAGAAAAAAATTCCTTTTAATATGCATTTTTTATTTTTCCGTTATCTTAACAAATACAAGAGTAATTTGCGTTAGAGTACAAATAATGGGATTTAGCTAGTTGATATTTTGAGCTGAAATAACTCAGAATGTAAAAAGAAAATGAAAAATGTACTTCATGAACCTAGTGTTGAATTTATTTGTCTTCAAGGTGCAAAAAAATTAATTTCTCTTAATTAAAATATATCGCTGGAAAATGCGACTGCGTGAACATTTACACGTGCTAATCGCCGACCCCGCGGAGGAATATTTACTACATTCATTACTGTTTGAACACTTATTTAATGAGCGATGACATTATATCAGTCTCTGAAGCTATATTTTGTACATAAAAGTGGAAAAGATTACTTTATATGCTAGTTAAGACCGTAATTTTATAATAACTGGATATTTACTACGTCACACTACTTTTTCCGATTATCATCGCAGAGTAATTTTAGTACGTATCTCGACCACGAGGGTGACACCGAATTGCCTTTAGCCTCCTCTTAAATCATGCTTGCCTATCATAGTTTATAGATCCTTCAACCTATTAATCAACCTCATAGTTAATTAACTTTAATCACTTAATCACTTTAACATGTTCGTGGCGGCATGGGAGCAATCGCTCCCATGCCGGACTCTAATGCCATCCTGGTGGGAGCAATCGCTCCCAAGCTGCAACGTTTTAAAACCAGGATCTGAGCTTGAAATCTGAAACTTTAACAGCACTTCTGGATAGTATATTGTATTTTGTGCACTGGACGGTGCTGCTGCTACGATAGTAACTTTAATTTAGAGCACCAGGATGGCGGCAAGGAACACAAAAAATCGTGCCGCCGCGAATGTGTTAACCAAAGGACAAGCGCTGCATAGCAGCTTTAAGATTTTGTGTATTTTTTCACATGGTCAGATGATAAAACAATGTTTATCATCAGCTGTTCCATGAAATGATTCCTGTCTAGAATCTTATTGAGAAATACAAAACAGAGTATCAAGGGCTCTCCCCCTTAATCTAAGATTTTTCAGTAGAAAATTTTATACTGAGCTCTTTCTGATGACTAAATTTTTTAAATCAGATCAGAAATATGTGTTGATTCTTGTTCTCAAAAAACCCTTAGCATAATAAATTAGTATAGTTGTAAAAACTGAATTTATCGTACAGTTGCAACTAATCATGTCAAATATTGAAAATTAAAGGGAACAAGGTTACATGTTACTCTCACTTCAATGTCAAAACCAGATCTGGTGGTATAAACCTCAAAAACTGTCAAGTTTGGAAAGACCGTGACTGAGTGGTATGTGAAGGATTTTGATTTATCGCTTTGGTTTACAATTCATCTCTACATGGTGTCATCCGTCGCAGGCGCACGAGGCAGACGACCAGTTTGACTGTGAGGTGTGTCTGGCCGACGGGTCGCAGGACAAGGGCGAGCTGAGGCGCAGGTGCAACCACCACTCGCAGGCACGCCCGTGGCTCTGCACCGTCTGCGGCAAGGGCTATCCGCTCAAGTCCACGCTCAAGTCGCACATGCGTTCGCACGAGGCTGAGAAACCGTTCAAGTAAGTAGTCCAAGTGGGTTGTTGCCTACTTTGATGAAGGTGGAGTTGTGTTAAGAAAGGTGGTTGGAGTTGGAATCCACAGCTTCAAGGTTTGATCCCATTCAATGGATTTAACTTAAAATTTACTAGAAATTGCCTAAGCCAAGTATCTAGTCATGTTGGAAAAGTTTCCTGGACTTAGACGGAAACTGGTCCAGTGTAACAGAACCCTTATGACTTTGACTTTTGAAGATCCCTCAATCTTAAGGATAGATGGCGGCATTAGTGTTTTCATTGAGAGATATGGAGTAAAAAATAACACTTCTTCCTGGTCGATCTTTGTCAGGAACAACAATCAAGTCAAATAAGCTTTATTCATGAACATTTACTGTGTTGTATACACTGTAATGCTTACGAAAACCAGGTTTTTTTTCCAATTAAGGTTGAAAAGGAGGTCCGAAGATGAGGTTGACTGAAAATATAACTACAATTTTGGCATGCAAAACAAGCTTAATGAGTTCAAGCCGTCTGATTTGTTTTCTACTTTTTTCAGATGTGACAAGTGCGGAAAGAACTTCATGAAGAGACAAACTTACGAGTGCCATATGAAGACCCATACGGGAGAGAAACCGGAGTACATGTGTGATCAGTGCTCACAGTCCTACTACAACATCCTCTCCTTCAGACGGCACTACATGAAGCACACCAGTGAAAAGAAGTTTATCTGTGATATTTGTAACAAAGCATTTTGGACCAAAGATGCGATGAAGGTGCATAGAAGATCGCACGAGAACATGAAAACATTCCAGTGTACTCAGTGTTCGAAAGCGTTTGCTCACAAACACACGTTAGTCGCTCACATGCGCACTCATACCGGTGAGACTCTACACTCGTGTGACATCTGCTGTAAGACGTTCATGCACAAGTATCATCTGACTCGTCATGTGCGTCAACACTCCCCGCCCTTCCCTCGGCCCCCTCTCCCCCTCACTCCGTCCCTCTATATGCTCCCTCCCCATAATCACCTGGATATGCCTACTTTGCAGATTTTATAGCAAATATATATTATTTTTGTAAAAAGTGGCGTGGTCATTATTTTTATGCCCTATTCACTCTCACTCCCATGCTATTAGTGCCCACGGAGGGCCTTAGCAGCACTAACAACTTTCTCCAGCTGTCCTGGTCTTCTGCCTCTTCCTCTCTTGCCCAGCTCTCTGCCTACTCTGCTTATGTCTCCTCTGGTGCTATCCCGACATCTCTTGGGTCTCCCTATTGGTCTTCTTCCCTCTGGCTTTCCAAAGCTTACTTCCTCTACATTAGTTCCTCTTCTCATCACATGGCCAGCCCATCTTGCTCCTCCTGCTTCACAAAAGCTGTAACGTCTATCTTTTTATGTCTGCCTTATTTCCTTGTGTTGCCTCCTCCATTCACCTTTTTCAAGAGTTGGACCAACTATTAATCCCAAACCGAGTATTTTCCTGAACATTTTATTTTCAGTTATATCAACTTCTATTTTTTTCTTCAAAACCTATTTCTCGGAACTTTAAGTTTCTGGTCTAAGTATTTCTGGTTTGATGTATTCTTATTTCAGTTTTTCGAGATACAATTTTTCACTTTAAAAGTTTGTTGCTGGGATATTTACATTAGCTTGTACGATTTGATTTATCAATTTGATTCCTTTTCACGCAGATATCCATTTATCACTTGTTATGCATTATAGATTCAAATTCTTTAATTTGATGGATGGCAAAGCCGTAGCCAGGAAATTTTCTGGGGGGGGGGGGGGTTTGGTCAGGGCCGGTGGCTCAATTTCCGGCTCACCAAAAGTGGTGACCTATTTTTTTTACTCACTTTTCGCCTATGCATTTGCCCTGCGGGGTATTTCCCTATTTGGGGGGGTTTCGGCTATTTCGGGGGGGGTTTTCACCCCTTAACTACCCCCCATTTACTACGTTTTCAAGGCTATTTCGGGGGGGGTTCTGACCCCCTAACCCCCCCCCATTGGCTACGGCCTTGATGGATGATGTTGTTCTTTTGCTAAGTTAAACGGATTGTAAAAATCAAAATTACCTCTTACTTGACAATGATTCCTCCACAACTATCTCTATGCAGACTTGATATTTTGTCTTTAAGTTCCTCTTTGGTTGTACATGCTCAACAAGGTATAAGCTTATATCTAATGTATTTCATCTGAGCTTTATTTTCTTCAATTAAGAACTCCAAAATTTTACTAAGTAAATATTTGTTCATGAAGTTGTCATGGTAATAATTTTATAAAATTAAGAAGTAAAATAAAACAGTCATAAGTATTGGCAAATTTCACCCACCTCTCCAAAAAATGTATTTCTTCATGTGAAATAAGCTTTTAAGTCTCAAACAAAAAATAATTAAAAGGCTGTCTAATATTTTTTTATTAAAGACAGTTTAATAGCAACACAGTCGGCACTGCATTACAGAGGGTAGTAGAAACAGGGCCGGATTTAATATTTGGGCCTAATATTTTTTTTCGTCCATTAGTTTTGAGGTTGGTAGTCCATAAATCCCTCCTAATTAAAGAATAATATATATATATATGTAACTTGTCAGGAAAACAAATAGGCAAATCCTTTTTTTTGTAATAGTAAAAGGCTCCTGAGCATTGACAATTTGCCACCAAAACAGCCGGTATGCAATTAGGAAAGGTCCCTCTAGTGCCAATAAAGGCCACCAAAACACACATTTTGCCCTTTAAGCAAATTTGAAGAGGCTTTCCAAGCACGGGCAAATGCTGCCAAGAAGACAAATATTTTCCCGTTTGAACACTAAGTAAAGGTTCCACGAGTGCTGGCCACCAATACACGCATTTTACAAGTGGAACGACTTTAAAAGGCAGCACGGGCGCCGGCAAACTCCATAAAAATTATACGTATGTCTCTTTGAACCATTTGATGGGGCTTCACAGGCGCTGCCGCGGTCAGCTTTGGTGGTGCCCTTTCCCTGTTGGCATTGATTCCTCCCCGTGTTCCTCAGAGGCTTTACACCATCAGCACTGGGTATAAGTAATAAATACTAAATTGCTCAGTGTTTACGATTTTTTTTATTTTAACTTGAACGTCCTTGTGCCCTTAGGGCATTGCCTACTGGGCCTATTGGAAAATACAGCCCTGAGTAGAAAGGCATTTGTTTGTTTGCAGCCTATTGTTTTTCTGCAGCCACCCATACTCAGAGAGGTAGGGTTGATTCATTGACAGGGTTATAGTTGGGTAACATGCAAAGTGAACGGCGATAGAAGTATAATTGCTTGTAAGCTTATTTACTGATAGAGGGTAAAGAATAAGTGAGTTTGCGGCAAGTCAACATTCTAATTCTCTTGTTATGTAGAGGACATTAAACTCATACTTCTGGGAGAATAAAAATTTTCAAGACTCCGACCAGGGGTCAGCCTTCATTAGTTCAGATTTCTGGAGTTACTCAATACGTTTTAGGCCTCTCTATTGCCTCAAAACTTGAGTTTAAATGTCAAATTTTCCAAAATTTACCGGGGGAAAGCCCCCCAGACCCCCCTCCAATTGGGGGATATTCCGTACCCTCATAACGATCAGAGCGCCTGCGATTAAGTTGTCGCAATTTCCGCACAGCAGCAAGGAGTATTTGTAGTATTCTCTTGACGAAGGGGCTCTGATAATCCGAACAAGCGGATCGAAGGTCGGGAGTAGGGGCGAGGGCGTTGAACTATAGTTAGGAGACGCACTCGCGACCCGCATACTTAGAAAACCTCAAAAGCAGAGGGTTTAGACCAATATCTAATTTTCTCCAGTCAATGTTGCAAACCATCCCAGGTTGTTACACGCCTGTACATTTTAATCTTTTATGTTCACTAAATGCTTTAAAAGATGATAAAAATATTTATTTAAAGTATGCATATGAAGGTTAACCTATTTTCTGCAAAATTATATATATATATATATATATATATAATTTACATATTTTATATAATATGGGTTAGTGGGTTAGTTATTAATGACTATATTTTGATTTGGATTTTTGCGGACATTTGCCATCACTGATTAGTAAAAAACAAGTTTCACGACGTTTCGGGATCTGGAATCTGATCCCGTCTTCAGGTGGAAGAAAACCTAGAACACTACTAATCTAGTAAGAACATCTAATTAGAACATTACTAATCTTGTTATGTTCTAGGTTTTCTTCCACCTGAAGACGGGATTAGATTCCAGAGCCCGAAACTAGAGGGTTCTTTAATCCTTGACTATTTAAGTTTACAATTTTGTTTATTCATTTTTTTATTATTATTGTCTCTATAGTTAAACTTCCTATGTGTTTCTTACATTATTGATTTAATGTACTTTAATGTACATTATTGATTCGTGAAACTTGTTTTTTACTAATCAGTGATGGCAAATGTCCGCAAAAATCCAAATCAAAATGCAAAATCACCATCTCCAACAATGAATTTCAAACAAAGAATTAATGACTAATTTTATATAATTTACATATTTTACTTTTTATGGTCGGGTGACGACCACGATGGTGAAGAGTGAAGAGATGAAAGTCGTGTCCGACTTGCGGACGTGATGCAGCAGTCCGTTATCAAGGCACAAGCCTACTTAAAATAAATGAATAATTTGAACCTTAGCTGTTTGTTTTGAAACAACAACCCTTCCGCCCTTCTCCGTGGGGGCATAAACATGTTTAATGCGCAAGGGTTTGATTGTGATCAAATTTCTTCCTACGGTTTTGGACATGTATTTTGATGATTCAGGTGTCGACGGAAAGAGTTATCAATTATTTTTCAAAGAAGACAATGCTGGACAGGTTTCAGTTCAGGTTTTTATTGTTGCGAGAAAGTTGGTCGGCGACTCGGCGAGCAATCCTACTCTTGTACCTATACGGTATACATTTATTTCTTTTTCCTTTAGTAGTAGGAGTAAGGTTAAGCACATGGTACATACTATATTAATATACGCAAATTAATCGTGTGCTGAAGTCAACCAATTCTCATCACGTGCATGCCTCCTGCAGGGGCGTCGCTGGTTCAATAAGTTCTACTTTTGTAACTAGCCATGGAAATTCCCAACTTTTTTATTTTCAAAATATGCTAGATAAAAAAATTGAACTGAAATTGGACGTAAATTGGAGGTACTTGATCAGTTGAAACAAAAATTTACAAACTAATTGAAATTACCAATGCACAGATCCTACCTAAAATTAATATATATAATCATATTTCTGTACTCTTAGCTCTTGCTCTTGAATTCCCAAATATCGTTTTAGTAACTCTACCTACAGTACAACTGGTCAAAGTAAATGTAAGTTTAGCGTTTGATAACATTAAAGTACTGCAATATTGTGGACTGTCCAGTTTGGAGTTGTAAAACTTCACTCCCTGCTAGCCTATACTGGAGATCTTGCATTCTGGTAAAGCGAGGAGCATTACAGTTGTTGAGACGTCCTTTCAAATAGTTGCATTTGCAGAATCGCCCATGTTTAGAGTAGATGATATAACACTTGACGTAACGATGCTGCTTCAACGGCTGCCGATGTCAGAATAAACACTCAACTAGGTGGAGACAGCATAACGCATGTGCGGAGCCGCCTTTAGAATGAACTTCCCAACTCCTAAGATCTCTGAGGGCGTGTGTTCAAAAATAATTTCCGATTAATTGAACTATAAACAGTATTCAAAATCGTATTAACGGCCAACCGAAATTCGGGACAATTGCGGGTCCCAACAACTTTTTTGGGATGACCCCTGTACATTTAAGCGAAAATTGATGCTGGTCTCGGAAATTCGGGACGTATGGAAACCCAACCTACCCCCCCCCTATTTTTTTGGTGATACGCCACTGCGTAACTGAATATGTAACATGAAGTGATACACCTCACGACCCTCTCGCGAGCCGGTCGGACCGGGCGGCGGGGCGGCGCGGGGCGGCGGGGCGGCGGGCGGGAGAAAGTGGGCCAAGGTGCGGAGTGCGGAGGCCCCGCAAGGTCGCCAGACAAGTCGAGCCGAGGCTCCGCCGCTTGGTTCCTTTCCAGTTGTAATTTCAAATACCGGTGACAGAGAGGGATGGATCCTGGGGATATACTAATGTATTAGGATGCTCGCGATCGCACTTAACCTTAATGGGAAACAAAAAAATTGAGTTTGCTTCTTTTCAACATAATTATTTTGCTAACACTTGGTAATGTGTGTGGCTTCATCTAGTTAAGATCTATTCGGCCTAAAATCCTCGAATCTTTAGATTCCTGAGAACGTAAACCTGCGTTCTTACCTCCCTAAAGTTAACCTTACGGGAAATTAATAAAATTGCCTAGCTTGCTTGTTTATCATCATGCCTTGATAAAACCTGGTAAGTGTCTTTATCTATAGAGAGACTATAATAGTTTGGATATGCTGGATTTATTTTAGCTATTTATGTAAATTTTGACAACTTAACCAGTTATAAAACATTCTTCAGCTTTGTTTCCTCCCTGAATACAGCAATATTGTGTATCGAATTGACTAAATAACACTTATTAGAAGCACTAGCAGCCTGCGTCACTTCGTGACTTTAAAATAACTTAGTAAAATAAGCTTTGGTTTCATGTTGGTTATATATGGGGTTCTGAAGCGTAAGAAACCTTTCAATAAGGAAGTATGTGGATTGTCGTGTTGTTTTTTAGAGATATTAATTGCGTTGTGGTTATAAAATTACCAGTAGCTGAACTTATCATCAAAGTTAATGATCAAAGTAAACTTTTAAAAATCATCCTATAATAGGATGTCCTATTACTTTATAGTCGAATTAGATATTCTCACAGAATTTCTGGAGATCATTTTTTTCTCATCCTTAATAGTGTCTATTTATATAACGTTTTATAGACACGTTTATAACGGCTTTACGTATACGTTTATACGTTTTACACTTTGCTTATTGTTTTGGCTGAGCAACATAATATGGGGGTTAGTTTATATGTAGCTTCATTGGTTTCAAGTACCTGGTGGACCGAGCCTTGCTCGGTGTTATTTCATCTTTACAAGTTCATCTAGTTACTAAAAAATATTTCAAAGTCATAAAATGATAAATAGAAACCTTTTTTATTGCTCCATAGACTCTTCATCCCACTTGCTGTATTTTCCCTTGATGGCTGTAGATTCCAAACAGCCGTTATGATTAATTCATTTGTTTACACTTTCCTTGTTTATTTTCTTTGCTATCACGGCAACCCATAAGGCCAATGTTAAAATTTTACAACTTTAAAATTTGATTCATTACGTTACTAGATTTTCTCTGGCCAAGTAATCTGCATAAAAGACGTTTTTGAGTCATAAATTACTTATTTACAGACTTTGAAGGAAATCCTCGGAGCCTTTTTAGAGATAATTGTGAAAGCAAGCATACAAGCAAGCAAGATAACATTGCTCATATAAGAGTATAGGAAAGGGTAGATACTCTTCCTTATAATGAAAATATGTTTTTTTTTTTGTTGTCTTTGAAAAACTTCTATATTATAGTTCAGGATATCAAATTCTTAGTGTAGATTAATATTAACTGACTTTTGCTAACCCTGCATTCTGTGGTACAACTAAGTAACTATTTAAAATCCTAACCATCTGGTTTGCTATAAACAAATAATAATCGGAATGACTTCACAGGTGTTTCACCACATAGTAGCACTTTTGCTGAAATTTCGAAAGACTCCTGTACAAAGGCCTTTTATGTGACATTTTCCAAACCAAAAAAGGCGCATCTAGAGAATAATAGCTTTAATCTGATACCATATATGTGTAGAAAAATTAATTTCTAGGGGGATTTGCTCCGAACAAAATCCCATAAATTCTTTTACATAGATACTTACTTACTAGTTACTAGTTTAAAGCAGTACACCCTGTTGGAGAATACTCCAACTAAGTCCTCTTTACAATCCTCGATGACTCAAAATCTGATACACCTTTTACAATTTCTAGGAAAATTCTACTTCTATATACAAACTCAATGCCATCAGCCTATTTTGGCTTAAACTTGTCATTAAAAGCCTATCTGAATTGGTTTTTTCAATAAATCAATACAATCACACAACAATACAAGTAAAACCTAAAATTTATTTTTTCATTTGATTATTCGATTATATTACTATATTTACATTTTGGTAATTTAGCATAATCGTTTAAATTGTCCTAAGAGGGTAAGTGCAATCAAACCCGAAATTCCGTAAAATAAAACTGGAGATTGAAACTAATTAATCCAGGAAGATTTCAACATTTTAGTTCTCGCAGGAGCGGACGCACGGGCGCTACAGGTATATACAGCGCTCGCTCCGCGGGGCCGCCGGAAGGGTTCAGATGAGATTGTCTGACGGAGCCGCCGACAGAGTGCTCGTCACTCGCCGCTCTGAGGAAGTTCCCCGGACCGCCGACAGAGAGTGTCGCGGTGCAGCGCCGCAGCCTGGGCCGGCGCGCCCGCCTGGCGGGACTGTCGGACCCGGGCGCGGGCCCAGTGCATTGGTCATAGCAAAGTAATGACAATCCGACCAAAACGGGGGCTACTCCATCTGAACCCAATTTTTGTTTTTCTTTTTTTTTGTGGCAGACAAAGTAAAATTGTTCAGGCATGGTGAAACAGTTTGTTTTTATTTTGCGTTGAAACTGGTCATATTATTTGTTCTAAAGCAAACGTAGATATTACACTGTAATTTTTATAGCAAAACAATCAATAATAAAAATTTTGATGCATTTGCTTACAAAAACTATGCAACTAGACAAAGTTATTTTTATAAAAGAAACTGTACAATGAACGAACTGACTTTTAATTAAATCTAAACCGAAGTGTCACCTTTGATTTCACTTCTCTATAGGCCTACGTAGTCAATAGTGTCATTTAAATTAATTCTGTCATAATGTGTTCCAAGCCGCCCCAAGTCACGCATAAAAATTGACTGTCGACTGTCTTGGTTATACCTTTGTTTTGTAATGAATACTGGTAATCAGAACCTCTGTTTTGTAATCATTACTGCAGAAGATGACCGGTCATTTCACACATGAAACATGTAAATCTTGTTTAAATTATGGTATATATATTGATATTTTTAATCTCATTCCATAATTTTTACAGGTACAACAATCGGTTGGTCATTGGATTGATTGGGACCGAGGGCAGTTTTCGATAACATTCTCTCAGAGTCTTGAATCTACGAACTTGAGCGACGTGGTGAAGTTTTGCATTTATGCAATACGGTGAAGTTGTGCAAGGACACGGCTTCACGGTGAAGTATATTTTCAGTGCGACGGTGAAGTTTTGCAGCGACGCGATAAAGTAGTGCTATGGGCAGTGACACGGTTTAGGTTGTGCAGCGATTCGGTAAAGTTGTGCAGCGATTCGGTAAAGTTGTGCAGCGATACGGTAAAGTTGTGCAGCGATACGGTAAAGTTGTGCAGCGACACGGTGAAGTTGTGCAGCGATACGGTGAAGTTGAGAAGCGTCACGATGAAATTGTGAAGTGTCCGGTGAAGTTGTGCATTAATGCGGCAAAATTGTGAAGCGAAGCGGTAAAGCTGAGCGGCGATGCGGCGAAATTGTACAGTGACACGGTAAAGTTATACATCGATTCGGCGAAGTTTTCAGCGACGCGGTGAAGTTGTGCAGCGGCGGCGCTGGCTGACGACGTTGTCGGCGTCGGATGATAGGATTGCTCTGGAGGAAGGAGGAAGGACCGCTGGAGAAAGTCGCTGTGAGGTTCACAGCTCGCTTCCCCCTTCCCTCCTCCGTCCGCCTCTGATCAAACTTTACTGCAGTTGTTGTCTTCCCTGATTACAAATCAAACCTGAGCGCTGTGTTTACACTCATCAAGGCCACTGATGGACTCCATAGTTGATTGCACTTGCACTACAAAGACGCTGTTGCAATACACCATCAGCGACTCAAATAAATAAGCGAATAAATGCATCATTGTTAAGTATGTATAAAAAATTCGCTAATTCAAAACTTTTAAAGTACATATAAAAATCATTGTTGAAGAGGATTTCAGCTGAATGGTGTAATATATTTTATTTGAAAGCGTGGTAAGTTCATTGGCATACATCCTACTAATTTATGTGGTAGGCCTATCGACAGCATTTAAACACAGTTTAGAATAATTTCTGATAAAAAACAATACACATATTACCATACAAATAATAAAGACATTCATACAATTTAATAAGGATATACCAGTAAACGTTCGCCTTACTTAATTTATTTTCTACATAAACACTTCCACTTATTATAAAATGATTTTAAAATAAGTGATAACAGTTTATCAAGTAAAAGTATTGTGTAGTCATAAAACGATTACATTCATTATGTCGAATAAAATATTTTTAACTAACTACCTAATTAGTATAATGATGGAAAACAATACAAAATAACTGGGACGTGGTAAGTTCATATAGGCACATACTATAATTGATGCGGTATCTACAACATTTAAACACAGTTTAGAATAAAATCTGATAACAAAAATTACACATTACCATATCATAAAGAAGAGGTGTGGTTTCTGTATGTATGTATGTATTTATGTACCAAGTGAACTCGAAAAATGCTGGAACGACTAAGTTGAAAATTCAACCAGAGGTAAATCTTGAACCCGGGAAACACATAGGCCTATTCACTTCCTTAAAGTCCCCTAGGGCTCCGCCCGGTGGGCTTCTTACGTTCATGTTTTATGCCAATTTATTGGTTTTTGACAGTTTTTATTTGGTTTCCTTAGAAACCATTGTTTCTTTTTCATTCTAAATCCGTGCGAAGAACGAGTAGAACAGCCAGTATCACCATAAAAATAATAAGAAGTTCATACATTTAAAAAATGTCATAATTATACATTTTTTTTAGTAAGGATATATCAGTAAACGTTCGCCTTACTTAATTTATTTTCTAATAAACACTGTCACTTATTTTAAAATGATTTGAAACTACGTGACAAGAGTTTTTCAAGTAACTATCATAAAGTTATAGTGTAATCATAAAACGATTCATTCTGTCGAAAAAAAATTTCAATCTAACTAATTGGTAATGATGAAAAATAACATAAAATACATTTTAAAAATAAGTTGGATGTATCATCAATATTGAAACTAAAAAAAATAACGATGACAAGGTCAAATTTATTTTTCATTCATGGTGACAATATATATGAAACTCATGTTATGAAAGTTCTAATAAAATATGAAACTTTACATCGTTCGATCGTTCTACAGGTTCTACGAAGACGATAGCAACACTAATGGACAAAAAAGTAATGGACCAATAGAATAACAATATACTGTACCTAATTCCAGAAAAAGTTTTAAAAACAAAATGTACAGTATTGAAAGAATATAGCAAGTGGAATGTAACATGATACTGTATGGATAAATAATTAGTTTAAAATAATTCTTAAAGAAAGAAGTGAATTGCGGAAGAAGTTTATTTAAACAATCCTCATCTCAAACAAAAGGCCTAACTACATTGACGCTGCAATGAATCACCGTGTTCAAAGCCGATGCAAAGAGTATAGAAATGTTAAAAGCTGTCATTAGCGACGTCGGACAAGTTCGGCCGAGTTCGTGCCGTCTTCGGCTCCTTCCTCCCAACCCCTTCCCCCTTCCCCTCCCTGTTCCCGCCTCATTCCGAGTCAGACAGCCTCGCCGAGCACGTGTCCGTGGTCTTCGTACGTTGCAAACTAAATCCCTGCGGATATTTGCTCGGTTTACGTCTACATTTTTTAACATTTAGCCCTTTAGTGGTTTCCGCGTCGGATCGCGGTACCGGTGTCGCAGTTCCGTGAAGTTTCAGTGTTATCAATCGCTCGACAGTGAGAAGTTTTGTAAGTGGAACGCCGTCCTAGTAGTTTTAGGTCACGGCTGTGATTTCGGCGGAGTGGTGTCAGTGGTTTTATCCGGTATGGAGGAAGTGAGTGGGTGAGTCGCTAGGAATTGGAGAGTTCCAATTGGAAGTTGGAGAGGAATTTGGCGTCAAACGATTCAGAGTCCAATCGGTTTCTTTGTGCTGATGGCCTCTTGTGCTGCGCTCTACCAATCCGGGTGTCCAATCCTCTGGGCTATCGTGAAGTGTGAACACGAGTGAGTCTACAAAGCCTGTGCGACTGACCTATTAACGATTTAATTGTTTGTAAGTGTCGGTATATCTTCGGCTTTAAGTGTTTAGGGCTTTCTGTGTATTCCAAGTGGTGCTAGTTTTTTACTGTGTCTCATTTTCTACCAGTATTGGATAACTTGTTCGGATAACATATTGCCAGGTAAGATTTCCACAAATGTTCACATTCTTAGTGGCTTAATGTAATAACTTTTCTAGATGAAGCTTACCCCATTTCAGTATTTGTTTTACTTTTACTCTGCTTTTTTTGTTAAAGGTTATTATATTTTTTTAGAGCAGAAAGCTAAAAATACTGTAATGTTATTGAATAATTATTGTTAGGGTACAAAGTTGTTGTAAAACAACACGATAACTTACACGTTATTTTACTTCAGTGATAACTCAATAACTATTACTCTTCACGGTAAGTTTTAATTTATTGCAATACGACAAGTTTAAAAAATCCAAACACCAAGCGTTATTTATTATTAGCTTGTTGGAAAGCTTTGTACTGTATGATATAAAATACACAAACATGGGACATAAAACCGGACGCTTATTCGTCATTTGGCATTTTTAACTCCATTGAAAAGTGAAATTTTTTGTGTGTCGACATTGGTCCAAATTCTAAATGCAAATCACACATCTTGTATCTAATGTAGGGTAATGTATCTTATAATAAGCCATTGAGCAAAACAAGAGTGCTTGCTACTGAAAATTTACATGTACAAATATTTATTTCTAGCTGTTTTTTACCTAAATATTTAATAAACAAGCTTTAGTGAAGACTATTGAGGCTAAAAAGAGTTTGTAAAAACTTTGTAAAATAGAAATAATCACAATTTTGAATAATGGAACAGCCGACTAAATTATGCAACAAAAATGATTTGGAAGTTCTAAAATATTTAATATTTAGTGTATTCTATGTATTCTGTAAATTAAAATTTTACCAGCCATTTTAAAAAATTTGGTTTTTAGATTAGGCGTACATTTTTATTCTAAAGAGAATGAGGTGTAGTTTTTAACTTAACAATTAGTTCCTTCAATTTGTTTGTCTTTCACTGTGTGCACTAAAAAGGTAGGTACCATATTAGGTGGTAATCGGCCATGTTATATAATGCAATCCCTTCAAGGAGCAATTTTGAGTGAACATTTCCAGTGGTCTAAGTTTGTTTAAAGTCCCACAAAATGGCAAGTTCTGTTGAATTCTTCCTGATTTCTTATACGTAGATCTTTTTTGTAAATGAACACTTATTCTTGGAAGTCAATTCAACATATTTTGTGACAGAACTTGGAAGTTATCGGTAGTAGCTAATTAGGCCTACTGGCCTTTTTGTGTGGGATGGATTCGACATTTTTTATACGGGAAATCAACCTTCTCATTTTTTGTGAGATCTTTCACATTTTTTGGTGTGGATACCTATTTATTTCAACGTCATTTTTACTTTTTTCAAACCTTTATTAAGAATTCTTCATGATTTCTTAGGTACCTTATAGAGATCTGCTGGTAAAATAACACAATCTTCGGAAGTTCAACAGAATGTGACTGAACTTGGAAGTTAACAGTTTTAACTATTTAACTAGGTTTGCTGACCTTGATTTTTTATGGGTTAGTTATTTTTCGTAGGTGACACGGAAAATCAATGTTTTCATTTTTACTTTCTCCCCCCTATAGGCCTACATTGTATATGGAGAAAGTATTGTTTTCGTCAAAATTTTCGAATTTGAGTTTTTAGTGGATATATTCATTTTAGTGCTCCCTAAATCCAAAAAAGAGGTTTTCGGAGTGGTGTCTGTCCGTACGTGTGTGTGTGTATGGATGTATGTAAACAAAGCTATATAGTGGGCCGATTTTCATGAAATTTGGCATGTAGTTATAAAACCATGATATCTCCAGGCTTTTTTTTTTATTTTTTGAATTTTTGATTTAAGGGTATTTACCTCATAATTGCTCTAACGATTTTGATAAAAATTTCGTGGTTTTTAGTGCTTAAGATGACAAACAAAATGACACCACCCGCACGTCTGTAAAAATTCAGAATCAAAAGTTATAGGGATTTAAGTGTTAAAAAATTCATATTTTTCAAATTTCACAAAATCTGTACCATATGAAGAAAATATACTTGCAACCATTAAATTTTGCTTGAAAAAAGTAGCCAGTATTTTAAATTATTATTTTACTATAGATTTTCTTGCTTTAATGGAGAAAGTATGAGTCAGTTTGCTGATACCATTTATTTATTGTGAGAACGTTAACAGTTTTTTATTTGTAGTACTTATTTCAATGCCACTTTTACTTCTGTCTATAACCTTTACCCAATATTTTAATTTAAACCATTGACTTTAAGTTAAAGTCAATGCTTAATCCTTATGTTATATTTTATAGCGCTACCTAATTGTTTCGAGGTATTAAAAAGATTCCTGGTTTTTTATATAGCCCTACCACTGATGGGGAACTGGGGTTCTTCAGTAAGGCTTTGCTTTTGTAATTCTAACTCATTAGTTTTCACACCTTGATGTTAAAGATAGCTACCTATTTATGTAGTAATGCCGATTTTAAAATTTATTTTTATTGAGAATTTGGATGTTATCCTATCCTGTTGAATGAGTCACCTTCACGACTACAGTATTCATGTTTCATGTGGATTTTTTCCGTTGTGGAATCTTATTTACTGCTTTGTAATTTGTAATTTCTGAACTAGGCCCTATTAGTTTTTGTTGCCCTCTGTGTTCTCTGAGTACTGTCTAAAACTTTTTGTGTACCGGTACCGTAGTTTAGAATTTGTTTGAACTGTCAATTAATTTTTCATCTGTTTAAAAACCTAGTTACTCGCTCTTTCCCTTTAACTTTAAATTTGAATCAATAATAAAAAGTGAACTTGGGGAATGTAGGCTAATAGTGGTTAATAATGATTTTCCCCCAATTCTTGGTCCTGTTTCAAACAATTTTGTATCAATGTTTTGTTTTAATTCTTAAATCCAAAAATTTTCTATTTCATCATTTATTCTTAAGATGTTAATTGTTATCCGGGAAGAGGCTGTGAAATTTCTGACAAGAAAGAAGTTATTAGGGGCCTCGTCGATAATTCATCATGAAACAGGTTCCAGAACTCCAATTAAGCACGGACGGGTTCGGTGGCAATGGAATCCTTGTGGACGACCAACCCGAATATCAATAATTTTGGTTTCATTGGAAGCCGCCTGAAACCTATTTAGTCTTTTTATCTGTCAATACTGCGCACTACTGCTGTTTTCGTTTTTTTGCAACATTAAGGTTTTTACGAGCCCATAATTTTTACACTTTTCGCTGCGCAAGAGTATATGCGTTCATTTTATGAACTTGATTAACTTCAACGTAGGCTAATGTATCTTCAGGTGTGAGAAAATCGATTTTTGTATAAGCAAGAAAAGCGCCGCTCTTTTTTCTGTGCACTGACATTTTGAAATGAATTTCGTTTTGGAATTGGAAGCGCTAAATGGCATTGCGAATATCAATGGCCAAGCGCTAAGTGCTTTTAGCGAACTTGGCAAAGATAAGGAAACTCACTGGGTGTTCATTGTTATTGTTACGTAATGAACAGTAGATATATAACCACTCAATTACGACTGTTACACAATTGTCATAGCACGAGTCAAGCAACTTTTCCCGATCCGCTCACCATACTAATGTTTTGGCATTGGACTGGCGAACGGCCTGGGGGACTGGGACAATACTCGGCTTTACCACAGAGAAGTAAGTGGCTTTACCGCCTGTAGACTGCGTGACAGGTCAAACGTGTCCTCCGTAGCTTAAAAGGTGACTAGAAATTACCTCTTAGAACTATCCCCACGTGACAATTCATAATTCAAGATGTTGATATGCAGTATATTTGAATTTTTTACCACGGCAGATTCAAACCTCAAGGACTTGTCACTCCCAGGTCTTTCCAAAAAGGCTGCGTTCTTCCCCGCAGATAATTTCCGCAAGGCGCCCCTGGTGTATAGTCTGAATCAATCGTCTTGATTGGCCTTGGCCGTCTGCAAGCCCGATTTTAAAATCAAAATCTTTTAATGTAGCAAGACAATAAAAATTGCATTACAAACGTCAGAATAAAACTAAATTTGATTCTATACATTACAATTATAGTAATAAACACATAGGCTAGGCTAATTAGAGTGCAAACAGATTTTCTTCGCTGTGACTGTGAGTGGTTTAGATTATAGAAAAAATTCATACACAGAGTAACACACACGCTCCAAAAGGTATTTCTTTAATATTACTTTGAATTTTGATTCGGTGTTCACTGATTTAATGTTTTCCGGTACTGTATAGTTTGTTTGATAATGTGGGCTCGATATTTTTTGGTAGCGTAACGGCTAGTTCTAATCTGTGGGGAGTTTGTCTATGATGGTGCCTGTACCTAGTATTGTAATTATGAATGTCCGCGCCTGTCAGTGCTGTTGTTGATTTAAACTTGTAATACAGTAACATTTTAAAAATATAAATTGAAGGTAATGTTAAGATTTCTAGAGGTTTAAAAATATTTCGGCATGGTGTTTTTCTGCAGACTCCAGCCATGATACGCGTGGCTTTGTTTAATCTGACGACGCGTAAAAAATCATCATATTTTATCCTTACGGAGACGTAGTGGTCCGGGTTATAGTTTGGTCGGTGGCGCGACTCCGCCGCTCGCTGATGCAACGGCCGCCGCGGACACGAACTTTCTTTTCCCACCGCGAGAAAGCAGGCCACTGCCACGTCCGCAGTACGGTGCGGCGCGCGTTGTTTCCGGTCAGAACGTATGTCGAGTCGGAGAAAAGTCATCTTCACCTGCGTGCGAATTCCGAACTGTTAAACAAAATTGATATCTGGAGTAGAGTGCACGAAATAGGGCGGGCGGCAAAAACTGTAAACTCATCAAATTATCTGCTAAACCTCAGCTGAAATTACGAAATGAAATGTTTTTGTTGGGCTATCAAAAACTTGGTTTACGTTTTTCAGGGCCTTTTGTAACGTGTAAATTTGTGTTTGTGTGTACATATGATCATACAGTTAATAATCATGAAAATAAAGTAGGCCTAGTTTTGAGTTTGTTGTATTATTTTTTCACGGCACTGTGCATTTTATCCCAATCTGGAGGTTACAGCGGAAAAGAAGCACACTTTTTGAATAATTTAAGGGCAATTTTATGGATTTATTTTATGTTTTTATGTCTTGCATCTGAAACAGGGTGTATGGTGTAGGCCTACTACTTACTAATGCTCATTTTCGGCGTATTTGCAGTGGCGATTGTAAAGACAGGCAATGAAGAGAACGTCTTACCTCTTAGAGAACGTTCTTACTATTGTCTTTGAATCTGATATAATTTTTATAAACCTACCAACATTTGTGTTTATGTAAGGTTACAAATGTATGGATAACAATTAATTGATGAATTATAGTGGGGAGGCGGATGGCCAAAATTACAAAGTTGGTTCACCCCAAAAGCTGACCGGCAACCACCATGCTAGATTTTATTGTATAGTAGTAGAGATGATATTTTGACCGGTGGTCGCTCTGTATGAGTGGGACTCTCTGTTTTGGACGCCATTTTGGAAAATGGCGGATGTTAATGTTTTATCCTTCGTAGTTTGGTAACCAGTCAAGCTAAAATCTTGATCTTGGTATCAAATTATGTTTTTGAGGTCAAGGAATTCGAAAAAATATTAAATTATTCATTTCTCTTTTCTGGACGCCATTTTGGAAAATGGCGGATGCTATTGTTTGATTCTTCGTAGTTAGGAAACCATTCGAGCTAAAAACTTGATCTTGGTATCAAATTATATGTTTTGAGGTCAAGGAATTCGAAAAAAAATTCAAAATATTAATTTCTATTTTATGGACGCCATTTTGGAAAATGGCGGATGCTAATGTTTTAGTCTTCGTAGTTAGGAAACCACTCAGGCTAAAAACTTGATCTTGGTATCGAATAATATGGTTTTAAGGTTAGGGAATTTGAAAAAAATAATAAATTATTCATATCTCTTTTCTCGACGCCATTTTGGAAAATGGCGGATATTAACGTTTTAGTCTTTGTAGTTTGGAAACCACTCAAGCTAAAACCATGATCTTGGTGTCGAATAATAGGTTATTGAGGTCAAGGAACTAAAAATTGTTAATTTATTCGTATATACGATCTATTTTCTATTTTTCAAAGTTGCTAGATGTATTTATACTCATTTTTCTGAATGCGCCTAATTAATATCTAGCATTCGGAACAACCAATACATTCAGGAAGATAGTATGAAATTATTAGGTTTCTGGTTACCAGAAACTTGCCAAGCATTGTAGAAATATTTTAAGGCTCAAAATTTGGCCATGCGAGCGTATCTTGTGCTATATTATGTCCATCCGAATATGTATGTTTTAAATTATTAAAATCTCAAAACCGAGTTGAGATATAATCGCGAAACTTGATATTTTTTATATGCTTTTGTTATACAAGCTTAAAATTTCTTAAAATTGTGTTAAAGAACATTTGTATTTTCAAAATGGCGGCAGTTGAAAATTCTTAAAAAACTATAAAATTTTCTCATACAAAATGTAGACAGTTCAATTACAAATTCAGAGAGGTATAAGTTTTTATCATGGGATCAAATATTACCAAGAAAAGCAACATTTATTTGCCGAAGGTTATCTAAGTCCTGAAAACCTGAAATACCTTCCGCTAACAAAGCTTTATTTTTAGACACATCTCAAGTTCGGCCGACACATTATAAATCACTTAAGTTTTTATTTCAAGTATAATTACACTCACTACCACACAGCTTCAATTTGAAGATTTAAAACAGCTGATTAGTGGTTTCCAAACTGAAGACTAAGACATTAACATCCGCCATTTTCCAAAATGGCGTCCAGAAAAGAGATATAAGTAATTTATTATTTTTTTCAAATTCCTTGACCTCAAAAACATAGAATTTGATACCAAGATCAAGTTTTTAGCTCGAGTGGTTTCCTAACTACGAAGAATCAAACAATAGCATCCGCCATTTTCCAAAATGGCGTCCTGAACAGAGAAATGAATAATTTAATATTTTTTCGAATTCCTTGACCTCAAAAACATATAATTTGATACCAAGATCAAGTTTTTAGCTTGACTGGTTACCAAACTACGAAGGATAAAACATTAACATCCGCCATTTTCCAAAATGGCGTCCAAAACAGAGAGTCCCACTCATACAGAGCGACCACCGGTCAAAATATCATCTCTACTACTATACAATAAAATCTAGCATGGTGGTTGCCGGTCAGCTTTTGGGGTGAGCCAACTTTGTAATTTGACATAATTTACTATATGTGCCTCCCCACTATTACCGCGTTTTAAGAATAATTTTTCCACTTCCCTAATGGTTGATGAATGTTTAGTGTTTTAGAAGGTAAACTTAATTGGGCTTAGTGTAATCTCAATGGATGACCACTCACTGTTAATGAGACAGGTTCATAACTTCATGTTTCGAAACCAAGACACTGAATGTTTGGCCTGCCAAGAATTTCTGTCAATATTGGACATATCGAAGTTAGGTTATATGATGTGAAAGGTTTATAATTTATTTTCCTTTTAAATTTGAGCTGATAAAAATAGCAGATAAATGACTTACTTACTCATTAGTTACCGGTAGTTATATAACGATAGAAGTTCCATTAGAGCTATTTTTTAACTTATCCTCCACGTAAGACTTTTCTTCAGGGGGCAAAGAATAGATCTTGTCAGCAATTGTTTGTTAGCAGATTAACAAGTTTCCCCGTTGTAAATTCCTAATAGATATTTTACTTTCTCTTCCCTATTTCCAAACGAGGATAAAACAAGGAAACAAATTATCATTGACTCCGATAAAATCTGCCCACGGGTGCTGACTAATGTTCTCTGTTCTCCATTTTAAGTATATTTTTATAATGCTTGACAGCCCTCAAATCCCAATCCATTTTGCAGTCCTTTACATGTCAATTCAAGAGGAAACGTACCCCCCACCCCCTCCAAGAAGTGGGGGAAAGGGGAGGCTAATTTTACAGATCCCTTTGCCGAGATCACCCCTCCTCCCTGCGCCCTTATTACTTTGCCAAACTAAACTTTGCTCAATGAATCGTTTATTGCCGATCTTGTTGTACAGTTTTGTTCATATTTTAACAGTTTAAGTTTGTCAAGGAATTTAATTTTTGTCCTTTATTCCATTCACAAGATCAGATACAATAATGAAATATGTTATTGGTATTTTGCTTGGTGTGGCCGGTTAGGCACCACTGCTTTCATTGTCAGATTCGCTTTACTTCTTGATTTTAAAATAACATTGATTAGGCTTTTAAAGTTTCTCGAGTTAAATTATCTTGTCTCTGAATCACTATGATGACATGACTATAAAAGGTATAAATTTACCGAAGTGCCGGAGTGATCCTGTTTTGTCCTAAAGGATTACGTACGTTCGTATCGAGGGTAAACCTCATCTTCAGATCGTACTAGAACACTTAAAATCACTCGCAAGAGTTCTTCAGTTTATTACAAAAACAGGATCACTCTGCAGTAAATGCATACTTTTTACAGTTCTCGAGTCACTGTGAGGGCTATGTGGGAACAAGATGTCATTTTATTCAATGCCAATAAGTGTTCAACATTGAAGGTCTCAATTAGGACCTAAATGCCTCAATTGGATCCATATCCTATGTGTAACTATGTGAATGACCAAAAATAAATATTACATTATAATACTTGAAATGGCATCCTACCCAGGTAGGTATTTTAAGCCAAGTATGTGAATGTCAGATGAGTGAAGTAGTATGATTGTGGCGCGAAATAATAATAAATGTAAAATATAGTGATTGATTGAAGTAATTTTATTGCATGGATCTTTTTGCTCACTTGTTAAGCAGTATTTGATTGGCATTTTTATATGTTTTATTGAAATTTGTTGTTTTTTTGCTATTCCCATAGAGATTTCGAGTTGTGATTCGTCATCCGATAAATGGGTAGTTTTAAAGGCCTGTTCGACGTTGATGGCCTTATGTTTTATCACCATAGATATTTTTATTGTTTTTGATTTTCTTTGATTTTAGAACGATTGAATTCTATAAACAATAGATATCTTTTAACTGATTGTAAATTTTTTAGTCTACAATCTACTTTGTATATTAGGTTCCAAAGTTCAGACTGGGTCAGGTTTAACTATACAGCTGCCGTCAATAGTTGTGATAAATACACCGTCGATAATATACACTGCTTGCCTGTGTCGGAAGGTATTGAGCTTGTCAGCAGTTAATTGCGGAGTGAAACTTTCTCTCATGACACAATTTCATTGGCTGCATCAGAGGCTTGGCCTTCGAATATTATTTTTCCTCATTCATCTCCACGTACAGATTTTAATTTTTAATTTTTGCAGACATTGCCATCACTAATCAGTTATGGAAAATGAACGTAAACATCAAAATATAAATTCACCAACGTTGAATTTCAAACAAAGGATCTAGATGATATAGATACGGGTCGAGTCGTCTGACTTGGTCTAGTCCGCCTATAAGCTGAGGCTAATGTTATACTCTGGCATGACGCCGATGGCCCCTACCGAATTAGGCGTTCTCGCCGCTACACAATGCGTTTCTATTGTGTTATCGATGGGTCGCTTAATCCGGTAGGGGCCATCGGCGTCATGCCATAGTTTTAGCATTGGGCTTACGGACGGGCCACGTTATTTAATTGGATCTATAACTACTGTGTTTCCATTGACATATTTTTCTGACATCCTGACCTCGGTTGATCTGGAAGACATCATTCTTTTGTCGTCCTAATCGACTCAACATCTGGCTATATCCGCGTGTGTCGGTTGCAAGGCGGGGTGCGGTGAAGCGTCGCACCTGCGGTGCATCTCTGCATGCTGCAGACCATGACCGCCCGTGCAAGGTCAGGGAGGGAGCTGTAGGGGTCCTATCACGTCCCCTCCCCCTCTCCCCCTCCTCTCCTAGCCTCTCTCGAAGGACGTTCGCTTGAGTGCTCCCCTCCCCCCTACCGTGTGTTCAAGTTGTTCTCTTGAAATATTTTTTGCCTGGATATGATCCATGATCTCAGCTGAAGCTGTGGACCCTATCAGTCTGCTAGTGGTCTATTTAGCGTGGCCTGGTTCAAGCTGGGCTGTACTACATTAAACTTAGGCCTACGCTAAAATTACAGTTCCGTCATGTGAAATCCTCTTTTGGTATCAAATTACCACGGTTTCAAACCTTTGAAAGGTTTATTTTCAAGTTTTACATCAAGATTATCAAGGAGTCGACCTCAAATGATGGCTGTCAACAGCTTAAATGTTTTTAAAACACTGGAAGGCACAGGATCATCGAAAATAGTTCTTGTAGCCTATGAAAAACATATAATTGGCCATAACTACTTACAAACGCTTGTGGAGCCGGCGGGTAAATAATTTCACGTGTTTTTGTACGTGAACCGCATTCTACGATTTTGTATTTTTTGCGTTTTCAAAACATTTTCAACTGCTTGAGAAACTTATTCTCATTTTAGGATGACTGCTCAGTTTAGTTTGACTAATTGGTATAGTTTTTGTAAAACTTGAAATGAACAAATTAGGCTAAGATTAAACGGTTTGAGACGGTGGAAGTTTTCGGGAACCTTTAAAAGGATTACGGTCAGATGCAAGGCAATTGAAACCTTCTCACTAATATTAAGTATTCGCCAATTCAATCATTAAATTGTTCACACTAACGATTATGCTCTCAGCTGAAAAGTGCATTGCATCAAAGGCTCGTGTTGATTAAAAAGTACTAGTAAACCTGTTGCTCGAAATCGAGCAATTGTTATGTATTGATTTCAAAACAAAAATAATTATGGTTCGGTATTCTACAAATATTTGATTAATTATATGGTTGAACTTCCTGTTATACTGAAATTTTTTACAAAAACTTTTTAATATTAAATTTTTTGTGAATACTCAGTCATCTTTAAGGAGATGTCCATGTTTCGCGGCCCTAAGTAGCGTATGACCCTTCTTAATCTCAAACCGAACTAAAATGGTTCAATAAATCTACTTATAATCATTGTTAAGTCTGTTTCTTTTTTTTTATTTATATTTATATTTATAAAGTTTATTCAAAAGAATTTATTTCTCCTTTTAGTGTTTTTCTTTGGAATATAAACATATGTAAATATTAATATTTTCACACATGTGATTCAAAATAAATGTTTTTAAAACTGAATTCTGACATTACGATAATAGTTTATTTATTTACATCTTCCATCAACTGAAATGCCTCCAGCTCTACATGCAATGGTTTCAATTCCATTAACAACATATGGCTTTGCTGAAAAACTTTGTTTGCTCCAACCAGCTGCTTTATTTGAAATTTCTATTCCCATGTTAAATCTTATGGACTAATACGAAACTTTAAGAGCGTCTAGGGCTCTTCCCTTTGGTCACACCTTTTTAAATTTTATTTCCTGCAAAACTTCACGCCAAGCTCTTTCCAATGACACCAAAAACATGAAAATCGGTTCAGTAGTTTAGGAGGAGTCTTTGTAACAAAAAAACTGCTCGTGTATTAAATAAGTAATAGATATGGCTTTATAAAGTACAAACGTTAGCGTTTTGTTGAATTATTTTCGTGGTATACACGATGTAGAATCCGAACGAAAGTTTGGAGTGCCTTATGTTGTCTCATACATATGTCACTTATGTAATATACAATGTGTACCTTATGTGTGAGACCAATCATCACATAGGCTGCATGATTTATTTACAGTACCGTCCCTTCGTTACTACACCAGTAGGACAGTGATATTATAATTTATATTAGCTTGTCCCATACAACCATAAAACTTCTAATTTATTTATGCCTACTGGTTTTGATGCCATAACATTTGATGAAGGCCGCCCCCCTGTCAAATTTCTTTGGCATTTACATGGCCTACGATATAGGTAATTTATCTGACCTACTGACTCGTAATGTGTTTTTCGTAGCTGCGTTGAAATGTTTTCGATGATTCTGTGTTTTTGGTGTTTTTGAAACATTTTGAATAGTTCATACTCATAGCCTAGACATCTCTTTGTATCTTATAATTATCAAAGGCCAACCTGATTTGTAGGCAGATCTCATAAGTCAAGAAGTGTTTTTTTTAAATCTACATTGTGTGTAAATACGAAAACAGTGTTTAGTAAAATGAGTGGCTAAAATGGATTTCCTCGACTAGGTACCGTATTTCTAATTTCACTCGGACTTGGCGAGACCGACCGACTGAGTCACGGTGGAGCTAAGCCTCAGTACCGGCACTGGGTGAACGACCTCCCCGTGTAACCCATATGGAAAAATTTATATTTAAAATATATTTTTAAAAATATATAATAATATATTTTAGAATAAAACGTCATATATTTGAAATATATATTGAAATATATTTAAATATACAAATTATGGGACCCAGAAAGATATAATTATATATTTACGAAATATATAATTATATATTTGATTTATTTCTAAAATATATTTAAATTATATTATTGTTTGTTGTTAATAATATATTATTTTATATTTGTAATATATTTAGGTAAATATATTGTTGTTTGTAGTAAAAATATATTATAAATATATTTAATTTATATTTCAAAATATTTTTCAAAATATGATTTTTTTCAATTTAAATGTCAAAACTCAACAAAAAAATTAATAAATTGATGTATAAATATATAATATGAGCTTTACATTTGATTTTCATGAACAAAAAAAGGGTGACCCCGCTGAGAATCGAACCCCGGACCTTCGCTCTACCTACCCTATATAAGCCTACATCCTATCCTAACCTAACCTACGCCTTAACCCACTCGGCCAATTCGACTCATGGGTGACACGGCATAACTTAGGATGTAGGCTAAAGCTGATTGGGAACGCTGTTTCCTTTTGGAGTTGGAGTTTCAATGCTTTTGCGTTGTAGCACTAGTCTATTTTTAATGGACAGCATTCAGTAATTAAATAGTTGCTGTTGTATCTAACACACCTTGCGTACTTAAAGTTTATCATAGGAGTTGGTGAAGACTGTAAATGTTCTTTGTATCTTATTTGAAAATTTATTCTAAAGTTTGTCCAAAATAGATGTTACCTTATCGCAGTTCCAGCATTTAAGTTTATACACTCTCCTGCTTTCGTCAAGTGATCTTTTTTCTTTTCTGCCGTTGCTTGTGATCGCTTATAAATCAAATGAATTATTATTATTTTTTAGTTCCATAGGCTATTTTTACTGCCGCATTTTTAAAAGTCTCATACAGTAGATGCTTTGTTAATCGTAAATAATCTGATTTAGCATTGGGCATTACATTATGTGTTGAGTGACAGTATATTGAGATGTATTTCAATAGTGTTTCCTTAAATATAAAAAAAAACCTATATAGTATAGGAGTACATAAAAATTGACTAAGAAATATCAATTATTTTACATGTAATTTTTCTTTGTCATTTTTATATGAGTACATTCTGGTCAGTACTTTTAAGTTTTCATCTATATTGGTGTAATTATGTTTACTTCATATTATGTAATTATGTTTACTTCATGTATTATGTGTTTGGTATGATTATGTTAGGGTATCTATAAAATAACTTCAGGGTTTTGAGGCAAAATATTGTTATGAATCAATAAGCTTATGTAACTGTTTTATACATGATTAAAAGGTTGCATTTTGAATTTTTCTTTAGCAATTTCATAAAGTTCAAAATGGGCTCCCTTGGCGGCACAGAACACATTGTAACGATATTCCACCTCCTTATATGTCCTGGCTGAATTTTCTGGGGGGAGGGGATTGCCACAGAATTAATTATTCGTTGCCTGAGGTGGTCAACATCACGAATTTTTGAAGGATTCTGTGTACCGCAACGACAGATTTAGTTAACGCATTGAGCCTTTTGTTGCGGCACTGCCTTTAGCGCACAAATTCAGACAGCACTTGACAGCTGCGCTAAGTTGTTTCAAGGCCAATGTTCCACAGCGCTGCCACCTCTTGACAAAAACATTCCCTATTGTTATGAGTTAAACCTTATGAGCTACTCGTTTCAAAGAAATTAACTGCATTTCGCTATCTTCTACAGTTATTAAGATATTAATTTTTAAAATCCCGGAGTTCTTTTATAGATACCCTGTATAAGATGTTCCGCATATTTTGATTTCATGCTTGTCAATTTGTTTAATATATTATAAATATATTTGTTTTTATATTTGCAATATATTGTTAATAATATATTTCCAAATATAAAATTAAAGTTATATTTGAAATATATTCATAATTATATGTTATAAAATATATATGGTGTTAATATATTTAAAATATAGATTACTAACAGTATTTCGTAATATATCTGTCTTACTTTAGTTTTAAAATATTTGTAATGTATTGCAGAATATATTTCAAAAATATATTTCATTAAATATATTTAAAATATATATTACTAACAGTATATCATAATATATACGTCTTACTTCAGTTTTAATATATTTGTATTGTATTGCAAAATATATTTCAAAAATATATTATATTAAATATATTTGAAATACATACAAGAATATATTTTAAATATATTTCACTAACAGTATTTCGTAATATATTTGTCTTACTTCAGTTTTAATATATTTGTAATGTATTGCAAAATATATTTCAAAAATATATTATATTATATATATTTGAAATATATACAGGAATATATTTCACTAACAGTATTTCGTAATATATTTGTCTTACTTCAGTTTTAATATATTTGTAATGTACTGCAAAATATATTTCAACAATATATTTCAATAAATATATTTGAAATATATACAAGAATATATTTCAAATATATTTCACTAACAGTACTTCATAATATATACTCTTACTTGAATTGAAATATATATATTATATATTTCAAAATATATTCCTAAAATATATTTCATTAAATATATTTGAAATATATCCTGGTATATATTTCAAATATATTTTCAATATAAACTAAAATAATATATATTTGTTAATATATTTTATATATATTTTGGTCTTTTTAAATATATTTTAAATATATTTAAATATATAATTTTTCCATATGGGAACGGCTGTCTCGACTGTGCAACTACACAGCACGACTGTAGTCCGGGACAAATAACATGGCAGTCCGGGCTCGTAAGCCCAATAAGATTAACGAGCACGAGATGTCATAACACATCAGTCTTATGAGTGACTAGGCCATGCAATTTGACTCGGTCTGTACGCGTGGCTATCGCAAGTTAACGTTTTATTTTATGTTGTTAATTTTAGGCCTCCGTGTTTCTGCGCTATGGGTGTTCGAATTTCATCATCGAAAGAAACTCGGTAACCTAGTAGTTTTCAGGTAGGTCTAATAGTGACAAGGCAATTGCCTTTGCCAGCATTTACAATCACTTTGCTAGTCCAAAGCCTGGATAAATGTTATAGAAATCAGATTTTTGTTTCGCTTCAGTGAATGTTAAAGCTAATTAAGTTTTAAGTTTATTATATACTTTTCCGCGAGAGCATTATTGAAATGCCCCTTAATCTAACGGATTTCTTTTACTTAGGCTTACAGAAAAAACCTTCAGCTCTCTATAACTGCCCTCGTTTTAAAATTGCTAAAGTCTTAAAAAATAGCCTGCTGTAATTCTTTCGTTGATGGAATGTGTGTGGTTTTAGCCGCCAGAATTTTGCTTAGGTTTACTTACCGACCCTCCCCAGGTAGCAGTCCCAGAATGTGTGTCGTTATGACCGCATTATATAGGTGGGTTGTTTTGGTCGTATGTTGTTTCAGCCGGTATTTAATGTTTGGCTCCTGGGTGTGACTGCCTTGTTACACGGTGCTTTCAAATAGACGGCCCGGGCCAGTGGCGTTGAAATTGTCTAAATGCCCGTTTCACGCTGTGAAATCATAATCAAATCCCTCATAGTTCCCTGAAATATTAGTAGAGCTGTTGATTTACATAGACAGATCATGTATACTCGAAAGTTAACCAAAACTTTTAAGAGGTAGGTTTTACATTTTGTGTAAATTCTTAATAAAGATCGACCACCCGTATAATCGCAGTAAACTCATTAAACAAACATGAAACAGCATGACTGTTGGCTGGTCACAGTATCACGTCAGAAAAAAGTATAAAAATAGGAGACTGTACATTGAGTCTTCAACAGACATCATATACAATTTGAAATAACCCCGTTGCAGCAGACCTGCATACTCAGCGAATTTCAAATGCAAAACAACGTATTTCAAGCAAACATAGCAAGATTTGACATATTTTGTTAAGCTCCATAAGAATAACATGGGAAATGAGTATGCAGGTTTGCTGCTACAGGTATATTAAAACCGGATGGTTTTAATTCAATATTTAGTAAATCTGAACTAGAAGAAGCCATGTACCAAGTTTTATCAAGATATGTTGAGAAATAAGCGAGATATAGAATTTTACTTATTTCCCATAAGGTTAACATTGGGACAACGTACTGTGTTTACCACTTTCAATATCTCGGTAACCAATGGGCATAGAGCAGTGATTAAAAATACTAAATTATTTGTTTTTTTGAGCTGAATTCAATGGTGCCCACAAAAATTTGATAAATTTTATTTTTCTATGTAAAAAACTCAAAAAACCCATTTTTTGGGGGGTTTATCCCCCTTTACCCCCCCTTCCGGTGGTCCGATCGGGCTGGTTCACGAACTCGTCCAATTGATTACCACTTTACATGTCCGTACCAAATTTCATAAAGATCGGACCATTTTTGCGGCCGCTATCGTGCTAACAGATACATATATATATATATATATATATATATATATATATATATATACACACTAGTGGCTTGAAGGGGCTAAAAGCCCCTAATGAGGGAAATTTAAAACAATCCTTATTTATTATAGTACAAAATACCTTTATAGCAAACTGAATCTATCTTATATTGACATCTGGCCTACCACATGGTTTTCAATCAAGTATCAGCATCACATGTTTTATGTAAACAAAGCAGACGTTTTTAGATCCCAATGCTTTTTAAATGACAGATATTTTACGTTATTTCTCATTTTCCAAGTGAATTCCGAACAATTTCATTATTTTTCCCGCCATCACGGAATAGGGACCTTTAATTTGAGCCCTCTCCCATCTTTCTACAACTTGCCTGACGCCCGCAATTTTGACGCAAAGAATCGCCTTACGAAATTAAATATATATATATATATATAGATATATATATGTATATATATATAGATATATATATAAATTCGAACGAATAGTGTTTTTTGCTTCTGGGGGCCCCAAAACGAAAAGTTATAGTGGTTCCGAGCTTAGGTCTTACCATGAGACCTACGGTAATAGCTTCTTTCCTATAGGGGAAATTCGCTAAAAAGTAAAATCGGGAAAAATACTGTTTTTATTTCTGTACTCCTACGGACATCTTGATAAAAAATCTCGAGCCCTAAAGTTAGAAGGTTAAGCGTAAATATTCCCCCAGTCTGAAAAAGGAATGGTTCGGATGAGACGGACGTGTGTGATATGCACGTGGCGGCTCGGCGTGCTATCAGCTGATGGTGGATCAATAGAGCGAGGGTGAACGGCTACCCCTCAGCTGTGTTTGGAAACAAGTGTCGCCTGCTGTTCTCCCTATAGGGTGCTCTCGCTCGCAATATCGTAGGAGAAAACTTCAGTGTGCTTTAACAGGTACTGAATTCATCGGCTTATTTTCAGTGGAATAATTCAAGGACGCACAAAAATTGTTTTGTGAATTAAGATTGTTTTATAATATACGCAAAAGGCCTGCTCGTAGAAAACTATTTGAATTTATTTACTATTGATCATTCTGGGGCGTAGTTACAGTCGGTCACCAACGGAGTAGGCTGTAATGATTTCAACTATTAATTACCGTACCCTATAAGTTTAGGTCTACACTAAAGTTTGCATGGCGCAGAGTAATTTTTGTGGTCTGGGCCGGGTTAGCGATTAATTAATTAAAAGTTAACAAAATGAGTGAAACTACTAATTTACTTACTTTTACAACTTTTACGATTTTAGGCCTTATAGCTTAGCCTAGTTCATATTTTTGATAATTGACATGCTGTAACATAGTATAGTTAATCAACCATAACTTAATTAACAATGCTGTTGATAGCACATTTTCACAATTCATAACAGTTATATAAAAAACTGTATTTCAAAAATAGGTCCCTATAACTATAACTGATTAGGCCTATCTAAATCTTCGAAGGTATTGGTGTTGAGGGAATACTATTTATTTCAGTCGTTGAATGTACACAGCGTTTAAACACTTGGCCCTAATCTTTTTTTTACTTAAAGATGAAAACATTTAATTAGCCTCCTTGTAATAAACGTACTCAATTAAGAAAACTACGAACGCATCTTATTGGCTGTCAAGTGCAATAAGAAATGACAAGCATTTTTATTGAAATTCTTTACTACATTAGACTTGTGCTGATCAGCAGGATTGTAAGCTTTTGTTGATAGCCTGGTGAAAAATCAATATTTATTAAAATGAGCTCCCCTTGAAATTTTAGCTCCAATGTAAAATCTTATGAACAAATATGAAGCTTTAAAGGCGTCTAGGGCTAGTCTAACTTTTTTAAATTCTATTTCCTGCAAAACTTCACTCGCCGAGCTCTTTTTAACGACATCCAAACTATTAAAATCGGTTCAACACTTCCCCTAGCATATTAAATAAGGAAATAGATAAGAAAATAATGAGTTGTATGTTGTTTTTTTTCAAACAGACTAAATAATTTATTTTATTTCATAGGAATCGCTCATAAAACTTGTATATTCTTGATTTAACGGTGGAGCATGTATTTAAAGAAATGGAAGGTACAAAAAGTAACTTAAATTGACTTTGAATGGTAATTAAAGAGTACGTCATATAAGCACTAAATTTATCCCAGATAAGATCTGAAACCCGTCATGTAGCCCACACGTCACGCGAGATGCAGTAATAGCCCAACGCAAGGGCGCATCGCATATGACACGCGGTCGGTGACCGGCGCACACCAGCGCCGCCTGGCGGGGGCGACGGGGACTATCTCTCTTTGTCCACGCACCCGGCTCAAGTTGCTTGCCACTCGTGTCTGGTTGATTCATGTTCGCATGGTATTCCAGGCAGGTGTGATTTTCATTCTTGCGCGTTTGAACGAAGAACAATGAAATACGTCGTTCATTGTGTTGGCGTATTCAACAAACCAAGTAGGCTACAGTACTTTTTTAGAGAATGAGTAATACCTACTTTTCTTATTTTTAGTACTTTAAAATATTAAACACTGATTCAGTAAAAATAAAATATCACGAGGGCTTGTATAAGATATTCTATATTAATTCTCTTTCTAATTTTTCTAAAGTTAAAATAATAAAAATTCTTTTCTTGAGTTTTTTTACAAAAATAAGATGTACAATGACACTAGTTTATGATATACAATTCTATCTTCTTGGCAGAGCAAATCGTAGAAATGAACACACTCGAAGAAAATACTCGTCGCAGCAATAATATAACACATCATTATAACACATTTCTAATCATCCCAAAGACTGTAATAGTGTGGTCTTTACACCGAATTCCACTCGTTTTTCCAATACACATTGTCATCTTGTTCAGTTCTTTGGCTGTTATATTACTTACGTCCATGTCTGACTGTTCCATCGTGCATCGTGAAATATGGACACAAAATATGATCAAAAGCTGGCAGTAGTTAATCGATTCTTTTTGTTTTATATAAAGTCGTTAGTCTTTTTTGTTTTTTTTCTCCCTGTCTCTAAACCTCCCATGTCCCAAAAGTATGTCTCAACGTTCGGACTCTGCTGTTTACCAAGCCCAAAGCTGGTAGTGACATAATATGAATCAGTCATCAAGAATCCTCAAAAACGTTCCCAGCAGCAGAAGTGACACAACGTGGCGACAGGCTGAAGAGGGGAAAATGGTGGCGCCAACCAGATTCAATCCCGGAAACAGTCACCGGAAATGTTGACACCTTGCTGACCTTGCTTATATTGAGCATTATACGGAGTCGTTTACATAATTTTTTGGTTCTTGACATCTTATCGTTGTCCTCTGCCACTCTCTATAGGCGCCTAGTGATGCGCCATTGCGAGATGTCTTGATTGTTGTACTTATCGATTATTGTCCTGTTAAAATCGTTTGCTTCCTTATAACAGGATATCCAATGAGCTTAAGTGCCGGGGGAATGTCTAACAGCAAACAGGATTAAATTATAACGTAGCTATAAACAGAGGTGACGGGGAATTAAAATTCCCGTTTTCCCTTAAAATACCTCGACTACCTGGCCGGGCGGTTGTGGCAGTCATACCAACTCAAACCAAACGAGTTGGACCTGATTAATCCGCTCGATCTCCGCTCGCTGGGTCTCAAATGATTGGGCCATGGACAGAATGGCCAGAATTTATGGCAGTCATGCGACAGCCACCTTCCAGTGGGGTGGCGACTTTCGTCTTTGGCCTCGAAAAGGGATTTTTGGGAAAGTACTTCCTTGAAAGAGGTATACAAGCGAGCCGAAAGGGAATTTAAAGGGTTTTCGAGGGCTGCCACCTCTAAAAGTGACCACTTTAGGGGTTGAGGATTTTGGTGGATTTTCGGGAACCACCATCTCCAAGAACGGGTTTCAAAACAGGATCTCCTTAAAAAGTATGACACCACTTTCCGTCAAGTCGATGGCTGAGCTCATACATACAGATTTCGGTTGACCCGCTAAACTTGCGAGACGCTAAGCAATGAAAATAATCGATAAATAGGGCTTCTCAACAAGGAATCTTTCGATGTTTCGACCTGTCGCTACCTCGCGGAGGCGGAGGCGCCGACCACGACGCTGGCAGCTGGCAGCAGTCCCGGCGTCTTGGCAGCGGCCTTGTCCCGGCCTTCGCCGTGTGTTTAGCGTGTCATTGTGATTTCGCTCAGCCCGCGCCGAACAGAACGCTTCTTGTCCACCTCTCACGCCTTCCTTCTCTCGAACGTGAGGTAAAAATAACGTTTCTTCTCTTTGATTAAACATGGGAGCACTTAATGTAGCGGTTCCGATAATATCTGGGGACCAAACAACCGAACAACCACCCCGTGTGGATAACTTTCGCCGTTCGATTTAGGTCAATACGGTGAAATCTATTGTTGAATCCGGCTTAAAATAAATTATTATCACTGTTATTATTAAATTATTACTAAACGCATCCTTGCATTCTTTTGGTAAGGTATGAGCTCTACATCTGTAAAATATATTAATGCTTTCCTCGAAATTTTCGTGACTTAGTAAAACAAAGGTAAAACTAAAAATACCTCATGTGTATTTAAATAAATAAGGCTAAAGTTTTTATATTACAAATTTTATAGGCTAGTAATTAATTTGCAAATATAAAAAAGTTGTTAAAAATTGAATAGAGATCTAGATATTAATAAATGAACATAGGCCTACTAAATATTTTTCCTACAACCGCGCGTAAAGTGCCAGTTTACGCACCGAAACCCAATCGTAAAACAGCTGTTTACTGAGGAGCGAGCGATAAAGCCTTTGAAGGTCTTTGTAACGAGCGTAAAATATTTTACGCTTGCCAGCTGATTGAATTGTTGCTCGGCGCGCTATAGCGCTCCCATCCGCTTCCGATTGAGATCGACTTGTTTATAACATCAAATTGGCCCACTCAGCTACAATGGATGTAATAAGTGATGACGAATTCGTGTTCCTATTATTTATAAGCTAAAATATGTATTCAATAAATCGTGTTTATTCTTGTAGAAATCTTTATTTTTATTCAGTGTTTATAACCTCAATGGACGTGAGTAACTGTGATTGTATTTATCGTTTGGGAATTTAAAACTGCAGTTGTAGGAAAAATTTAGTATGTATTTCGCGTGTAAATAGTCTCGCTTTCGCTAAAAATACCGCGCTCCGCTTCGCGTCACGCGGTAACTGTTTAGCTCAAGCGAGAAAGACCTACTTTACGCTCTTAATACATAAGTAACTAGTTCGTAATTTCCTCTTTTTATATGAACCGATATTTGCTCTATAAAGCAACACAGAGCAAAATAATGTTAGGTACTTAAATGTTGTCAATGTTGCGGTATTCCGCGATCTCAATCATACATTACTCTGCTAAGTAGCAAGAACATTTGTTTCGTTGCCTCTGCCGAGGGGTTGGAGCAAATTGTAAAATATATTCTTCCACCGTAAACTGCCACTCCTCCCCGCCCCAGTGAAGTAACTTGACTCGAAAAACTATACGCTGTTCTTTGCACATACTGTTCGTCTCAACCTACTCAATACATATACGCAAAGTGATAACAAATGTAAATTATGGTCGGCATTTCATGGAGCGTCGTGTAATTAGGACTCAATCATTTGATAACATTGTAGTCTAGTAGGTTATCATTCGCTCTTCGCATGCGAGATAGCACCAGCCTTTCGGTTTTTAATTGGTAATCAAGAACACGGATCAGTTGCAAATTCTTGCTTGTTTTATTCCAATCGTGGATGTAATTTATTTCCCCTCCCACTCATGATTAAACACGTAGACATCAAGTGTGAGGCAGCGTCTGTATTATTTGTAACACTGATAAGGCGACAGTTACTTGCGTTTAAAGGTCACATGTTACGTGTTATCATTGTATTTAATGTTACTGCACAAACAAGACCAGTTTGGGCGCCAAATGAATTAGAAAGGTCAGTGAGTAATTTTACTAAGATAATATGATTACTATTCTGTATGTTAGTTCTTAATACATTTTTTTAAAATTAGCCTATGTGAATAATTGAACGATTGGGAAATGAATATTCAATTAAATATTATTTTGTATAAAGTTTATATGTATATGTAGCTACAGTTTATTTACTGATTTATTATTTAGTTTTAGTTTGGGTTTTTGTTTTTAAAACATACAGTAGACTCTTGAATTATTATCACTAGTGGATCCGAGCGCACGGAAACGTGCGCTACTCTACCAGAGCGATAATTCAAATGGCGACAAATTTAAAACACAATCATGCTAACACGATCCGTCTTGAGGGTTATGTTTACACAAATTAAAAAATAACAGCAATTAAATTATCCAGCTGATCAAAATGTAAACAGTTATGTTCTTCATAAGGATAACATGGGAACTTTAAAAGCCAATGGGGCAGAGCCCAAGGGACTTTTTCAAAAATGTAAGGCCAGTTTGCAAATCTACGCGACACGCTCTTTCCAATGAACCGTCAATGATCAAAATCGGTTAAGAAATGACGGAGGAGTTCATAAGACAAATTTCGTGTTGGCGTATTAATTATATAGAATACTAATACAATAAGTGAGAAAGTATGTGGGTTAGTCATCATCGATTTAAATAAAGGATATCTTATGTGTCATCTATAACAACGTATGCACCCAGGCAGACGAATGCATACAAATAAACCTAATTCCAATTGACAGATACAAAAAAAGCACTGCCAGTGAAGGAGCAATACCAACTGTTTCAAATATTATTTTGAACGTGGACGAAGCCACGGGAAACATCTAGTATGTATTAAATTGATACGCATTATATTGCCGGTAGTTTGTCAAGACTTTTAATAGACGCCCAGAAGTTAAAGGGCTCAAGTTACTTGCCTTTAACAATTTCACTGTTCTGCGGAAATTGAGAAGCTGGCGTAGCCATCCTGATTTTCCTCCTTTACCCGCTCTCTGGTTCAGGCAGAGCCATCAAAGTAGATACTTGGATGGGCAGAGCTGGCGCTTGCGGCAGGAGCCTCTGATCTGATGGATTGGTCGGACGACCTTGAGCCACGTGACCAGTGACGTCATTGTCACGTGACCATTTGTTAGCTAATGGCCGGACAAGCGACTGATTTCAATCATCCGACTGATGCCTTTTGAGACTTTTCATTCACATACAACACTTTGTTTCTTGCGTAAAAATGTGATAGAGTGATTAATTCTGAACTTTCTCATTGAAAACAGTCAGCAGTAATTATTGACTGGGGAAATTGTAAATGCAAACTTCGGTGATGAACCACCGATCTAAGTTGTCCCCCCTTCTTTGTTGCTGACGTCGACGTTGAAGGTCGGGAAAACATCTGGAGGATGCAGTGTTGCCACTTCGCAGTAACTCTGGCAACACTGCTGCCGAACGCCGTCACTAACTTTAAGTTGGTCTGTGATTGTATTGCGCACAATCGATCTGTGCACCAATCACTTCTTGACTGATCATCTATTCTCAGAGACACCCAATAAGACTCATGCGAGACGGTCAAATAATCGTCTTCGAATTATATGGAACTAATTTTATTGAACAATTTTGAGTCTAGCGCTATTATGAGATGCAAAGCGTGACAATAAAAATACTTGGCATTTAAAAAGTAAACAAAATTACGTAAATAGTTATTTATGTATTAAGAGCGTAAGTAGGTCTTTCTCGCTTTAGCTAAACAGTTACCGCGTGACGCGTAGCGGAACATTTACACGCGAAATACATATTAAATTTTTCCTACAAATGCAGTTTTTAATTCCCAAACGAAAAATGCAATCACAGTTACTCACGTCCATTGTAGATGAATGCGCCATTATGATTCTGAGGTTTTAAACAATGAATAAAAGTAAAGAACAACCACGATTTATTTGATTCATAGTTTAGCTTATAAATAATAGAACACGAATTCGTCCTCACTTATTACATCCATTATAGCCATTATAGCTGAGTGCGCCAGTTTGAGGTTATATCGGAAGCGGATGGGAGCGCTGTAGCGCGCCGAGTAACAATGCAATCAGTTGGCGAGCGTTCAAGTAATCACGTGGCGAGCGTTAAAGACTTTAACGCTCGCTCCAAAGACTTTCAAAGACATTATCGCTCGCTCCTCAGTAAACAGCTGTTTTCCGATTGGGATTCGGTGCGTAAACTGACACTTTACGCGCGGTTGTAGGAAAACTAATTTATTATAACATTTGATTCGCTGATATATTTTGTTTATGTCACTTTCGGTATTCTTTTATAATATCCGTGTTTATAGATCCTTCATGTGACGATTGTATACATTGCTGTTCGTAAATTTTGTTTTATCACAGCCGTCTGGTTTTATTGTCGATCGTGTCCAGTGCCAGGAATGTTGGAATGTTGCCACATTCCAAGTGTATAACTTGAACACGTAGGAAGGGGAACTAGCGCATCGGTTGGATAGCAAAGCGGCAATGTGTTCGGCTCAAGGTCACCAGCTCGATTCTAAGCAAGATATTTGGAAATGTTCGTGAAGATTCGAAAGTGGACCAGCTGCCATTGATTATTGGCCGATTAATTGCACCAATGATCTTAGCAATTGAATCAGTTGATTTTTGTCCGTCAAAACTTACTGATTTACCGGATTAGTACTTCCGGTTTCAACTTCCATTCTTATTCCAACCCCTTGCTGGTGGTCGGCGCCGGCGTCTCGCCTTCAGTGATAATAATCATCTGGTAAGGTCCTACCCATGGTATTTTTACCAGGTTACTACATCTGTAAGACCAATGGCAATTCTTAAAGAATACTTTTCCTCACCTGTTTTGACAAAATCGATATCTCATTGTCAGTCGCGAAGTAATGGAACCATGAAGCGGTGGAGTGAGGGAAATAACACTTATTGTTTGCCCGCAACAGAGATAAAGTTTTTATCCCTCACGCAAACGAGAACCAACTGTAGTGCAGATGAGTACAGTTCGTAAGATTCCATCAGTTATACTATATTGGTTGGAGCATTTTGAGTTTTTGTCGTGATCTCGTTTGTTATTGAGTAAGTCGTTTGATGTTGTTTTTTATTTGGTCTAAATGGTGGTTGCTTGTCCGCTGTAAAATACAATTTCGGGATTCTTCGAGTATTTTCGTCTGCCTTCGTGAGGACGTCCCGTTGCTGGTGAATAAAGAGGGTATAGTTATCCTGACACTCTTAAATCATAATTATTCTACTACAGTCACATAGTCAAAAGTGAGTTTCCATGTGTTTCACATCAATTGAATGAATGGAATACATTTATAAAGGACCATGTGCGCGACAGGTGAGTGACGCGGGTCGGGTTTGCACGAGTCTGGAGGCTTGTGTTGGCATTCGTGCCCGGAAGTGTGTCACCTCCCCCCTCTATCTCTCTCCCCCTCTCCCCCCCTCTCTCACTCCCTCTCTCTCTCGCACCCCTCATTGTCGGTTCTAAAATCTATTCTCGGCCCGGTCCCCGGTCTTGCCTTCTTGATTACTTCGCACATACGCGGCACATTTGCCGATCGTCTAATCCACAACTATATGTTTTATATATGTTTTAATTGCTTGAAAATGTGATTAAGACTAAATGCATGTATGTATTAAAAATATGTAGTATTTATTATGTTTTGCATCTGTATTATTATAAAGAATATATAAGGTATAAGAGGTGGTTTCTGTCTCTAAATGTTTTTGTGTGGAGTATACTCAAAACTCAAAAACTACCTCACCGGTCAGACTGAATAAAGATTTATACCAAGGTTTGTTTGAACATTCTTAAAATGCCCTCGGACTTCGCTCCGTATAGGCATATATGTTTCCGTATGGGAAGGCCTAAACATATTTTCTACTTTTATTGTTGTTTTTGTTTTTATGGGAAATGTTGTTATTTTCCTGTCTCCCGAGCCGAGAACGAGCGCAACAGTAAATTACAAAGTAGAATTTATCTGTTCATTTATCTTAGAATCTTAAATTTTACATACGTATTGAATAAATTTGTTTACGTTACATTGCCACATCTAGTCTTAAGTTCAAGGAAGATAAAATCCAAATAATTGTTTGCCCTATAACTCTAACCCTAATCCGTACCTGTTTAACAGCATTCATGTTTTAGCCTACCACTTCTTTTCATCAAAGGAAGTAACTACAATCCTGAAACGTAATTATGATTCGGTAATTTCTCAATAATTAATCGCGATTGATCAAAGCAGATGGGATCGTTCCAGTAATTAACGACGTTTAATGTCCTGCCTATGACGTTACTTTCACTTTCCCGTTGAAGCTTTCTCCCCAGCTTCCGCGCGTTTCACCACCGCCGCCGCTCGGCGCTCGTCAGGCGATTCGTCCCGGTGCCACGGCCGATTGTGCGGTCGCTGCCGTGTTGTCGCTGCGCACTGCTTGTTTTGTTTTCGGCCGATTTGACCCGAGCCGCCGAAATGAGGGGAAACGCTGTGAAGTGACGAGAGCTTCGGGTTGCCACCTCACCGAAGCATGGGTGCTAATGCCGTGGACTATTGAAAAGATTAAACGGTTTTATTATACTTTTATTCCATTAATATCTTAACATCTATTTGAAGGTGAGCAATGACATGAAATCAAAATAAGTAAAAGATTAATAAAACACAAACGTAAACTCGTAGGTACTACCATTGACCATGAATGAGAAGGTAGTCAATGGTACTACTAACTAGCTGGCGGTAACGTCAGACATCTGAACAATTATTATCATATATATTACATATATGTAATAGGCTTAAGCTACTACATGAATTACAAATTATTAATGACAACAGGATAACAAATAATATACACAAGTAATAATTTACATTTAGAATAGAGAAGAAGTCAATTTTAAGTGTTAGGTAAGAGATGACAACAAATAAACAGATATGTTTTACCGTTGTCCAACGCCTGATTTAGTACAGTAACTCAAACTACCATTCAAATATTACGCTCCGTGAAATGACAATTTGTAACAATAAAGATAATTTTTTGTTCTATTTTTTATAAAAAAAAACTGAAATAACATTTTCAGGAATGCGCTGAGACTCAGCGTGGATCGCGGACGGTGGCGTGTACCACGTCGCTGTCATGTCTCAGCCTATCTGGCCATCACACCGACACAAGCGGGCATTGACCCCGCGTTTCAACACACTACTCACTGTGTCTTACTCGTTATCAATGGACAATGAAAGATAATACGATTATCCAAACGTAGAACTGCAATACGATTAAACTCTTGTTATTAGTTGAAAATTGCGTAAGTTTTGTCAAATTTACCATGATTCACTATGGTAAATGGCAAATAGTGTAGTAAACGTAAAAGAAAGTGCCCTAGTGATTGTATTTTTTTATTTGTGAAGTTTTACATTTATATGGTTTTGAATTTTTCGGTTATTTTACAAAGGGAGAATACAAATCAAGAATGAGAACTAAAAAAAGCCTTACTTTGTTGATGATTTTATAAAGAATCATTATTATTTTCAGGTGATAACAGTTTCTTCTAATTAAAAGCATCGCTAAATGACACGGTTCACTGTCGACAATTCTAAAGCAAGCAAATTTGATGTTTTTTTTACAAGAATAAATTATTGTGAGCAATTTAAAGATAATGTACATTATGTGGGTTGTATACAGAATTGCCTTTTGGCGAGAGTCGTTGGCATCAGTGCCTTCAGCGGAAATCCCTTTACACACGCGTAGGCGATGAAATGTCTTGGTTGGATCAAGGTCGAATCAATCAAGGTATAGGTCGAGTCAAATAACGTGGCCCAGATAAATGTTGAATTTTTTCATTGCAGACGGCCAGGGCCACGTTACGCGACCCACGCTTCGCCCGGAATACACCGGCTATAGGGATGCTAAAGTTTAAAACCTAGCTGCCAAACTGCTTCGAATGGGGTACATGATGACTAAAAAGTTGGTGATACAGGCACTACTTTTAACGCCTACTGGAAGCTTAAAGGTGTTCCCAAATGAAGTGAGGGATGGTTAGGTTCTTAGTGTAGTCATTTTATTGGTCAGGGCTGACTGATTCTTTATTCGCGTCATTAATTTGTCTAATGAATGATGGCTGATTCCATTATAACGTTAGGGTCTACAAACTCTTTTTTGGACTTGATGGTTGAGGCAGGAATATTCTGTTCTTAAAACCAATGTGCTGAATCCCTTGGGAATCATGAGTCGTATAGCCTAAATTACCGTTGTGTAGTTATGTTTAAAAAAAGACTAAGGGCGGTCTTTCCCCATATTAAATCTCATCCAAACATCCATTGCTTGCCTGTTGTAAACCTCTTAGTTTGTTATGTGGCCAAATACCAAACTTTAAGGTCTACTGGCTTATACTCTTGAGGCTGACAATCAATTCAGTCTCCTGTAAAATTTCACACAAAAATCTCCCCAATGGCACCCTAATTATTAAAATTTGTCCAAAACTGTAGGAAGAGTTTCGATCACAAGGAGCTCAGCATAGAAAATAAGTAATGTAGATAAATTCCTTTTTATTCCTATAATTTCCTTGTTTACACAACCGAAGAGTGCGTTCGTGATTGTTTATTTTCAAGTCAAGAAGCAAACTTTCCAGTATAATTTCCCACTACGTATAATTTACGCTCTACTAGAATGAGCCCTGTGGTCGAGTTGGCAACGCAGCCACGGAGACCAGATCTGTTGCGAAACGACCGGCCGCACTGCTGTTGTAGCATTGACCTTAATACCGCCCCGGCCACACCACGCCGCCCCGGCCACAGCCGCGCCGCCCCGGCCACAACCACGCCGCCCCGGCCACAGCCACGCCGCCCCGGCCACACCACGCCGCCCCGGCCACACCACGCCGCCCCGGCTACAGCCACGCCGCCCCGGCCACACCACGCCGCCCCGGCCACAGCCACGCCGCCCCGGCCACACCACGCCGCCCCGGCCACAGCCACGCCGCCCCGGCCAGACCACGCCGCCCCGGCCACAGCCACGCCGCCCCGGCCACACCACGCCGCCCCGGCCACAGCCACGCCGCCCCGGCCACACCACGCCGCCCCGGCCACAGCCACGCCGCCCCGGCCAGACCACGCCGCCCCGGCCACAGCCACGCCGCCCCGGCCACACCGCGCCGCCCCGGCCACAGCCACGCCGCCCCGGCCACAGCCACGCCGCCTCGGCCACACCCGCGCCGCCCCGGCCACAGCCGCGCCGCCCCGGCCACAGCCGCGCCGCCCCGGCCACAGCCGCGCCGCCCCGGCCACAGCCGCGCCGCCCCGGCCACACCACGCCGCCCCGGCCACACCACGCCGCCCCGGCCACAGCCACGCCGCCCCGGCCACAGCCACGCCGCCCCGGCCACACCACACCGCCCCGGCCACAGCAACGCCGCCCCGGCCACACCACGCCGCCCCGGCCACAGCAACGCCGCCCCGGCCACAGCCACGCCGCCCCGGCCACACCACGCCGCCCCGGCCACACCACGCCGCCCCGGCCACACCACACCGCCCCGGCCACAGCCACGCCGCCCCGGCCACACCACACCGCCCCGGCCACACACTGAGAAAAATATCCTAGCGGAAAAGCAGAGTTTTTGCCCCAAATCTAGAATCTGTACTCGCAATACGTAAATAAGGACTTGGCTCACGTACAGGAGTGTTGTGTCTGGACCCAGCTCAATGACTCGGCAGAGTTTTGGGCATTAGTACAGACGCAGGACTCGCAGTCCTTCTTTAAGAACTATTTCTCTGCAATTACGCTCGAACTGCCGTATTTGCAAATAATCAGGGAATTTACCGTGATTTTAAGGAAAAAACATTAGAGTGACGTCATGGATGGTTTGTATACGTCACAAAACACGTCATAAGTTTATCCATGATTACTTTCTGCATGCAGCCCACTGCATTTACGGTAGGTGTATGGATGAGAACTTCAAATTATTTCCATGTGATTTGGTAAAAGCAGTTAGTCTTTACCTTGTTTTAGTTCGCACTCTCATCAAATATTTTATTTGAATCGAATAAATTTTTTTACCAAATCTGGATCGATTTTAGGTCCGTTGTGTTGTTAGTTTTATATTTGGGATTGAAAATTTACTAATGTGATACAAGTTTGAATAATAACATTTGGTTTCAATAATACATATGTTATTAATGGTTTTTTTGTAGATTTACTTACTGTAGTACCATTGATAGTAAATACATACAAAGTAAATGGTAGTGAAACGACAAAAAAGAATATAAAATTTCCAATTTTTCAGAGAAAAAGCTTAGATTATTGAAGAAAATCAAATCGTTTTATTTGTCAGCAGTTACTTTTGTTAAATATTGTTTTATTTTTAAATAGTTGCAAGGACACATTGATCAGTTTTAGACCTAAGATTAATTTTATCTGCCCATAGTTTACACGAAAAATTACCAAAAAAAGTAATTGCACTGTTTAAGATTTTAATAACTCAGGTATTTTTTAGCAAAGTCTTAAATAAGATGAAATGTAAGAAATAGAATGCAGGTCGAGTATAACCTTGCATTGATTTGCTGCCACTTTTAAATGTATCAAATAAATATGTCAGGGTAATAAATTGTAACTATTAATGGTGTAAATACCTTGTACTGTCAAAGTGATCCTTTGTAGTCTCATATTATGGGCTACGACAGTTTCAATCTCAGAGAGATCTTCCTCAGGCGATGGAAATCAAATTTCATTCCAGTGGAAGTCGTCAAGAAGTATTAAAAACCATCATGGAACATACCCACGTAACACAAACGGACAGATGCACACAACGAACAAACATTACTTTTTATAAAAATTCCGATACCGGGAAACACGTACGATACCGGGTACTCTAGACTCTATCACGCAATGAATTGTCACTTTAGAGAAGTACCATTAGGCGTAAAACTACACTTATCAATTCTTCAGATGCTATTCAACAACTACACTCGTCAACAGGCAGCCGTAACGCAGTGGATATAGCAGTCTTCACCTGAACATACGAGTCAAGAAACATCGGGCGTGGTTAGAACTTGGATGGGTGACCGCTAGAAGAACCCAGACATCTTTTACTGATTTTAAATAAAAAATACCGGTAAATGCAGAGACTAGGCAAGTCAGTGCATAGAAATCGGTTGTATTTTACGAGAATAGGAATGTACATTCTGTGATAAACTGTGGTAAAGGCAAAATGAATCGCAGGATATTCTGAGAAAAGTCTCTGCAATTACGAGAGACAACTCTGATCGGCAGGACTTACAACCGACAGTAATGACGTCATAGCCAGTGACGTCATAACTATGTAGACAAACTAAGTCCTGATTTTCCGTGTGGCGGCCTCACTGCCGGAGCATTGAGCCGGGTCCAGATTGCAGTGGGTAACCCGCACACCCTTATTTACGTGTATTTTCCACGTATTTCAGGACAAAATTTTTCTCAGTGCAGCAACGCCACACCACGCCGCCCCGGTCACACCACGCCGCCCCGGCCACACCACGCCGCCCCGGCCACACCACGCCGCCCCGGCCACAGCCACGCCGGCGCCGCCGCGAGCCGAGTCTGCATAGCATGGACAAATGTCGTGGCCCAGTCCGCACATAAATCTAATGTTCATTTGAGCATGACATAAGGACGATCTGGGCCACGGTACTGACGCGATCCATACAGTATCGTATATACGCTATGTATGTATGTATATAGGCTTATGTACGGACTGGGCCACGATCTACATCATTGCACATATAAAGACAAACTTATATAGCTCGCGTCAAATGATGTGGCCCAGTCCGCACATGAGGCAAATGTAAGTTTGAGCTTGGTCAACCGTCGGCCTGGACCATGTGATTGACACGATCAGTACATTTATGCGTTTATCTGTGCTACACTTCTTACTTCATGTCTTAGAATTATGGTTAAATTCCCATACAACATTGAGCTTTCTTATGTTTGTTTTATTTTTGGTTGTGCGATGTTGGACCATAAATTTGAGTTAGGTCCTTTATTAAATGATGTAGTCACTAGATTTTACCCGTGGCTTCGCCCACGTTCAAAATAATTTGACACAGTTGCTATTGTTTCAGCATTGATTTTAATATCTGTCAATTGGAAATGGGTTTATTTGAATACATTGGTCTGCCTGGATAGATACGCTGTTACAGCTGATTTACATCATTACTTTCACAGGGTTATGTGTAGGTATTTATTTAATGCCTACGTTTTTCATTTTTAACTATTAGGACCTTGACAAAATCAGTCTCAGTTCAAGGTTATACGATAATTTATTACTTAAGGGCATCAGTTTTATTAGCGACATAAACATACTCGTAAAGCTGTTGTTACACCCCACCTTTTTTACTATTCTCTTTTAAAATCAAACCTGAAAAACGTAACTTTCTTAATAAATGCTGATAGCAGCGCACGAACCGGTGTAAGAATCGTGACTTCCGCTTGTCGCATGCGTAACTCAGCTTTCTTCAGTTTTGGTCGACAGCTTTCATGACTACTACTACGGTTTTATAAAAACATAAAGTATGTAATAAAGGAGGTTTTACGGACATCACAAAGTTATGGTTATAAAATAACGCCAAAATAATGTTCTTTCGGTGGAATCTGAAGCGCTTATTTATCCACATGGGGTGTTAATTTAGTTTTAATTATTATGTTCAAGACTAAAAATATTACCGTAAAAATTAAGTCGACAAAATTATTCTGATTGTGAAATCTTTAAATTTAAACTCAAATACAATATTGTTACTGTATACTTAATTCATAATAAGAGGTAAATAACTGTAGATACGTGGCGAAAGTTTCATCGGTAATACACTTCCTTTTTATATCAGTAAATAAAAACATTACGTACCAGCAGCTGTATCAACTATATTGATGAGAATCATTATAGCCTTCCTGTTCTACCAACGTTTAATGATTTTAAATTCATTACACAAAGTAATTCATTCTTCAGCATCAAAGAAAAAAATAAGGTACAATAATTGTGGTGGATCAATAACAATGTTTCTTTAGTTTCCCCAAGCAGCGGTACCTCGGGCCGAGTCCTATCCATTGTAACACCACGTGGAATGTCGACTGACAACATTCTACCTCGGGACTCACTGAGGCGCCTGTGGTGATAAGACTGGTAGAAAGTCTGGAAAGGCCACCAGCCATATTTGAACTCTTATTTCCTGTGTGTTAACATAGCAATGAGTTTTGTTTCCTTCCTATCCCTCGCAGTGTTTATAGGTTTGAATAAAATTACTGAATTATTTTTAGGATACAAATTTGTATTTAGTGTTACGTCATAAATTGCTGTAGGTCGTTATAGGCAGCTAATACAGTAGCATAGATTAAATATTATAGAAAAAATGTAACGTTTAATTTGTATACAATTATTTAATTCTACCATTTATTCTATGTTGGTGGTAGATTCTATTTATTTTACTCGATTTAAAACAGATAAAGCTTAAAAACAGGTGGCTTTTTAAAGTTTAGTTTCTTATATTTTCTGACGTAATAAAGTAGGCCCAAAAAATTAATCCTGTACACACTTTAGTTCTTAACTAAAACAATACCTTTGATTATTCAGATTAGTGGAGTAGTTCATAAAACAACATGTGGAACGATGATCGATGGGTCACTTTGGTTTGCGCATCTAAAAATATCAAACATAGTTATTTTCTGAGTCATTACACAAACAGTGTTTAGTGCTGTCAGGTGGATGTGCACATTTCCTATTTAGTCAGTTGAAATTTTTTGTTGATGAGTAATTTCCATTCATCAGAGAATCGTTTTGTGATTCCCAACAGTGAGTCTTTTCAATTTAAACTACAAGAAGATGGTGAAGTAAACAATTTCGTATCGGAAATTGTATTCCATTAAATATTTTCCCGTGTAGTGAGCTTGGTAAATGCTTATTCAAACACAATTTAAAATTTCTGTTGTTAGTATATTGGATACGAGGGTATCCACTGTTTTTAATCTGTAAGTCAAACTTCTCGGTCAGCGTAAAGCGTAAGTGTGATTAATTTAATTAAACCCGCTAAGTTCTCTAGCAAATAGTATAATATTAAAATGCAGATCATCTTATTGTTCAATTAATAAACACGAGATTGTACTACTTCTTCTCACTTTTTACTAAATCGTTGTGTAACAGTAATAAACCGAGTCAACACGGCACCGTGAACGTTGTTGTAGGCTCACTAGCGTTGTAGGGGGGGGGGAGTGGAGGGGAGGGGGGAGCTGATAAACAAAGCTGGTTGAGCTCTGGCATCGGGCCAGATTAAACAGAATCACAATCACTGTCGCCAACCTCGCCACGCCAACTGCTCGGTTCCTCCTCCGGTGTTGGCAGCACTGGAGATATGTGGCAGGCATCTCTCCACTGAAAACTAGAGTTTGTTTTTAAATGATTGGGTGAATATCGAGTAGGTTTCTTAACACAAGTACATGGGGAGAGTTCATTTATAAAACTAAAGGGCACCCTTTATCCGCTTTTATGATAGGAAAATTTTGTTAAATGGATAACAAGGATATATTTTGGTTTATTTTTGCACACATCAAAGTCCTTAATAGCTTCATGGAATTCTTCCAGATAAATTAATTACGTATCATGAATGTGTTGCAGCTTGAAATGTATACAAACAACACAGTGTTGATAATTGATTCATACTGAACTGTAATAACTATTATTTAATTAATGACTAATTGAGATTAATTCAAACCTGTTTTGATAATTAGGCTAAATTCAGATTGTGTATTGTGGTTTAAAAATGTAGTTGATAGTGAATCGTGCATTAAGGCGACGTTTATCATTTATATGTAATTAAGTGAGCTGTAGTATTTTTTTAATATATCTTATCGCTTTATACTGTTGTAATTAAATAAATAACAAAATAAAATATAACGTTTACTTAGAAATTATTTATTTACCAATTGAAAAATGTTAATAAACATAATACAGGCTGTTGCAAGCTTTAGAAGAAATTTCAAGGAAATAGTATGCAAATTAGGGTAAGTTTGGAGGGTCACATAATTATAACATCCCGGCCACTGTGCAGTGCAGACGACGCGACGGTGGCGGTGGCGGTGGCTATCGAAGGGCTGATGGCGGTTCGCGTAACGATCTGCGATACAACCTAATAGCTTTTATTGCGCTGTTTCTGCCACCTAACTTGCTATGCTTCTGCACTTAACAGCGTTTAGTATTGCATTTTCGTATAGCGTATCTTGAAAACATCAGTTGAATAACAAAATAAACTTTTTTGAGGTACGAAGTAAAAACCTTTTACACATTTTAAGTTAGGATCTAAGTTGCAAGACTAGGCAATAAATCTTGGAATATTTCAATAGAAACCCAGCTTTGATCTACTTGAATTAATAATCACTCTATACTTAAAACTATCAATAATTAGTGTCAATACAAATTTCTTAATTCTTATGTACAATATAAATTTGTCGTTTTAAGAGGATAATAGTATGTTGGTAATACTTCATTTATGTTATTTATGTTGGTAATACTTAATTTACATTAAACCTATCTATTCAGTCATGCAGGATAGAACTTTTATTTACCACACAGAGAAGTAAATATATATACAATAAACATATATGTTTACTTCTCTGTGTTTACCCATAGTCCTTTAATACAACGTGTAGAGGTAGGACCTACTTTTCTAAATTTTACTTTAGAAATTATGTAAAGACTTATTTTATACGTCTCACAAAAATTTTAAACCTTAAGTTTCATTAATAAATAGTGATTTCGACATAAATTGAGTTTTTGTGCGTGCGGCTTTTGAATCTTTTTCTTCGATCGATGATTAGAAACACACTCTTGTTAGTACTGCGATGGACAACATAGATAATGACAAAATTTTTGAATACACACATAATCTTCCAAGGGCGGTTCAGTGTTGAGAGAAGGCTTTGACGGAGCGCCGCCACACGAGGCGCAAGGTTGGCGAGGACGTGACTGGAAAGTTGACCGCGACAATCCCCCACAATCCACAGTGCTACACAATGCTCCACAATACTACACAATGCTTCACAATACTACTCAATCCTCCACAACACTACACAATGCTCCACAATACTACACAATGCTTCACAATACTACACAATGCTCCACAACACTACACAATGCTCCACAATACTACACAATGCTTCACAATACTACACAATGCTCCACAACACTACACAATGCTCCACAATACTACACAATGCTCCACAACACTACACAATGCTCCACAACACTACACAATGCTCCACAACACTACACAATGCTCCACAATACTACACAATGCTTCACAATACTACACAATGCTCCACAACACTACACAATGCTCCACAATACTACACAATACTCCACAATACTACTCAATGTGCCATAGTACTACACAATTCTCGACAGTACTACACAATGCTTCAAAATACTGCACAATGCTTCACAATACTACACAATGCCACACAATTTTCGGCAATACTTCACAATACTACATAATGCTTCATAATACTGCACAATGCTTCACAATACTGCACAGTTTTACACATCACTTCAAAATACTACACAATTCTTCACAATACTAAATAATGCTTCAAAATACTACACATTGCTTCACATAATACACAATGCTTCAAAATACTGCACAATGCTCTACAATACCACACAATACTCCATAATACCACACAATGCTTCATAACAGTACACAATGCTCCACAATACTGCACAATGCTTCACAATGGTCCACAATACCACACAATGCTCCATAATGCCACACAATGCTCCACAATACTACACAATGCTTCACAATACTCCGCGGTGAGCCACGGATACCCTCCCGTGTAAAAAGTTACTGAGGCTATTTAATTCGATTCACAACATATTTACTATAACTGAAACACTTAATATACTACGGTTAAACGATATAAATATATGAGGAGATAGGTGTAAACATCTTTGTTTGTCTAAAGATGACTTGTTGAAACTAGTTGCACAATAGTACAACATTGGATACCATAAAACAGGTATTTAAACCATTATGATATAAGTATAATTGAAACATATGATAAATATGTTTGAAATGTGCTACCATAAAACAGGTATTTAAACCATTATAATATAAATATAATTGAAATGTATGATAAATATGTTTGAAATGTGCTAACTAATTTGCGGAGAGCTTTTCTATAAGGTTTTTAACCACTGTTTGGTTTTGTTGCAGATTGTGTCGGATACTAACCTGCGAACTAACTTGGATTAAAAGGTAAGAATCGAATTTTTCATGTTACATTCACCTTTTACTGTACTTCCACATTGTAAACTGTGTGCCATATCTATCATTCATACACTAGAAAACCTGTTTTTCTTAAGAAATAAACTTTCCTAATTAATTTTCTAAGTAGGTAAAATAAGCTATCTTATCTTGTAGGTATCATTCACACATTAGAAAAGCAGTTTTTTTAAGAAATGTAGCTTGCAAACTTTAATTATAAGCAATTAAAATACCCTAGGCCTACTGCATCGTGTCTAGCAGATATTGCAGATGTCAATCCTTAGAAACACAGTTTTTTAGAGTTAAAGTTTACAAAATTGATTTTTAACTAGATAAAATAAGCTATCCTGAAGATATAACGTTTACAAGTTTGCCTCTTTTGAGTGAGGCTAATTTGGCGTCCATCAGCTGTTCCATCTCCCGCGTTGCCGCGCGATATCAGCTGCTCCCCTCGCATTTATCTCCTCTGTGATGTCGACCTTGTTCTCAAACTGAAAACTGCTGTTTCAAATTACACTATCTTTATGATAACTTCGCAGAGACTTTCGCGTATGATGGTCTTAAACAATGTATAGGTGTTAAATGCCACTTGGACGCCTCTGAAAATAATATAATAAAAATTAACTTTATCGGCATTGTACTTTGAATTTATGTCAAACAAATATTCATGAACATTAAGACTAATTTTATAATTATTATAAAAATCCTAATTTTATAATTTTATAAGAAAAATTTTTTAAACCATTCCAAAATTGTTAACGTAACAGAACACGATTGATGACAACGAACTCCCATGTCCGTTAATGAATCATATATTTAATTTCGTAAGGCGATTCTTTGCGTCAAAATTGTGGGCATCTGGCAAGTCGTAGAAAGATGGGAGAGGGCTCAAATTAAAGGTCTCTGTTCCGTGATGGCGGGAAAAATACTGAAATTGCTTGAAATTCATTAGAAAATGAGAAATAACGTAATATACCTGCCATTTAAAAAGCATTGGGATCTAAAAAGTCTGCTTTGCTTACATAAAACATGTGATACTGATACTTGATTGAAAACCATGTGGTAGGCTAGATATCAATATAAGGTAGATTCAGTTTGCTATTAAGGGATTTTGTACTATATTAAATAAGGATTGTTTGAATTTTCCCTCATTAGGGGCTTTTAGCCCCTTCAAGCCACTAGTGATTACTTAATAATCATAATCGCTTCTCTCACTAACGCTTGAATGACTATGTTTATTGCTGAGATTTATAATTTACAGTGATGATAAAAGCAGCGTCTTTATTTAGCGACCAGCAAGCGTCGTTATCATTATCTTTGCTGCCCCTTGGTCCATCAAAGTTCTTAAGATAACATTACGTTGGGTCAATTTTTGTTTTCTTAAATACTACAGTACACTGAATTAAATTACTTGTAGGAAATTAAATCTTTCACCTGTTAAGCATAGATTAATGGTAACTATAATAACAGATTTCCTTGTCGCTTAATTCATCTTGTAAGTTTACTATGGAGCCAGGGACTGATAATGTACATTCTAGTGCTTGGTATTCAGCCGCTCGTGATTCAAGGTCAGGTGTTGACGGTCGGTTCGTTATCACTGCTGATTGTCTCAAGGTCGCGGCGATAACAGTAGAACTTGCAGTGACATTGTGTAAAGCGTAGAGTGAGGAATTTCGTACTAAATTTAAATGGATTTATCTTGTAAATCTTTTACAAGGATTTTCATTATCTACCAAAAACAACTACTCATTGATGTCGAAATAATATGAGCGTATAGTGCGCATTGCGTTATAAGTAGTTGTAAATTGTAAATGAAATTGCAATTTTGAATATGGAGAGCTGTTTCAAGTTTTATACAATTTTTTTACTATTTGGATTATTTTCGACACATATTATTGAGAGGAAATGCGAAAGACGCGTTTTTAGGCAAACATTTTATGAAACATTATCATCTTTTTTATCAGGCCAGTCGAAAACGTGAAAATAACCTTTGTGGATGTCGTCACTGCGGAAAATCGAGGTCGGGGAAGCTATTAAAAACATTAGCGGACCATCCCGCCCCTTGAACGAGGTGCTGGAATCGATATCGGGACTGTGGACCGAGGGATGATGCGAGGGTAGTGGTCGCCATCTTGGATGACGTCATGTGTGATCAGCGAGCGTGTGGTTGGGGACCGAGGGTGTAAAATTGGAAAAATGTTCAAATTTTAGCTTTAGTATACACCTAGAAAACGCATACGCTTTTTGAAATAATTTTTTTTTCTTATTGTGGTCGTAATCAATATAATTAAAGTTGGTTTATCTCAAGCGCTTTAAATATGTTAAGTTTTATTAGCTAAATGAGGGAATTCATTAAACCTGACTTTGGAATGAAAGTTCATCCTAAGTATTTATGATGTCTGGTACCCCTAAGGAACTATTTATTTTGACTAAATATTTATAGGCACATATTGCTGAAGTTTTGTGAAGTGATGATGGGTGATGGCTGTTGCGGCGATGCATTGGAAAGAGAAATTTTTCGTCAAACGTAATAAATTATCCTCAATAACCTAAGCACGTTTTCACAAACCACTAAGAGTTATAAAAAAATAATGTCATGATATGGAGCGCATTGAATGTAGACGATAAACATGTAAAATATACTTGGTAATTAAATCCCTTTCAAACAAACAATTTTTCAACAGAGGATGCCAGATGAAGCCGTGTTCTTTAAACAAGTTTATTATGAGCTGTGTAATTATTATACAACAGTTACAAACAGCTGTTGAGTGAGGTTGGACTCCCGCCAATCAGCTGATTTATTTCCCGCCAAGCCGCGCCGCCATCTCTGATCTCTCTCGTTATTGTAATGTTGACCTCGTTGCTGTCTCTTCCAGCTTATCTACACGCTCGTTATTGCTAGACGCTCGGTTTTACTATTTATCTTTGCAAGTGTTAATTTTGTAATATTTCTTTCGAAGGATTAGTCACAAGAAGATCGGTTATGGTAGTAGTTGAATTCAAGGCGAGATTTAAATTAGGCCCGACTGCCTTGATTGAGTCGATTAGAATCTGAGTGTACTTAAGGGTCCCAGTACCAGTGGCTAGTGTAAGAGTTTATCGAGCGAGTCAAATAACGTGGCCCACATCATCCGAAATCCTAATGCTAAAATTCATGGGCGGACTGGGCCATACAGGTCTAATTCACACAGATCTACTCAAGACTCACGTAGGCTGTCTAATAAGGCTATAACATTTTTTATAATTTGGTTAATATAAAGCCGATAGACTTCTTAGAGCTAGAGGGATTTATAGAGGGCTGATGGCTCGAGTTAGACTGATGATTAATTTAAAAATCAAAACAGCTTCCAAGCACTTCTAGGCACTGAATAATTGACAAGTTATGCGTCATAGTATTGAAACTAAGATTTTAATAAAGACATTTCTGTTCGATTACTGCATTGAGGTTGCTTCCGATACCACAGACTAAATTATCGTTAAACATGCACATGTTAATCTTAGTACCAACTGCATTCTGTTAGTTTGTATGATGCCATTGACGTCTTAGAACGTTTTCATGTGCGGATGTGCTAAAGCTGGTTTAGAATGGCACTGATAGTTTTTTAGCCATGGTAAATGTGGTCGTGCTGTGGCACGGTTTAGTGCCATGGGAAAGGTGGTCGTGCTGTGGCACGGTTTAGAGCCATGGTAAAGGTGGTCGTGCTGTGGCACGGTTTAGTGGCATGGTAAAGGTGGTCGTGCTGTGGCACGGTTTAGTGGCATGGTAAAGGTGGTCGTGCTGTGGCACGGTTTAGTGGCATGGTAAAGGTGGTCGTGCTGTGGCACGGTTTAGTGCCACGGTAAAGGTGGTCGTGCTGTGGCACGGTTTAGTGCCACGGTAAAGGTGGTCGTGCTGTGGCACGGTTTAGTGCCACGGTAAAGGTGGTCGTGCTGTGGCACGGTTTAGTGCCACGGTAAAGGTGGTCGTGCTGTGGCACGGTTTAGTGCCGTGGTAAAGGTGGTCGTGCTGTGGCACGGTTTAGTGCCATAGTAAAGGTGGTCGTGCTGTGGCACGGTTGGTGGCGTTGTCCAGTGGGCGACATTGACGCCCGCCACTTTCCAATCGCCAGCGCCATTATCGCGATGACCTTGTCCACGTACGCGAGGCTGTCATCATCATTCTATTGTTGCTCTTCGCCGCTCCGCTCCACCGCTCGGCGCAGCCACGGTAAAGGTGGTCGTGCTGTGGCACGGTTTAGTGGCACGGTAAAGGTGGTCGTGCTGTGGCACGGTTTAGTGGCACGGTAAAGGTGGTCGTGCTGTGGCACGGTTTAGTGCCACGGTAAAGGTGGTCGTGCTGTGGCACGGTTTAGTGCCACGGTAAAGGTGCTCGTGCTGTGGCACGGTTTAGTGCCGTGGTAAAGGTGGTCGTGCTATGGCACGGTTTAGTGCCACGGTAAAGGTGGTCGTGCTGTGGCACGGTTTAGTGCCGTGGTAAAGGTGGTCGTGCTATGGCACGGTTTAGTGCCATAGTAAAGGTGGTCGTGCTGTGGCACGGTTGGTGGCGTTGTCCAGTGGGCGACATTGACGCCCGCCACTTTCCAATCGCCAGCGCCATTATCGCGATGACCTTGTCCACGTACGCGAGGCTGTCATCATCATTCTATTGTTGCTCTTCGCCGCTCCGCTCCACCGCTCGGCGCAGCGCGTTTCGCCAAGGATTTAGTTCGGATTAAGAATATACCTAACGGTTTGAAAATCGTCTGGGTGATTTAAAATGTTTAGGTCTTCAATATTTGTACGAGTTCGAACTAAATATTTAGTGGAACTTGATATAGTAATTGAATTTATGAAAGGAAAAGATTTGTGTCAGCATTCGAACTGCAATCGTGGGCAAATCGTGGTTTAGCCTTGACGAGCAGTGCGGAATTAGGACAGTTAAGAGTTATCTTTGTATAATTCTCTTAGCTAATTGGATGGGGGAAGCCCTGTAATGGTGTCAGAACCGATAACAGAAACGGATACTAAGTTATTTAGTCTTTTAAATTATTGAATAACTACGCGTCTTTGAAACATACATGCATTATTTAATTTTTGAATTATGCTATTTTGAATGATTGATAAAAGCTCAATATCGACCCCGACTCTGAGCCAAAGAAGGGGGGCAAGAGATTACAAGAGGAACAGGGTCTAATGTTGGCCTCATGGCCTTGGGGCTATTAATAATGGGCCTGGCTAATGGATAGTATAGACGAGGCCGCCGAAAATATATCACGCATCCAACTGTTCATTTAATTATTTTAATCAAAATTTTATCAATTTAGATTAAAATAATTAATCAGTTTTTCAATCATTCATGAGTTTTTGCCCAACTACATAATGTAGTATTTGAACTTCTTGCAAAAACCAAATTCAGCGCATACTTTTACGATTCATCAAAATATTATGATCTTCTTGTATTATCGTTAAATAAGAATACAATACTGCATAATGGTGAGGTCAAGGTAAGCTGCAGTAAGAAAAGTGGGAAGTGCGTTATGCTGAATGATTTATGCCCTCAGCTCCGCACCGCAGTGTTGTTTGCGTTGTTGTAACACACCGTACCCCCCCCCCCCCACTTCACCGCTGCTACCGATACTACAAGTCGGAGAATGTAGCATTACGTTCAACACCTGCACATTAAATGTTACTTTACTTGTACAAACAATGCCCAGAAAATCAACCAAGTTTTCGTTTCTAAGAATCTACTTCCAATTTATATGAGCGGTGAGTTCTAAACGTGGAATGAATCAGTTCTATGCAAGATAGTTTTGACAAAGCCTTAAAGCCATGCTTAAGCAGTAAATGTTTTGGGGCCTAAACATTTTGTAACATTACCGATATTTAGAGTATTCCAGTGCAGCTGTGGAGAGAAGCTGTTGAAAGTTCTCACGCCAGACGCCAACGTGACGTCTCCAGTGGAAGTTTTGTAGCTCGCGGTGCTCGCGGCTCGGCGATGACAGCAGCACTCGATTGTCTTACGTAATCTCATTTGTGTCTGTAATCGCCTCGCTGCCGCTCCAATAACCTTCGCTCGCCCGACAACGTACGTGTGCTCAAACTTACGTTTACATCGCATAAAACGCAAATTTTAAATAGAACCGTTAGGTCCTTTTTTAGTACGTACTTAGGTTACATCGGAGAATGTTTTTGATTACTCTGTGATTCTGGTTTTGAGAGTATTGTTTACGTACACGTATAGTAAAGGTTATACGAAAATTTACTACCCTCAGCTTCACGAAATTGATCTGTGTCCATTACGTCTGTCGACTTGCACAATGGGTCAACATGTGTATAACGGGATCTGTGACGGCGTGGCAGGACCACGGTCTGTTTGTTGTGTGGCTCGCTGCCTGCGGACCTGCGGACTATTCGCAGTGTCAAAATTCACAATTCCAATTGTTATTTTGATTTGGATTTTTGCGGATATTTGCCATCACTGATTAGTAAAAAACAAGTTTCACTACTATGGCACTACTACTATGATACTATAACAAAGTGAAAATTGTTTTACTAATCAGTGATGGCAAATGTCCGCAAACAAACAAATCAAAATATAAAATTACCATCACCAACAATGAATTTCAAACAAAGAATCCAATTGTTACTTTGGCTAATAATTTCGATTTGAACCTACTAGTTTGCTAGCTGAGCCAAGCGTCACTGAAGCGAACATACCAGTAGGAAAATGGTTTGCCAGAAATATTAGTTATAAACTAACAGATTTGAAGTTGACAGTTGGAAGTCAATTAAACTGATTTAACTTTAACCCCTTGCAAGTCATTCTTTCCTTTAACTAAACATTAAAAAAACTATAAATACATTATTTTAGTTTTTTATAGGTTGACAGAGAAAACATTTCCTGTCCTGTATTCAGCTACTTACTACACGAAAACATTAGGGCAAAGGTAAAGGTGATCTAAGAAAAGGAGCATTCATTGATCAGTATAACAATCTGTGGTTGTGTATTCAAGAAGCATGCAGGTGATAAGGAGATCGTGTATCGCGCTTGAACGCCAGACCGTAAACTGATTTATAGCTCGCACATCGTCCGCATAAAAAAAGATCGACCGAAACGTTATAATATCAGCACTTAATGTCCTTGCAACATTTAATTTTTATAGTTTGTTGAAATAAATGCAATTAAAAAACTGATGGAAAGCAACATTTAAATAAGATAACACTTACTCAACTTTTCCGTTTTTTCACAGAAATACAAGTCGTTATCCTAATGATTACCGCGGTGACGGAGTTATCTTCAAACAAAATTCGATAAGATAAATTCGTTTATCAATGAGGACAGCAACGAGGCGGCCTGTGAACCGAGTTCCAATTTTACCACTGGGAATTTGATTGTTAAAAACCTAGTGAATTTGGAATCAATTACAAATTTGTGAGGATAGAATTAAAGGTAGTCCTATGTATTTTCAAATATTTTTTTACTTTTGCTTATTTTGTAAAACTTTCTCATGCATGTTTGTATGAAATAAACCATTCATTCTTTCTTTCTGTCTTTCTTTCAGTCATTTGTACGTTCGTTTGTTCATTCAATCCAATACTTGTTAATAAATCTATCTTTTGTTAACTTCTTAACAGGGACATTTTACAAGTTTTCTATTTAAGATCTTCAGCTTAAAATACTGTATTAAAATCATGACGAGGACAGCAACGAGGCCCCAACCCAATGTTTGCTGTTTTACTGGAAATTTCATTTTTGCAAAACGGTATGGCAAAACAATTTACTGGATCAGCCAATATAAATTATCTATCATCTTTTGGTAAGACGACAAAAATGCGTATCTTTTGTAAACTTTTTAACAGGGATATTTTATAAGTTTTCTATTTGAGATCTTCAGCTTAAAATACTGTATTAAAGCCATTAAAGTCATGACGTCTAAAACAATTCACGCAAAACGGTATGGCAAAACAAATTACAGGATCAGGCAATATAAATTATTTATTTCTCACCTTTTGGTAAGACGACAAAAATGCTTCCTTTAGCTCATGAGAGCACAATAATTAATTAGTATAGACGATGGGCCCAGTCAGATTGCTTTTTACTTGTTTTCTACTTGTAATTAGCATTCTTTTGTATTTCGTATTCTTTAGATAATTTTGTAGGTCAAAAGTGAACAAAAGTTTGCCTCAAATACCATATTCTTTAGATAATTTTGTAGGTCAAAAGTGAACAAAAGTATGCCACAAATACCATATTCTTTAGATAATTTTGTAGGTCAAAAGTGAACAAAAGTTTGCCTCAAATACCATATTCTTTAGATAATTTTGTAGGTCAAAAGTGAACAAAAGTTTGCCTCAAATACCATATTCTTTAGATAATTTTGTAGGTCAAAAGTTAACAAAAGTATGCCACAAATACCATTAGTTTTCAGAGATTTAGTTTCCTCTGTATGGTAAAATTCGATCTAATTGTAGTAATTCAGTTATTCATGAGGATCAATAGCTACAAGCTCAATCAATAGCTAATAGCTAATAGCGGTTTTTGAAGTTTTAAATGAATCAGATTAGACAAATGCCGAATTAGTGACCATTGGCTTTAATTACAGTGTGCGCTAGTGGATGGGTAGCGAGGTGTAGGCTAGGGGCCCGGTCGATGGTCGATGCTGACCTAATCACCGGGCACGCGATACTGAGCCGTGTAGGCTGGCCACTGAATTATAGGCTGGCTGAGAATCGCTTGTCACGCGAAGTAAGGGATATGGGTCTTGTCGGCTCGTTGGCCACGCGAATACGACAGCGCGGATCTTCGGTACAGTTATTTAATGACAAAATGACAAAAGTGACATTTAATGATTATTTAATGACAAAAGTGACATTGAATGAATGTTACGCAATGAAATCATTTCATACAACAATGTGACTTGTTAATTTATTTCTACATTTCTCTCGCAGTTTCGCTTGCAGTGTTTGCCCCAACCCAATGTTTGCTGTTTTACTGGAAATTTCATTTTTACAAAACTATAATTACAAATTATTTAGCGCTTGCAAAGTGGATATCGACCTTTATAGTACAAAACTCATTAATAAGTGTAGTCGTTAAACAAGGTGCATTTAAATGGCCTAGAATTGTTTTTCAATCGGACAAATGTTGGTCGAATGACGAAGACCGTTTATCTCAGAGTGGTGAGAGATTAGTGATAACACAACACGAGAATTGATAACATGACCTCGAGTCCAGCATAACAACCTAAATTATGTTGATAGTTCAACGGAAACTAGAAACTATAAATTATGTTGATATGTAGGGAGTAAACTATGTTTCTACCTAAATATTGACAGTTCATAGGTCTTTCATTGGCTAAAAACATTTGGGAAGTAAACACTAGTTTTAATAAATTTTGTGTTTCCCAGCTTAGAATCTAAGAATCAACGCGAGCGTGTGCTGACAGCAATCATTCTTCATCCAGCATTTTCGGCCGACACGATACTGGCGAGAAGAAAACTTAAATTACTTTCTTATGTTGAAAATCCCATTATTGCTTATTTTTGCTATGCATTATTCTAAAACGACTCAAATTCGCATAAAACTTTTTAGCCTATTTTCTTTTTGGTATATATTATTGAAGATGGAAATCAAACACTAATTACATACTAAAAAAACCTTTAAAATGTTGAAAATGTGTTATGCAATCAGTTTAGAAACCAATAAGTTGGCAGCTTTGTATTTAATGACAATAACAACTTATTTCCTCAAGGGGAAATTCGTTAAAAATAGAAAAAAAAACAAATTAAATTTGTAGACTCCTAATTTAAGGCATTAAAGACTTTCAATAACTTGATTTGATTTAAATTGAGTATAGTTTGGTTGCACACCAATGTAGGGCAGGCCGGAATCGCGAAGTTCGGCGTGCGAACGAAGTGGTGTGATTACGCAAGACAGCAGCAGCGCTGTCACCGCGGGGCGGCAGATTATGCAACCACAACTACAATAAGCGGTTACTGCAATCACATAAACAACGGCTATACCGCTTCGACGATGACATCGTAAGCTGACATACTCGAGCCGACTGCAGCGTGAGTGTCAATGAAACAATACAGTACAGTAGTTCCAATATTCTAGTCCAATTCAAATAACTTGGCCGTCCGTAAGCCCATTGCTAAAATAGCATTAGTCGTGTGGGTGGGCCACGCCAAGTTATTTGACTCTTACTTTACACGTTGTTTTAGTACAATTAACTTTCTTATGTTCATTAGTCACTTTGACGGTAGTGGAATAAATAAAGGTGCTGCTATACATACACGTCACGTCGCGTCTACTTACGGCCAATTCGGCGATTCCGGAGGGAGTGCTATACATATACATATTTGCATCGATTCGCATTTTCTAGTTTCTAAGAGCCGAATGGCTGAGTGGACGTCGGTGTACACGTCACGTCACGTCGCGTCCCAATTCGGCCGTGTATGCTCTTCAGAGCATTCGAGTCGGGCCGTGACGTGACGTGACTTGTATGAATAGCCGGTTCCATTTGATTACACAGGTTTCATTTACATCGAAAATGGACGGGACGTGACGGGACGTGACGTGACGTGTATGTAGAGCAGCACCTTAAAACTGGTTACGAAATTAAATAAACTCTACTGCACGGTGACTGCCACGTCTGCCGTTGTCACTATACTGATCGACCCGACAACGGCAAAGTTCAAAGTAACAACAAAGTCCGTTTGTAAATGAATGGCTAAGCGATCATCCCGTAGCCGGTCCGCCCAAACTTGCCCCGATTTGGTCCTTGCTAAATGACGGACCAAATCCGGATGGTCCGTCTGGATGGTCTGGCCTATACTCATTTTACAATGTCAGCAATCACATAAAGCGCCACGATTTATATTATTTTTCATTAATAATTTTCATTACCACCGTTGCACCACTCCAAGTACAAAGACTAATATTCACTGCTGTTTACTACAGTTGTTATCAAGTCTCGTGCTTTGTTGCCCTTATCTCTCTCACTAAACTCATTGATAAGCAATCTCCGTCATTCAACCAACACAAGTTTGATTGAAAATAACACCGTGCTACTTCACTGAAAATCGTGTGATTTATGTATAGAAATAAAACTTTTCTGTTTTACAGTTATGTACCAACTGTCACGGATTTTTTACATCAGTGCATATTCAGCCTAAAGGCTTGTAATGAACACTAATTGCATTCCTTATAGTCATTGCTCCGGTTTTACAACAATAGTCGACTACTGTTACTTAAAGTAACCTGTTCGGTATAAATTATGTTTACATGTGCCGGTGGGCGCGATAATTCAGCGTTATCGCAGCAGAGCATCTCATGATATCGAGCTGGTTGGTGGGGGGGGAGAGGGGGTTGTGGGGGGGGAGAACACGACCCATAAACTGCTAGCGATGTCACGAAACATGCATATCCTCTATAGGCTCATTGCTCAGGGAACATATAGTTCTCATCGGGAGCAAAATCATAATATTCATTATTGTTAGCTTATGTACCTTTTTTCAACGGGTAAATTACAAAGTGTGTAAATTAATGTGGGATCAATAGCATATTTATTAGTTTGTGAGCAAATGATATTAATTAATTTATAGATCGTTTTTTGTTTTAAAAAATTGTTTGAGGTGTGTGAAAATAAGAAACTGACACATTACTGATTATTTTGTGTGTTAGACGTTCATAAAATATATATTTTTCAGTTTAAGAATTTTTCTTTATTTATTCGTTTCTTAAAATAAATTACGGCACAGAAAGACTAAGAGAAAGTTTTGAGTGTGTGTGCGGGTCATAGGTATAATAAAAAAAGCAGGTGACGATTTCGTTTCCATACAAAAATTTAAACTGATCCCGTGGGGGGAAATGATTCTATTGAAAAATTGACAAAAGACAGGGCGGAAAGCTAAGTTGATAATGTCGTTTCATAAAAAAATGCCGTAAAGAATATAAGAATCAGGCTGAAATAAGAATACATTGTATGTAAGGCCAAGGTGTATGTGGGGCCTATAATAACAGTAAATAATTTCCACCTAAATAAATAAATTTAAAAATTAATCACCCCAATTAACATTAATTTTTTAACCATTAATGGCATACAGCCATTTACGACGATCAAGCCAAATGGCATACAGGAAGATACAGTAAGCCCAAAGTTGTGTCCAACTGTATAAAGTAGAATCTCCCTAACTTACCCCAACAACCAAATACATTCCTCACCTTCAACTGCCCCATTGACGACTTTCTCCTGGTGACTGTCCACTCTTCTCTCTTCTCAGTTCTTCCTAGACTTTCACCCGCCTTCGAGTGTCGAGTGCTCATCAGTAAACATTAATGCCGAGATGGATTTTGTTTTTCACGGCCAGTTGTTAGTCTCCGCTAGCGATGCCCATTTATTACCATAATGCGGGGAAAGCGGCCTTTGTTTGTGGGCGGTGGCGGTGAGAAAGTAAACTAAAGTAAGAAAGTAAAGAACCTGTTTGTTCTTTAAAACACCTCCACTCATACGATTTTAAGATTCAAATGTAGCATCTTCAACACTTTATGTTAAAACCATTTTGATTTTAACAATAGGCCCTACCATGGTGACATTATTTTAATTTAAAGCTTTATACTTGTTATTATATTAATCATTTGCAACTCCACAAAACGAAGTTTGTTTTGCTGACTGACTAGTTAATGTTCCGTTGGCGAGAGATTTCTTTTCAGAGTCATGCCTCGAAAACGGCTGGATGGCTTACGTTTGTGCTGTCAAACTGAAGGTATTTTGACTTATATTTGCTGTTTGCCATTACGTCTAAGAATTTTTTGAAAGGGACTAGTTAAATGCATCAGTATACCGAATTGTCTGAACAGTGGCGCTAACCATCGACATTCGATCAAGTTCAATTGACTTTGATTAAAACTAAATTATGAACACGATAAAAGAAATTCTATAGATTAACTAAAGATTGAAGAACATTTACAAAGAAAATTGTGACTGACTGATTGCAACCGAAGCTGCAACAAAGGAATCTTGTACATATTTATTTATTCCTTTTAATTGAGAAGTGTAGTCTTTGATAAGTATTTTTCCCTTCACTCGATCATTCTTCTTTCATAAAACGTATTAGGCCTATTAATAAAAAATGCCACAAGTAACTGCTGTTTTTTAATCGCTTCAGGTTGGAATTTGTAAACTTATGGCAAAGTCATCATGTCACATTTTGTCGAAAGGCCCACAAAAGTTATATAATTAAATAAACCATTCAAAAATTGTATGATGTTTAAACATTTTATAGTTGTTTGTTTCCAAAATACCTTTTGAATGCAAAACATCAGAAAATGATTGCGTGTATGTTTTATTCTAAAGAGAAAATGTTGGGGAAGGATTGCATTTGCATGACCCCAGGCGAACTGCCCTCCCCCTCCCCACTATTCCTCCCCTCCTGGTGCAATTAAATCCCTTTTCTCTCCCCTTCTCTTCCCTTACCCTGTTCTCTACATCATTTGCACATTTCTTTGTTCATACTTTGTCAATCAGACTTGTTATTGAATGATGCAGTTTTTGCATTTATTTTGGTTTTGTTTGATATCCTGTGTTTACGACAAACACTATGATGTATTGTAAATCAATCCTTAATCCTTAATTAAATTACAGAACCTGGTGGACCGAGACTTTCTCGGTGTTACAGTATTTCATGTTTACTAGTTAATCCAATCACTAAAAAAAACATTTTAGTGCAAAAATGTTTATAAATACACTTTATTTTTTTATCCCACACGCTGTGATGGCTGTATACTTTGAAAACAGCTGTTATGATTACTTGATTTATTTACATTTTTTCGTTGCTAACTAGGCAACTCTTAATTCCCGATATTATTTTTTCGACGTAAAATTTACTTTTACTACGCTTTTAGATTTTCTCTGGCCAGGTGACCTATATATGAAACTAGTTTTTGTGTTTGAAATTAGTTATTTCCCGAAAGTTTTTTTTGATAATGTTTAGGTTGTTGAATATGTCTTGATAAACGGTTCAATACTTTCCTGCGTATGCCTATGAAATCTTGGACTACGTCTCGAAAATTTCCTTGTCCAAGGAACTGCTATGCACATCTCACCTTGGTGGACATCCATTAGAGCAGAGGAGCGATTATGAGGTTGATGTTCCGGCATAGCTTAAAAGTTCCTGCATAAAATATGCAAATATTCACTTTTATACCTAAAATGGTGTTCATAATTTTTTGTAAGAAATTTATACTCAACCCAAAAGTCCCTTATTATAGTGCTCATTCAAAATATTAATTAAGATATATGTGAAGTTATTCATTTTGCGACCTCGATATCAATTGCACTTCTGAAGGAAATTATTGCTTTTGAAATTTAATTATTGGGTTATAAATTTCTTCAAATTTTTTCTCCCACTGTCTTTTTTTCTTCTTGGAAATGGAATCATTGCAGTTTTAGGAGTAAGAATATGTACAAGTATTAAAATATAAGAAATGTTACCTTGATATTAATTTTATATGTAAAGGAAATCATGGCTTGTATTGATAGTGGAGTTCCTGGAGCGTTAAAATCACCAAAACCTCGGAATACACCAAATCAGAATTAATTTTGTAGATTGAGGTATAATTCTCTTTTTCATACTATAAATGAAAATCTTTACCCATTTATTTGTTGTGCTTTTGATTTATTCACGGTTTTTAATCAAAATTTAAATTTATCACATATTTACCATTAAAAATGAACTGTTATTGTCTTATATAATTATTTTTCCCTTTTGTTTCTTAATATAACAATTTTAGACCATCTTTATGCATCATTGGACGGCAAAAACTTCATTTCCAACGAGTTTCAATTTTCGGCCGCCATCTTGGATCCGCCATATTGGTTACCAAAAAATTTTTTTTAATGGAAAGGTAGTGTTGTGACCCATCATTTCAAGCTAAAATTCAACATTAAATGCAAGGGTAAAATCCGATTTCGAAAATTTTGACTCGTTTTCGAGATATATATTTAAAATTTGTATTTTACTAGATTTTACAGGTTATTTTCTCCTAACGATAATACGAACTAATTCATAATTATTTTTCATAAAAGTAACAAGGAATAACTGTAGGCTATTGCTAAATAATTATTACTTAGATATAATTAATTATCATCCGTCGCCATCTTGGATCCGCCATCTTGAATCCGCCATATTGGTTGCCATAATTGTTTTTCAAATGCAAAGATACGTGTTGTGACCCATCCTTAAAAGCTAAAATTCAACGCTGATTGTAATGGCCAAGTCCGATCTGAAAGATTTTGACTCGTTTTCGAGATATTATATATTTAAAATATGTATTTTACTAGTTTTTACAGATTTTTTTCTCCGAACGATACATGCTGATATATAATAGTTTTTATTAAATTAAAAATGAATAACCGTCGGCTATTACAAATTATATCATTACTTAGTTATAATTAATTATCAGCCTCCATACTGGATCAGCCATCTTGGATCCGCCATATTCGTTACCATTTTTTAAACTTAAGTGGTCATTTTTAGGACATTTTATGGTATTGATAGGTCTCAAAATTAACATAGTTTTTAAGCAAAAAATTTAAAATGGAGAAGAAAACAGTATATTTCACTAGTCACAAAGTGGCCCATTTCGGCAGAGATATTGTGGTGCTTGTGATATGTAAGCCGAACATGTAAAAAACTATCGAGTCCCGAAATGGTACTTTTGTGACGACTTTTCAACAAATAAGTAACTGAACATTGAAAAAAATCTGACATTTCATAATGTAGTAATTTTTTTTACATGTAAACATAATACGGCTGTGCAGTCTATTTTTTAAAGACAGCTGATAGAACGATATAACATAGAACAGTCAAAATAGGAACTTCGTTTATTTGAGTTCAGAAAGGTTTTTTTGAGTACGGAAAAGCTATGTTAGGGTAACGAAAGCAATGTTTAGATCAGGAAAAGTCAGCTGATCATGATTTGTTTTGATTTAAGGAAATCGAGGGTCTTCGTAGATCGTAGCTGTATGGGTATCGAGCTTTTTTTGAATGAAGGGTGATTAAAATATAATTTTTGAAGCATAAAAATACATGTTAATATTTTTATGTTATGTTCTAAACAATAATTAATCATGAAAATTCCCCAATAAACAGTCCTGACAGATCAAGCGGGTTGCCCTGTGGAGTTATACCAACATTGGATTTTTTTGTATGTTTTTGGCACATTAGATCGCTGTTTCTCTCACAGTTCACATTTTAAAAAATCATAGAAATCCCCTATGTTGGTTCAACATAACCAATAGAGGAAAAATATTTTGACCAATCTCCAGGCCCGGTGACAGGATTTACGGGCCCCTGTGCAATTAAGAAATCCGGGCCCCTGGCGACCTTTTTTTACTAATCTTGTGTGATTTCGGGCCCCCTTTTTTGCCGATTTCGTGTGATTCCGGGCCCCCTGTGAGTCCGAGCCCCTATGCATTTCCCGGAATCCAATATGGCATATTCAAGATGGCGAATTCAAGATGGCGGATTTAATATGGCAGATCTAAGATGGCGGCTAATAAGTACAACTATAAGTAGTCGTTGAGTAGTAATAACCCACGGTTATGTGATGTCATTATTGTAAAACCTAATTATACATCAGTACGTTTTATTGTTACTAGATATAAATCTGTAAAATATTCTTAAACACACATTTTTTTTATATCTCAAAAACGAGACAAAATCTTTGAAATCGGACTGTATCATTGCAATCACCATTGAATATTGGCTGAAATGATAGGTCACAACACTGTCTTTGTATTTGAAAAAAAACTGGTAACCAATATGGTGGATTAAAGATGGCGGATCCAGTATGGCGGCTGATAATTAATTATAACTAAGTAATTTGTAAAATCCCACGGTTATTCACTGTTACTTTTTTAAGAAACTATTATACATCAGGACGTATTACCGTTCGGAGAAAAAAACCTGTGAAAATTAGTAGAATACATATATTTTAAATATATAATATCTCGAAAACGATTCAAAACCTTTGAGATCGGACTTCGCCATTGCAATCAGCATTGAATTTTAGCTTGAAATGACGGGTCACAACACAGTCTTTGAATTTGAAAAACAAATTTTGTAACCAATATGGCGGATTCTTCAAGATGGCGGATCCAAGATGGCGGCGGTTGATAATTATAACTAAGTAATAATTATTTAGCAATAGTCTACGGTTATTCCTTGCAATTTTTATGAAAAATAATTATGAATCAATTCGTACTATCATTAGTAGAAAAAAACCTGTAAAATCCAGCAAAATAAACATTTTAAATATATAATATCTCAAAAACGAGTCAAAATGTTTGAAATCCGATTTCGCCATTGCATTTAGCGTTGAATTTTAGCTTGAAATGATGGGTCACAACCCTATCTTTGCATTTGAAAAAAAAAATTTTGAAACCAATATGGCGGATCCAAGATGGCGGCCGAAAATCAAAATTCATTGAAAATGAAGTTTTCGCCTTCCAATGACGCATAAAGGTGGTCTAAAATTGTTATATTGAGAAACATAAGGGGAAAATAATGATATAAGGCAATAACAGTTCATTTTTATTGGTAAATACATGTGATAAATTAAAATTTTGATTAAAAATAGTGAAAATATCAAAAGCACAACATATAAATGGGTAAAGATTTTCATTTAAAGTATGAAAAAGAGAATTACGCCTCAATCTAAAAAATTCATTCTGATTTGGTGTATTCCGAGGTTTTAACCCATAGGCACTCCACTATGATGGCTTGTATGAAATTTCTTCAGAAATTTCCTTCTGATTTCTTCTTCTTTCTGCAAGTATAATAATGATATTCTTAGGTGTAAGATTTCAAACATTAAAGTATGACATAATCGTATTTTGTCATGTAGCAAAGGTAAATCTGGTTCAACAGTGACGGAGAGGAGGCGGCGACGGGCGGACAGGTCCAGTCCAGTTCGTTCCCCCGGTTCTATTATTAATCCTCAGCCCATTTCCGGTTCCGGGTAACAGTTTCTTCATCCCGCTTCATCGTGCAATATCGCGGTGTAAATTGTTGCCAATTTTCTCTTAATGTTCCGGCATCTGCAAGTGTCAAAATACGTAGTATCGTATAAATAACGATACTTTCGATGTTGTTTTATAATACAGTGTAGCGAATCATGCTTAAACAATTTCCCAGCTGTGAACGTTAAGATAGCATTATCCTAATTTGTTTTTCTTATGTTTAAATTCTAGCCTCTTTACAGCCGAGGAGGAATTGATGATTTGTAATATTTCTTCACTGTTTTTAAATACAAATACAGTAATCCTGTTGATTTTGTTATTATCGGAACAGTCAAATAAGCCCCTTTAAATATTCGGCTCGAGAATTTCTGCATCAGGAGTTTGTATAATGCAGTAAAAATGTGTTATAGTTTTATCCCCCACAAAAAAGGAAAAAGCCACTCGTACATTTTTAACCTTAGTAGAAAACATACAGTCCATGTGGAAATTAAGAAGCGTAGGCTAATCTCTGAAAACTTCAGTCATATTCATACGGTATTACTCATGTCAATCGAAATAAATCGATGTATAAGGTCAAGTTTATAAAAGTAATTTAAATAAACCAACTTTTACATTCATATGGTTTTACTCAGGTCAGTTAAAATAAATATATTTAAAAGGTCAAGTTTATAAATATAATGAAAGTTAGCTAACTTTTTGGATGAGAATTGTTTAAATACCATGTAAAATAACTAGAACTTATTGGGTGAATTGAGAACTTGATGTGCTTATATTTACAATTACGAGTTATTGCATTAAGTCAATCAATAACAATTTAATTTGACGAATTATTCTGCTTACGAAAATACTTGAATCGTCTTTTTGACTTGATCGTACAAGTACTTGATCGTGATTTTTGTTCCTGAAGGAAATCAATATGTAATTATAATTTTACTGCAGTTATTAAATAATTACAATTAGGGAATTATCACAAGTCACAAAGCGATACAGGGAAAGAAAAGCACGACTACCTGTGGAGTTCCGTTCGAGTTTAATGGGTAAAGTTTAAAAACAAGAGTTGAATGCGCCAGGATTGTCGGGAGGTCGGTGGGCTCTTCAGCCGCTTTCTCCTCTCCCCTCCCACTACAAACAATCCACTGCCTTTGCAGCTGTACCAGAACAATCGGAGGTACGCGATCAAAGAAGTGGTTTTTATGTCTAATGATTTGAAAGAATAACCCAATACAGCATCACCTTTTGCTCAAAAGATTAAGTAATAGATCTTCAGCTCGGAAAACATTCTCTATAGTTTATGAGAGCATGACATGAACAGTTTTGCATGCTTGCGTTTAGACTAGTTTTGGTTTTAAAGCCGAAGTTTAAATGCTGATGTTTTTTGCATTTTTATGTACATGTATGTGTTTAAATGCTTTCATTCCGTTACGAAATATAAAAATAATTTAAATATGCGATTTAATTTTTGTGCTTGTTAAAAACCGTTCAAAAATTCGCCTTATTTCCCATGACAAGGGATCTAGCGTTGTTGGAAGTCATTAAATAACTTGATCTGGTTTTGTTGCTATAACTATCTACAGTACGAGTTACATAAAGTGGCCCAGTCTGCCCTCCAGACCGATGTTAATCAAATCAAATCAAATCAAAACCTTTTATTGTAGTAAGACAATACAAATTGTATTAAACGTCAGAATAAAACTAAATTTGTTTCTATTAATTTTAGCCTGGGCCAAATTTTATTCGATCTATAATAAAAATCTGTTAACCTCAATGATATTCAAAAATCTTCTCAGTATAACGTTTGAGGGAGTTGCGAGTTTTAATTTACTCCACCAGGTAGTTTGACAGCCCGAGCAGAAACGCGGAACCGACCGTCGAAACGCAGATTCAACAATCAGCAAGAACACACAGCCTAGTGAAGGTGAACCATCGAACATACTCTCGCACGCACACACCCATGCACGCACGCGCTCACACCTGCACCGTGCTTACAACATCGTCCCACTCACAACCCCTGTTTCGACGTTGAAAAGTCTTTTACTGCTATCCAGCAGTAATATCCCTAGAATGCGTTTGTTGTGTTCGCTACCTGCGGCTTTCTAACCGCTCAAGCAATAATCGCTATCGCAAGCATTGTAGGCGTCCGAGTGGACATCCACAATAGAGTGATTGAGTACTGTATAAGTATACTGTGGTATCATTATAATTTTTGGGAAACTTAAACCAACATTATACTGTGTAGTACATTAGTACATTACTCACCGATGCGTGAGTAAAACCAAAACAACGTGAATTCCTACGTAAAAAATATTTTAAAACCTTGCTTGCGCCCATACATAGCCTATACCTGTCCCCGTTCTGCATTTCAGGTTTTTTTCACAGCATTTCAGAGATGACACGCGAAAAAAATTTGTTTGGCTTCCATAAGTAAATAATATAAAATAAAAGAAAACAAAAATTAATTTTTTTCCTCCTAATTAAGTTTATGTTAAAACAATTAAGAAGTTTTATTCTGACACTTGATTTATCTGTAAAATTACAGGTCATTGCCGATTAGTGATTAACACTTAAATCCTTGTAGATAGGACCGTCGCGTCGCCCGCCCGACGACGACGCCGTTGACCTCTTCCAAGTAGACCTATTCACTTTCCTTGAATGTGGAAACTACACTCTTATCTGGGGTCAACGTTCAAAAACCTTTCAAATGATGTTGTGCCAACGACAGAGTCTAATTTTGTAGTTTAGGTGTTTTCCTTGATTGGCTTTTATTCTTTTATTTTTTCCCTTTTCCTGTGAATTACCATATCTAATATGTTTTTGTTTGTCTCAGGTAAATGGATTGTTTTTGTTGATCAGCACAGAAATATGATCATCTCTATATGTAAGTTCATTGTTAAAACAGGGTTATTTAGAATATTTGTTTTGTGCTTGCCAAAATGAAGATGACTATTCTCGCGCATGTTTGCATTAATGTTCTCCACTCCCGCTTCTTTGTTGGCATTTTTTATTATATAGAGTTGTTTTACAAAACACAGACTAGTTTTTTGCAAAAAAATAAAATCTTATTGACCTTGCATCTGATTTTGAGCCGAACTTGGCCATAATGAACTGCTGCATTAATGTCTTAGTGACAATTTTTGAAAATGACTTTTCAGTAACTATCCAGAACCATTCTTTGTTGGTCAGTGTGCAGTTAATGTACAATTTTTAATACAGTGCGAATTCCATGCATAACATCTCCACAGTATCAAGTACAGTGGAGTATGCATCATTTCGGTAGCCGTGTAGTATCAGTACAGTCTGCAGATTGTGCTGCAGACCGCAGTACAGTACAGTCTGCGCCGCTGCACTGTGGACACCGTGATCGTTATGCCCCGCCATGTCGTTTATCACTGTTATGTGTGACAGCCATTATCCATTACTCACCGATCCCCCTCCGCCTCCCCCCCCTTCACCTAAACGCCACTTTCATCATAACCGCTTGTAAAGTCAGTCACGGGGATTTTATACTTCTTTGACAATTCTTTTTTTTATTGGATTCTTACAGCGGTTGTAACTTTCCGTCAGCAGTTTTTTAATAAGTAAATGTAGACTGTAATTATGAACATATAGGTTTTTCTTTTAGATTTTTATTGATTTAATTTTTTCTGCGATCATTTAGAGGAAGGCAAATTATTTGTTTACGTATTAGTCAGGTTGTAATTTTATATAGAAATTGATTATGTTTTCTGATATTGAAATTTTTCCATCCTTTCTATTTCAACTGGCTAATTTAGGCTGCGGTACATGGGTACATTCAACGATGCGTGGACTTAAATACAGCATTAGCAGGTGGAAAGTCCTTTGAAATATGAGATAAGGATTAATAAGGAGGAGGCTGATTCATAATTGTTGAAATGCGCACGATAAATTATGACATAACTTGCTCGAATTAATTTTATAACCAAGCTAACCACTTTAGAAATTGATAATTATATCAGGATTGACAGTGGCCACGTTATCTGACTGATCAAATAGTGGTGAGCGACCTTGATCATGGGTTATAACACAGATAATCATTTCATACTCCATTGTTTGTTTGGGAATAACAAATTTAGAATGAATCACTATATCCACCAAAGTCAATATATGTGTATTGACTCATCTCATCTAGTAGATGCAAAAATTGTATGCGGACTTGCAAAGTGGACCTCGCCTATTAGTAGACCTATATAATCTCAAGGAAGTAGCCGATATATTTTGTCCACAACAGTCTCTGTTAGTAGTTAATGCAGGAGATAATATTGGAGTTTCAATAGCAATTTTGGATTCTGTAGAACATGCGTTACTTAGTATAGGGAGGAAGTATTGTTTTCGTCAAAATTTTCAAATTTGAGTTGTTAGTGGATATATTTGTTTTAGTGCTATCTGAATCCAAAAAAAAGTGGTTTTCGTAGTGATGTCTGTCCGTCCGTGTGTGTGGGTGGATGTATGTAAACAAAGCTAGAGACGACACCGGTGGTCCGATTTTCATGAAATTTGGCATGTAGGTAAAAGGCATGATATCTCTAGGCTTTTATTTTTGATTTTAAGGGTATTTAGCCCATTAAAACCTATAAAAATCGTCAGAAATCAAAATTTCTCATAACGGCTCTAACGATTTTGACACAAATTTTAAAGTTTTTAGTGCTTAAGATGACATAGAATGACACCACCCGCATCTCTGTAAAAATTCTGGTTCAAAAGTTATAAGGGTTATTCATATTTTTCTAATTTTACAAAATCTGTAACTTCTAAAGAAAATACACTTACAACCATTAAATTTGGCTTGAAAAAAATCCAGTATTTCGAATTAATAGTCTACATCAACTGGTTACGGAGATAATTGATACTTTCGTTTAGCGGTAAACGCAGTAAGTTGTCTAATGTTATTCTTATGGTAAATATTCAAAAACCGATATCTCCGTTGACTGCTAACGATTTTTATAAAATTTGGTATCTTCTTGTGAGATAATTGTACATTTATTTTATCTCACTCTATATTTTCTTGCTTTAAGGGAGAACGTATATGTCAGTTTGCTGATATAATTTATTTTTGTTTGTCGTCGTAAAAAGTTTAACAACTCGTCATGTGAACTCAGTTTCGCACCATGTGACGTGAAACATGTTCATGGCATTTGATGTTTCGGATCCTGTGTTTTATGTAGTGATATGTTTTAGTATTGCTGGACACTGCCATTCTAGTTTGACTCTTATAATATGTTGGTCTATTCTGTTGTATTTGTAGCAATAGCAAGTAAATATCTTAATAACATTTCTGTATAAAAGTAAAACGAAATAAATAAAAAAAATTCGAATTGTAATAATAGTTTAAGGATATAGTATACGTAAAACAGATTTGAGTCATATCCCTTAGGTCAAGTAAATGTTACCTACCATTCACCATGCCCAAGTCAATCTCTCTATATTTTCCTCATATTGAGCCAACGCTATAATTTACCAAACCTCACAAAGACAGATTCATACTGTAATAATCATTACTTTCCGCCCGCTAACTCGCACTTGCAGCATCAACTCGCCGTCGGCCACGGTTTTCTTTGTTGTTCCGTTGAATTGACAATACCCCCTGTGATGGGGCATTTGTCTCCACAACTTTCTCTTCCTACTTCCCCTTTTTCCCCTCCCCCTCCCCCTCCCCCTCCTCCCTTCCCTCCTGTAATAATGTACACCTGTCCATCACTAAATGTCACACAGCCTTTCGCATTCCGCTTCACGCATCACCGCAGTCGCTGATTTCTCTTTCTATTGTAGCGGTGAAGTAACGCCTCTAAATGATGGTCGCTTGGAATTGTAACTGCCGGAACTGATTGTGATACGCACTATTTTATTTAATCGGCTTCATTAACATGAACAAAAAGTTGTACAAGTTGCTGTCACTTTAATCTGCTAATTTTGAAACTCGCTCTCCGTGGCCTCGGTTTTTGTAATCAAGGCTAGGAAAAGAAAGAAACGGATTTGAAACTATGCTGCTATTTATCTTTATTTTTAAGGGTTCGCAAACCCATACATACAATCCAAATCCAGTGAAAACCCAGAACACCCCTGTTCCTAAAAAACTATGGTGTAGCCTACATTGTAATTAATACCTAAAGAAGAAAGCGACGCATCGGTGAAACAGGAACAAGAGAAAGAAAGTTGCACGAGTCGCGCGGCTGTTGTGTGTTTACAATCAGCTGATAACGATGTAGATCAGCTGATAAGTCACGTGGCCTTGACACACTCCGCGCCGCGTGTATTGATATCGCCTCTCAATTGTTGGCATTCTCTGTAGTGTTTATAATTTATTTCTTACATGTTACCCGTGGCTTTGCCCACGTTTAAAATGATATATTTTCATAATTAGATTCTATTCATATCAGTTGTATATACATGTAAAATATTGTCAATATTTTTATAAAGAAATAATTTATATTTTTTTAAATCAAGCAGCTGTTAGTTAGCTTAACAATGGATACGCTGTTGCTGCTGACTTAAGTAGTATGACAAACAAACACATAATATGACAAACAAACGAACTCACATAATTTCATACTTATAATATTAGTAAATGTAGGATAATATTTTGCATACATCATGATAGGATTGGATTTTTTTTAATTTGTGCAGTATTTAAATCGATGCTTATAAGAAATAGAATATAATATAGTAGAAATCGAATTTCTGATGTCCTAAATGACAACTCGCTTTCGAGCTTTCCAAAAGTCTAGAGTAAATTTAAAAATCAGGGCTTTAATATTCACTTTTTGAAAGTGCTATATTTAAAGCTTGAATTCTGCACAAAATCCGTTACCGTCTTCATTTTAAATTTATTTTGTTGATTATTTTTTAACTGTCGGCCGTAGTTTTAGCGCACTAGAAATCGATGTGGAAATAGTTTGAAATGAGTTGTGGTAAATCTTGGCGCAGTAAAATAATGTTAAAACTTTGTCAATAACATCTTCAATACACAACTATATTTTGTTTTTAACTGATTTCAAATTGAATTATTAAAAAAGTATTTAAAGTAAAACATTGTAACGGTTGAATATTGATTAAGAAAAGTCATGGCACATAATCAATTCACTTGAATCAGCTGTTCTTCCCCCTGTTCAGGAATCCAGACTCAGCTATCGCCGCCCCACGAAGGCATCAGTTACGCCCAGGCCGGGTAGGCGGTAGGCAGGGAGTAGGGATTGGATCAGAGGGCAAAAAACCGTCTGGGGGAGGACCCGTCAGGTGCCCGTGAACCCGGCGACCTCGGGGGGGGGGGGCTGTCAGCTGGGCTGGCTGGAGGCCAATACATGACAGACAACCGATAGGGGCTTTTTAATTAATCCCCCTTCATTGTACCCTCAGAATTTAATTTTAGCTTTTTCCAAATTTATGCTTATGATTCTTTTTACTTCTTGTTTAGTTGAAGCAGTTTACAAAATCAAACATATTTACTTTTGTGTTGTGATTTTTATTTTTAAATTTTGAATTTATGTAATGCTCGGTTTGAGTGTACGTAATCGATATGTCAAAAAATTTGTATTTTTCTTTTCCGAGTCTGTTCGGCTCTTCTACTCGACCTATTTTATCAATTGAGGTCTTAAATTAAAGGTATGCACGCATAGATTTGCCATCAAGTATCGACATTCATTTATCTACTGTATTACTTGACCAAAAATGAGAAATTTGATTATTTCCTGAATTTTCAATTCAATTAAAGATATATTTCTCCAGTTCTAATTACGTGATTCTATATGTTTCGGTCTTAGACCCTTCGGTGGAATATCAGTTTTCATATGAACTATTGATATTAAGATTGGACGTACCTGAAGCATGCTGCTGAATTCCGAACAACACAAATCTTATTAAAAAAATTGGGTTTTCCTTTCCGAGTCCGTTTGCCTCTTCTTCCAGACAGATTTTTATATTTGAGGTCTTAAATTAAAGGTATGCACGAGTAGATTAGCCATCAAGAATCCACAACCATCTGTCTACCGCATAACTTGACTTACTCTCAAAGGAAAATTCCTTCCAATGTTGGATTTGATAAAAATCATCTAAATAAAATAATAATAATTGTTTGATATTTTACTTAATCACTATTAATTATTAAACAGTTATTTATGAATAATCGACGATAACTCCAACGCCAAAGAAAGTTTCCTCGTGAGCAGCGTAGTTAGTTGTGCAACTCTGTTGATAAGCGGTATCGCTGTTATCACTGCGGTTCAATGACCTTGGGCCGTGTCATTGCAGCTGATAACAACACTTCCTCGCGCCCCGGCACAGTTATTCCTTATCTGATAACTATCGCATTCCTATCTTAATATTAAATTTATTATATCAGGTAATACCAGCTAATACCAGGTATTGTGGTATCTTATTAGGATGGTCCAGGATATCTTATTAAAACCATATCTTAACCTTTTTCTGTTCTAGTTGAAAACGTAAAAATGCAGACCAGACTTGCATCAGGGCGTTCTTACACTTCGGAAATACTATACAATAGGGTTGCCAGCAGCCGGTAATTCCGGGAAAACCAGGACTTGTGCGTGCGTTTTACACTCCGGGGAAAAACTCATGAATTATGCACTAATTTTTCGAATGATCCTCGAATTTTATACAAATCCTTTAAACTCAAAAATAGCTTTCGTTCATGGCGTGTCAGTCTATAAAATTCATGGTTCTCGATCAGGAAATCGGCCAGTCTCGGGAATGTGTAGAATTAAGCATGTCCGTCTGTCCGGACACGAATGTGAAGTGATGCCATTTTAGAGAGGTGCGCCAAAGGAACTGAATGTGTTATATTTTCCTATCTGGTTCAAGAACGTTTCGGGAACGGACCGTCTGTTAATACGTTTCATAAGGATCGAGGATTATAATAATCTACTTCCGCATGATCATGATTCATGGAGGTGTAAGAATAAATATTTATTCAAGAATCAACTGGGTTCATTATATAAGTAAATTTAAATACAATTCGAACTAGCAAAATTCGATTATTATTAATCATCTACTGTACAATACAGTTTTTTAAAGGAGAAGTTTTGTATTTACCGCATAAGTTCTATTCGTTTAGCACTGGAGATCTTAGTTTGTGCCTGACTTGTTGGAATTGTATACCTTAACTTGATGCATGAAGTACTAAAGACTCGACAATAGTCGCTGTCGAGCAGTGTAATGCTCCGGCCTTTGTCCGTTCCTGTTCCCAGCTCGGCCTCATCAGATATTCACTCCGCGACGCAACGCGCGGAATACCTAATGAAACTGTTTTATCTTGTAGGTCAGGTGTACGTGAATCAACGGCCAGCGGCGGTGTACCCTCATTGTGTAGTTTATTGTGTATTTGCATATAATGAATTGCGTTCGATAAAAGAATGCTGGAGTTTGAGTGGTGTAATAATTCGTTTATGTTTACATAGTTTTGGGTGTTGAAACTCTGTTATACAGGACAATTAATACATCAGTTCAACCGTATTTCTTAAATAAGCATGGAATTCATAAGTAGTTGACCGAAATAGAAAATATAAATTAAGGCATAGATAATATTAAGTTTAGTAGCAGCTTCAAAGCAGTTTTCAAAGTTTAGTCTGAAATTCATTGTTGGCGATGGTGAATTCAAGTTTTGAGTTTTTCGGACTATTATTTCCCATTTCTGATATAAAACAGTTTGTACTGCAATTTTACAGGACTACAAGATCAAGCCACAATCAACCTTCACTCATCTGTCATTCATACTTGGCTTAAAATACATACCTGTGTAGGTCGCCATTTCATGCAATGTAATGTCCATTGATGGCAAATGTCCGAAAAATCAAAACATAAAAGGATGATATGTTTAAAAGGAATATTGTGATTGACTCCCCCTACTTTACCAGTATAAATTCATAAATTACTATGAAAAATCAATCCCTATAATGTAATAATTTAACATTTATAGATTTATGTGAAAATGTCAGTCATATCAAAAAAAACCTCTGAAATATTACCAAACTCAAAACGTTTCTAAATCAAAATTTCACCAATTCAAAATATTCATTTTTGTAATAGTTTTTCTCTGGAAGTCTTATCGCGTCAGTAATGAAGACGTCGAAGGTTGCTAGCAAACTTGGCTAAGTCGTATTATATAAACTTGGATAGCAGAAGCTGTTAAATGGTATCCGTCATCGCTCCGAGCGAGTGGTTGCCCTCGGTTGCCATGGCGACGGCGACGGTAGCTGGCAACGGGCAACGAGGATTGAATAACTTTCTCGTTTAAACCGTAGGCCGAATTTAGCCTCAGCCAATTACGTGTCATTCGCTGGACTAATTTGAGGATGGATATTGAATATATGATTTATAGTTATAGATTTATCAGAGTAATGGAATGTGACATCTCCTTTTTAAGTCATTCGCAGGCCACACTTTATTGAAAATAGGTTTTTTAACCTCGATCGAATTCGTCAAAGAATTTGGCGTATATAGACATAGAAAGATCTTATTGATTTTAAAATATCTTTCGACTTTAACGTTATGCACTGGTTATATGTTTGTAATACATTTCAATTTTTTTTTAGTTTTGATTTTTTCTACAAACAAAACCTTATTCACCTGCACTGTAATACTGAACTCGCCCATATCTTAAACTTATAGTACGGCCTTTATGGTTACGTTCCACCCTTCACCACAGGAGCAACGTAGCCTTCTCAACATTCCCACCACAGAGAAGTTCCCACTCATCAGGCCAGAAGGGCAAAGGTCGAGTCAGTTGATGTTGCCAGTTCGCCCATAAGACTGGTTTTATCATAACTAGATTACTCGGTTGTATAGGTTCGCTTGCAAATACACATCTGTAGTTTGCCTGTATTTCATAGCATGACCAGATGTTCAGCTGTACACAAAGCAATGTATACAGAATACATTGCACAAAGTGAACTGAACTTGGTCAAACGTTGATGGATAGCGCCACTGTTCCGAAACTTCAGCTCTTGACTGTATTTTAGTAACGCCCTTTCTTAAACTTCTGAAACATATTGACAAAATACATAAAAAGCCCTTTGATTGGACACATCAAACGTTAAAATACGTCCAGTCATTATTTAGGTTTCACTGTGAAAAGAAAACCGCCTGCGTGTATAGATTTTATTATTGAGCTTATGGATGGCGTGAGCCACGTTATTTGAATCAGACTATACTCTCATCGCTGTACAGTCCCAGCAGCGCAATATTTCCGCAATCCCACCACACCCGAGTGTCGCGCCTACCTGCGGAGCGCCGCGCATCCATTATACATTCCCGGCCGGCGCGGCGCGGCGGAATACTAATTAATTGATGTACCTTGTAGGTCAAGGCGCTCGTCTTGTCTTGTCCGAACCGACCGGCTTTGTCGGTTACAGTCCGAGTCGAATAACTCGGCACAGTCCGTCCATAAGACTTATGGTAATTTTATAAGACAATGGGCGATCCCGTCATGTTATTTAACTCGACCAATACACCATCTGGAGTCCCGCATGTCACTTGGTTTACCATACAGTACTACTGTAATCACCTAGTTTTGGTGGTGAAAACATGTTACTTACTTGCTACTCCGTGTTGGAAGTTTGTTAATTATTTTCGTAAATATTTTCTTGGTTAGCGCGGAAATTATGTTTTTTTATGATAAGAATATATTGCTTGATAATTCCAGGGCAATGTTCTGAGAAACTTTTGTGACAGTTGGAAGGAATATGTTTAAAAAAAATACAATTTGGCATTGTAAAATACTGTTGAAAGAAGAATAATGTTTGGCCTGATCGCTTTCAAAATGAGTGCCACAGTTAGTAGTAGATGACGAGTGTTATGCCATCGAGAGAAGTAACGAATGTTGTGGCGCAGCTAATAGGTTATGAATTAATATTTAGGTAGCAATAGCTCTGCGACTGTGTTTGTGCGTGATAAACATTCGAATTCCATTCTTAATTAGAAGTAGAGTCATACTGAATAAAGTTTACTTTGCACCCCTTATCAATCGAGCAGTGCTTCTGTTCTTACAACCCGTGAATTTAACCCTCTGTTATATCCCTTTAATGCAGTATTGATCATATTTCTTTTTAATATGAGTTTTTTAAGATTGAGGTGAGCAGGGGACGCTTGATTAGAATTGGGATGTGTCGTTTACGACATTTAACGATTGACCGCACGTCATGGTCATTAAAACTTTTCGAACTAGATATTCTTGTCTCCCAACAGTTGGGTGAAGTGGACCATAAGTAAATACATTGCCGAAGTGAACCGGAGGTAAGCCTGTATTGCCATGGAGACTTGTGTAGAGTTAATCACTTCTCCCTCTCGTCGTGTTTTCACCGCCTTGCATTCACTTCATCTTTATTATAATCTATATTATATATATTATAGCGTTAGCGTTTATTGACTCTTCTTTACTTCCATTTGGTATAGTAAACAAGTGTTACTAAGAAAGAAATGAATAACAACCAATTAGTAAAAATAAATCATTATTTCAATCATAGATTGCTAAGCGTGCAAATCATAGAATTCTTATTCATTTAAAATGTTTTTTACTTATAGAACTCTGCCTCTTTTCTTTAAAACCAAAAAGATGATCGAGAAATAGTGATTTTAAAATTTATAATTCACATAGTATTTTTACCTGGTAAAAAAATAAAAAAAAGTATTCCTGAAAGACATACAGTCGTCAGTGAGTACAGTTATAATGGAACCATTCCCAAAACTCATAATATTGTTTATTAAAATCAATGTGGTATTAGGATAGTCCCAAATCTACTTAATACTTCTTTCGTACACATTACAAAACAATTATGAATATATCATTGCAATTTTGAACCAATAAACTTCCACACGCGCTCATAATTTTTTTCTGCTGAGCTTGGCGTATTTAAGTTTAACAATCGATATTGCCTTATGGTCGTACTCATATATTTATTTGATGGCCAAAAATAAAGCTCCCTTTCTATCTAACTTCGCTTATTGTTCTATACGAAACCACCGGTGAAATTTTTTCTTGTGCTTTAGAGCTCCGATATGGTCACATTGTTGAGATTTAATGTAACTGAACTCAATAACAATATTGAGTTGGGTCTGGTTGGGTGCAACGCTGTGCGCAACATCAAGAAATGTGTTTCCAAGCAACAGCTCTCGGGTGCACTTGAAGCAGTCGAGTTGTGGGTTGTTCTTAATTTGTTATCAGAAATTCTGGGCAAAATAATTAACCGCGGTTCGCGAAAGTTTGCTTTCTGGTTGGTTAACTTGAATATCTCCCCACTGTGTATGAGTTTGTAATATTTGTTAATGTTTGTTTCAGGCGATGGTGGTTGAGAGATACATAGTATGATCAAGGTGAGCGTAAAACTATTGGAAATGTATTTACTATATATACGTTTCGAGTTTTGCGATTGGATTTTATTTTAACTTAATTGTTTTTTATTTACCAACTAAAATGCATGTTATGGGGGATATAAATACAATACTTTCTGATCGCAATGGAAACATTAATAAATATAATATATATTGTCATTTTATTTTTGTTCAATATGAAATGCACCACGAACATTAATTTAATACAGCAACATTTTTTAAGTTGGAGTAACATTTTGCCCTTATAATAAAATTAAAAATAATGTTTATCTGGACATTATTTTGTAGGCAAAATAAAAACATATTAATCGACTTAAATACATCTCAAGTGAAAAGTGTTTTTATATAAACTCTATCATGTAGCGGCGATCTGTCATTGGAGACATCAAACTATGTAATCGTTATGACGGTAGTTCGGGAATTGTTTGACCTACATTTGCTAAATGCTGACACGGGCGCTTGGCGTTGCAGCGTCGGCGTCGCCTCGGGCAGGCGGGATAACAACAGTTTACCTTGTGACATATCAATACCAGCGGGTCCTCTGGATATACGATCCGTCCTCTCTCGTGTTGACGTCAGTCTATCCACCTCGTTTCCTTGAAGGTAAATCTTCAGGCCGAAGCAAACATTTTCGATGGATTCGATTTATGTTTAGCCTTTTATAAAAAAGTATGTGTACATTTTCACTTCTAGAAAGAAGAATGAAAGTTCTGCGTGTTGGTTGTGTTCGTTGAGAATTAATTCCCATCACTCACTTTATTTTAGGTTTTCAACACAAAGAATGATTGCTGTTCATTTGATAACAAGCCTAGTTAGGGTTATGGTCTAAAATATACCAAGACATAACAAATAAATTAAGGACTGTCATTTTGCAGCAGTTAGTCCTGTGCTTAAAATAGTTAAGGCCGATATTTTAAAATCTCAATATCTTATATAGTTAAAAAAGTAAAGTACTTTTGCGTATATGTCTGCAGCTAGATTATAAATTTATTTTTCAAACATTAAATCATTAAATTGTATTCTACATCATCCCTGATCAAAACCTCGGCCTTCAAAAATGATATATTCCATAGAACATTTCCTATCAATGTTAGATAACGGAGTAGTATCAAATTAACCTTGTTGTCTGGTTCTGTGGAAAACTTAAGGGCTCTCCCCAAAGAGATTTCATAATTCACGGAAACGTGTTTTGAACTCAAAATCAAAAATTTGAGAACTATTATCTATTAACATATTTCATAAAATTAACTGTTGTTACGTAGTCTCTAACTTAAAATTTGTCTGAAATTTGTTCATAGAATTTCCCACGCGTAAATCACATTGTGCAACGAGGCCCAAGGCCGTGCACTGTATCGGTCCGCGGTGAAAGTCCGGACTGCCACACCGCAGGACCAGGCAGTGTCGTAAGCCGCTCGTGTCCATGGCGATGGGGGGGGGGCGCAGGCGCCTTGAGCCTTGAACTTGCCCTAGACGCATGCGTAACGCTCACGTGGCACTAGCACGCCGCCGCCCTGGCCCCGCTGTTACGTAGTGCAAGGCAAATGGCGAGGCATAGTGATGCCGTCCGCTAACCAAAAAAAAAACATTATCATTAGTCTTTGTGGGTATGGACCACGCAAAACAACAGAAAAAACAGAACAGTTTTAGTGGACTTACTCACCGCTGTTCATCCGGGCTGAACTTGAATATAGAGGAAAAAGTTATGGTATGAGAAAGATGGAGGATAAAGAGAGAGAGAAAGAAAAATAGAGGGATGGTTCATGAAGAATATATAGGTCAAAATAAAGGGGTTGTGTCTGGAACTGGAAAAAGAGGATGGTAAGCAAGGTTGAGAAGATTGAGTAAGTAGGAGGATGACGGGAGAGGGAAGGAAGGATTAAGGTGATGGTAGATTGAAGTAGGTTAAGATACAACAAACACAAGTGTGGAATGCTCCCTCTCACGTATATGAAAGATGAAAGTTAGGACGAAGAAAAGTCAAACTAAGATATGTTAAAATAGGAACTTGAGGAAAGGAAAATATAGAAATAAAAAATGGTCTGGGCCACACCATTTGAATCAGACTACACTTGCTTGCCTTCAAAACAATAGGCAATGATTGTCTTGAAGGTTGCATTTTCCTTGGTGGGTCGTTGTAGATCATTGTCTGATTAACGTGGAAATAAAGTTTGCAGCTTAGAGACTGTTCAAAAACTATTTTATGTAGGTACACTTTTAATTTTCTTTTGATTTTTATGTGCAAAATTCCTTGGAGGGCAATGTTATACAAATCATTATTTGAGGGACCTATAAATTTTGGATAACTGACATCCAAGATAAAGATATTTTTTGAATTACATTGTAATAACTAGATTAGGTTATTGTTTTTTATGATTCAGTGTAATTCATTCTATATTTTTGGGATCAGGGCATTTATAAATCGTGTGATTGTAGAATTCTTTGAAGACGATTTGGATTGAAAATCATAAGTTAATAATTTTCTAAAAGTGGGTTTTAATTATTTTAGATCATTATAAAGACTTTAAGAAATAACAGAGTAGAATCTAGAGCAATTCAAAATTATCTGGTAGTTAGCAGCTTTAATAAATTGTCATTATGTAACGCCTACTAAAATCCTAATTTTTAACCAACGTATACAGACATCCCTAGCGGGTCATGAGGATGAGTAACGGTAAAAATTTGAATAAATCCAGCGAACAAACAACGTGGCCTTCCTCAAGCTTGTCATAAAAACAAACTAATTATTGGATGGATTTATGGAACAAACATATTTAAGCTCGTACCTCCAGAGATGATTAACGCCGTCTGAGTGAAGGAAGATGACTGGGCGTTCTGGATACGTTCCGCTTCAGTTTTTGCCCTCCCTTGATCGCCTTTTGATGACGCTTCCACTTTGATTTGAGGTCTAACCGTTACCCACTCTCCAGTTGAGACGCCAGTTTTTAAAAGTAGTTTTCAACACAAGGAGCAAAAGTGGTACTTTTTGGTGCGTAATTGTTTTACAAGGGAGAAGAAGTCGAGTTTTTAATCGTTTTTAATCTGATCCGCAATCGCCCGATTTTAATCGGAAATAAGCTTTTAATCTTCAAAATTCTTATTATAAATTGGTTCTTTAATGTTAACTTGTGCAACATAATTTACAATTCAATAAAAACTTAAAATTGTGCGAACCACGCTACATTGTTAGTTTTAGTGACAATGTTCGAAGTTAGTGCACTGGAAAAATCTTAGGTGATGTTTTAGTACTACAGTACCAAAAGTGAGATTTTTGTAGACGAATTAAAGAGAAACGGCTGTTTTTCGTACATTATCTAAAACAATATTTTTGTTCAGCCTTACACAACATGCTCAAAGTTAAAGCAATAAATAGTGTAGGCCTAACCACAAACAATAATAGTGTAATTCAAGTCCACCGCTTGAGCATTTCGAATAATCATCTTCTTATATGGGAATGGAAATTTTAGATTAACTTTCCAATATTTTTAAGAATAAAATAAGTTCTAGTGGTTACACACAAAATTGTATAGAAACTGAGCAAAACCTACTTAAAGAAAACCATCACCTTTTATTCCATTGCACACGCAGAACAACATTTTTTTGAATGTCAAATAATTTTCAATGAGAGGAAGATTTTTAACCTACTACCAACCAATATTCAAAATTTAATTATAAAACAAATTCAAGAAACAGATAAACCATTATTAATTATTGAACCGATATATCGCATTCAATTGAAGACTACAAAATAAAAATTATTTATTCTCTAGTATTCTTCTTCTGTGTTTCTCTTAATTTATTTTAAAACAGAAAAGAGAAACAGAGCTTTCTTTGAATGCTCTCGACAGAATAAAACTGTAAATTCAATGCAATTTGTTGCCTAGTTTATTTAAGTATAAGTAAGGAATATGGTTTTCAATTTATATTTACTCTTCTGTATCTTAAAGATTCCAAGTACCTTCATATGACTCTTTCTTTTTTGTAACCGTGCTTACACAATGATATTTTATTTAATTGACATCGATGGATGAATTTTATTTAGTCTGTAATTACTGTAATAAATTTATTAATGGTTATATTGTAACAGAAAAACTTGAATTAACATAGATTCTTGTAAACAAACCGTTATACGAGGTACAGTCAAAAAGTTCCCGGAATGAATTTTTGTAGACATTTAGCGCGATCGCCAGAAGGAAATTCAACTTGCACTAGTTGGTACGACTCCTGAGGAGGGCATATCGGTAGTGGGGGTATAGCTAACTTTCCGTAGTGCAGCACTGGAAAGCCCTTTTCGTGTTCCTGCAAGTCTACATTGTCGAATTTTGAAAAATGGTATTTCATGACCAGCGCGCGAACATTAAGTTCTGTATTTAACTTAAAAATCACACAGTGAGACTCTTGAGTTGTTAATTCAAGCTTATGTAGAAGAGGCGATGAAGAAAAGTCAAGTTTAGGAGTGTCACAAACGGTTCCATGAAGGCCGTGAAAGCATTGAGGATGACCCTCGTAGTGGACGACCTTCAAACATCAGTTAATGACGAAAACATTGAGCGAGTACGACAAGTTGTGCATGAAACTCGGAAATTAACAATCGATGAAATTGCATTTCAGGTTAATTTATCACATGGAAGTGTCTCTTTATGACACTTCTTTTAACATGCATCGAATTTGTTCACTTAACAAAGAAATCCGACATTTTGGACATGCAGGTACACAAAAAGCGCTTTCCAATGCTGCACTACGGCAAGTCAGCTATACCCACATTACCGATATGCCCTCCCCAGGAGTCGTACCAACTACTGCAAGGCGAATTTCCCGCTGGCGATCGCGCTAAAAGTCTACAAAAATTCATTCCGGGAACTTTTTGACTGTACCTCGTATATATATATATAAATTATTAAAAGATTGAAATATTTTTCCCCATTTGATTTACTTTTTCTCCAAAACTTGAACAAAAGGTGGTTTTAATTTAATTTGTAATAATTAGAATAAACACTGTTTCGTCAGAGAGTTGGAGAAGAAATTTTAATTAACAATTTGTCGCACGTATAAACAAGGAGTCTAGTTGTTAATCTCGGTGTTGTAAAAAGTATACTCTCGTTTCAGCGGAGGATTATTGTATAGACGTTGTTAAATTGAATCTAAACGCTTGTTGAATCCACACGATGCGACCGTTGACTGGAAGTTTAAAACACATTTCGACAAGGATGAAAAGATTCCACTATTCAGTGAATCATCTGCATATTTCATTCGATAACAGGCGAGCGGTTTAACCCAGCGATCGGTGCATGCTGCAGACTATCAATATTTAAATTTATTCCTGGCCACTGCTGGTTATTTCAAACCCTGATTTCTCCCTGGCCTAGTTTTGTTACTAATTGTTTTTCTGGGCCTTTAACTGATTGGGAGTTGACTTTGAAAATTTTCCTGAATAGTTTAGTTAGGGAACCATTACATTGTTCCTTAAAAGTATTTGCTTTTATTTTCTGTCTACTGTGCTTTTAGTTTGCTCTGTTGAGTAATTTCATTGACACAAGTTGTACTTGGAACTTTTAAGATAAATAAATTTTACCAAATACTGTATTATTATGACTTTAATTTTTTTTAACTAAATGAAACTACTTAAGTAAACTTAACGGAGTTTTTAAAGAGTGGCATTTAAGACATTTCAATGTTTTTTTTAAGTTTGTTTTAGTATTTCTATACTCAAAATAATTTGCTTCATTAATTTAATTGTTTTGTAAAGGAAAATGACAAACCACTGATCCCAAACATGCCCTTTGACCTTATATTTCAATGTCTTAGAATAGAATTAAAGTGTAGTAATGATTATGCGAGTACATGAAATATGTTTTATGGTATTTTTGCACAGGTGAAATCAAATGACGTGGCCCAAGCCGTCTGTAATACCATAGATTATAGGCGAACTGGGCCATGTCCTTCGACTCGACTTGTGCATTTGTGTAAAAGCACGCTTGCTCACAGCTAGCTCGCTCCAGTGTGAGAGAGAAAGACAGGATAATCAATCTTGTCTGGGCATCTCCCCTCTCCCTTCCTCGCTAAATATCTCACACTTCCCTCCCCTCCCTCATTCATTTTCCCAACAGCTATCCGCTATCACCTTCAAACAGATCAAAGTTTCGTATTTCTTACTTATCGTTTGTACACGAAGTTTTCACATTTACTTTAATTTCTTTGATATTCTTTAGTATTTACTTTTATTTATGTTTAATATTTTTATTTTGGTTTGTCCACAAAAATGATAATATTATGGCCTTGTTACTTTCATAATTTTGCTAGGAAGAGACTGTTTAAAAACTGAGCTATTAAAAAGGGCATAGCCGGATAAGATAGTCAAAATGGCCCCAGTGGAATTTCATAGTGAAAAAATTTCAGGATGTTTCTCATCCCAAAAAATAAAGATCCCCCAGTTTTTAGGTCAAAATGTGCAAAAGTACCCTCAAAATTAAATAAAACGTAAATATACGTGTTTTCTTCATAACTTCCTTATTAGTTGACGAAAAATTGTTTTCTTTTTTTTAAAGAAAGGTAATTTTAAGCTCTACAACATTATGTGAGCAAACTAATTTTTAAGAAAAAACTTTAATTTTGAGAAACGTTTCTTATTTTAAAAAATCCATAAAAACATAACAAAAAATATGGATTCCTTGAGAAAAATAAATATGGTGCTGAAACTGTTTTTCTATGACTATGACTATTTTCAGATTTTTAAAATTGGTAGAACACATTACAAAAAAATAAAATCTGATATTTTGCTTGTTTTTGGCCGCTTTTTCTCATTTTTTCTTACATCTATATTTCTTACGCAGTTGTTTACTTCTTTAGTGACCTAAATATACAAAAAAATGTTTAAAATAATAAGTTCAGAGAGTCGCGTCTGTAATACAACATAGGATGTAAATTAATTAAATGTGTATTGCCAATAGTCTTACAGGTCGCCTTGTAACTTACCACTTTCTAATCACAATCTGTGCAGCAGACCTACTCACTTAGCAAACAAATTCTTAAATTATTAATTAAGACAAAGCCTCGCCTCAAATTAATGTATTTAAAATAAATAGATAGAGCAACTAAAATATTTAACAAACATGTAACAAAATACATTTATGTATTTTTTTATTTTTAATTGTAAGAGGCTTGAATTTTCAAGCCTCTTACAATTTGGAGTGGTCTTGTAACTATTAAAAAGTCAGTGCTCATTGAGAGAATAGGCAATGTTACCGAACTACGTCTTAGTGTCATAATCTAAAGGCAAGCCCTTTATTCATATTGAACAAAAGTGAAATAGATCTTTAGAAAAGTATGTGTATTTTATTTGTAATTTATTGATTATTTGTTGAAGTCTATTCAATTGTCCCCAAGACAGTTTTGCAATTTTGAGGTAAGTACCTTGAAAGTTTATTTTCTATTTGTTAATACATCCATAGATAAATTAAATTCTTTATATTACTTTTTTATAATTGTCAAATCTAAATGATAAGCCATAAAACTAATTTATTGCTGGTATTTAATTCTATAGAATCCAAAACATTTAATCGTAGTTAGCACAATAAGTATTAATTTTTAAAACTTTAATACCCAATACCAATATCTGACACAGCCTTAAAGAAAATTCTCATATATTTCCTCCACTTGACGATTGTTAAAATTGATGACACTTGTCATAATGAAAATGTGTCAAGGCTGTTCTGAGTAAATAAACGTAATAAATGAAACCTTTATTCCCATAACAAATCCATTCTTATAAGCAAGTAACTACAGCCAGCAAGCGAACTGTTTTGTCACTTGGCGATGAATAATATTTTATTTGAAATCCCATAACTACTAGAATAATGTTTTAACATATTTCAGTTGGGTACGGAACTAAAAATGAAACCATTTATATATACTGTTAGGGTCAATTTTATTAACTTTATAAGCTGATTTTACTTTCAGCTTTTTCACCGATGTTTTGTTGGTCATTATTTTGAATTGTAAATTATACCTTGTCTGACGAAAGAATTTAGGACAAAGCCTTTTGTATTGACCTGCTGATTGTAGTAGATTTAATAAAAATAATTTTGATTAGATAAACTTCATAATTATTACACTGAGTAATGAAAAATCATCACGCTTGTCAAAGTAATAAAGGTAACAGCTGATTTAAGTTCTCTAAATCGACGGTAAAATCGGCCTTTTCGAGTACCTTGAAATGTAGAACTGAAAAAAGCAGGTGGTGGTTTTTTTTGGTTCTCTAACCTCAAGGATTAAATAATTAATACTTCATCGTCATGGAGGTACAATTGTTTTTCCAAGCTCGGCTGCACCTTATTTGTAAACACAATTGCGTACGGTACCCAAAACCCATACTTTTGTTTCTAGTAATGAAAACTACTGTTTTATTCCCGTGTAAATACGTATTACTTTTAAAATATTATAAAACCAAGTCCACATGAAGGTTTAGTGCCCTTGCCGCTGTACTCGATCAAGCGACTCGAGTCTTAGTTAACTATTAATGGTTATATAAGCGACTCGGACGACCAGTTCTTATAACAATATGTGAATATTCCTTAACTAATGAATAATAACCATCGCTTACATGTAAGCCCGCCCTGACAAAACAAGAGACAAATGACTTGTATCGCAATAGCGGAGATACCCTTATTCATCGACAATCTGTGGAGGCTCCTCATATTAGTATCTAGAGGCTGCATTTTAATCAGTTTGAATGCAGCAATTCAATCAGGCATGAACTAAATCCTTGCTAAGAAAACAGTTAAGCCTACAATTAATGGCATGCAATTGTATTTCTTTTTTAACTTGTAACATCATTTTAGGTGTTTTTACCACCGTCATTAATTAAAACTCAATTAATCAAAGCTATAGGAAAATTGAGAAAACTTCAATGACTAAAACATGAATTTCTTCGTTGTCTGAGAATTTAACGATTTTCATTATTTTAAAAGAAATGAATTTTTGTTCATATTTCCTGTTCATTTTACGTTGCTGATTTTTACTTGCGTAACATTTATAAAAAGAGAAAAAGTACAAACAAAGTCCCTGTTACATTAATTCTGAATAAGGTAAAGATGATGTTTGTAATTATTTACTACAAATTACTTACTAAATAATTTTACACCGGTGATTGCTAAAGCGATGAAGATTAAGAAGTAATTAAATAAAGAAAGAAATGTTTTTAGAGAACTGAATGTAATAACCTGTAAGTAAAAGTGTTGTCGTTTGATTTTTATCTATTTTATTTTTACCCTAAAATAATATTTTGTATCGTTATCAAGCACCAGATAAGACGCCAATCAGCAGTATGAGGTATTTTTAGGAAGCAGCATAGTTGCATTTATTAACCAACTGACAAAAAGGAGACATACAATTTAACAATTAAGATCTGTTAAAATACAAAGGGACAAATATTTAGGTATTTTGTAACATATTAATTCAACAGCTTTAAGTAGCATTGCCTGCATTTCAAACAGATCCATGTAAAAGGGTAGGCCTACAATACCTGCAACATTTTTAGACACAAAATCAAATGAATATAATTATTAAAGGAAATAAAATTAAGACTTCAGTTAAAAAAATTAAACTTATTATTTTATACGTTACTACATAGATAACTCTATAGGTCGTAATATATAAAAAAAGCTAATAGAAAATTGGCAAAATGTGCCTAATATTTTTTATTTTTTTTACTTGTTTCACTTGAAAAAATAAAAATCATGGTAGTAAATAAATTATTTTTATTTTTATTTTAGCAGCTTACCAAAAATTTTAGCAACAGTAGGTATTTTCCCAGGAATGTATATTTTTTCCCGTGCTGTGAGAGTTATAAGTTAGGGCGTCATGTAAGACTATTGGCAATACATATTTAATTAATTTACATCCTATGTTGTATTACAGACGCGACTCTCTGAACTTATTATTTTAAAGTTTTTTTTGTATATTTAGGTCACTAAAGAAGTAAACTACTGCGTAAGAAATGTAGATGTAAGAAAAAATGAGAAAAAGCGGCCAAAAACAAGCAAAATATCAGATTTTATTTTTTTGTAATGTGTTCTACCAATTTTAAAAATCTGAAAATAGTCATAGTCATAGAAAAACAGTTTCAGCACCATATTTATTTTTTTTCAAGGAATCCATATTTTTTGTTATGTTTTTATGAATTTTTAAAAATAAGAAACGTTTCTCAAAATTACAGTTTTTTCCTAAAAATTCTTTTGCTCACATAATGTTGTAGGGCTTAAAATTACCTTTCTTTTAAAAAAAAGAAAACAATTTTTCGTCAACTAATAAGGAAGTTATGAAGAAAACACGTATATTTACGTTTTATTTAATTTTGAGGGTACTTTTGCACATTTTGACCTAAAAACTAGGGGATCTTTATTTTTTGGGATGAGAAACATCCTGAAAATTTTTCACTATGAAATTCCACTGGGGCCATTTTGACTATCTTATCCGGCTATGCCCTTTAATACCAAAAATATTAACAGTGAAACAAATATTTTTTACGCCCACACTGCTGTTTTAAAAACTTAAATTAAAACAGATGATCACCAGAAGAAATTTTTTATTAAGTATTTAATATACTAGGAAATAAATTTCAAGAATTTTGAAATATTATTTTGAAATTAACCTCTTAAAAATACGAACCATGGAATTTGAAGTGAGAGAAAAAAATACATCAGTATTTTCAATTGAATGTCATTTTTGATTATTATAAGTATATTAAAAATGTTAAACCATAAACAAATACATATACCTATTAAGAGTAAAAAAAATAAATTCAATTTTTTGCTAGATCAATTGAAGGATTACCTAAAAGCAGGTATTTAAACCATTTAATATTTTATGGTAATCCGGAGGTCATACCAATAAAATTGAAATTAAATTCAGTTCCCATATTTAAAATGTATGTAAAATATTATACAATTTTTATCAAGGCAAATAAATAGTATTACATTAACATTATAAGTTAATAGCTTATTGTTATTATAAAAATATAAACGTTATTTTAAGTTTGTTTGGTGGCTTATTGAATCGATTGAACAATGCACCCACCAGAATAATTAGTTCTGTTGAGTATTCTAGTTCTATTATGGCTTAAAACCAAGCCATACGCAGCATGCTCATTGTTATGGTACTAGACATAAGGAAGTTTTTATCTTCAAACTTTACCACTTCAACCTTTTCGAATAATCACTTTCATTTAAGGGAATGGACATTTGTATGTACTCTCTGTTGTTTTTAAGAATAAATAGGTTTTAAGGGTTTCAAGAGGTCCCCCATTTAATGAAAATCCATTGAAGAAATGTTTGAACTGAAGGTATAAATGGTTTTTTGAAGGAAGAGTAAAATAATATTGTTTTTATATGTGAATTGCACTTTTCTTATTTCAATCATTTTCTAAGCGTTTGTTACGTATGACTCACAAATATTGTTATATGCTTAATTTCAGGAAACTTTTTACAATGTCATCAGCTTTTTGTAGCTCTTCCATTTACAATCGTAATTTTGTAACAGTAAATATAATTTTATTTGTACATAAATTTGTTTACTGCCTTTCCTGCATGCACGGTATCATGAGGAACTTTGCCAATTTATTCTGAAGGTCTAAATTACGGAATGGAAGACGGATTTTCACCCTCGGGAACAGTCGGAACAGTGGGCGTGTAATGATCTGTAATTGGTACGAATCGGAAATTATTTTGTCGGCCTTTGACGTCAATCATCATTTCAGCATTTTAAGGAAATAAAAGGACGATTTTTATAGTGGCAGATTTTATATTTTCTATATTTTTCAACTTAATTTGTATTTATTGTTTTATATCAGAATGCAGTGTTTGTTTGCAAATAATTTCCTCGTGATTTGTTAGACATTTCACGTCAGTTAATTCAGCCATGCAGTACTTCAAAGAAATTGGAGGATGAATTGTAATTTTAAATTTTAGTTTCTAATTTTATTTTTCCTATCCTTTTCAACGTGATGTCCACTGGCAATATTTGTTGTTTTTATTTTTCTCAGTGTTTCCCGGAAATATTGTTCTTGTTTTTTATCAGGGTGCGGTTTTTTTTGCAAATAATTTCCTCGTGATTTGTTGACATTTAACGTCAGTTAGTTCAGCCATGCATTCATGGCTGAACTAACTGAAGTGAGTTCAGAAATGAAGAAATATCAAATTCTTTGAAAGTCAGCTGAACTTCAAAGAAATTGGAGGTTGAACTCGTTGTATTTTTCAATTTTAATTTCAGATTGTATCCTCCCTATCTTTTTCAACGTGATGTCCCCTGGTAATATTTTGTTGTTTGTTTTTATTTTTTTATGTTTCCCGAAAAAAATGTTCTTGCCAAATATTTAATTCAGTTTAGAAACTTAATTTGACATGATGTGTCAGTGAGCTGTTATTGTTAAGTGGTAAATTGTAGGGCAAATTGTACTGTCAAATTGCACTGTACTGGCAAATTGTAAAGTACGCAATTATTGTAGGGGTGACAATTATTGTCTACGAGGACCTCACGTAAAGCTTAGGTTGTTTTCTATAAACTTGAAATTATTTTAAAAATGTTATACTTGAATTTCATGAGAATTTGATATTCCTTTCATTGAACTTTGAACTTAGCAATCTTGTCTCGATACACTCTTTGTAACTTTAAACATGTACAGAACAATATTTATTTGTATAAACCTCTCTGAGATGATCTTTTGTGAAGGTGACACCGATACATCGTGCAGCAGAATGATTACGGCGTCGTTACTCGGGTGCAGTGAACGACCGCGAGTGTGGGGGTGGAGAGAGGGGGAGGGAGAGAGATGGATGGGGGAGGGGAGGAGAACAGCTGGGCGTCTGGCTCTATAACCTGCTTCGACCCCTGCCTTTGTGTGCCCTTTATTTACTTGTAGGGTAGCAAAAACTTGTCTAAGTGTGAATTTTAGATTTAATCAAATCCCCTTGAGGTATTCATGTACGCGCGCATTTCGCTATTAGATTACTGTAGTTAAAATTTATTGAAAGGAAATTAAAGTTTTATTTTGGGATTTCTGTTTGATTAGTGCATAAAAGTAATTATAACCGAATGAAACGTGTTATAACTCCGGATTGCGAACGGGATTTTTTTCAGCGTATTTACCAATTCAAAGATTCATTGTAATCGACGTTGGTGCGATATTTTGGTAATCTTGGGAAACGCCGAGTTAAAACCACATGAAAACGAACAGTGAAACACAATAAAGAATTAATTGTTACATGTTACCTGGTCAAGTTTTTTTTCATTTGATCTATTTATTACGCAAATTTTTGTTATTGATACTCTTCCATAAGTCGAACCGATTTTAATTATTTACATCTAGTTAAAAAATAGCTCGGCGTTAACTTTTGCAGGAAACAAGATTCACATTGAGATAAAAGGTCAGATTTAAAGGAAGAGCCCCAAACGTCCTTAGAGCACAAATTTAATGGAAAACAGCTGATTAGAGTAAACCGAGTTTTTTCAGCAAAGGGGCAACTGGCACTCCAACCATTAAATGTAAATGTAAACTTTAAAGGTACAGAGCAGAGCCCGTTTACGAGTTTAATTAAATATGTACTCTTGTGCTAGAAAAAACACAAGTAGAGTAAAATAATTGATAAACCATAACTTTTTTTAAAGTAAAGTTATTAGAATATGTTTGGAGTAAGTATTTATGTGTATAATCTTCTAATATTCTATTGACAATTTTTAATTTGTACAATTATTTATTTTCATAAGCTTGAAGCACAACCGTCTCTAGGCTCGTGGACCAATCAAATAAATTGTAGCAGTGTGACTTCTAGAGTTAGGACACACTTCTTTCTCTGTGGCACAGATGATCTGTGGTTAAATTTACCAGTGGACGCTTCAACAAACGGTAGTATCAGTGAATCCTGATTATTGTTTGCATTGTTGCGCTTTTTTAATTAGGTAGATTTTTTTAGACGCTCTATGTCGACAGGGAAGATATCTGAACACAATCAAGTTACTAAGTACATATATCAGTTGAAGCTGTTCATCTTGCCGTTAACATATACATTTGTGTGGAATTCCTCTATATCGTCAGATATAGTCCGAGTCAGACAACTTGGCCCAGTCCAAGACCAATTTCAATTTTATTATCTAGCTCCCGGACGTGTCGCGCATTCCTCCGTCGGCGTCGGCCGCCACCGACTCGCGGCACGTCCGTCGCGGCGCGCGGCCCGCAGCCAGCGCCGTTTTTACCGCAGTAACGGAGAGAGTGGAGGCACCGTTACCGCCGGGGGCAACGGCCGAAACTCACTTTTCACCGCGGCTGCGGCTCCATCAGCGGCTCGCGACAATTGCAACAGTAATTACTCCGCGGTGGCACCAACTGAATTCGGGCAAATTGTAGGGTACGTAATTCGTTCCTTATTGTGACTTTTCGGGGGCTTGTGGTTAGGTCCTACCAGCACAGGACAGAGAAGGTCGCAATTCACTAAGATATCTGTACTCGCAGTCGGGCAAATTGTAGGGTACCTACGTAATTCGTTCCTTGTTCCTTATTGTGACTTTTCGGGGGCTTGTGGTTAGGTCCTACACTGAGAAAAACTTTGTCCTGAAATACGTGGAAAATACACGTAAATAAGGGTGTGCGGGTTACCCACTGCAATCTGGACCCGGCTCAATGCTCCGGCAGTGAGGCCGCCACACGGAAAATCAGGACTTAGTTTGTCTACATAGTTATGACGTCACCGGCTATGACGTCATTACTGTCGGTTTTAAGTCCTGCCGATCAGAATTTGCTCTTGTAATTGCAGAGACTTTTCTCAGAATATCCTGCGATTCATTTTGCCTTCACCACTGTTTATCACAGAATGTACATTCCTATTCTCGTAAAATACAACCGATTTCTATGCACTGACTTGCCTAGTCTCTGCATTTACCGGAATTTTTTCTTAAAATCAGTAAAATGTCTGGGCCTCTCTTGCGGTCACCCATCCAAGCTCTAACCATGCCCGACGTTTCTTGACCTGTATGTTCAGGTGAAGACTGCTGTATCCATTGCGTTACGGCTGCCTGTTGACGAGTGTAGTTGTTGAATAACGTCTGAAGAAGTGATAAGTGCAGTTTTACGCCTAATGGTACTTCTCTACAGTGACAATTTATTGTGTAATTTAGTCTAAACTAGCCCTCCGTACGTGTCGTGCGTGTTTCGGAATTTTTATAAAAAGTAATGTTTGCTCGTTGTGTGCGTCTGCCCGTTTGTGTTACGTGGGTATGTGTCATGATGGTTTTTAATGCTTCTTGACGACTCCCACTGGAATGAAATTTGATTCCCATCGCCTGAGGAAGATCTCTCTGAGATTGAAACTGTCGTAGCCCATAATATGAGACTACAAAGGATCACTTTGACAGTACAAGGTATTTACACCATTAATAGTTACAAGTTATTGCCCTGACATATTTATTTGATACATTTCAAAGTGGCAGCAAATCAATGTAAGGTTATACTCGACCTGCATTCTATTTCTTACAATTCATCTTATTTAAGACTTTTCTAAAAATACCTGAGTTATTAAAATCGAAGCAGGATTTAAACAGTGCAATCACTTTTTTGGAAAATTTGTTCGTGTAAACTTTGGGCAGATAAAATTAATCTTAGGTCTAAGACTGATCAATGCGTCCTTGCAACTATTTAAAAATAAAACATTACAGTATCTAACATAAGTCGTAACTGCTGACAAATAAAAGGATTTGATTTTCTTCAAAAATCTAAGCTTTTTCTCTGACAAATTGGAAATTTGATATTCTTTTAGACGTTTCACTACCATTTACTTTATATGTATTTACTACAATGACACTACAGTAAGTAAATCTATAAAAAACATTAATAAAATATGTATTATAGAAACCAAATGTTATTATTCAAACTTGTATTACATTTGTAAATTTTCAATCCCAAATATAAAACTAACACAACGGACTTAAAATCAATCCAGATTTGGTTAAAAAATATTTATTCGATTGAAATGAAATATTTTATGATAGTGCGAACTAAAACAAGGTAAAGACTAACTGCTTTTACCAAATCACAATAGAAATAATTTTAAGTTCTCATCCATACGCCCATCGTAAATGCAGTGGGCTGAAGGCAGAAAGTAATCATGGATAAACTTATGACGTGTTTTGTGACGTATACAAACCATCCATGACGTCACTTAAATGTTTTTCCCTTAAAATCACGGTAAATTCCCTGATTATTTGCAAACATGGCAGTTCGAGCGTAATTGCAGAGAAAAAGTTCTTAAAGAAGGACTGCCAGTCCTGCGTCTGTACTAATGCCCAAAACTCTGCCGAGTCATTGAGCTGGGTCCAGACACAACACTCCTGTACGTGAGCCAAGTCCTTATTTACGTATTGCGAGTACAGATTCTAGACTTGGGGCAAAAACTCTGCTTTTCCGCTAAGATATTTTTCTCAGTGTACCAATACAGGACAGAGAAGGTCCCAATTCACTAATGATATCTGTACTCGCAGTCGGGAAAATTGTAGAGTACGAAATTCGTTACATATTTTGACTTAGCGGGGGCTTGTGGTTAGGTCCTACCAGCACAGGACAGAAACAGAAGGTCGCAATTCATTGTAAATATCTGCTACCCGCAGTGGCATCATCTGAATTCGGGCAAATTGTAAGATACGTAATTCGTTCCTCAATGTGACTTTTCGGGGGCTTGTGGTTAGGTCCTGCCAACACATCAGGACAGAAACAGAAACAGAAGGTTGCAATTCACTATAGATATCTGCTACTCGCAGTGGCATCAACTGAATTCGGACAAATTGTAGGATACGTAATTCGTTCCTTATTGTGACTTTACGGGGACTTGTGGTTAGATCCTACCAGTTAAGTATAGAACCAGAAGGTCGCAATTTCCACCATAGGTATCTGCTACGACAGACTTTTTCGACATTTTACAGTTGACTTTATGTTTTTCCGAAATATTCAAACTGAACCACAAGCCCATCCGGTTCTAAAGAAGAAAGTGATTCTCAATCTACATCAATGAATTGCGTGCATATTTTGCGAACGTAAAGCATTTGTTTCATGTCCAAGCATTTATGAACAGTATTTATGGCAAATACCGGTACCTCTTTACTCCTGTTACGTCAATTAAAGTAATATAGCTTCACAGCCGTTAATTTAGGGGCGAGCTTTTGATGTGTGAGCGTACAATATAGTAAAATGCTGGAATCACTGACATGCTTACGCCCATTGTCTATGGGCGTAAGCATATTTTGTGTCTCAAAATGGCTAAGATAGTAGAAATATCAGGTTTCATTGTCATTCTTTTAAACGTGCACCGGAGTGAAAAGTTGTCAGCCGTGTCAACTTAGAAGTTTTGACAAAAATAGCTCAGTTTATAAATCTGCGCGTATAATTAGACCGTGCCTCAGCCGTCGCCTCAGTTGGCAGCGGTGGCTGATTCGTCACTTCCCCGCCTCTGGGGAATGCGACGGCATGACCCCAAACCCCTCGGGCCTGCCCTGTCCTCCCACAAAAAAACTAAAGCCCCACCATACACACAAGGGCAGCACCCCCACTCGCCCAATTCTACCCGTTCGTTTATTTTTCCCATTTCTCCGTCCCCTGTCACATCGTAATTTACGCCAGCCGTTAAACAATTTTATTACTCGTTCGTTTTATAGTGTGGCACTTCAGTTTGTTTTGTGTAATACTTTTGATAGTTTTCGTTTTTCGGAGGTTGTAGGTCTTATGAAGCACCGCGGCCCCATATATGGCTGCATCCATAGCCTCGCACGTCTACTTTTTCCACCCAAGAGCAATGTTATGACTCTCGAAATTCGGCACAGCCTCAACCGTGCGATCAAAATCGTTCATCGGTCATTTGAAAAAGGAGAATCATCTAGCGATTACAGTGAGCAACACTTTATTTCGCTTTTGGTCTAAATCTAACAAAATTAAAAAATTAGATTTTTAAAAATTAATTTTGCTAATTTTGAAACAATAATAGTTCTGCTCACTTGAATCGCTAGATATATCTAAGATTTTGGTTGAGCGGTTGAGACTGTACCGAATTTGATAGTTAACATTGGCCTTATGGGAAAAGCAGATCAAAACGCAATTTTTTGATAATGGAGCTCCTCTTAATTGCTGAAGGGTTCACGTGTTTTCATTTATCAATGAATATTTTCTGAATTCATCATTCATTTTCTAAATATATAGGGTGTTTTTTTAACGCAACCCATTTTTAAGATTGAATAATGCGCATATAAATGTGTAATGGGGATTGTTTTATTGATCTTTACATTTTATACAGCCTATTATTTAGGTTTGATCACATATAATTTACATTATGAGCTCAAAAAATAGTCCGTCATTGGCACTTGTATAAAGTTATGCTCTCTCCATCAAATTCCCGAACATGTCGTGTTGCAAGGTACCTCTTTGAATTTCTTGCATTAAATTTGTTATGTTTGTTTTGAGGTGCTGAATATCTTGTGAATTGTTTTCGTAGAATAATACTTCTTTACATGTCTGTGGCAAATCATTCGGATCGGACCATTTTTACGTGGGTTATCGTGCTTAAAGACACACACATTAAAAACGCAACCTAAAACTTGATTTTATTAAAAGGATTATTCCCCCCCAATATCCCTGTATTTGACCCCACTATATTATTATGTTCTTTGGGGATGCATACAAAGAAAGGCCTAAAAAAACAAGTCTCAGCATAGTCAGTACCTCAAAACAAACAAAACAAATGTCATGCAAAGAGGTACTTAGCAACACGTGTTCGGGGATTTGATAGAGAGAGCATAATACAAACGCCACTGGCGGATTTTTTCAGCCCATAAGGTGAACTAAATGTGATCAAATTTAAATAATAGAGTGTATAAAACATTAAGAACCATAAAACAATACTTATTTCATATTCATATGTGAATTATTCAATCTTAAAAATGGGTTGCGTTTTAAAAAAAACACCCTGTATATTTGATTCTCTAAATGTCTAGAGATATAAATGTACAGTATTTTCCCTTTCCCAAAATCGATTTTGTTTACGCTCTTAAAATAAATATTGCGTTAAATTCATTTTTATATGGTAGGCTAAAAGATTTACACAGAAAAATAAAGTTCCTAAATGAGAAGCGTAAGAAGCGCTGAGGCCGGCTAAACAGGAGCTTTTTCCAGCTCAAACAGTTTTGCCGCATCAACATCACGGCTCCTGTCACGGAAGATCCGCGTGTTTTCTGCTCTCCCGGCACTTCCTGCACAGCGGATCATAACGAATCGATTATATACGTTGGCTTGTTCAAGGAAAACTAACTGCTTTGGAGGAAACACATTTAAGCATGTCTTTATTTACATTTTAAATGCTAAATTTTTTGTGCAAAAAATCAGTATTCTTTATTATATTTTTAAACAACACATCACAATAAGTAGGTTTTATGTTTCTGATGCAATCTCTGTGAAGTCACATAATCCATATTATAGTCACATTTTACTTATACAGGGTGTTTATAAAAGAATTATCAGGTTTCAATTGCTTGTAACTCACTTGTTTCTCAAAATTAATCAGTGATTTGAACAAGTGATTATAAATCATATTTTAAAGTTTGATTAACATCCATGCAGTACTCTGTACCATAGTTTTTCAGATTCATTTCCATTAGCAATAAAATAAAATAAAACAATTTAAAAAACTTAATAGTCTTAATTAAATGGCCAACTCGATCTCCTGTGTATGTTGTGATTCATTTTCTAGGACTTTGAGAAAGATAAAGCTTATATTCAATCATCGCTTAAGAAGCGTTTTAAGCACTGGTTGAATTTAAGCTTGGCCTTTCAAAAGCCTTAGAAAATAAATCCAACATGAACAAGAGATCGAGTTGGTTGTTTAATTAAGATTTACATAAAAAAAATTAATTTGATTGCTAATGGAACTGAACCCAGGAAAACTGAGAAACTGAGTATTGAATGGCTGTTTCTGAAACTTGAAAGTATGCTTTTTAATCCCATGTTTAAATCACTGATTCATTTAGAGAAGCAAGTGAGTTATAAGCAATTGAAACAGGATGATTCTTTTATAAACACCCTGTATTTGCCTTTACCGACATTTTCAATAAAACATTTTTCGTGCAATAATTCAATAATTCTGTTAGTTACAATGTAAAAGAACATAATATTATGCAGTAACAGACATCGTGGCTCATGTTTCTTTTGTACGTTTTAATTCCTGTGAAATCACCTAATCCATTCTATAGTTTTTTTATTGAAAACATTTTTCGTGCAATAATTCAATAATTCTGTTAGTTGTGTGTAAAAGAACATATGCAGTCACAGACAGTGTGGATCATGTTTCTTTTGTACGTTTTAATTCCTGTGATTTCACATCCCTTCTATATTGTTTTATTCATATTTACCTTAAAGTATCCCTGGCAAGTAGCAAGCTTCGTAGCCAAGGATACCTTACGTGAAATTAAATTAGTCTCTATAAATATGACGATAACGTCAAAATATTAGACTATACTATATGACAGTTAAATGAATAGTCATAAATATTATCTCAACTTATTTGATGCTTAATATTGAAATAAATAACATACATAGAATTTAAACGATATTTGTGATTTATTTATGCAACCAGTATATGTACGATACGGCATTTAGTATATCATCTTGGCACTTAGCATGAAAAATAGCATAGATGTTGTTTGTCGCACGATTGGAGAAATAAATGCAAAATTGATAGTTCATTAATATTTCGTAAAACTACAAACTCTTCAGAAATTAGTATAAAATATGAAAGCCAACTGGGTAAAGAAGTCTGAGAGGATTGAAGAACGTCAACAGGCCGAACACAGTCACACATATAATGTTGATAGATAGATTGATTAACAAACTATTATGGTATGTCGATTCCAGCTCTGTAATCACTATTTGGCGTCATAACAGTTTATTATTTTCACATCAATACCCGCAAGTGCAAGCTATTGAAAATGTGTTTGCTACGTCAAAATACGTTTTTGCAATTAGCAAATACACACTTAAATAATGATTTGAGTAGCAAAGTTCCACACGTAAGTTCGGTCGTCCGATTGTTAATAGAGTTTAATGGCATTTGTTCTCACGCGGGGGGGGGGGTACAGAGAGAGAGGAGAGAGCGGTAACAGTATCTCCCCTCCCCCTTTACCCCTTTTCTTCCTTCTCGTTCCCTAGAAATGCATTTACCCAAGCTTTATTGCCTTCCAAGTTTAATGTCGTTCCAGCGAAGAAATACCGTCCTTAACAGTTTCTTTCAGCTATTCGAAGAGATTAAATTATGTTTTCCAAGAATTAGGCGTTATTTTTCTAACACTTGACTTTGTATCTCCAAGTAATTTTAATTAACACCTTTCTTCGTAGCGATTATTTTCCTGGTTTATTCAGATTCTTACTTTCTGCTTAATTTTTCTAGTATATATTATACATCATTAAATCTTGAGCTTGATTGTTATTTATAGGAACATCATTACATAAACTATTTATTTTATTTCCATTAATGATATTATTAATCATCGAGTACTTGTGTAAAGTCAATGATAATACCCTATTTCAGCTAATCAAAGAAATTAAATTATGTTTTCCAAGAATTAGGAGTAATTTTTCTAATATTTGCCTTTTTAACTTCGAATAATTTTAATTGCAATTTTTTAAACTTTTTTAACTTACAGGATTGGTATATCAAAATATCATGAATATGTATATTATAAAAAATCATTTTTCATGCGGCTACACAATAAACCTGCGTAAATACTATTGCCTGGCGTTTTATATTAGTATAATGTATTAGAGTTTCCATTTATTTATTAGTGTTTCATAGAAATCTGAACAATAAGGGGCGGTTTGGGAGCTCGGGCCCAGCTAGTACGCGCCTAGCTTTAGGCGCGCCTAACTTTAATCCACGTAGCAAAAGTCGGGCTTGGGAGCTCGCGACCAAGTTGAAATGGTTCGGTATCATCTTTAGTCGGTACTAAGTGGCAGTGTGGCTAGATGGACAGGGAATCGCGGGGAATTTTGTTTTTGGGGCTCGCGGCGGCAACTGCGAAACACCTGATCGACGACGACAACAAAAGCGCTCTATGTTGTGCGTGGTGAGGGGAGTTTACAGCTCTCGTTATCAGTTTTCTGTGAAGTGTTGGGGTAGGTGGATGACACAGTTGTAGTTTTAAATTTGTAGTTTTAATTTTTTATTTTTATGGTTTTTTCAGTTAAATAATTGTGCCTATTAAAAAGTGTTGTTACTTTTTCATTTGTTTTTCAAATTGTTAGTGCAACTTAATGAGCATGAAAATGAGTTACAAAAATAATTTTAATACACTTTTAAAACATTTCAACAAGAATGTTTTAAAACAATTTTAGCAAGACTAAAACAAATTTGAACTGTTTTAATACAAGTTATTTGACTTAAACTTTACAAGTTTTGATATCAGTTTTAACACTTTTAAAATTGTTTTGAAATAATTTTAATATGTGTTTTACAAAACTACATTAATACGAGTTTCAATATAAGTTTGAAACATTTTAAAAATTGTTCTGATATAAGTTATTTAACTATCGACATTGATACAAGATCGTAATGATTTTAAAATTGTTTTAATACAAGTTCCTAACAATTTTAAAATTATTTCAAAAACGTTTTTAACTCGTATTGATATGAAACCGTTGCCAAGTTTCGATGTATTAATAACAGTTCTAATACGAGCATGAACTTATTTGTAGCTAATTTTTTTGCTCATTGGGACTTGAGTAAGAGCGAGAGAACATGGCTGATAAAGAGAAGAAGCGAACACAAAATTGAATGGATTGTAATTTTGATGACGAGCTGGTTGTATCCGAGGTGGATATATCCTAACATAGTCCAAATAGTCGAGGTACTCCATGTTGATGTCACCGGCACAAACTCACCCTACACTCCGCACAGTGACAACGCGCCTGGCTTTCAGAGTAGTATAAAACGGAACTCAACTGATAACGACTGCTCAGCGCTTCTGCGCAGTTTCGTTGGAATGCTTTTTGCCTCAATATCTTCTCTCTTTTGCGTAAGGGGGTAGCGGGTGTACTTTTCTAATAACGTCAGACTTTAAAGTAGAATTGAATCATAAGTTACAGGGTGTTTTTTTTCAAACGCAACCCAAAACTTTATTTTATCAATGACGGATAATTCCCCCCCCCCAAGATTCCCGGGTTTGTCCCCACTATATAATTTTCTTTGGGGATACATAGTTGTATAAAATAAGGATTAATAAAACATTACTGATTTCATATTTATATGTGCAATATTCAATCTTAAAAATGGGTTGCGTTTAAAAAAAAACATCCTGTAACTTATTATTTGCTTAGCTTTAACGATATTAAAAGCCGCGATATTTTGTAACCCTGATAAGTATCGTAAAAAATGTTTACAATCCAAAATATGCTTTGTTGAATAGTAATTTATAATTGGAATGTTGTGAATTTTTTTGTGTGTATTTGCTATTTTTGTCGTAGCTAAATCATACACCATATTTAGTTGCAAAATTGTATTAATTTATTTATCAACGGAAAATAAATTACTATACCCAAATTTTTATGGCCAATTTCTTTGATATTACCGTTGTTAAGTCAAAATCTTTACTAAAGCAAAGTAATCTACGCGATCTCTAGTATAATGTGAACATCAGGAACCAAAAATTATTTTTTTTAAATATTACTTAAGGGTAATGGAATTGTTCGGAATTTCATGACGAATCCAAATATAACAATCGTTTGGTTAAAGTGAAATTAATAAACAAGATAATTAGATAAAACCGACATGATGTTTACTTAGACCTGCCCCCTAGCAGGTCTAACTTTTGAGCCTAAAATCGACAGTTATGATGACAAAAAAATTTTTATTAGGCCCGAACTTGGACTCCCAAACCCAACTAGATTATCTCTTAGGCGTGAGCCCAAGTCTACTTGACTCCCAAACCCAAAAAAGTTAGGCGCGAGATTATCCCTGCGCCAGTTAGGCTCGAGACCAACTAATACCGAGCTCCCAAACCGATTTTTTGGACGCCAGCCTAAATACTGGATATAACCGGTTCTTAGGCTCGGACTAGCGCTAATACCGAGCTCCCAAACCGCCCCTAATTACTCCGATTACACTTTAAGGGGCGGTTTGGGAGCTAGGGCCCAGCTAGTACGCGCCTAGCTTTAGGCGCGCCTAACTTTAGTCCACGTAGCAAAAGTCGGGCTTGGGAGCTCGCGACCAAGTTGAAATGGTTCGGTATCATCTTTAGTCGGTACTAAGTGGCAGTGTGGCTAGATGGACAGGGAATCGCGGGGAATTTTGGTTTTGGGGCTGGCGGCGGCAACTGCGAAACACCTGATCGACGACGACAACAAAAGCGCTCTATTGCTGTGCGTGGTGAGGGGAGTTTACAGCCCCGTTATCAGTTTTCTATGAAGTGTTGGGGTAGGTGGATGACACAGTGAGAGTAGTTTTAAATTTGTAGTTTTAATTTGTTGTTGTTATGTTTTTTTTAGTTAAATAATTGTGCCTATTAAAAGGTGTTGTTACTTTTTCATTTGTTTTTCAAATTGTTACTGCTACTTAATGAGCACGAAAATGAGTTACAAATAATTTTAAAACACTTTTAAAACATTTCAACAAAAAAGTTTTAAAACGATTTTAACAAGACTAAAACAAATTTTAACTGTTTTAATACAAGTTGTTTGAGTTCAAACTTTACAAGTTTTGATATCAGTTTTAATACTTTTAAAATTGTTTTGAAATAATTTTAATATGTGTTTTACAAAATTACATTAATACTAGTTTCAATATAAGTTTGAAACATTTTAAAAATTGTTCTGATATAAGTTATTTAACTATCGACATTGATACAAGATCGTAATAATTTTTAAATTGTTTTAATACAAGTTCCTAACAATTTTAAAATTATTTAAAAAAGGTTTTTAACTCGTATTGATATGAAACCGTTGTCAAGTTTCGATGTACTGATAACAGTTTTAATACGAGTATGAACTTATTTTTAGCAATTTTTTTGCTCATTGGGATTTGAGTAAGTGCGAGAGAACATGGCTGATAAAGAGAAGAAGCGAACACAAAATTGAAGGAATTGTAATTTTGATGACGAGGTGGTTGTATCCGAGGTGGATATATCCTAACATAGTCCAAATAGTCGAGGTACTCCATGCTGATGTCACCGGCACAAACTCACCCTACACTCCGAACAGTGACAACGCACCTGGCTTTCAGAGTAATATAAAACGGAACTCAACTGATAACGACTGCTCAGCGCCTCTGCGCAGTTTCGTTGGAATGTTTTTTGCCTCAATATCTTCACTCTTTTGCGGAAGGGGGGAGCGGGTGTACTTTTCTAATGACGTTAGACTTTAAAGTAGAATTGAATCATAAGTTACAGGGTGTTTTTTTCAAACGCAACCCAAAACTTTATTTTATAAATGATGGGATTATTCCCCCCCAAGATTCCCGGGTTTGTCCCCACTCTATAATTTTCTTTGGGGATACATAACAAATTCACAGGATATCCAGCACCTCAAAACAAACAAATCAAATTTAATGCAATAAATAAATCTTAAGACGTACCTTGCAACACGTGTTCAGGAATTTGATGGAGAGAACACAACTTCGTACAAATGCCAATTACGAATTGTTTGAACACATGTAATGTAAGCTAAATGTGATCAAACTTAAATAATAAGTTTTATAAAATGTTAGGATTAATAAAACAATACTGATTTCATATTTATATGTGCAATATTCAATCTTAAAAATGGGTTGCGTTAAAAAAAAAACCCTGTATCATTTGCTTAGCTTAACGATGTTAAAAGCCGCGATATTTTGTAACCCTGATAAGTATCGTAAAAAATGTTTACAATCCAAAATATGCTTTGTTGAATAGTAATTTATTATTGGAATGTTGTGAATTTTGTATTTGCTATTTTTGTCGCAGCTAAATCATACACCATATTTAGTTACAAATTTGTATTAATTTATTTATCAACGGAAAATAAATTACTATACCCGAATTTTTACGGCCAATTTTTTAGATATTACCGTTGTTTGGTCAAAATCTTAACTAAAGCAAAGTAATCTACGCGATCTCTAGTACAATGTGAACATCAGGAACCAAAAATTAATTTTTTTTTAAATATTACTTAAGGGTATTGGAATTGTTCGGAATTTAATGACGAATCCAAATATCACAATCGTTTGGTTAAAGTGAAATTAATAAACAAGATAATTAGATAAAACCGACATGATGTTTACTTAGACCTGCCCCCTAGCAGGTCTAACTTTTGTACCTAAAATCGACAGTTATGATGACAAAAAAATATTTATTAGGCCCGAACTTGGACTCCCAAACCCAACTAGATTATCTCTTAGGCGTGAGCCCAAGTCTACTTGACTCCCAAACCCAAAAAAGTTAGGCGCGAGATTATCCCTGCGCCAGTTAGGCTCGAGACCAACAAATACCGAGCTCCCAAACCGATATTTTGGGCGCCAGCCTAAATACTGGATATAACCGGTTCTTAGGCTCGGACTAGCGCTAATACCGAGCTCCCAAACCGCCCCTAAGCTTCTAATTGAACATTGTTAAAATAAAGTATGATAGTACTAGTTGTTTGACCTTTTAGTTTTGTGAACAAGCTTTAATAAAATACAATTTGCTATATTCATATTTTGTGTCTACTTTACCTACCTTATTCTTTCATACACAATTTTATTTCTTTAGTGCGGTCACCTTTTGCTGTACGCTGTTAAAATGCAGGTATGATATTTCTATTTTTCCATGGTTGTTTGACAATTTGGTCTTGTGATCAACTTTTTTAAAATACAAGTTACAATTATTCACATTTGATCCTACTTTACCTACCTAATTGTTTCATCTACGGTTTTATTGAGTGCGGTCATCTTTCGCTTTATTTACCAACCCTGTCGTCGTTGTATGTCGAATTTGTTTTACTTGCAATATTGCTAATCAATCACTATGCCCTGTTTAGATACTTGTATAATAGTAGAAATTATCTGTATGACCTTTTAGTTTTGTGAACAAGCTTTTATGAAATATACTTAAAATATTCATATTTGAATTTACCTACCTTATATTTTCAACTAAAAGTTTAGTTCACCTTTTGCTTCATATACCAATTTTGTCATTTATATACTTCCTCTGAAATTATTTATTTGGAATATTGCACCCTATCATCTTTATACTTCCTCTAGATTTTCTTTCTTGAAATCTTGTCGATCAATGACTCGTATTATTGTCGGAACCCCCTGTATGCGAGCGTGTGAAGTGTGAGGGTCCGGGGTCAGTCACCGCCCCACTTCCATACATTCCTGCGGCCGGCGACGTGATCGACCGTCCCAGTGTAGCAGATGGCCACACGACTGCTGATGGTAGGAGGTATAATATATACTGCGGGAGTGTTATGCGAACGACAAATTACGAAATGACAATCATTTAATAGTGACGATTGATTGAAAACACTATGGCTTTCTTTATTTCCTCCTTATAACGTTTACTTTTGAAGTTCCTAGCTTCTTTATTCGAGGAATCAAAATATTATTACAGTAATAGAAAATTAAAATTTTACTCGTAAGGCGGTAAATAAAAGCATTGCTTGAGTGCTTGCCTGTCACTATATGAGTAGATAGCCCCGTTCGGGATATGCTATAATCAAAATAGTAGTTGTTATTGCCCAAGTTCACCGTTATTCTGTTAGGTCTATGTAGTTTTGATCGCTTGTGAAAATTATTCCCACAACAGCACACTTATTTTTAATCACGTCTGCAGCTAGCAGGACCAACAACTCTTGTTCAGGTCAATGACTACTTTACTTATCTATAGCCGGGATAATGTTATAAATAGATTTTCAACTTAGTGGCAGTTATATTTAGGTCGCGCCAAATAAATTGGCCCAGTCTCTTGGTAAGACAAATGTTAATTTTAGCATTGAGCTTATAGACGTCCTGGGCCAAGTTATTTGGTTCGGGCTATAACATAGTGATGCATTGAAATCGCCTTTAAAAACAAGCCGTGTTTTTCTTCACAAGCGTGTTCGAAATGATTCGAATTTGTTTTTGTAAACACCTGCATGTGTATCCATCTTACACTTTCTCTTTCGCCGAAGTGCGACTCGGAAGTAATCAGCTCCTGTGTTGTAACAGTTGCTTCTTACACTTCCCCGCCGTGAGAGCGCTCTTGTGGTATTTGCTCAGCCACTATCATTTACAGTTCTGAAGAGGAGATTTTTTGCTTGGGAATTTATTTGTCGTCATATACTCAATTGTGTACTCCACCTTTTTTTGGCAGAATGCAGTCCTCGTTTTATAATAGGGTTTTCGTGTCGTCGCGTCGACAGTTTCATGGATTGTGTGCAGTATCAACGGTCCTGTACATTGTTTAATAGTGTTAATAACTTAAATGTACTGTTAAATAGTGTCAATAACATAAATTTGCATGAAACATGACAATAGCCATCATTCAAATTGTATGTGCTAAGTATACCACAAGTTGGTATACATTGTCTCTACAACATTTATAACAGTGTTAAAGTTGATAAACTACTCACTAATGCGGGGAACGATGGCAGTGGGCCGGTTGTTGAGGACGTGAATACCAACATTGCGGACCGAGTTACGTCACTGCTGCCAACCTTGGGGGACGAAATGACCGCATCTGCGACGTGGCGGTGCGACTGGGCCGCTCTGCTCGTCGACGCTGTCAGTGCGGTGATAAACAAACCAGTAACTTTCGATACGCTCGTTGGATTTTAACGGTAATCGGTCGAGATGTAGGCGTGACTTTTTTCTTCTTGGCATTTGGAAAAGACCGCGTTCGCAGTTTGACCACGCTTGTCTCAACGTTAGTCATCGGACTAGTATTAATGGTCCAGGCTGAACCAATCAATCTCAGTCGGCTAACGGGCTATTCAAGTCATCTCGTCGTCCCACACACATGCTCAATTCATACTCGTCAACTCATTTTGTGGATGAAAAAAATAAACTCAAGTCCTTGAGAAAAAAAATAAACTTGAAAAAACTTAATTGTATGTAATATATTATTAATATTACATATTAATATACTTACATACATATAATAAAGTTACAGTATATACAGTGTATATGATATATATATATATATTTAATTTCGTAAAGCGATTCTTTGCGTCAAACTTGTGGGCGACTGGCAAGTCGTAGAAAGATGGGAGAGGGTTCAAATTAAAGGTCTTTATTCCGTGATGGCGGGAAAAATAATGAAATTGCTTGAAATTCACCAGAAATCGAGAAGTAACGTAAAATATCTGCCATTTAAAAAGCATTGGGATCTAAAAACGTCTCCTTTGTCAACATAAACATGTGATGCAGATAATTGATTGAAAACCATGTGGTTGGTTAGATATCACTATAAGGTAGATACAGTTTGCTATGAGGGTACTTTGTACTATAATAAATAAGGAGTGTTTGAATTTTACCTCATTAGGGGCTTTTAGCCCCTTCGAGCCACTAGTATAATATACTTACATACTTACATATATTAATATGTAATATATTAACAAATTTTGTCGTTTACGTTTGTTTGTTTGGGTAAAAATAGGCGTATCGCTTCTCCATAAAATCTATTGGCTTTTGGTCCTTACGATTTGATCTTACGAGGGATTGAAGTGCGAGGAGTTCTTCACGTGATAGTTCTCTGTTACCTTGGAACCACGGGGCGCATATACGCCACTGGCTACAGAAATCGTGCGATGTATTGAACATCTTTTTTATAAACGATGTACCCGTTTGCAAATATGAGCTCAGTCGGTTCGGTTATTTTTACGACCATCCCTACCGCAGAGAATTATGTGATCCCTAAATACGTGCAGACACCACTTCAATTCAACAATACAGCATTTATAGATAGCCGCATTGTTTCCGCATTTAACCACTGCAAAACAACTACATCGTGTGCGAACCTAAACGTCAGCAGCATATTAACAAGTGCAGTATACACACACTGTATGGTGCGGGGGCCAGAAGCGCCAGCCGTAGCGACTGTCACGTTTATAAACAGCTTTGTGACGTCACACTCAGGCTTGCCAACACTTCGCCGAAATCCATTTCTGCCAACCTTCTTCGATTGTTATCAGTCTTTATGCAGTGTTAATTGTTTTGGATCTGGACCGCCGGTTGGGTTTCACGTTCCTGAACTCGCGTGGTAAGTCAGCGTTTCATTCACATTTGAATGTCGGATTAAATTATTTAAAGATGATTTTTGTTAGCCCTTATGTGTGTGCTCATCAGCCTCTCAGGAGGTTTCCATCTCTTAGTTTTTTAGCTCTTCCAACTAAATAGCCAAAGTTAAAATGCAAATAATGCATTTTAGCGAATTTCCCCTATAGGGAAGAAGCTATTACCGTAGGTCTCATGGTAAGACCTAAGCTCAGGACCACTATAACTTTTCGTTTTGGGGCCCCCAGAAGCAAAAAATACTATTCGTTCGAATTTATATATATATATATATATATATATGTGTGTGTGTGTGTGTGTGTGTCTGTAAGCACGATAGCGGCCGCAAAAATGGTCCGATCTTTATGAAATTTGTACGGACATTTAAAGTGGTAATCAATTGGACGAGTTCGTGAACCAGCCCGATCGGACCACTGGAAGGGGGGGTAAAGGGGAATAAACCCCCCCAAAAATGGGGTTTTTGAGTTTTTCACATAGAAAAATAAAATTTATCGAATTTTTGTGGGCACCATTGAAATCAGCTCAAAAAACAAACAATTTAGTATTTTGAATCACTGCTCTATGTCCATTGGTTACCGAGATATTGAAAGTGGTAAACAAAGTACGTTGTCCCAATGTTAACCTTATGGGAAATAAGTAAAATTCTATATCTCGGTTATTTCTCAACGTATCTTGATAAAAATTGGTGAATAGCTTCTTCTAGTTCAGATCTACTAAATATTGAATTAAAACCACCCAGTTTTAATATACCTGTGGCAGCAAAGCTGCATACTCATTCCCCATGTTATTCTTATGGAGCTTACCAAAACATGTCAAATCTTGCTATATTGGATTGAAATATGTTGTTTTGCATTTGAAATTCGCTGAGTATGCAGGTCTGCTGCAACGGGGGTATTTTATCATACTCTCATTTTTTATACTTTATTCATATTCGCCTTACAATTCACCTAGTGGTATTATGGTGGTACGGCGTACTTTAAGCCTAAAAAAGCCTGAAAATGGCGCTGCATATTATGATAGTGAAATAATGGTATGCCACAAGGATTTAATATAAGTTGAAGGATATACCGTTGCCAACACTTAGCCGAAACCCATTTCTGCCTACCTTCTTCGATTGTTATCAGTCTTTATGCGGCGGTAATTGTTTTTGGATCTGGGCCGCCCGAATGGGTTTCACGTTCCTGGACTTATCGTGGTCGGTATGGAAATGAGTTCAGTCGGCGTTTCATTCAGTTTTGAACATCGGATTAGGATAGTTAAAGATAATTTTTGGTAATTTGTACAATTACGTGTGGTAAGTCAACTGCCTCGCAAAAGGTTTACATTTCTTACTTTCATAGTTCTTCTGACTAAATAATCAAAGTTAAAATGCAACTAATGCATTTAATTTTTTATCCTATTCTCATCCTTAATTCATATTTGCCTTAGATTAAATTAGATTACCATTACCATTACCTAAGGGGTATTATGACTGAAGGATGATTGTGGTGCGATGATTAGATTAGATTGCCATTACTTAAGGGGTATTATGACTGAAGGATGATTGTGGCGCGATCTTGTTGTTTTGTTACTGACTAAGGCCAACCTGTTCCTAAGACAAGACTGGTAATTAATCCTAAGTGACATCTCGATTAAGCCTATCGTGTAAGTTAGAATCTTAAAGTACTTTCCAAGATTCCCACGGCGTACTTTAGGTCTTAAAAAAGCCTTAAAATGTCGCGGCACATTAAGGTAGTGAAATTGTGGTATGCCACAAGGGTTTATAAAAAAAGTTGAAGGATAAGATTAAGAATACAGTATAAGTAATTGTTGTTTCTATGTACTACAGTAAAATAACATCGTAAAGGTAATCATGAAAATAGTAAAAGGAATTAACACAAACATTATTTGGTAGTAAATGTCTTAAAGTGTGAGTAACGCTTTTCAGCAAGATTTTACGATCTGACGATGAATTGATGAAATCCACGTGGAGAATGCAGCAAACACAAACACTGAAAACCTCGCGAGCTGCTGGCATTGTTTGGCAAGTTGACAAATGTTTGAGATTGTTGTGTAAACTAGGTATGATATAATCATGTTATCGGTGTAAGGTCATGCGTAGCTGCCATTATGTCACACTGACTATTATACAATGACGTTTTATTTTGTTGAAATTTTTAAGAAATACATCCCATACTCTTTTATGAGCAATTTTATCTTCTGTCCTTGCACGATTATCTCAAAAATGTCTCCGAGGATTTCCTTCTGATTTTGGGAATACGTTAGTTTTGGCTCAAAAACAAAACGTACTTTATGTAGTACGTAAAAAAAGATCCACTCGAAAAAATCTAAATACCCCCGTTGCAGCAGACCTGCATACTCAGCGAATTTCCAGTACAAAACAACATATTTCAATCCAACATAGCGAGATTTTACAGGTTTTTGAAAGCTCCATAAGAATAACATGGGGAATGAGTATGCAGGTTTGCTGCTACGGGTAGATTAAAAGTGGGTGGTTTTAATTCAATATTTAGTAGATCTGAACTAGAAGAAGCCACTTACCAAGTTTTATCAAGATGTGTTGAGAAATAAGCGAGATATAGAATTTTACTTATTTCCCATAAGGTTAACATTGGGACAACGTACTGTGTTTACCGCTTTCAATATCTCGGTAACCAATGGACATAGAGCAGTGATTCAAAATACTAAATTGTTTGTTTTTTTGAGCTGAATTCAATGGTGCCAACAAAAATCGGATTATTTTTATTTTTCTATGTAAAAAACTCAAAAAACCCATTTTTGGGGGGGTTTACCCCCCTTTACCCCCCCTTCCGGTAGTCGGATTGGGCTGGATTACGAACTCGTCCGAATAATTACTACTTTACACATCCATGCCAAATTTCATTAAGATTGGACCATTTTTACGCGAGTTATCGTGCTTAAAGACACATATATATATATATAGATATATATATATATATAGATATATATATATATAGATATATATATATCTATATATATATATATATATAGATATATATATATATATATAGATATATATATATATATTTATGAAAATGAACGAATAGTGTTTTTTGCTTCTGGGGGCCCCAAAACGAAAAGTTATCATGGTCTCGGGCTTAGGTCTTACCATGAGACCTACGGTAATAGCTTCTTCCCTATAGGGGAAATTCGCTAAAACGTAAAAAAGTTGTTAAATTTTAACATTGGCCTCAAGAGTCTCCATGATAGCAACGTGATGAAAAAATATAGGAATAAAGCAGCAGTTTGTAAACTACAGCCATCTAGGGAAAGTACAGCGTGAGGTATGAAGATTGCATGGAGTAAAAAGAAGTGTTTATTTATCAATTTAATGACACTGAAATGTAGTAATTGGATGAACTTGTAAACATGAAATAATTCCGAACAAGGATCATGGGTTCGGTCCACCAGGTACCATGATTTATACTCATTAAACACCCATTACTACTTTAAAATACAGCCATCTAGGGAAAATACAGCGTGAGTTATGAAGATTGCATGGAGTAAAAAGAAGTGTTTATTAATCAATTTAATGACACTGAAATGTAGTAATTGGATGAACTGGTAAACATAAAATAATTCCGAACAAGGATCATGGGTTCGGTCCACCAGGTACTATGATTTATACTCATAAAACACCCATTACTACTTTAACATTATTAGACTACCTTTATTGATTTATATATAAAAAATCTATAACTGCAGAATTCAAATTTAAAGAACTAATCGATGATTTCAAGTACAATATGTGTAAAATAATCTGTGTACAAAAATCAACGTTCAACATCATTCGATTACTTTGATCGGTTTAGGCCAATATAAAAACATTTATAACTTTAGTACAATTTCAGAGGATTTATTTTAATTTTAAGATAAGCAAGTTAATTAATTGCTTTCTCAGATGTCAATAAGAGGGAGCAAATTGTATCATACTCATTTTTACAATTTGTATATTTAACTTCAATCTCGATTGATTTTATCACTAATGAAATAGTTTTCAAGAAATTATCAACTCCTGTTTTTGTAAAGCCAGTTGAAATGTATACCCTAGATTAAACTTGAAATGCCACGCGGTTAATCGACTGCAATCAAGATAAACTTGAAAACCAGACCACGAGAACTTGATACGATATCTGCCAGCTGAAGAAGTCCTAGTCGGATGTCTGTTGGGGGGAGGGGAATCGATATTCCAGTTCCCTGTCACGGGTATTCGTTTCACTTTATCTGATTTCCGGGTTCACTCTGTTCTCTGTAATCTGCCTTCTGATTTGAAACTCCTCTTCTATACTTATAAAAATATAAGTGTTCCATAAAAATAAACTATTCCACGTATATAGGTTTATTATGTTGCCAGTTTCATTGAATGATAATTTGTTCATTTTGAACAACGTAATTAATGTTATTGTGGCTACCTTAATTGAACAATGTGATGATTCCTCTGTAAGGATTAGTTATTTTTGGATTAGTTATTTGGATTAGTAATCCCTGTAAATAGATTAGTTTTACTTTTTTTCTCTCTATAAAATTTTATTATTGTTGAATGATTTACATTTAATCCAGTAGTTTTAAAACTTAAAAAATTATAACATTTGTTTACAAGTGTGAAATGTTTTCTAGCTTAGGTGATAGATTTATCAACCATTTCAATTTCTTCGCAATTTAATTACTTTAATACGACATTTTAGGTTCACTGTTATGTGATTAAGTGGGCCTACGGCTGTAAAATTAATTGCCCGTTTAATGTGGCCTGGAGGGATTAAATGCTCTCCCAATTAGACCAGGATTATTGGGTTGTTTTAGTGTAAATTTGAAGCATGATAACACGTAGCAGATAATAAATTAATTTTAACTCGCTCCAGAGTGGTCCTTCATTATAACGGCAACAGTAATCCGCAAATCAGCTTACGGCCTACTGCATAACATTAAAATAATTATCTTTGAACAGTTTCTTACTTATTCATACTGTACCGATTAAATAACATTGCGCATTTTATTATCAACTCAGTATAACCACTTCAGTTGTGATCTGGTTTTCCAACTACAAACCAAACAAAGTCAGATGGTGAAACGAATGAAATAACTCGTTTACCCGAGTCACCATTTGCTAACGTTATGCAAAATTTCTATACGTTTAAACTTGTCCCATTTGGTCCAAAAATGTTTGAGGTTTGTAGGTTTCAGGTACAACACGACTCACGATTCAAATAACTTGTCCCAGCTAACCAATTATAAACTAATTTTAAATTTATGGGCTTACTCTCGGCCTTGCCAAGTCATTCGATTCGGACTAGTCAGGAAGTGCTATGTAACTATGAATTTACGAAGCCGTTGTGAAAGTGGGCAATGTCAGCATGTGTTGCACAAGCGAGTGGAGAAGCTTCTCGTAGGACACTAGTTTATAGTTCGAGTCAAATAAGGTGGCGGCCTGGTCCGTCCGCCCAATGCTAAAATCAACACTACTGTAGTCTTTTATGAGCGGACTAGGCCACGTCAGCTAGGCCACGACCTATATTTAAAACTCGTCCGATAAATACGATAACTCCTAAACGGTCTTAAGAAATGAATAGTTACACGCAATTCAGGCATGTTATCCTGTGAGCAATCTCTTATTGCCCATTTAAGAACTAAACGAAGTAAACAGCCAAGAGTTATTTGTGTACTGTAGTTACGTATCTATTGGATCACTCAGTCAGTTTTGTGTCGTGGATTCTCTTATCAGCGGATGGATCTATAGTATTTAGTACAGTATTCATTTATAATCTTATTCCTTGCATGTCAGTCGATATGAGGTCAGACCGGGTTACATGCACCGTTGTGTTCGATACCGGATCGGTTGTTTATTGTAGATATTTGCTACCTCTATCGCTAAAATTCAGCACACCAATACACTCATAATTTGGTGTTGGGAAACAGAAAACCAGGTTTTGTTTCTCATATATTTCTCAAAAACGTACAGAAACATATACAGTATGTTCATTTTCTCTGATTTAAACCCCATTTGAAGAGAAAAATATCGCATGTTTTGTATTGTACAATCAGGAGAATAATATCTTTTCTATGAAAAATAAAATTTTACATGTTGGCATTTAAAATTCTGGATATGAGCATTATTTTTGAAAACCATAAATGGTATCACATCATTGACTGAATATTTAGATTCTACGTAAAATTTCGTGTTAATTTGATCCCACTTACAGTCTCGTATATTAAAAATAAGGGAGTTATGGGCAATTTTAGTTTTGGGACCAAAATGGTTTTTTGAGCATAGCGAACGAGTTTGGTTAAATATTTTAAATTACTCACCACCGTTTTACTTGTCTTATTATTACGCATTACTTTGGTTATATAACCTTTCTTGTATCTCTTATAGTTAACTATATCCCAATGGTGTGCACAAAAAATGAACACACTGTATTTATCATCAAAACCTCATATGATGTTGAGGATTTGAGCATGCGTGTTTTGTTATCAGTTCAGCGTTGCTAGTCCTCGTTAAGGGTGCTGACCCTTTAATGGCGCAGTGATCATAGTATTTACAGGGCAAAACACGCCTCTGCACTATGTAAGTGTTAGTCACGAGTATAGATCGCGGCAAATAGCATGACCCAGGTTACAATAGTGTTATAGCCGCACAGGGCCACGTCATTCGACTTGACCTGTAAACAGTTCGAGCGTTGTGGTAGTTCGAGGGGTGTTATTGTCGAGAGGTCCTTCGCGGTGCTGTTCATTGTAATGGTGTTCCCACCCTAGTATGAAGACCTTATTGAGCAATCCATATATCGATTATCTACATAATTCAAGTAGTAACCACATTTCCTTAGTTACTTCATATGCACATGTGACAACCAAATATTCACCAATTATCATCAGGTCGATCAGATTCATTCCATTCTTATGTGTTGCAAATTAAAATTAAAATTAAAGTAACAATACGTCTCAATATTACCTACCAGACTTTTCAACTTCCATTTCCTCCCCACCACCACCATGACAACGCAAATCCAAATAAGTAACAGGTGAAGATAGACTGACAAGGACGGATGGTGTGTGCGTGTGAGAGTGAGTGGTTGTTTGTGGTATCGGTGGGGGGGGGGAGCTTCCCCTCACACAAACAAGTGATGCAGAGGAGTGAATGCCCCCAGTACAGCTGGTGGCGAGATGTCTGCAGGCTGGTTCTCTGTTCACGTCACCTGCTGCTGCTGCTGCACCCTGGTGTTGTCATCGCGCATGTTTTTGTTCAGGCACAACTTCAGGGATTGTTCGGTTTATGGTAAACTAGATGTTACCCGTGGCTTCGCCCTCCTTGAAAACAAAATCATTTGAAATACCTAGCTGGTATTTCTCCTGTACTGTTTTTTTTTATCTGTCAATTGGGATTGGGTTTATTTCGAGGTCTGTAGAGAAGAAGAGAAGAGAAAAATCAGTCAAAAATTTTAACTGAGCGTGACGTTTTTTTATAGACCAGAAACCTCTCACCTACAGCTGGGATCATAAGTTGTTACTGCCGGTTTACGACAAACAAACGTCACAGCTGACTTACAAAATGTAACAAAAAGACTCACAAATTTTCACTCTAATAATATTAGTAATCGAGGCAATTTTTTCGCAGGATAACCGCCAAAAAAATTACTACTAGAGCAATTCGTTTTTACTTATTCTGTTTTTTATAATGTTTGATCTTGCTAATGACCAGGCAATGGATAAGTGTCATCATTGAGGGTCATTCAACTAAACTTCATGATTAAGGGATTGCTTGTTTCACGTTGACAATCGGGCAATTTGTTATAGGATAACCACATTAAAATTACTACTTGAGCAATTTTTTTTAACTTATGCTCTCTTTACAATGTTTGGCCTTTCTTATGACCAGGCAATTGGTACGTGCATCATTAAGGGTAATTCAACTGAACAAGATTTAGTAATTGTTTGTTTCATGTAAAAAATCAGGTAATATATTTGTTGTAGGGTTACCGGGTAACCACCCTTAAAAGTACTTCTTGAGCAATTTGTTTTAACTTATGCTGCTTTATTAGTTTAACCTTCCTTATGATCAGTCTAAGTTGCGTGTCATCATGAAGGGTCTATCAACTGAACTTGTTTTGCTCTTAAATGTCGCATTACCATAAAAGTGTTACATTAAATAATTACTGACATGTAAATTTGGATCTGTAAATAAAATATTTCTACGTATATTTGTCCTCTCTCACGATTTGCATTGACGCAATTGATTTGAGCTTCAATTGCGAAAAAAAAATTGTGCAACTACTGCATATAGAAACAGCAGAAGGTTTAGGCTATACATAGAAATGAAAAAATAGGATCCACACTGGTAGGTCTTTCTGGAGGTAAAATCTAAAATCCCGAAACAAAAGAAACTCGGAAATCAATCCGAACACGGAGACGAGCCGGAAGTGCAGTCGACACGCAAAACGCATTTCCGCTTTGACGCGTACATATCGATTGTGATCTTATTGCCTCACCCTACCACTCCCCCCCCCTCCCCCCCTCACACCGCCAGTCAACATCGTTAAACCCATTCCACCGCCTCATCACGCTGTATAATTTTATGTCACTGGAGGAGAAATTAATTGAAAAATTCTCGTTTTCAATCGTCTTCACTATTATTTTGAAATCGTAATGTTTTTAACGCACTGCAGTACTCATGTTATTGTTTATAAATTCCCTTATTTAAGTGTGGTTGGATCTTTTAGTAATAATTGTTTAGTCATTGTCTCGTGTATTGTTGAGTGTAATTTGATTGCAATTTGTTGTATGCCTTTGTCTCATTTAGTCATCACCGGAGGCATTATACTTACATGCCTTATTGTCAACTACAAGCTATGAGCTATGATGATGATGATGATGATGATGATGTCGATGATTAAAGCAATGAAGATAATGATGATAACTATGATGCTTTAATCATAAAGCTATGTTGTGAACGTTTCTGTTATTTATGTAATTCTTCTATTCGTTTGATTCTTTAATTATACTAACTTAACATGAATACACGGATAAATATAGCCTTATAAAACCTGCGCTTCCATTTTAAATGTTGAATATTCTTGTATTATTACCTATTACATTTGTTTAATTTAAATGCCTAAAATACTTACTATTTGTGTTTAACCTTCATAATGTTATTAAATTTGTGTCTAAGACCCTTTTTTTGTTTCAGGTAAGCACTGCCCTGTTTCAAGATAACTCATAAGGTACAAAATCTCTTATTGAAATCTGAATAAATATTAGTTGTTGTTTATAAGTCGCATGAGTTTATTTTTAGTGCTGTACTTTGGATTGTTAAAGGTGATCTTCTTTTTGGATCTTTATTATTTCTGTAAAGTAATCTGAGATTTCAAGATAAAATTTAATTAATTGCTATATACGTGTTTCAATTCAACTAATTTACCATCAAAAATATAAATTTACCCTGTATAACTCAACATTGTCACATCAACATGGACCTTATTAACTAGGTGAAACATCACAATACATGCAGTGCAACTTCCGTGTTCTACGACAATAACTGACCATGAAACTAACTCAGCAATATAACATTTTTTCAGTAAAATATATAAAGAAAGCTTATCTTTGAGAATTTAATTAACTCCTGGGTTATTCGTGAACTGAGAAACTATCGCAGTATAGCCCAAATCAAATGATATGGCCCAGACCGTCTAAATGCCCAATACAAAGGTTAACATTAGTCTCATGGACGGACTGGGCCTAGTTATTTGATCCGGTCTTTAATAGGTTTATAATGTCCTCGCCGCCAGAGTGGACGAGGTGTCTGTATTGTGTTATCAGTTCGGCCTTGACTCGACCCAGTAGTGTTGTGAAACGCATTCGCCGCCGCCGCCGCGACGGAAATAGACGACCTCCTCTCGCGCGGCCGTACCTCGTGGGCCGCGAGACGCGTTACCTCTGACAAATATGATTTTACACTCAATTTACTTTGGAATCGTCGGCAAATTTATATTGCTAGAAGCAGTTTTGTTATACCGTATACTTGTAATCACCTCCCTCAATTTACTTTTGAATTGTCGGCAAATTAATTTTGCTCGTATCTAATTTTATTGTACTCCATTTGTAGTTGTAGTCTTTTGAAAGAAAGATTATTTTTGATGTAATGAGGATTGTTGAAATGTTGTATTCATAATATGTTTACTTTAAGGTAAACTATCATTCTTTTCTGTGAGGTAAACGCACCACTAACCTACACTGCTACGATTCCTGACAGTCTTCATTTATTTACCTTATACTGCTCCAATAGCTGACAGTCTTCGTTCATTTACCTTATAAACCCAAAAGAAACAGGGAATGTTCTGCATTATGTTTGTCGCTATACGGTTCCCTTCAAAATATTTTACTTAAGATCGGATAATTTAGAAAAAATATGTTTATGCTTAATGTTTTAATAACAAAATCAGTGTCATAATTATAAGTATAAAAAATTAGTAGATTTAATGTAACGCTCCAGAATCTTTTACTTCCGATTGTTGTAAAATCATTTGAAAACTTCCAAGCACTAGCCAATAAAATTTTAAAAAAGTGACTCGATACCGTAGGCTAGTGTTTGAATCATTTTTATTTGCAAGTTTCCAGGAATAGAAAATCCGACTGGTTAGCTTTTAGCATCCAATCTAACCGGGACATCGGCACTCTGTGTATCCTGACAACGGTTCACAGCCTGTCGCTACTGCCACGCTATATTTGCATTGTGTCACCCGCTTTAGTTTAACACAGTAATCACCTGCTTGTTTACTGTGAAAATTTATCTAGAAATAAAACAAGTATAATTATGTTTTTACGTAAATAGAAAACATATTTTTATAAATTTGTGTTTAAAACTGCCGTGAACGTCTAGTCGGTATCCTACCATGGTCACTGCACCACATTCCTGACACTATATCTGTTCAAAACACATGCTGTGCAAGGATGCTAATTTATTCCTAGCATTTGCTATGAAGTGTTGTTGGAATATGATTTTAACGTAAAAAAAGTTTTTTTATTCTTCGCGCTGCATTTAGTGAATTTATAAAAAATACATTTAATACCGATTTTTGACTAATTTTGTACAATATTTTCTAGTGAAATTTTGAAAACTTTAATGTAGCAATATTTGAAAACCCTCTGATAGAAATTAAATTTATTTTCTTCATATATTGATGAGTATTTATTTTTTTACGTAATTTATACTTGTGTTGGATATGCTTACTCAGCATTTTAATCAGTTTTTAAAGATGCCGTGTCAGATTCATGAGCAAAATTTATTTGAGTTACAAAAGGGGAACCTGCAGAACTAATGGAGGTGCGTGAACAAGGTTCAGAGCCACTCCAATACGTCTAGCGGGCTGCAGGCAACTTTCTCTCCCTGACACAATTACTTTCAGCTTTTGCCGCGTCGAAGATGTTTACTGTCCCCGGGGAAAACCAGAACTCAATTGTAAAACACAAACGTGCTGTTTGCTTTGTAAAATGGTGTAGATTCCATTTATTTCATGCGTACCACTTTATTTTTATGCCCTAAGCGATTGATGCATACAAAAAAGTTATTGATAACGGACTATTTTTAATTTAGTATTAAAGGGATTTGTAATCTCTGCATTAAAATGTATTTGCATTCTAATTTGACACTCATATCCGTTTAAACTACAAAATAAAAATAGGTGCGTGTCATAAAAACTTGTATAAGTTTACTGTCCACGAGGAAAGGAGAACTCAATTGTAAAACCAAACGTGCTCTTTGCTTTGTAAAACTTGTAGATACACTTTATTATTCCATTTATTTCCCGTGTTTCACTTTATTTGTATATGATTTATTCAAAGCCATTGACGCGTGTTATTACAGTTCTTTTTAACAAGCTATTTGAAGTTTTATATCAAAAAGATTTGTAGTCTCCTCCTTAAAAATGTAAGTGCATTTTGATTTGATATTTTCATCTGTTTAATCTACTGTACTAAAATAGCTAACATAAAAATTTATGTAGAATCAGCTGAATTAAACGAATTTAAAAATAACTATATGGAATATAAAACAACTGATTCATAAGAAAAAATAAAGGTTTGTATTTATATATTGGTATGCAGTCTATTTTTTCGTTATTGTAATCCGAAAGGGAAGCTTATCCCGAGATGTTACTTTATTGTGACATTACGTGTGTGTCATTCAAAAATATAACGATGAGATTTCACCATGAATGAGAATTACAAAGCGGTGGACAGGAATTGGGCCGACCACGGCGCGGGCGGTCAGCGGCTAAACTGTTATTTATTGGAATATAAATATGCACGGTATGTGGCTTACTGCTTCACCCCGCCGCGCCGCCCTCTCGTTGCAGCACCGCGCAACTTTAGTCTTATTTGAAATTGCGTAACCAGTCAACTACCGATTTTAAGTGCTTTCTTCTTCTTCCGTGGAAGAACTAGGTTTTCGTATTCGCAGTAAAAGGTGTTGTCATTACATGAAGCATATGTTTTATTATATCAGTGAAATATGACGTATTTTCATTATATCACGCGGATTAGGGACCCGAAGCAGTTCGAGTGGAGCCGAAGATAAGAACGCCTCTATTTTTTAGTCTTGAAAGTCAACCAAAACTAAAACTGTGTTCAAAACTGCAGTCTAACCCTAAATTATGGGTGATTGTTTATCATATCGGTATTGGTTAATTACTTTTTCATAATCTGCAAGTAAAAACCTGAAGACGTGCGTTATTTTTTTTTATTCGTCAGTGCTTCCTATGTTGGTGTTTTTGTTTACTTCAAAAAGTTACGGTAGAGGTAAATCAGATGCCTATAAGAAATTTGTAAAATAAACAATATAACAGTGTAAACTCGTTAACTAAGCGCTCGGAAAATTCAACGCCACATTGAGTTGAGTGATAAGCAATTTACACTTTATACTTACTTAAATACTTTGAAATTGTCTTTATTTTATTTTATATTTTTCTCAAACGTAGTTTATAAAATTGGCCAACATTCCTGCCAACACAACAAATCATTACCTATCAAATGAGCGTGCGAACCACGCTGGCCGGCCGCCAGCTGGTTGTTAGTTATTTATCGACCTGTAGCTAACTGTGGCCGCCGAGTGTGTGGTGTGGGCCTGACGGACAAGGGCTTATTCAATTGTCTGTTCCCGACGTTGTTTTCCACATACCTCAAATCAATGGTGGCTGTTTTACACCGTATTTCAATGAATGCTAATTTAATAGGTGAGTTTATATTTAGAGGAGATGTATAATGCACAAACCATACTTTGATTCGCAAGCTATAAAAGTAATACCACAGAGTAATGCAGGATTGCATTACATGCGGTAGAGTAATGCAGGACTATATGTCAGCACATGATATGACCAAGGCCGGCTCATAGCTGATATTCTGAGTATATAAAATAATCAAGCGGTATTTAAAATTTGTTATTAACTTAAAATTGATTTTATCATATTTTTTCATGCTGATTTTCTTCATTCTGATTTTCTGTTAATTTGTAATTTTTTAGAATACAACGACCGGTAGACACGTTGTCGGCGCAATAATGTATCCGCTCCCTTTTACATTTCATTTGTAGGTTCAAGCACAGAGAATGATATCCATTCTCTGTGGTTCAAGAGAAGATTTTCCCGCTGTTTTTCGAACGACGTCTCTATGAAAGAATTTGATAGTCTTTCAGAACATACTCACCGATTTATTCTATTCAAATGAGTGTAATCGTACTGTTTAAGTTCCACGTATCAAGAAATATAACTGTTAATATTTTAGTGAGTCAGGTGTAGTAAGAAAAGTTCGTTAGGTGAATGGAATAGCGTGGATGAACAATTTCCATTAGCTTTGCGCACAAGGGAATGGAAGGCGATTGTATTTAAACTCCTTCGCCTCCTTAACCCCGTCTCTAAACTTTCTTTGACTTTAGGAGACGCAAACTTCATAATTCCACCCCTGGCTGAAATTCCTAGTATCTAAATTAATTAACTGATATTTAAAAGTTATTATTGATTTAAAACTGAATATTTTCATATTGTTTTCAACCTTATTATCGTGTTGTAATTTTTTATTTTTTTTCAGAAGACAACGACCGATAGACCAGTCGAACTATACCTATTTTCGAATATGCAATCTGACTTTCAATTTTTAGGTTTCGATTTTAATGTAGGAATCTCGTTTTACGAAAGCATTTTTCTTGTTACCTAATGGTATAAGCCTCGCCACAGTTGGTGGATGGTTTCAATACTTCTAATTTTGATCACAGAAAAATGCTTATATACATTAAAAAAAATTTAAAACATTATGTTTTTAGAAAGGAACCCCCTGCTCCCACTTGTTGAAGAGTAGCCAACAGCTGATGCGCCGTTATTTGGCTATCCTTTGAGTTATAAACAGACCGATTCGTGCCCTTGTCAGCCGTTTTGGCGGTAGCGGAAGTGTCGCTACCGGAAGGTTTGGCGTAGTGTATTGAGCTCGATCGATTTACCAGCTGTTGACATCATCGTGCAAACCAATCTGCACTCTGTGCTGCCGTTGGTGGCAACCAGCTATCAGTGGCTGTGATAACAGAGTATTTAAATTGTTCTATGTCAGGATGGTTGCAGATTATGATAGTTTGTGATATAGCAGTGACACTGATAAACAAACACAGAATAGAAATATTTTATTTCCCTGGTGTACACTTTTGCTATAATTCTCCAGCTGTTTGGTTTCAAAGTCTGAAATTTTATGTTTGTTAGTTAATGAAAATAAAAATAATAATGATAGTTTTTTATACAGAAGTGACACTGATAAACAAACCCAGAATGGAAATTTTTAATTTCCCTGGCGTACACTTTTGCTATAATTCTCCAGCTGTTTAGTTTCAAAGTCTGAACTGTTATGATTTTAGTTAGTGAAAATAAAAATAATAAGGGTCATGACAATACTTTTTATCATCAAGGTATTAAATAATTTCTTTCATATTTGTTAAGGGATTTAATAATTTAGAAGTGTGCTTATTATTCTACAATCCTACAAATAAAAGGTCACTGACATGCTAATAATTGGAAGAAGTGTGTATTTCCACATGTGTACATAAACTAGCAGTTAAAGTTTTCATAACCGCAATTTATTGTTATAAAAGGTAGAATTATTTTGGTTACGTTAACGTATTAATTATTAAACAAAGCACATTTCACAGAACAGAAATGGATGGTTTGATAGAAGACGAGGACGTGAGTAAACAAGGTGCTACGTAGAGATGAAGAGGAAGTGTGAAGTTTTCTAATACATTTTGATTCCGGAAAACTGGGGAGGGAGGAAAGCTGCTTTGTACAATTACCTTATGCCCAAGTCGTGTGTTGGAGTTTTATTTATTTCAATTTAAATGTGTACAGTTGGTTTTTTCTTTTTTAAATTGCTTTTATAAAATCACTACAGCTTGAATGGTTTTCCACGTCAAAAAACTATAAATGAGGGTTGCTAAAAAATTATCAACAGCAAGGTTTTTTAAGTCGAGTATATTTTAATTCTTATTTGCTTATAGGCCTACGTTATACAATTACTCTTTAATATTCCCACACAACCTTTTTTATTAGACCTAATCCTGTTTTTGATTTAATTTTATCGCCCTCTTTTCTTAACATAGTGCATTCAATTCACGTGAGTCACCGTTTTAATCATTCAACACCTATATTTCACTCTTATTCACCTTAAAATAACCCTAACTGGTGGCCGGCATCTTATATGGCAATGTAATGTGTAGGGCTGCAGGTCCAATCACTGCACGGATACACGGATACACGGGTGAGTCAGATTTGGCCCGGCCACGGTCGGCTGGCGGCTAAACTGTTATTTATTGGCATATAAATACTCCACTCTCGGTGAGGCCCAGTGTTGCTCCACTGAGCTCTATTTGCGTGATGTACAGGACGAGTCTACTAACTTGGCCCAGTGCGTCCACAGAGGTAAAGTTGATTATAGCATTATGGGGATCAAGTTATTCGACTCGGACTGTAACGACTAGACTTCCTCGCGAGGCGGTCGGTGTGAGAAGTGTCTGGCGCGCTCTGATGTCACCGATTGGCATTTACTCCGTCGTCTGTCTCTGTTGCCCTCGGTCTCTCCACGGGTTTTGGCAAGCGATTCTTTTCCTCGTGAACCTCTTCGATTTAGCGCTTATCGAATCCTTTTTGAGTTTGTATGTTTAAAGGGAGCTGTGGGTATGTTAAGGTAGTTATTTTATTTTATCGGATCCCAATTTTTTCACACAGCTTTAGAGTTTTGTGTGAGTTTTCGATATTGGGCAACATTCCTGGTGCACTCAATCAATTATGTGCATTTAATAAAATCATTAATCCATTCTCAATCAGGTGGTTTCCACTTAATTATGTTATTCATCTTTTAAATCACGAGTATCTGAAAGCACCATTAAGTTTAATAAGCCTTTGTTACTTAATAAGCCTTTGTTACATTCCTTTTCGATTATTTCTACCGGTGCCTAATCATGATTAGTATAAAATTCATATATATACACTTATAGTTTAAATGTTCTTGTCAAAGCTCAGTCTTAGATGAACGCTCTGTACCAGAACAACTTGTCATAAAATACTGGACAAGATATGGAAAGCTTCATCGTATGTTAACCCCGCCATAGTTCCGCAATCCAGCCATATACAGAACGGACCCACTAAGAACAGAGGCTAGTCGACAGACACTACACGACAGTCGACCGACAGTGACGTATTGCACTCGACATCCGCGCGGCTGACCCCGTTCCATCAGCTGCGACGTTGCTGCTGTCGATACCCTCACACTGTACAGGCCGCGTCAAGTGTCTTGGCCATGCCGTCGCGTATAAGACAAAAGCTAAAATTAACATTAGTTCACGGGCGGTCACGGGCCATATCATTTAACGCGACATAAATGTATTATTTTTTTTTCAAGTTCGCTTCGTATTAATGCTATGACAGGTCATTAGAATAAATATTGTCATTGGGTCGATCAATACGTCTGCCGTAACTTACAGTTTTATAATCTCATTGATTCTTCTATGCAAACTAAGGTAAAATCCGTGAAATACCTGCGTTCCTCATTGCAAAGCAATAAGGAAAAGTAGGAAGGAATGTGACAACAGGAGGAACGCTGTCAAACATTAGGAGGCTTTTCTCTTGTTTTATCATTGCGTTATTCATAACGTGAGGAAGTTTAAGGGCTTGTCAAATGATGTGACCCAAGCCGTCCGTAAGTCCAATGCCAAATTAACATTAGTCATATGGGCGGACTGGGCCACGTCTTTTGACTCGTAATGCACATGAATAATTGACTAATAATGAAATATGATTACAAACACAGATTAATGTTATTAAGGATGCTTATGCTTGTTGTATTTCATGTGGACAGTTGACGGTGGCGGGCCATTGAATGAAGTCTGGAGAGGTTCACACACTCCATCCCAGCTCTTTCATTTATTCGCTTTCATAAAAGTTGGGACAGTTTTTAGTCGTTTCATTCGATTAAACGTGTGATAAAGAAATACTCTGCTCGAGAATTCGAGAATTCACGTCTGTTTCTCATTGATTTCCTTGTTTTTGATGACCTTTTGGATTTTTGAGCGTCCCTCTGACACGCATTTTTTCGGAGCCAAGATGGGAATAATGGGGAGTGCACTAATGCACCAGTATCTTACAGGCCGCGCCTGCTGCCACTTAATGCTGATGGTTAGAATCAGCATCTTGCTACAACACTGATTGGGCTAATTAAAGTTTCTTCTGTTTAATCTAGAGCCTTAGTTGAAAGTCACTTCATCGTACTATGTCAAACGTGTATTATAATGGGCTTATGCAACTTTGTGGTTATTTATTCAGTAATAACTATTATTGGCCCAAAGCTGTACTTTTTCGTGTGAAAACTATTTTTCACGTAGGTTGTTTTGAAAATTATTTTAAAATATATAATTTTGTTGTGGTATGTATGATAAAATAAATTATTGTTTTTTATCTAATAATGTATATTCAGTTTTAATGAGACGTGTATACGAACCCCTGTCTTACCGTCATTATATTCAACCTATAATTTTTTCATCATTCATGCCTTCTTCACTTGTTGAACAAAAATAAAGTAAATACATATATAATGTTCCTCTCTTGTATTGTAATATAACCAGAACCACCCGACATACATAGACCACGCAATGGTCAGTAACATGCCTAATACATGACAGCGATGTATGCCAACATCGCCAACGCTATGTCCCTTTCAGTACGGAATGTCAGATGTTCAACTGACAACAGACATCGCTGTAATGCGGTCAGACGACGCGACATCAAAACTGAACACCCCGACGACCGCGACGCGTGGCTGTATATGGTGCATATTTGATAAGTTAAACATTATTAGTCAAGCTCAGGGTTGTTTTTTATTTTTTTTATTTATTTCCAAGCTATAAATACTTTTAAATTTTAGAATTCACGGAAAATTAGTCCTACAGGTCTAAGAGAGTTCAAAGTTATCGTTTTCATATAAATTCTCAATATATATAATTAGGATTAGTCCTAGATTGAATATTTGTTGAGTTATTACTGTACAACACCAAATCAAAGTTTATTCAAAATTCTAGTTAGAAACATAATATAAAATGCCGGTTTGATGATTATACTTAAGCTAAATGAAATAGAAAATTGACGACGACGATGTCACGGAAAAGTATACAATTCCGTGTCACCACTACACAGAATGTTTTTTATTAGTGCATGATGTCAATTACTTAACAGACAAATACGGATTGTCATTCTCTGACTTTTAGCTAACATCTCATCATAAAACTCCTGTTCATAATTTATTGCTACAAAATATAAACAAACACTTCAGTACCATAGTAAGAAAAATCTGAAGGCATAATCAGTTACAACAAATTATATCAAGCGTTGTAGTTGAGCTCGTTTCGTTTACTGTTCAGATCGTCCAAACTGCAGATAACAACATTTGCCTGCGATAAATAACGGGATAACTCCTAGACTTTGGCATCGAGCCAACTTCAACTATGTTCTCGTATTCTTGTAATGTCCTCTACACGTTGTATATGTTTATATGCTTTTTAAATTATCAAGTCATTCAGTATTGCTCGTCAATGATTCGCTATGTTTATTCATTCAGTATTGCTCGTCAATGATTCGCTATGTTTGTATTTAATTAGTGAATGTCACGTTCTTTTTCTGAAATTTGTCCAGTCAGTTGTAGCCGTGCTGTATATTTATATTATGGATGTATAATTTTTTGGCGATAAAATTCGATTAGTATAAAACAATGCATTGCAATTTACGTTTATACTTATACACCTTGGCCCATTTTTGTTTATCAGTTTAGCATCTTAATCTATATGTATTAAGTATTCAACTCGCGACCTTGTCCTGGACCTGGGTTTAAACGTGATTGTCATAATGTGGCGGCAAATTGCTTTTAATATGTATCCTGTTCTTAAATTTATTTTATATTTCTTAAATTTATACTTATTATTAATTCTTTCGGTTTTGTAGTCAATAGTTCGCTAAGTTTATTTTTAGTAATAAAATGTTACGTTCTTTTCTTATTCCCAGTAAATTATAGTTGTGCCTTATGCCATGTTTTTGGGATCAAATTCAATTTATTGCCAAACAACGCATTGTAATTTACGTTTACTGACAAACCTTGGCCGATTTTTGCTTATTCAGTTTAAGGCCCTTAATCATCTCACATATAAAGTCTTAACTTGTCCTTGTCATGGTCCTGGGTGCAAACGTGGTTTTTTAATAATCCGGACACAAATTGCTTTTAATATGTATCCTACAAGAGAAATAATTTTACTTTGTTAACAATTTCTTTAATGTTGTTGTCGAATTAATTTCGTTAAGCACTACATTTCCTGTACTTTTATTAAATTTAAATTCAAGTTATTCTCATTAAAGTTATATAACATACTCATTGTTGAAGAACACTAAAGTTGAGTTAATTATTGAAGAAATTTCATTCAAATATAGCAAAACCATACAAACATGTGGGCGTAATTGGTTTTCATGTCGATAAATACAAATCTATTTCTAACCCCATCACCTACAGATTTATCAATATTTCCAATTGATTAGCTTATTGTTATGTTGAGATTAATTTTTGTTGAGGGGTCTCAGTTATGTGCAATGTTTTAAAAAAACATATTGTTGGAACGTCAATCATCTAGTCAGATTATTATTATTATTATTATTATTTTTGATAATGGTTCACTTAAATTTAAATTGGAGGGGTCAAAACAAGTTTTTGAAGTCGATAAAAAATTGTAACTTAATGAATTGTATGTATCATAATAATCTGAGCTCTAAAACAAGTGATACGTGATATTTCTTTATTTTTAAGCATCGAGGGATATTTGTTTTTATTCCTTTATACACCTAGCGTGTTATTTCACCCTAATAAATCAATACATCCAGATTATGTGAGATAAACGACAAACCCTTTAAGTAGAAGAGAAGGAATGAGTTATCCTATCCTTAAATATGGATTGGAAAGTTTATATCTAGAAAATATTTACAATATTTGTCTCTTTTCGTAAGTAGAATAAACTAAACACTACAATATTCTACTACCGTAATAACAATTACAAATAATTAAAAATGAAGAACAATTTATTATCTTGTGTTACGAAAATGGAATGATATGTTTAAATTAACTAAAAATTAAATATTCGGCTGGGCTATAACTGTAAGTTCAATACTTAATTAATATAAACTCCTTAATTTGTTACCACAGTCCTTTACAAATGCTGAAACGTAATGCCGTAAGTTAGTCTTTTACTATTTTCCATATTTTAACTGTATTCTAATTACAAGTTTACAGTATAAATGTTGAAAACTAGAAACAACGGTTGGAAGTTGATTACTCTGTCATGTACAAACTGCCACATATCGTACAAATTTAAACCACCTTCGCCTTTACCATCATACACTCTTTTCTTTTACTTCTATCCTCTCATATAGTTTCGTTTAAACTGTGAATAATAATAATTATTAATATTATCATAACAACTATCGTTCCAAGTTATTCAATTTCATTTTGGGTTTTATTTTTTACTTACATACTCTTCAAACCTTAAAAAATTATGTTTTTTTTTTCAAATTATCATACGGAACACATGACAAAAAACAAAATCAGAAAACAATTCCAAAATCAACACGTTTCAAAGTTGTGCACAATGTTAAAATGTTTTCTCTCATAAAATTGCTTCAAGCAAAACAATAAGTTATTCCACTTGATATTTTAGTTTGATAATAATAATACGGTAGCTGGTTTATTACCATTGACTGTATGAATTGTAAACAATCGTTTGGAAAAACACTTGAAATTACTGCATCTGTCATTACGGTGATAAAAGTGTTTGTACAATGAATAACGATGATTTAAACATTATAACAAAGAAGTATAATGTTTATCGTTACGATTCCTCCGCCTAATCGTTGGGGGAATTAACGTTGTTTTAATCGGTTGTTTTTGTTTCCATACATACATGCACTACATCGACCTTTTTCCATATATTTAAATTATTTTTGTAAATTGAATGTAAAGAAGCTTTTTTTGTTACAATTTATATTTATTTAATTTTGTACTAAGAGTATAAACCTCGCCAATATTCCCTTTCATGTAATTTTTTTACTTAGATTGAGAGAGACTTAAGGCTTCGGCCCCCACGCACAGGCATTGCCTATGTGAGGACCTTCTCTGTATGTGTTATGTTTGTACAGATGTATTATTATTGAGAGAATAAACCATTGAATTGAATTGAACTAAACGCAGTTTCTTCGGAACACTTTCTACGTAATTTTATTCGTAACTGTCATCGTGAGATGGCTTTGCAAGCAAATCAAACGACGTGATTCGTCCATCCTTTCCTCTACTGCAGTGAATGGCCTCTGCCGGCCACGGACGAATGTGTGCTGTGTCAACTCTCGCTATCAGCTGTTCTTGGCACTGCCGGAAGTGCGGTAATCAGAAGCTGTTTCCGGTCCGAACCGCTCTATCGATTGTTGTCAGTTTCATCCTCTTCACGCCCGCGCTCTCTCTTCGCCGAATTGCATTGGCTTTTATCGTGATATATTTAGCCACCTTCCAAAATTGTTCGACACTACAGGATTAAATTTTAACTTTACTGGTTTTTAAACTGAACAGTTTACATTCATTGTTCTGCCGTGTTATAAAGGTGTGTTTTACGAATATTGGAGGTTTCTAATTTATTTGCTAATTGTATGTATTTTATCATATAAGATACATATTATAATTACGTGTAATTGTAATATTATATAATCGTTCCCATTTTTTATATATGTTCACGTTTAAAACTTTTAAATAGTAAAGCACGGTTTTAAAAAGTGAGTAAGATTAAAGTAAAAACAATAATTACTTCAGTGTTTGATTTAGAACCCACGATACACAGCAAAGGATATCATCGATTTCTCGTTTCTAACTTCATCTTGTATATATTTTGATATTTATTTATATATTTTTTAAGGAAATTTTAATGCATGTTTTGAAATTGAGATAATAGAAGCTGCGAAAGTTAAAACGGGACGCATATTTACATCATGCACAAATAGGTGATATTGCCAGGTCAAGAGCGCCTCTGTCTTGCGATCAGTAACAAGCTATTACTGCACTGATGCTACGTGCTACGATGACATTGCCGCTGAAACATATTAAAATATTATAATTGCTTCTAGTACTTCCTATTGTTGATAGGAGTGTGGTTTTTAATTAACGACACAAATTCATTACTTTATCCATGTATTAATGAATTTGATGAGTTTTACAAAGGTCAGATTACTCAAATTTACTCAATTCATTGATGCAAGGATGAAATAGCTGAGTGAATTTATTTTAAGCCAAATGTTAATTTTATTTGAGCCAAAGTTAAATGACGTTAACTATGTATTCAATTTAGAGATGACATGTAAACATTCTATAAAAAGTGTTAGCCTATTTTATTTCAAACTAAAGTGTATTAATAGTCGAAATTAATTGAGTGATAATTTTATTCAAGTACGTCAACATTGTCAGAGGAAGATCCTACAAAGACAAGGTTTGTTTGACAACGCCGACGGCCCGTCAATCATTGGATATCTCTCTTGGCTTTTCACGTAAATAAATTTCATTTAACTGTAGCTTTTCATATAAATTACCCATTCGATTTTTAAGTTTTTTTTTAATAAAAAAAGGTAAAAATACTTTTGATGTTCTCATGGCTTGATTATACGTCCATTTGATTTCTCAATTGCCCTTGAAACACGAAGATTTAAATTAAATTTCCCCTTCAGAAGCTTTTGTAGAAGGAAGCTTATAAACTTTATTAATAAAAAAACTTTTATGCATTCGAGTTGGAATGCAGTTGTTTTTACGAAGGTTACTGCAGGGCCGAAGTAGTATATTACGTTTCTAGGCTGGAAAGTACTGTTTTGTCGGACGAGCATGCGGTTTTTTCATGCGAGTACGGTAAAACTTTCCTGCCGTGTAACGTACGATACTTTTCATCATACCACTCAGAAAAAAACATACTTTCAATCATAACGTAGTTCTTGCATTAACCAATACGTTTCTCAATCCTTCAAACCTAACCTATAACAAACAGAAAAAAACGTTTTACTATTCTGCCAGTGCTGCCACTACATTAATCTAATAATTAATCAATCAACAAGCATTAAACGTCGGTGTGCTGCAAATCAGCTGCTTATTTACTTCCGTTTTCCGGCCTAGGACGGCAAAAAGTTTTTACCGGCCAAGGACGGCAGTGGGTAACTTTCGAGCCAACAAAAAGGAACTGAAAACAGATGTTTCTGTGTCAGTATGATGAAAAGGTAGATAACGCTATCGGTGCAAACCCGCGGGTTACAGGTCGAGACGAATGGCGTGGCTCAGGCCGTCCGGAACCGCAAACCTAAAATTAAAACTATAGTGTTATGGCCGGACTAGACCACGTCATTTGCTCCGATTTAGATTAATTTGACACTGGCACACGCTGTGTTTGCACCTCAACCCGTTTCATTCTAAAACAGACATGTAATAATTAAAAGTGTGGGAAACGCTAATGGGATAGAATAAAAATCAAAATGAAAATTGCTTATCGGTTTTGAGTTTTGGTCCCCGGATGTTTCGATGTCGGCTTTACGGCTTTCCAATACAGCTTTCCTGTTATATAAGTGGGTTCTCTCCAGTCTCGAGCACGTGTAACGTTGTCTCACCTGGGTTGAATTGGATAATTTTGTATCCCCCTCTTCCATCCTCCCCTCCCCCTCCCCTCCACCGCTCGCCCCCCCTCTCCTGCCTCGCTCCAGCCCGGGGTGACACATCGTTTCACCGTGATTCAACCGAGTTTACTCTTCCGAGAGTTAAGCACCTTTCATGTTAACTCCTTCAATGTAATTGAAGTCTTGTCATATAATTTTTACTGAAGTAAATATGATTGCAAAATCAAAGTCAAATGTGAATTGAAATGATTCTTGAAATTAGATTCTCTATAATATTCAATATTACAGTCTTCATATTTATATTAAACATCATTTCAATTCACATTAACTCTCTTAATTTTGCAATCATATTTATTTCAGTAAAAATTACATGATTTAAAGTAAACTATTAAATGGATATCACTGTAAAGTATAAAATATATATTAGAGTGCACTCTATATAATCGTTTCATAAAATTTGCTGAAGGGTTTGACATTAATAGCAGTTTCAATTATTCGAGAAACATATGGCAACGGTAGTTTGGTGACTTTCTTTTATGGACTTCACTTTACTTATGATGTGTTTGGCGACTATAACGCACTTACGTATACACTGCAGTTTTGTGATCTAGCCATTGGAATAAATGATTTTTTTTTGCGAATGGTATTTTTAAGTTCGGTTTGTTAATAGTTTTTAGGACTAAAAATATTTTAAATTACAGACATGAAAAAAATACTCGGATAACAATTGAATGGTTTAATAATTTTTATATAATAACTTAAATTTTTTACCACTCACACGACTTAATGCAGAGGGGCACAGTCTTGACTTGGTAATGTAACTTATACAGGATGTTTCCAAATTGTCTGGACATATTTTATGGACTTGTTCCTTGGGCTAAGACAAACATAAAATGACATATAAGTATGGGTATAATATGCCTAGATTTCTGTATGTTGGTCTGTTTGTGATTTTTTAAAATTATTTTTTATCTTGAGACTTTGTTTGTTAAAATTGGATCACTAACAACCGAGTTTTATTCCTCCAATCGGTTACGCAATTTAATAGGACTGCATGCCATACAGCTCTTAAGTTGGGTTTATTAGGTTTAAATTGCGTAACCGTTGAAAAAACTAATAACTCAGTTGTTTGTGATCCGATTTTATCAAACAAGGTCTCATTTGATTTGGATTTAAATTCTCTATCTTTTTGATAAAAAAACATTTTCTTAATATTTACGGTTTTTATGAAATTTGGCATTAAAGATTTTAAACGGCCACCATATTGAAATGGCTTGAGATATCGGAACGACATTTTTTAAGCTCTCTTCTAAACTACACATTTGTACCAATTTTGAAATTTCTATCTTGAAAAATGCCCAAGATATGAAATAACGTTTAACAATCACAAACAGACCGACAGACAGAAATCTAGGCATTTTAGACCCATACTTATATGGCATTTTATGTCTGTCTTACCCCAAGGAACAAGTCCACAAAATATGTTCAGACAATTTTGGAAACACCCTGTATATCGTGCTTACACTGCTTACTGTAAAACCTAAAAAAACTTCAAAAGTCAATAATTGTTGGCCACCTTCGGTTTTAAAGCGTATAAAAAGTAGTGGAAGTGCGACAGCAGATGTGGGAGTGGAATATCAACAAGAGATCTTCCAGTTGGTTCTTGATGCGAAACGACGTAACTTGGTTAAGTCACTTCAGTTTTAAAACTTTTACACCGCCAAACTGAACTGCAGTTGCTTCGCAGAGGCTTTGTTAAGCTTGAGTCTTACATTAGGTAGCATTATATATTTTATTTTTTTTTTATTTATTGCATTTAACAATGACATATTTATAATTTTTATTTTCCTTTCATAGTGTTATTTTGTTTAACTTTTTTTGTCATTTTAAGTGTTTGAAATTCATTGTTGGTGATGGCAATTTTATATTGGAAGTATTTTTAGATTTTTTGCAAAATAGTTTCTATTTAGTTTTTTTTCATTCGCAGATATGCCAATTATTAATATTCATTCGCTATTCATAAAACTACGATCGTTATAAACAAAATGTGGAAACATCTTTACCTCGTTGAAAACGATTTAAATGCTCAGAAGTCTGTAGAGGGTTCTTGTAAATGTGGGCGTTAGAAGAAAAGTAGTGTTTATCGTAATGACATTACGTTCATACACCTACCTTTCGTTGTTTTTTAATATATATTTATTGCCTAACATTTTTCCTAGAATGGTTGTGTTTGTTTCGTTACAATCGGCATGTTAGAGTCTAATTTAAATTGCTCTTATAAATAGAGAGTAGAGTTGTGCCAAGATCACTCTGCCCATGTTTGTAAACAATTATGCATAAACAGTTATCCACGTATCCTGTTCATTCTCAATGACAAAATGTATTTAATGTTTGTTTTTGTAGCATATGATTGCCTAGTTAGTCCAGTATTTTAAATAAAATATTGGCAAATGATTGCAGCTTAAAACGTAATAAACAACAGTAGCAAGCAGTTCATACCAACAAACGTAATTCATTCATGTGGCAGCCTTGTGCCAAATAAACCCACAACAGTTTGAAGTGTAAAATAAACCCCATTACATATTTAGGAGGCAAATAAAACCGTCAGTTTGGCACAAGCCCAGAAGACCATAAATAATCCCTCGCACGACGGACGCCAACTGCACGTTGAACAACGGGGCCACGGCTAAATACAACCGGGCCACTGCACTTCGCACGGCTCAATACAGGGATACTGCACTTCACACGGCTCAATACGGTGATGTTGCACTTCACACAGCGCAATCCTCATTTCACACGGCTCAATACATGGGTACTTCACTTCAAATGCCCCAGTACAGAGATACTGCACCTCACACGACACAATACAGGAACACTCACACGGCTCAAAACAGGGACACTGCACGCCACACTGATAAATACAAAGATACTGCACTTCATACGGCTCAATACGGGGATAATGCACTTTACACGGCCCAATATAGGAATACTGAACTTCACACATCTGAACACAGTGATAATGCACTTTATACAAATGCTGTAGTGATAATGCTCAATACAGGGATACTGCACTTATCACGACTCAATACAGGGATACTGCACTTCACGACGCTTAATACAGGAATATAGGACTTATCACGGATCAATACAGGTATACTGCACTTTTTCACGGTTCAATTGCACTTTACACGAGACATTGCACTTCAAACTGCTCAATACGGGGTACTTCACTTCTCACGGCACTAGAGAGGATGCAATTGATATAGTAATTAAACTGTAATAATTAAATACAGAAACAACACTGGCGGATTTCCAGAGTTTGAATTAATTGAGAGCTCCCTCGACAGAGAATCATCGCACAGTAAATAACTTCGACGCGGCCTCTTTATCGGATAACTGTTTTGCTGCTGGAACGTTTGACTTGTTTTATAATTCTTATTTGTCGATTTGACTTATATTCTATGAGGGTCAGCTGGGTTTTAAATGGACAGAAAATCGTCGTAACTTCTATTCACAGGCTTTTTGCATACACCCTTATGTACCTAAATTTGAATTTTTCTTATAAAGGATATTTATTGTTTTCTATGTTAAAACAAAGTAATCAGTTTTATGCCATATTATATTTGTACAGATATACATATGCTACAAGATAGATCTGTCATACAAAACAAACATCTGTGTTACTGGAATATGTCTTACTAGATTACTAGTTCAGTACATTTTTGGTCCAAGTTACTACAAGTTTAAACGATATATTTTCTCGTTACTCATTTGTTAACCTTATATTTAAAAACTGTACGTTATTCCCTTCACACACCAGCGCGAACATGTTTTTTTTCTTAAATTGATTTTTTAAACAAACTTTCTAATTACTCTAAGAACAAATACTAAATACTTTACTCAGAAGCTGTGCTTCAATAGAGTTACCACTGTAAAAACTGTTATAATCGATTTCGCGGAGCAGAAAGGAAGTAGGAAGTGCGAGTGGTGAAAAATTGCCACTTCCGGAGTGACGTCATCAATCAGCTGATGTGAACCTTTTAGCCAAACACGCCGCGAGTCGCCGCAAACCGCATTTCCGTCCTCTACAGATTACTTATTTCACTATTCAGGTTGCTTCTATAAACGCGTTAATTTAAGTTTCTTTTTAAAAAAAATTATAATATTTTGCAGTTTTACCACGATGCATTGGCATTTGTTGTAATTTAATTTTGAAATTACTTTGTAATCCTTACCAAAATTATAAGACATGATTCACCATCTCAAGTTATACTCGGAATTCAAAATTTAGTTTTGTCATAATTTAAAATGAGTAATTTGTGCTAATATTTACGTGTTTTTTATGATTTATTTCAAAACAATTAGTCTATATATATTTAAAATGGTGTATGAAATCAATGGAAAACGTATATGCAATAAAGAATGATTGGAAACATAAAACACAGAATGAAATGATGTGGAAAAATATTAAAAAGCCAAAGTTAGGAAGGACAAGTATGTCCTCTCAACCGAAAAAATATTAAAAAGGCAAAGTTAGGAAGGACAAGTATGTCCTCTCAACCGCAAGATATTAAAAAGGCAAAGTTAGGAAGGACAAGTATGTCCTCTCGACCACCTTCTCTCTAAAACGTATAAAACATCATTTTTGAAACAATAATACAGGATCGTGATTAAAGAAGCAGGGGTGAGTATCAGGTTGAATTCCGCTTAGTTGTTCCGAAGTTTTATTCGAATTTAGTTTCAGAGTTTCCAACGATCTCTCTATCTGATTTTAACTTGTGAACAATGCATTTTTATTTCACGAAAATTATATTCATATTTGTGGAAAACGGTTTGAAGTGTTATTTACTTGTCGCTCCAACAAAACTGATTTCTGTCTTTTTATTTTATTTTTTGTAAAAAAATGTTTGTTGTATAATATTGTAACTAGATGTTATAGAGAAATTCGTAGGCGTCCGATTGTTATTATCTTGTGAACTTAATGCACAGAGATATTGGATAACGTTTGTTCTGTAAAACCTTTTACACATGTTTATGCCCTTTCTTGTATGCAATAGTACAGTTCCATATTTAGTCTGTTGAAAAAATTGTCATCTTAATTTTTTGGTAGGTTGCAATCAGGACTAAATTTTATGTTGTATATGTTATGTTTATGTTGAAATGCTACATTGTTCTGAGGTTGCGATACATTTATAGACAAAATTTATAACGTTTCATTAAATCCATTTCCGGAAATTTTATTTTTTACGGTTGATAATACGTTTTTCTAGAAGAGCAGGTAATATATTTTGACGAATGATTCAAAAACCTATCGTGTTTTGGACTGACACTGTTACATATTTTCGGCGATGCATTTATGGATTTGGTGTCGTATATAAAACAGCACATCAACGCGCTGGCGCGACCGCGACGGTGGCTGTTGTTTATATGGATGTAAGAGAGGAAGTTGGGTGTAAATATCGTATAAATATGAGAGCCAGACGTCAACGCTCCGTGTTGATGTTGATAGACGCCGAGTCACGTGACTAGGCAGAGTCAAATTACTTGGTCCAGTCTGCCCATATGGCCAATTTTTTAGCATTGGGCTTACGGACAGCCAGGGCCACGCCATTCGACACGACTTATATCACAGAACGCTGGAGCCGTTTATGGCGGTTCTTGGCAATCGGTTGTTTGGTTTATCGACACTCCCACGCACCAAAAGTTTATATTTTTATGTCAGTATGAATCATAAGTTGACGATCATAAGTTTTATGTTTGTGATTTAATGTTTGTCACTACTTTCTGTGATCTGTTGAATTTTTTACTGTGGTATAGCCTTAGGTTAACATCCGGAGAGAAAAACCGGCTAAATCCAATTATATATTAATCTAAAATATGTTTGCTTTTATTCTTGCTTATTGAAGCAAAGTTTGAAATATCTACCGCCGAAATGATTGATGAAGTCGATTTCACTTTTATGCATGAGTGGTTCTAAAGTTGAAACAATTAAAAACCACTGGTGCAAACGTGTCGCCATTAGGGTAAAACACTGTTACCTGAGAGTTCGTATAAAACTGCACTTTAATTACGGAGGTTTGGGTTATGAATAGGATCAAACATTAAACTAATACTAATACTAATACTAATAATAAGGTACTATGTTTAATACTATGTGGATTTTCTGTTTCAGGTAGTGGGCGTGACTCCAAAAGTAATATATAAATATAGTGAGTTCATTCAAACATTATTATTAGAAAAGTAATTATTTTATATTTCATTAGGAAATTTTAAGAAATGTATTATCAGTGAACCAACGCAACCTGAGTTTCGCAAAAGATAATTTACTTATGTTTACATAATCAGAGACTTCTGTAATCGTGCCTGCATGATATTTTTTAATCACTTTCAGTTTAAATGGAAAACTGATTGATTTTTTTTTACATTTCAAAGCTCATAAACCTGCTAATTATTATTAAAAAAAATAGTTTGAAGTTACTTATAAATATGTTTTGAACTTTTAACAATTTGTCGGTTTTAATTTCGTTCATGAGGTTTCTGTAATCTCATAGTTTTCCATCGTTCTTGCTTTTGTTGGAATAAAGGAGGACACAGTTGAATTACTGTGCAAGGCTTGGTCCACCAGGCTCTACTCTTATACCGTAGGTGACGCACTGCAAAGGAATTGTTGAATTGTTGGTGAATAAGCAGCCGCTGATTTTTTTGCAGCCGCAGTTTGGCAAAAGGAGAGGGAGTAATTTAGGAACTATAAAGTACCCCTCTAGGAATAGTAATTGAAATTATCAGGATCATATAAGAACGAATAATGATTCAAATAATTTCTTACGTCGTACATGTTATAAGGTTTATTTTGATTTTAGACGGCGTTTTACGTATTTTCTCAAACGTGAACACTAATATAACCAATACAATCTCGTTAAACCTTTAAAATTAATTTTTAGGATCTATCAAACGGATGGTTTTACTCCCTTTACAGTTATTGTTTGACTCACATCGTGTTGCAGCATCTGGGCGATAGTTGGTGGCCGAGACACCACATATTATTAGCTCAGCAGTCGCTAGGAATAGATAGGTTATCAACAACGACGCCCCCCCCTCACCCTCCCCCTCTACCAAGTCAGCCTCCGAACTGCAGCTGATAAACGTCTTGTTTACTGAGGAAACTGCGACGGTAAATAGCTTTTGCTATCGCTCAAGTGAAAATATTTTGTTGTGTTTCCTTTAAAATTAAGTTGTGTAGTTTATTTTCTCTGTAATTTTAATTTTTATGGAATAGAAAACAAATTGAATCAATAGTTTCTGTTATATTTTTGTTCTGAGGACTAGGTTTATCTCCTTACAAACCTTAAAATAAAACTATTATCTATGAATTAAACTTTATTTTGGTCAGATCTTTTTAAAATTTTAATTTTGTCTCCAATAATGGTAAAATTGTTTAAAATAAACAGGAACAGAAATTGCTGTGCGACAAAGCGCAACGTAAAAAAATAAGATGCGCATAACAAGAGAGTTGCAATTCATAAAAGTTGATGCACATTAGCGGAATATTTTACCAATTGCAAATGTCTACTTGCTATAAAAGAAATAAATTTTCAAACATTTTCCTTATTGATCACGGAAAAATTTGAATATGAAACATATCGAAGAATCTGATTCATACAATGTAAGGTAATCCAGAAAATTTGTGTTCCAAAACCATGCACGTTTCAAGGCAATTAACATTTTTCTTATGGGACTGAAATCCAAGATGGTGGGAGGTCCAGACTCTTGGTTTCCTGGTCTCATTCCCATGCTAATGGCGCTTGTATCCACCTCAGTTCAGTTGATAGCTTCGTTGAAGGCTTCGTTGGATTTTCCCGTTTGAAGCCACTTGTGCCGCTTGTTGTGGCTAGTCAGCTGTGCACATTAAATTACCGTGAAGTCTCCAAACTTATAATGAACTTTTTATTTGTGGATGGTAAAGTGATAGAGAGAATAGTAGAATGTTTTATTGCTTCTAAATTTTACTTTCATAAATGTTTGGCGTATGGCTGGATTTATAGGTATTTGAAGTTAAAATAAGTAAGTTCCGACTAGATTGTTTGCAAGATTCCAGATTTTCTAAATCATACTAACAATTAATTAAAATGTGTAATAGCTTTTCTATCAAATTTATTAATTGTAGCAGATCACGTTATTATTTACCATATTGCAACTATTACACATGTAGTTCTTATTGTATACAGCGATTGCTTCAAAAGTCAACTGAATAAGGGTAGTGAAAAGTGAAAACATTTAGTACTATACCGCTGAAGAGAACCAAATATGTATTGAAACCAATTAAGCTGCGCAGTTCAGACGACAAACGACAAATATAAATTTTTATACAATATTAGTGAACCTTTATCGATCAGTTCATGCAAACATCAATCGGAAACAATCTACACATATTAAATATAAAATCTTCAACCTTTCATGACATAAAATCTCACTGGATATTTATGCGCCCTTGATTGAAGTAACTGCGAAGAAACCCTTTTTCCCACGTGTCAATATATTCGGTTTACATAAGCAGAATGACTCAGTTCTTGGTGTGCGTCTCTCGTGGCAGTTACCTCCCAACATTAGTTTTCCATTAATTGAACGTTCAGATGCGCGGCTTCCCCTTCATCCCTGACTTCTTTCTCTTATTCCTCCCCTCCCTCCCGCCCCGGCCCCTCCCCTCCCTTCATTAATTTCCCCCTTCGTTGCTGGGTATTTGCTCACGTGTTCTACCCAAGTAATTGATCTTGTTGGAGGTTGGAAAGCGTTTACTCATACCGTACAAGATAAATTGGCTTTGTTGTCTTTTCCTCTTATTTATTTTATCAATTTTTTATCCCCTCTATAAACGTAATTTATCTTTCTGTTCATTGGAATCGTCTCAATGTGTTTGGAAGAGATGATTTAACCACGGGTATCCGTAATACCCGTAGTATCAAGCTAGCGTTAAGAGAATGAATTTTTTTTCAGATGAATATACCAAAGCGATTCTAAAACTAGACAGCACACCAATCAGCTGGAGTTGAAGAATAATATTAGCTTCATTCGTACAAAAACTAGTTACACTATAAATTGTTCACTAATATTTCGTAGTTGTGTACTTAATAAATCCTTTTTTGAACTCCAAGATGTTTTTTATTTATTCTTAGAACTAGTGATTATTTTCACATTTATACAATAAGCATTTATAAAATCTATAGAGATCGTTTACACCTGCACCTCTTAAGGCGTTTGTTTATTCCATTCCAGAAATTTCCTTCACTTTTCACAGCTTAGCATCTTTGTATGCATTGATTTAAAACATTTGAAACATTCTAAGTGGGAAAACATAAAGATTATGAAATTTGTGGTAAAACTTTTAAAGTATTTATTGATGTGGAGGATTGAACGTCACGACTGCCCTATATCCCAGCACAGTAATCTTGCCCCCACTTTCTCGCCGATTGCTGAATTGTTTTTGGCTCGCACTCAAGATTTTACCACTTTATTAAACAGACTTCTTAACAATTAATCCGGATTTAGCTACGAAGAAGGGTTGGGCAGTTGGCGTCTCTATTGTTTTCTATAATAAACGGTTGACCGAGATTAAATAGTATCCAAACAAATCGAGCTTGTTTGAACCACAAAGTTTTAGTAATGTTTCTTCTTTTTATAATGAAGATTCTTTAGGCCTACTTGATATATTTCGGGCTTAAATCTCTTCGTATGTTTTATTTATTTTTAATGATTAATTGTATTGTTATGTTTTTAGTTTCCGCCACATATAAACCACAGTAAATACAGGGGAGAACGCGAAATATGGAACATACCTAAGTCGAGTAAATAAACAACAAGCAATATTATTAAACAATAACTTTATCCACCATTGTTACGCAGGTTTAATTTTTCTTAATTACTATCATTGTTTTCTATTTCAACTTAAAGTGAATTAAATATTGTTATTGTGACTACCTGTAGAAAACATCTCTTGCAACATTCATCTCAAGTTTTTCTTTCCGATTCCCAACGCTTTGCAAAGCCTTCACCTCACACACAATGCCCCTTTGAATACGTTTAAGGGAAAGCTGATTCGATTACGTTAGGTTCTTCCCCAACTTTCTTTTGGATCCCCATGAGCATCGCTTGATTGTCAAACCCGTTTTATTAAACATCTTACCTTAACAAGATCCAACCTGACACCCATGATTTAAAACGTCACAAGAATTTTACGCGTGTTTCACGCTTCCGTTATAATCAAATTGTTTGCAGCTGCAATAAATTTGCTGTGCAACTATAAACGCAACTCCGTATCAATTATTTAGGGTGATTAACTGGTGCGACAGCACGCGCGAGGTCGCCGTAATGAATGAATCACTCCGAGTTGGCAAACATTCGGAGGTTCCTGTGCGTTTTTTCATTTGCATTTTATTTCCTTTCTCGCGAATTTACTTATTTACACCAAACCAATTAAACTGAGTAAGTTTTTGTACATGTTGGCGCCACCGCCTTTTCTACTGACTGTTACTTCCGCCTGTTACTGCAGCCAAGAAACTGAACCCGGAAGACTTTGTCATTCAATAGCCTTTGACTTAAATTAAAGACCACCTGATCTAGAAAACACGTCAATAGCTTTTATGCAAACGATACAATTGCGTAAGGTTAATATGGGAACCCAGCTCTTGGGCTTCTGGGGATGATCTTTATTGAGTTAGGAATAAATTAATGACTTAAAACTTTGTCCGTTAAATTTTACAAATATATGGACCAAATTACACGGCAAACGGTATTACGGGGTGCGAGTCCATACAATTCAAATACATACATACTAGAAGAACCCGTGGCTTCGCTCACGATTAAAATTATACATACACTATCACCCATGAATTATATAGTTTTGCTTTCCCATTTATTTTTCTTATTGTAAAATCTAATGTATGTAATGTATCTACTTCTTTGAACATATCAAATGTACTTCCATAAAGCAAAAGTTTTTAGAAATTCGCTCTTAGTACGAAGGTCTGCTACGACGGGGGTATTATATTCCTGCATAAACTGCCTGTACATCAAAAAATGTGACCATATCCAACGCCCCACCGACAAAGCCCCAAATGGTGTTGCTGCCCTGGGTAGGCTCATGCCCAATATCGGTGGTCCTTCCTCTTGCAAGTGCGTTTTGCTTGTTTCGGCTGTCCAGTCGATCGTGCTATCAGGTGAAGAGGATTGCGCTCACACACTCAAGAGGCCAATTTACAGAGACGAACGCCGAGAAGCATTTAATGGTCGTTTCCACGGTACCTGAGCTTGCCCTGATGATGATCATGGGGTACAATTTAAGGAACGGCACCCTTGGCTTTTTCGACGGCACTTTGAATCTGCTCGCATATGTTACCCTTAATTAAAACTTTATTATGCACCCCCGTCGCAGCAGACCTGCGTATTAGAAATCCTATTTATTTCCTTCATGAAGGCATACATGTTAGAGGAATCAAAGAAGTTAGCTTGAAATTTTATTCACTGTAAAAGATCATTTTTAGGTCTACCTTGAACAAAAAATTACAATGCCACTCCAGCAATTATTAAAAAATGCTGTCTTACGTTTTTAGACTCTATATTGAGCAAAACGTTTGAATGAGCCGTCCTGGCAATTTTTTTAAAGTGTTGTAGGTAAAATTAATTCTTTACAGTAGCACACTCTTCCTCTTTAAATAGCAGTTAGTTGTCATAAAAAGGTCCTTCAAGTATAAGTGATCAGTGATCACTGGAGTCCTTCAGTAATCAGTTATTTATTTTATGTTTTACTACATATTATCAGCATTTTATATAGTGTATTGCACTTTGAAAAAAAATGCAAAAGTCTAATTCATTGACCACCTGGCATCAAGTAACAAATATTCATTTTAACAAAAATACAGTTAAATAGCAGAAAGAAATACCATTATAATTTACATCACCTGTTTTAAATTTTACTTTCATATGTTTTGTTAGTAAACAAATCTAACTCAAATTATTTCAAAATCCCTGACATGGGTACCTTTAAGACGGTCCCAGGGCTAAGCCCTGAAAGTTATCACGAAATTGAAGGTGTATAAACCTACTCCATGAAATTCTACATGTATTTTCCAAGTTTCGTGGCCATCGGTCCAGCGGTTTCTGTGTTTATCCCTGCCAACTAAATATATATATATATATATACCAACATCCTCTTTTATACTTATAGATTTACAAACCAAACATCCTCCTTTACAATTTATAGATATTTTCTTCATGCGTCCATGAATAATTTATATATACTTAATTAAGGCTGTGTTTTATTGTTAAGTCTGTACAAATACATTACAGTATTATAGGTAGAAAACATCAAAAAATAACTTCTTCTAGTCGGTCATTAGGCATTTTCTGTGTAATAATTGTAAATTATTTAAGTTATAGATTTGAAATTTGTGTTCTATTTATTTGGTTTTTGATGCTCTTTAAGACACAGTTTTTCGAAATTGACCATCAGGGCATTTAAATTTAGAACCCAATTCAGCCGTTAGAATGTTTTGTATTTGTTGTTCATTGTGTACGGCTAGTTGGGTTTATTTGTTCATCATTTCTTCCTAAGAAGGACAACAGGAATTAATGCTTAAAAAACTTTTTAGGTTCTCAATTATGTATTGATAATATTGTCGCTGTAACAGTAACAATTGACTAAAACGTTGGACCAACTCGTGAGTCGTAGTAGAGTGACGTAGCATTGAGTATTCAGTGCCGTTGAGTACTCTATAAACTCAACGGTCTTAGTTAATTTGATGATGAAAGCGGTTAGATAACACGCAGAGACGCGGTGAAGGGAGGAACTGTGACACAGTGACACTGGAACCGTGACAGCGACAGTGACAAAACAGGAACTGGTGACACGGAGCGGAACTGTCATGTTAACTCGATAACTGTGGAACAGATAACCAATCACCGTGATAATTTTTTGTTGTAGGATGTTTTTTCTTAACAAATTTACGTTTTTTTAATTTACATAAATTCAACGTAAATTAACAAATTTATATGTTGACTACAAACTTTTTAATAGTTTTTTTAAGTAAGTTTCTGCACGTCTCCCTAGTCCACCTCGTATTTCATTTTGCAAAAAACCTTATTTTGCTTATTTTTACAAAGAAATTGTACACTGAAAACACAGTGCAATAATCCCTGAGCCCCCCACCATGGTTAAAGAATCCTTTTGGTAGTCAATTATTCTTCATCAGGAAGTGCGGGTGAAGAGCGTTGATTGTAAAATTAGCAGAATGAGTTTGTCTTCTTTGGCCTCTCCCCTTCTGTTTTATTGAGATTACAGTAGTAATATATTCTCTCGGAGTGGAGTGAGGAATGGCGAAGGAACATCGGCCCGTGCAAAAACAAGTTCAAGATCACACCCGGCGTTGTTACGTGGGCGCGCAACAATGCCCCTGCGACCTTGGACGGCGCGTGTGTGCGAGTGCGCGTGTGAGTGCGGCCGCGCCGTCAGCTGATTGACACTGCGCCCCGCCCGCGCTGCGCCGTCCGTCCTGCGAAACAGCTGTGAGAAACACAATTTCTCAAACTATTGGTGATTGATAAATAACTCTAACGTTGTAGTAGAATATTCCTGTTTACGTAGAAGGCGAAAGTACAACTCCTCATTGAACTAAGCTTTTCTTGTTTAGTTTAACCTACATTTTCTGTTATTATAGTTGAAGAACTGTCTTACAAAACTTGACAGGCAAAATGGCACGGTTAAAAAAACCTTTTACATTTGGGCAACAAATATTGCATTGTGGTTTAAAACAGGTAGAAGATCCTTGTTTGGGTTGAAGACGAAGAAAATGCGATTCCTATTTCTACTGAACTTTTCTGTTATCAGGAATGAACTTGTTTTCGCACAGATAAACGAGTTAACTTTAATGTAATGTACGCGCGAAATAACTCTTTAAAAAATAATTTTGATTTACATTTTGCCAGCTATTGTGATGAAGTAAATTGATTTTGTATGAACTGGTTATTTATTTAATGAATTATTATTATTCAATAATTTTTAATTGTAGCCTGAGGAATACGTTTTTTATTGTGATATAATCAGCAATTAAAATTATAGCTCAATAACAATCAAATTTATTGATATGGTAATTAAGAAGGTGATGCTTACCAATTGGTACTAGGAAAACAGTTAGTGTTATTCTGTCATTATTTTGCAGATGAAAATAAATCTGATGAAAGGATTTGGTTTTCTGAGAACAGTAACTCCTTCTTTATCAATAATTCAATCGTCTACATCACCCGAATTGGAAACTGTATAATTCCATTGTTCTCAGTTGTTGCCATTGGATATACCGAAGTGATATTCTTACATCTCAGCTCATTCATTAAAATCCTAATAATTAATGTTTTCCTCACTCCAGCGCTCCAGCGATAGTTCCGCAAAAGCACTTTTAAGTGCTTACTCATTTCAGTAAACAATTGAGGGTAATGAATGAACTGAGGCGATTGCCGATTAAAGGGGGGGGAGGGAGATATTGGGGGGGGGAGGTGAGAAGGAGGGAGATATTGGGGGGCGATAATGAATTGGTCCTTGAGTTGTGACCGTTTACATCAAGGCACTCGTTAGCGGCGGTTATTAATGGAGGAACCGATCAGCTAAAACATAATTACACCGTTTTAAATTATCGGCTTGCCCTTTTGAAAGGGGATACGTTGTACCTCTTTATTTGTGTAAAAACCTCGCGTGATAATTTGTTTGATAACTGTTAATACCTCCCGTTTTAGGTGACTAAAGTCCTTCAGTAAAACGCTTTTTGTTACATTTTAACTACAGTACAACGTGTTCCAATAGTATTACAAGGAAACAAGGCCAAAAGCGATGTTTCCCAGAAAAAAACAGTTCCGTCTAAATATGGCTATTTTCCCCGATACTTTACAAATTTGAAAAATTTTCTCTCACATTTTGCTTTTGCTAGCCTGACAAAACCAGAGGGCCGCTGAAGGCCTAGATAGCTTGTTACCTCCAGTAATAGATTATAACCTTTTTGGTGTTATATCCTTTTTGATGATTAGAAGATGATTTATTTGGAAAATACAAAATATTCCTGTTATAAGTGAAGCGCGTTTAGTTTTATAACCAGTCATCAAAGTGTTTAAACTAAACAGTAATTTTCTTGATTAAATAATACATTTTATAGAAAAATTAACTTAAATTCACAATGAAAAAAACTATGGTTTCCTTTTAGTCTTAAGCCTTTCAGTGCAAACATTTTGTTAGCATAACAAGTTTCTCTCAGTAAACAAGCCAGACACACTGAGGCATTGCAAAACTTGTTAAATGAAACTGAGAACTTCCTTACGCCCTTTCTGCAATTGTTCTTTCACCTGTTCAAACATCTTTTGCCTGTGTTCGCTGTCGTGAATTATGTTTTATTGAGGCATTCAGATAATTATTAGAGGAAATCAATTTATAACTATTAACTATATTAGGTTGCTTTTCTTAGGACAAAATCGTCGAATGTTTCGTAACATGTTTTTTTCAAACCAGCTTCCTTTTTTTACTTTGTGATGTGGGAAGTTCCAAATTATCATCTTGTTATCCCATAATGTCGATTGCAGCAGGTGGTGGACGATCAAATAACCGCATATTTGTTACTTGTATATCTATGTATGCATGGTTACAACTATAGGCTTCAGTTTTTCGTAGACTCAGCTATTGTTTGACCCAGTTGTTTTTAAGGATTTTACAAATGCGTCTAGCATTTGCTAAGAGTTTTTAATCGCACAACGTTTTGAGCAACAGCTAATATAAGACTTGAAGTTGTTTGCTATGTAAGTTTTATTTACCGCACTCCGCCCATCAAGACATTAACCACACAAGGGGGCACAAGGGAACAAGGGCGTAAGGGGGCGTATTCAGGTAGGCTGGCGGGGGGGGGGGGGGTAAGCTAAATAAATGAAAAAACATAATGATGTTTCATGGAATGTGTACGCATTACCAAGGCTATTCAGATGACAAAATATTATATAAATATGTATTTGTTGTACTCTTTTTAACATTTAATGCAGTCTCCTTGTTTTTTCCGTAAAATGTAAAAAAAAGATCAGTAGAACAGAGATATCGTCCGAGTCAGATAAATTGGCCCAAGCCCAGGCCGACCGTAACCCTGATGCAAAAGCAACAAGTCTGATGGACGGACTGGGCCAAGTCACTTGTCTCGACCTGTATAGGCCGATTCAAATTATAAGGCCCAGTCCGTCTGTAAGACTAATGTTAATTTTAGCATTGGGCTTATGGACGGCGTGGGCCTTGTGTTTTGATTCGAACTGTACTACACTTGTACTCTCGCACCTTGACCTCATAGAGAGAGCTAGTGGCTTGTTCGGGTTTGTCAGTTTCGCCATCAAAGTTTATAGTCGGTTAACGAGTCGTTGTAACGGTAACGGGAGTCGTTCAAGGACCATTCATTATAGAGCGTCGTTACCCGCTTCCGGCCCGGCATCTCCGCGCTCCAACATTTACAGGTCGCTTCGCATAACGTGGCCGTTCGTAAGCTCTATGTTAAATTTGCACGTCTTGGCGATGATCATTTTCGTTGTTTTGAAACAGTTATTGCTTTCAAAGAGTTTCGAAGTTGTATTAAATGTCATATTTTCAGACACTTGTAAGGAGAATTGGACTGAGTAAAATTCTTAGTCGTTGTGTACCAAAGACTTGATACCCACATAGATAATTTTCCGTCCTTTGCACTTCTTCCCTTTTTCTCTTCTCCCTCTTTCTCCTTATATTACAGTATTACAGTATTATATATTTCCACATATTAATATTTCTAGTATTAATATGTGGAAATATATTATTACATATGTTTGTAATAATATGTTTCCTTCAACTACTTATATTATTACTAACATTTTTCGTTCTGATGGTTTATTGACATAGTGATTAAGTTAGGCGGATAAAGCACGCTGTTTAACAAATTACAAGAAGGGAATTTTAACTTTCTTTGCACTCTTTCAGCTGTTTCTTGGAATTTCGTATTCCATGTTGAATCTTATTGACGAATACGAAACTCAAACGGTTGCCTGTGGCTCGTCCCTTTAACTCTAACTTTCATAAATTTTATTTCCTGCAAATCTTCACGCCGACCTCTTAACAATGACACCCAAATTAGAAATCGGTTCAGAACTGTAGTAGGAGTCTTGATCACGAAAAAGCCAGCGTATATAAGTATATAGAATAGATTTAGATTTATTTATACATTGCAAAAATTTTTTCACCTGTTTAACCAATGGTAGAAACTAAAATCGGGAGGATTTGAAGTACAGGTTTATTAAATATAAGTTGTAATAAAAATACCCGAACACTCGCCGTCAGCAAGGTGTCTCGTGAGATTCCTCGGGTCAGGAATCCCCGTGACTCACCAACGCGATCGATGAAAGCCGAGTTGAACATCGGCTTATCTTAGTCATATTCTCTTTGAAGTGATGACTCATAGAAATATTTGTTTTTCGCTTATGCTGATATACCACCGTTACCACGGGAACCTTAACGAGTTAAACTCAACGCACCTGTGATAAATTTCACTATATGAAATTCGGTCAAAACTAATGCATGCAATGATAATTTATACAATTCGTGTTTGCCTACTATCGTGATCACAAAATTGAGGCGGACGGCAACAACTGCAAACTTTTCAAATCGCCTGCTATTTCCTTAAAGTCTAATAATGGGTGTTGCCCGACTTCAGGTTGTCTTCATTAAATCTTCAATTGAATTATTTATTCTTTCTTTCTGGACCTTCACCTAACCGTGTGCTCGAAGGTACGCTATAATCCGTCAGGTGCCTCAGTTGTTAAAATTGAGTTATAGAAGGCATACATCATACTACAGTTAGCGCAAGAAAATACCGACCAGTGCAAGAACTTTGACGCATCGGGGTGTGGGGAGGGAGGGTAAGTCTACTCCCCTACTCAAGCCCCGGCCTTTATTGCTGCGTCGTAGCTGTAAATAAGTGAACTAATTTTCAAAACGAAGTAAAATTCAGTTTTCAAAATACTATATTGAAGGTTATGGTTTGAGGTTTTGCTTACCTAAGTTTTATCGTTTTATACTTGTAATTTTAGCTATAAAATTCTAAATATACGTTGTATCCTACACATTTGTTATTAATAAGAGTTTAAACTCATGATGTCTTATAGAGTTTTAATAAATAAATATTTTTTCCAGAAGTAAACAAATACTGTTTATTTTCTTTGATCGATGACAGTTTAAGGTTCAGGTTTAAGAGTCACTATCCAGCGGATATTAACCCATTGACCTACCATTTTTTATATTTCTTAATTTTTATTTGTAATATGTTTATTTTGTCTGTATTTGGTCTAATATTTTAGTTATGACCATTTTGATTGTCCATTTAAAATCCATTTAAATTTAAAAAACGTGTCCTCCTCCTCTACACAAGGGTAAAAATAAGCAAAACAGTTGTCCACTGCAATTCCTATTAAACCTACAATTGCCGTCAACGTCCACCCAAGCCGGTCACCGTTTATTTTAGGTGGGCCCTCCCACAAACTTAGCCATAATATTGCAAGCCTAATAAGGATTGCTCATGGTGCGGGAATCGAACCCGTGCCGCGGCGTATGTCCTAAACATTTGCTCGTCAGTCAATGATTTAGACCACACGGCCGCGCAGTACCGTCCAACCAGTGCTCGTTTTAGTCTCAAAGTCTACGGCTCTGGCAGCGATTCACTGAACCGCTTGAGCAGCCGGCCTAGTGGCAAATCAGTGTACTAATAGGCCAAGCCGTCAGTAACAGCACCCGCACGACCGGCGACGAGACTACTTTGTCAAAGTAGGCGAATGGGTTAAAAACACTTCAAGAACAACAAGAGGCATTTTGATCGTCCTTTGGGAAACCAAACAGGTAGAAAAAAACACATTGCTGCAGCCAATCTCATGCGTATATTTTGGAATCGTCTATCCATCTCTCTGCTCTCTCGAAACATTTATATTCCACCTCCTGGCACACGAACATTAAATGGTCGGGATTTTCATGCGCGAACTATAAAACAATTAACACTGCCAAACACTCCTTTGTGTTACCCGCACCTGCCGGATGCACAGCGAGTATTCTTTGTGTTGTCACAATCTATTATCGCGTGCCCCTCGCCCAGCTGACGGGCCGATAGCGGCCGATAACGGCGGCCTTGACCCCGCGGTCACGTGACCTTCGGGCGGGTCACGAGCCGCACACCGCGGCCGGCGAGGCGAGTGTAGCGAGTATAGCGACTGCACGACCGAGGCAACGATCCCTGCTCGCCCTTGCACGCCCAAGGCCGTGGCGGACTGGGGAAACCATTGTGGTCTTTGGGAATTTGATTTGTGCAAGTTATTGGCATGGTTAACTTTGAATTTGGTGTCCGTTTCCGCAAATATCTATCTATTTTCGAATGAATTTCCAGAATTGTCGGGCTGCGATCAATTTCAGGTATTAATACGTTGTAATCACAGTGAGTGGAGTGAAACTCGTTTAATACGGGTTGAGTGAAACCGGTTGGAAACCACAGATTAAAAAGTAATCGCTTCTTCTTCTGAGGTTTCATTAAAAAAATATACAAGAATTGCTAATATAGTGCAATCGATACACTTAGAAAGTTTTTTATATGTCTTCATATAGCACTCTTTTGCAACAAAAAATGTGGATTATTCTGGGTTGAATGTTGAGAATTCGGATATGACTATGCAATTCAGTTAGTGTTATCTGGCGATATTACTGTGTGGATCCAAGCAAGAGACTTAAGCCGTTCACTTTCAGTGAGGGACAGTAAATATTCCGCTATACTGTAAGGGTTTACGTAGAAAAATAGTAGTATACGCTATTCTATGTGTAAATTTAAAGCTTATTGTAACTGTACAAATTTTAAATCTAGACGAACCACGTAATATACCCCGACAGAAGACGGATGGCCGCTAGGAGATAAGGCGATCTCGTTAGTATACAATGATACGTTTCCATCTTTGAAGGGCCGCCTAATCTCCTAGGGGCCATCTGTCCACGGCTAGAGTTTAGTTCGGATACAAATTTTGGAATTAATCACGACGTTTCCTGAACTGAAATGCCTGAGGTGTGATGGTCATCCTTCTGGGAATGAGTAGGTGAGAACGGCGGATGGCGTCACGGACCCTGGCCACGGTGGAGCCACCTGAGATAAAATCACAAGTTATTGTAACCTGTGGAACTCAGTCATTCGTGGTCAACGTCGTGATTTTTACGTTTTTGTTGAAAGTAATTGAGTCGTCATGGTGGAGGAGAAAAAGGGCTGCTTTCAAAACTCTTAAGGGCTGAGTTCACCAAACTTTACCACCGTTAAGGCTCGGTTAATTTAATTTTATATGCTGTTTAATACTATTTTCCTACCTTTAACGAACGGTATATTATGGTGAAATCAGGCCTAATAACAATTGTTATAGTACAGTTTGAAAGTCCATTAAATTTTTTTCATCTGTTGTATTCACGCAGTAAAATTTGTAATAATTGTTATAGTGCAGGTGGAAGGTCCGTTAAATGTATTTTTCGTCTGTTGTATGCACGCGTCAGGTTAACATGTTTTTAATCATCACGTCTACATGATGGATGTGCTTCTCTTGCATCTCACACTTTGCAGGAGAAATATTGAGGAAAGGTTATTTTCTATGAAAGCAATATTGCAGCTCAGGACACCCATCAAAAGCACGTTCAAACGTGAAAAATATGTATCGTAAATGTATTAATTTTGCTTTTTTACCTGAGGTTGAAGTATGATTCCATGTCGTAAATTGTTAATAAGACATAAGTTTAATAAATGTATATGATACATGCACTAGTAATACGTGAGGCATCATTCCCTCAAGGTTCTTGAATAGCGTTTATATTTTCAACATTCTTAGACGAGGTTTTTTTAAAATCGTGCGCCAATCTATACGACATGCACACTCTAAAATTTTCACGCTGGATTATTTCCAAAACTCAGTGCACTAAAGAGCTCTCGCCGAAGTATTTTGAGTATCCCAGGGAATCCCGTTCACGTGTCATGTGAAAGGAGGTTTACAGAACTTGTTAAATGTGTTAATGAATTCCTCATCCCATCCCGTTGATTCCCTGCCCTTTTTAGTGTGACGGATGTATTCTTTGATGTATTACTTTTAAGAAATATCTCAAGGATATAATGTGAGAAACGCCCAAGAATTTCAATGATGAAACAGAACCGATTTAAGTATTGTCGCAAGTTAAAATTTGTATCCATCACCTGAAAAAATCCTTGTTTGGAAATATTTACAGTACATAAAAAATGTTTGTTTTGTGTCTTATAATGTCTGATATTTTAATAATCGAATTATTTTGTCTCTGTTTCAGGTATAGACTGGAACTCTTCTTTAACTTGTAAGTTTAATTGATTTTTTAACAAGCTGCATTGAATAAATATTTTACAATTCTAGACACTCTTGAATAGTGTTAGACTCTATAATTTTATTCGGCAACTTAAGGAATGAAAATTTAATTTTTGTATCTGGTAAATTTAAAGAAATCTTAGATAGTCCCTGACATTGAACTTTAAATTTGAGCCCTCTCCCATCATCCTGCGACTTTTAAATCGCTCACAATTATATTTCAAAATTTCGTTACGTAATGTAATAATCAATCCATTTTCCTGACGACACGTAAAGATAATAAAATTACCTTTTCAAAATGACATGTTGCAAAATTCAATAACTGTACCATTTGGCCGTCATGACCTACCGCGAAGAATCAGTTAAAGTAAAATATTAACATCCAAAAGTTGACATTCAGTAGTGAAGAGAACAGTGCATGTTGTGTGGAACTCGTTTACAGGGGGGGAGGTAAATGAGTTACCCTCTCTTTGTTTCCCCTTTTCTCTCACCCTCACTCATATCAATCATTCTACCTTACTCAAACCCTGTTCTTAATTGCATTCTAACCTCTGCTGAATTCATAAATAAAATTGATTTTTTTTACCAAAGTTTACCATAAAACTTAATAAATGTCACGTTTTTCTTCCCGAGTTCCAAGAATAAAAAAAATCACCAACGATAAATTCAGCTCGGTTCAGCTTACGGTTGCTTCACCCATTAGTGTGCGTCTGTCTGCGTCTGCTGTTTGGTATGGCGAGCAAACGACTTAATATGTTTAGCGACAAAGTGATACATATTAAACATATTGTATTGATGTTTCTGTTTTTATATTAAAGAATCAACATTGAACACAGGTGCACTCCGGTTATTTTGATCAAAACTGCCAGTTAATGTTTGCCAAAATAATAATTAGTCTGCTGGAAAAATAAAATTGGCGAGCTCCACAAACAACAAACGTTACAGCCGTCAACCTTGCTTGGATAGAAATTCATCATGATTAAAACAATCAAGTGCAGTAAATGACGACAGCAATTCCCCTCTCTACTTGGCGTGCCTCGTTTACCGAGATCACTGCTTGCGACCTTGTTTCTTAAGTTATTTTATGGTTTGGCTCCACCGACTGTTGGGTCTTCTCTAGTTTGATGCATCAACTTAGGATCTCCTTAACAAATTTTAATCTTATAAATAACTAAATCACTAATGTTTTGTCTCACAGTTAATTACAGTAAAATGACTAAAATGCACCAAAGTTTTACTGTGGTCCGTGCGAGTTTTAATTTGAAGCTGAATTGATTACAGGAAGGCTCTGTTTTATCCTAAAAATGTCTTCACAAGGGTTATGTATACCAAATAAGACGTAAAACCCTCCATTAATGTGAGCTGTGGTTTTGTACCTGACAAATTAAATTTTTTCCCGACTTTTTTGTTGATTTGGAAATTTTAGCAAAATGTGAAGCTATGCTGATCACACAGATTATCTCATTCGTAACACACTACGTACTTGTGGTCGATTGTACTTGCATCACGTTCTTTTGTAATGACAAATTAAGTACACCTCGTAACAAACAAGCTGAAGCTTGCAAGTATTTATAAACAAAGTCGGTTTTGAACAGAAGTTTTGGGTTTGTGGAAGCAACAAAAAACATTGTTTCATTAATTAATCAAAAATTCATTTAAATATGTCACATTTAGTCCTTTCAAACAAGAACTGCAGTTGAACAGCTTTTGTTTGTAAACATCCAAGCCTCAACATGTTCCTCTACAATCAGCAATTACATAAAAATAATAGTATTTTTACACCACCAAATAATTGCGTATTACCCATTCGACCTTGGCGTTATCGCACTACCATTCACATTTCCCAACGGTCACGGTCCGATTTCTTCTTCAACGTTAAAATAGACTCCTGCTATCCGGACCGCTCGGGACCAATGCCTGTCCGGAAAACGGGATTTCCGGTTAAACCTACGTTTCCTAAAAGTAGTATTATTAAATCCTAACATTGAAAATTTCATATTTTACAATATTTGTCTGTTATATACTTCCCAAGGAAATCATCCGTCGATATCGTCCCTCGATCATTCAAAAACTAACTCATTTTACTCAAATTAAAGAGATTTAGTTCTTATTCTTTTTTATGGTATTCTCTCACGTCATTCCTGATCTCAAATATTTTTCTACAGGAATCGTCGATGGATTACTGACCTTTCCTGCCGATCACGTCCGGTTAAGCCTATGTTTCGATGAAAATTGGCGGTTAAAAAGATGTTATCTGCACCGAGAGTAGTCCGGTTAAACCGATGCCCGGTTAAAAGGTGTCCGTATAAGAAGGGGTACACCGTAATATACGTGGTTCCCGATAGCCTACTCCACGTGGGCAGTATCCGCAGTTATTTATAGGCTTCCCAGCGGAGTTATTTCCTCAGTTTACGACTGATCTGCTGCGTTGGAGCTGTAAATGCGTCTCATTACGCGGCCCGCTGTTATTGTTTGGGTGTTTATGTGCGGCTTTATCCAAGTTGGAATTGTTAACGGATATTGCAAATTAAAACTCAGTGACGTTTTATTATCTATATTTTTTTCTGAAGAATTGTAGAGGTTTTCACTCAGTGTGGCGCTATAAAACGCGTTTGTTGACCATACTAATCTTAAATTAATTATAGATAAACAGCGTTGTGCTTTTATACATTTTGCACTCAAATGTTTCATTGATGATATTTTGAAGTTTTGTTCTACAGTAACGCCCATCAAAAATGGTTGGGTTGTTAAACTAATCGCGTTTCAAAGGGACGATATTTATTTCGTTCAGTGCGAATCAGTTGCCAATCGCCCCCCCCCCTCCTTTCTCTCCCCGCCACCCTCGGCCGCTCCAAACATCCTCCCCCTCCCCATAATATTTCATACATATTCACGGCTTGTTTACTGCTCCAATCACTTTGAACGGTAGTATAATTAGCCTTAGTCATTCCGGAAGTATGCTGAGTTTCTTAGTAATTACGAACACTCCCGCCGTTATGGCTTATCGAGTAAAAGAGGAGTGCAACAGTAATTGATACGCTTGTATGATTCGAATAAAGTTGCGCGTTTCCCGTTTGAAAATCCTAAGGCTATAAATGAATATACGGTATCTACGTTCTTTATGCCTCGCACAACTACGGTAATTCCTTGTACTTAGTTCGTATGACTACAACTATTTGTATTGTAATATACTATTTAGAGGATTGCGCGATTGTTGAAAACTTCTTAAAACACTTGTGATGATCTTCTGGGTCAACTTTATTTTTAGAGTTACTAAATCTTCTAAAAGTTTCAAGAATTGTTTGAAAGGACAATAACACCACAACTCCTGAGCTGTTGTGAGGCAATTGTTTGTTTTACTGATACAGGTTCACCTCCTCATTGTGTTCGCTCTAGTTTTTCTTTCTCTATTTTATTAACCAAACAAGACAATAAGACAAAGATTATTTCTAAGGTCAGTGTTTGATCCTTTACGAGGGGTTTCCTAGCTAAGTTTAAATAACTGTGATATAAAAACAACTATGTGATATAAAGAATGATTGATTTGTTGCAACCATTGATAATTAAATTTTTTTTTATTTATAGCTTTTAGTTATTTGAAAATTGAGTCAACTTAAAATTTAAATAGGTCTAAAATTCAACTCTTTAATCTTCTATTTTGTTCTCACTATTAATTGTACATATGTTTATATTTATAGTAGGCTTAGAGTATTTTCTATTTGAATTGTAATGATCAGTGATGTAAATCCAATTTTAAAAACTGTAATCACCTACAGTAATCATTAGCTGTATTTTATAATAATTCCACAAATTAAACTTGTTTTTTATATATTTTATAAAAATAAATTCTATTGTTAAATACTGTATAAGCCGTCGTGTTTAGGGTACCTCTTGACAGCAATCTTGGTGGGAAGGTAGCCATAGAGTTGACCTATGTTCTCTAGAAGAACATAGCCGTAGAGTTGACATCTTCATCTCAATGTCTGTGGAAATCTAGACGTAGCGTCGACTCCTTAATGCCATCTCTGTTATAACCTAGCCATTGAGTTGACATTTTCACAATCACCTCTGTGGAAAGCTGGACGTAGAATTGACCACCGCCATCTCTGTGGGTAGCTAGACGTAGAGTTGATCTCTTCACCGCCATATCTGTCGGAAGCTAGACGTAGAGTTGACCTCTTCACCGCCATCTCTGTGGGAAGCTAGACGAGCTATTTATATTTCTTCTGTCGGTCGCGCTGTTTCCAGCTATTTATGACGCCAGTTATAGCCTCGGCTGTAAATTCCTGTTGTGGCGATTTTAACGATTCTACATTGAATAATAATAAAACCTTGGCGTAAATATTTTTTATTTTTAAATCGTTTCTCCATTTACCGTATTATGTATACTGTTAACGTTTGCTTTATATACGGTATTCAGCTTGTATTCGTATATGCTGTATACACAGCCAGTAAACTTACTGTATATTAAGTATTCAGCGAATTTACAACGCTTACACTGACTGTGTTTGTTGAAGAGGGCGCGGTGAAGATCGATCGTCTAGTTTCTCTAAAAGCCCTCTGTCTTACTCTGAGCTCTGACACAGTTTCCAAGTAAACTTCCCTTCTTTTCCCTTTTGGAAGTCATTTTAAGAATTTTGTGGCAATTTAAATCACACCTTTGCGTTATTGAGTTTTATTTGTTCTTGCAAATGGTCTTTGTTTTATTAAGTGGATTCTTGGTTCAGAATAACTGGCATCTCGCAGCATTACGTCCAGGAGGTCAAGGGCCCATGCTCAGAGCACATTTTGAAGATTTTACCACTTTTCCACAAATGTGTTACAAAATACCTCTCCTTGAATGAAATTACCGATTGGCTTTAAATCTGCGGACATAATTTTTGGTAACCGTATTTGTGATCATCATTAACCTAAACCACTTATTTATTATTTCTATCTTATTAGTACCATTCTGAATACATCATAGAATTTTTTTCTGCTTTCAAGGAATGTAATTCCAAAAACGTTCAATACTGTACGGCAGTTTTCAAAAAATCTATTTTTTTTTGTTTTATAACGTCGCTTACCGCCGTTGTTCTTAACAAATGTTTGAAATTATTTCATTATTAAAAAGTCTTTTTTATCAGCTATTATTCTCATTGTTTTTTTTGTATTTATTGGCAGTACTATTTGATCTACTTGAAAACAGAATTAGGAGGAAAAGAAGGAACATACTTGTTTAAATTTAACATGTCGGATGTATAAACAATTTTAATGTAAACGTCTATCAAAACTGTGTAACATTGAATTCATAGTAATGTTTGCATTACAATTAATTTTTATTATTATTGCTGGTTCCGGAACAAATACAAAATCCTCCCCACCAGTTTGAAGATATTGTATGTAACAATTGATTTGATTTTGAACATAGTTGAACAACTAAGCCGAAACTTATTGGTCTGGTGAGTTTGGAATTGACAAGAGAGAGGTTGTCGATCGATGACACCGCGCCAGGTGGACAGTCGATCCTCCCTGATTTGACCCTTTGTGTTTCATTCTTGTCCAACCAACTGTTGTATTTGATTAGTTGCATTCCATTCTCGGTAATATAATGTACGTAGTTTTATTTCGTCACGATGCAGTGTATAATGTATTCATAACACGAGCTTTCGTTAGTTTTGAAAGAATAAACGAAAGATTTAAATACAACGGCTTACTCGTATGATTGTTACAGGACTTAAGCCTTGGATAACATTAATCAAGCGATTTAGCAGTTTCGTCGCTACATACGCTCATTGACTCTCTTTATATTCGCTATTCATCGAAGGGTTCCAAATGAGGAGTAACGTTTGATACAACATTTTGTCAGTACTGTATGACTGTTTATCATCGTTTAGGGTTCATTAAAACACCTAACAATTTAGTCAGACCTCTTTTAATGACTGGAAACATTTTTAGCGGGAGAAAATTTAACAATGTGTGATTGTGAAAGTGAAATAAGCCCTACACTCATCGGATGCTATTTTGAACGTCTTGTAAGAGCCTAAAATATTGTTAAAAGTCTTACTGAAAACTACAACTATCGTAATTTCAAACTGCTAATATTCACATTCTCACTTTTAATACTTATATATTATTAAGCTCTAACGAAGGATTTCAACTAATATTAAATCTTACCCGCAAACTTATACAATGGAATGTCACTGTTCTTTTTTATAGTTTATCTAACTTTGCTTCAGTTCTATGTTTTATTTCAGTCAAAATCTGAAAAAACCTATGTATATTCTGACAGAACAGATAAAATTGACACGGATTATGATAGAGCAGTTAAGCTTATAGCTATAAATTGTAATTAAAGCGTTTACTCAGCCAGACGGCAGAAGCAGTTTTTACTGATAGTGCAATCTCTTAAAACCGCTGGAAAGGCAGACTGGAAGGAGAGCTTTCTTATATCTGTGTCACAGAGATAAAATAAGTTTAACAGCGCGGAAGAGGACCAAGATCGATATCAGCGCTCCTCCAAAAACTGGACCCCTCCGGGACAGCAGTAAACCGACGGAACTGCTGCAAAACGTTGCTCGCGTTCATCATGCCCAACTATTATGTGTACTGGTTACAGAACAAGCACCTTTCGATTAATAAAGTTTAGAAATAACAATGAGAACGTAATTTAGTTGAAAAAATTTACTTCTGGAGGTGTTGTATCCGTTGATAATTACTTCAGTAAAGAGTTGGATGAGTAAAGGAAGCAGTTAATTTAGCATTTATTATAAAGTAACACAGTAAGTAATTTAATATGTCTAAGGTTGAAATTAGTGCAGAAATCAATAAATCGAATTGAGGTTTGCTTTTATGGTTTTTACTGCATTTTATCATCAGCTTACAAACATTTTTAGTTTCGGGATATTTTAGAGTTTTTTTTAGCGAATTTCCTTAAAGGAATAAGCTATTACGGTAGTACTCATGGTAAGACCTAAGCCCGAGACCATGTTAACTTTTCATTTTGGGGTCCCCAGAAGCAAAAAACACCATTCGTTCGAATTTATATATCTATATATATATATATATATATATATATATATATATATATATATATATATATATATATATATAATATATATGTCTGTTAACACGAATAGCGGCCGTAAATATGGTCCGATCTTAATGAAATTTGGTTCAGACGTGTAAAGTGGTAATCACTCGGACGAGTTCGTGAACCAGCCCAATCGGACCACCGGAAGGGGGGGTAAAGGGGGATAAACTCCCCCAAAAATTGGTTTATTGAGTTTTTCACATAGAAAAATAAAATTTATCAAATTTCTGTTGGTACCATTGAATTCAGCTCAAAAAAACAAACAATTTAGTATTTTGAATTACTGCTCTATGTCCATTGGTTACCGAGATATTGAAAGTGGTAAACACAGTACGTTGTCTCAATGTTAACCTTATGGGAAATAAGTAAAATTCTATATTTCGCTTATTTCTCAACATATCTTGATAAAACTTGGTAAATGGCTTCTTCTAGTTCAGATCTACTAAATATTGAATTAAAACCAACCAGTTTAAACATACCTGTAGCAGCAAACCTGCATACTCATTCCCCATTATTCTTATGGAGCTTACAAAAACATGTCAAATCTCGCTATGTTGGATTGAAATATGTTGTTTTGCACTTGAAATTCGCTGAGTATGCAGGTCTGCTGCAACGGGGGTATTTATATATATGGAAGTGTCCCAAGAGCACAATTTCCTTAAATAAATAAAATCGAATCGAGATTCGCTTTAAGGGGTTTACTATATTTTATCATCAGCTTACGAAGTTTTATAGGTGCAGTATAGATTTAGAGTTGTTTACACATTGGCAAACTGTCCCAAGAGTAACATTTTTTTTTACAAGGGCATTTTTCAATTGCTCCTGTTCAGAGTACTGTATAATTAAAATATCTTTTGTTAAAATAAACATTGTAATCATAATCTGTCGCATAACAAACACAAAAATACACAGAAAGGAATGAAACTTTATTTTAAATTTCACATTTAATGAATTACTTTTCAGTCGTTTCTTGGCAGTAAAATCTGTGTGGGGAGTGCGATGATGACTTCCGGCTCCGGTCGTTGCTAAATAGCTGCTCGACCCTAGGTGGATTACTGTATATGGTACGTAACATGCGTGTTGAATATCTCATTGTACTCAGTCGTGCTTTTTACGTAGTAAACGAGTATTTTTCATGAGTGTTCCAATTAATTAATTTTAAATTACAATATTATTACTGTTAAAATTACAATAATCATTTACGATTCATTGTACCACTTATTCATGCATTGTGCATGCTTCAGTTCTGTCCCCGTGGTTACCCCCTCGTGTTATATATTACTGAAGAAGGAGGAAATGCTGCAATGGTCTTAATGGTAATTTCAACCTTAAGGCTCAAGGTTAATTTTGATGTCAAAGGAAATTTTTATATTTTGATTGTTAAAATTGGTAATTTTTAATTCAATAAATAATTTATTTTCCACCCAGTGTTTGTAATAAAAAATATTTTGCCCTACAGCCATATGTACACACAGCTCGGTATATTCCTCAAAATCTGCCTAATAATTAATTAATAATAAATTACTTTAAAATAATTTAAACTATTTTCGCTTTTACTAAGCTTAGCAAGAAAAAGTTGTACATGTCGATCATGTAATTAAATAATTAAATCTTAAGCTTATTGTAAGGTATTTAATTTTAACCTTACAATTAAATAATATTCACGGTTTGTAAGGGTTTTGTACAATTTTGGAAATGAGGACTTATGTTTAGTAGCGATCAACTGCAGACCGATAAATAAAAATGTTGGAATTTGCTTTAAACTCTTGACAAACCTGACCGCATTAAAAACTCCCCTCAATTTAAACTTTGCTAACAGCAACTGTTCTCGTAGCGCTTGCCACGGTTATGCTTGATCTAAATTAACCCTCTTTACACTATACAACACAAAATTAAAGAATAATATTTATAATTTCCTCTTTTTAATGAAAAAATAATACTGTACATTTTTGTTGTAATAAATCAACTTAATTTGTCTACGAGTTTTCGAAAATGTACTAGATTAGATAAATACAACATTTACATTGTCCTTCATGAATAGTCATATTGATTCTTGACGGTATGTGTTTTTTGTGATGGTTGTTTCAATGTTATTCAAGTTTTGGCTACTCATCACTTTAATTACTAATAGACGGCTGAAGATGGCTTCAGATAAAAAGAAGCCGAAATATACCAATTTAAAACAATTTCTTGTTTTTATTAGTAATTCAAGTGATGAGTAGCCAAAACTTGAATAACATAGTCATATTGAAATAGGCTGTCTTTGTTGTATTTAAATTAAAAACATATTAGCAGTTTTTAAGGATATTCATCACATATTTAGTTCGTTTTTAGAAGGCTTAAATGTGTATGTACAAGTTTCCACTTTTTAACCTTTCCTACACCAAGTAAGGGCCAGAACATGTTTGAAGAAATGAAAATAACTGTTTAAGCAACCATTCTTTATGTTAAAAATGTACACTCATTTATTGTGTTTTAATTCATTATAATTTTGCTGTCAATTTGCATTACATTGATTAAATTATCTCCGTCAATGTATTTTACTGAAGTAAATATTGAGAGTAGGGTAATTTCCCGTTTTAAATTCGCAGTGTTTGTTTTTGTCGACGTATCACTCGACAAGGTTTTGTTGATAAACATGGCGCAACCGTTATGATCCTCTGAATATTTCATTTTATGTCCCACATTTCCGGAACAGACCTTAGCTATTACCTAATATTGCTTCTGGGAAATAAATGTGGTTTGTCATGTGTACTGTGATCAAATATTATGTTCGACCTTTGGTTATGATTTCTGATGATATTTTTATCACATTAATACAATTTCAGAATTTACGTGCTTCTTATTAAAATAATTATTTTCGCACTTAATTATTCGATTAAGTTCGAATTTCTTAAGTGTGATCATAATTATAATTATGATCACAAAAATGATTATGTATACAAAAAAAATATGTATACAAAAATGAAATCTGTCGTATGTATTTATTTTAACAGTAATTTACGTCAAACCACATAGTCTTGTCCTAACCAGTAGATTGTTTTCCCGTGTTAAAAATACGATTTACAACCTTGTGGAAGAAGAAACGTTTTTGTGGGTCTAATTGCTACGTTGATGTATATTTTTAAGTTTATGTGTCCAGTTGCCTGTTAATATCAACAAATAAATTTAAAAACAGGGTTATGTCTGGAGTCTTAACTTCTGCATGTTGTTCTGCCCTTGTATTCTTGGGCATTTTATGAATGTTAAAAACAAACAGTGAAAAGAAACATGGCAGTAGTAAGTAACCACAGAAAATTCTTGATTACAGTATACACGTATATTATTACAGAATAGGAATATTATTATGATATAGTACAGTATGATATTAAATAGTTGACTGGTATTGTGGTTCTGAATAGTATGAACTACATTATAATTCCACCACGTTTATAAACTTGTTGTAGACGTACGAACATTTGGGAGTTCCCGTGAGCTATGTTTTACATTGACTTATAATTAAATTGGTTATTTCTCAAAATTATTAAGTCATTTCTAAATACATATTTAGGTTCAGGGTGGTGAGGTACCTCAAAGAACTTTAACAGAAAGCAGAAAGGGATTCAGAAAAGGAAAAAGGATATCCAAGAATGGTTCTAGTGAACTATTAATAAGCCTATTATTTACCAAAGTTGGAGGAAAGCAGCAGCTTGGTTGCTGGGTTAGGCTTAGCAGAGGGAGATTCATATCGACCGTGAGCTTCCGGGCGGCCAAACTTGTTTCGTGTCACTTGTACTGTTTCTGACCAACTTTCTCCTTTATTCCTTTTATTTTGAGTTGATCTCTTTGTTTCACTCATTACGATTTCTTCTCTGTCTATTTGTATCAATTATTTTGTCCGTTGGCCGTTTAGAGGGTGTAAATTTTCTTCATTTTGTTACGGGTTTACTATTTCCTGTTCAAGTAAACAACTTTTCCTAAAAACTAGGGAGCAGTTTGATATCCAATAGTAAGTGGTATTTTATTCGTTACAGACATTTAAAGTTTGTTTTGAAATCTAATTTTTTAACTTCCAAAACCAAGTGTAAGCCTTATGTATTCCATAAATGTTAATTCATTTCATATATTGGTTATGTTTTACACGAATGTACGTTTTATATTTGTAAGTCTCATATTAAACCGTTCAAGAAACACTATCTTAAACTGCCAATGCCTTTCAAATTATTTCAAAAGTAAAATCAAACATGTACGCGTCAGTACGGTCAGAATCAAAGGTTATTCCCGCTGCTCTCATTTTATTGACGAACGGCGCAGATTGAATAATTATACACCGTTATGTTCCCTCAATTTGGATTTATTTATATTTTTCTTCATGCTGCATAAAGTTGCGGAACTCGGCAATAATAACTTGTTCTTACGGAAGGAATATCAATCTAACAAGATATTGAACTATTTTACCACACTGTTTGTGGTTTTTTGTGACATCGTAGAAGTACAAAGTTAATTTCGTAGAAGTTTCGCCATGAAGAGACGATATTTGAATGTTATTGTTGACCGCTGCTACTGGTCTGTGTAATGGTAAAGTTTATTTTAGTGCCCCTTTATGAGCGAGTAACATCACAAGAAGAGAACTCTTACCTGAGTAAACTTTAACCTTTTAGGCGACAACCCAGCTATTATCACTATAAAGTCCCACACTTTCACTTTTGTTGTTCAAGAGTACATTTTGTTCATTGGAGGACTTTTACCCACGTCCGAATCCCATCAATAGGGAAGACTTTATAGCAGTCTGTATCATACAATAATAAAAATGCTTTCCAAAAGGAAAAGTGGTTTATAATATTTACTAATATTATAGTTAAAATTTCAGTTAGCTTAAAGTATTTTACTAGTAAAATTAGAGGTTTGCTAAATTGGTTTTAATAAGTTAAAAGCCTTCGACGGGAACGTTTTTTGAAATATTGAGGCGCACTCCAATAAAAATCAAACCAAACACGAAACGTACGAGACAGAGACGATCAAACCCTAAACACCGGTGGCCATACCGCAGCTTGCCTACGATTTGCATCGATCGACCACATTATATTCATTGAAATTCCCGGTATTCCAGTTCCATTTTCTCATCGCGACATCGAGCGTTGGTATGTGTTTAACAATAAATAGATGTAATAAATATACACTGATATGCTACTTTTGAGTCATATAGTAAAACATCTTCACTTTGGATTCCAAAAGTAATTTACATGATTTTAATCTAATACTATATATAAATATTTTGGACATATGCATGTTTGAGCAGGGGTTGTTTACTGTATAATTATTAAACCAAGTGGCAATATTTCAATCTGCAAAGATGTAACATTATTTAGGTATGTTATGACAGTGTGATATATTTCTAAAAGAATCTACAAAATGAATAAATAAAGAGAGTTTGAAAACAAAATTTAAGCATTGTGTGGAGAACTAGACAATGTCAAGAGGCCATTGACCTCTTAAAAAATAAATAAGTAACTAGACTGTGACTGTTTCACAACAAATTAGGAGTCCAGACATATTTTAACGTTCATCATATGTTGCCAGTAGTAAAGTCGAATGTTTAACAGTATATAGGCCGCAGTGATAATTCTTTCAAGGGTATTAAAAAGGTGGTTCTAATGAGTGGTCATGGAATTTAATCAGAAAATATACACAGTGTAGTAAAGAAAGATTGTAATAAACTAGGGTCAGTTTTACTGGCTCCGGATTGTTATTGTGATTGGATAGTTTGGCGTTTTGCAACTAAAAAAGTTAAGGACTCGGCATCCTTGCGCTAGATAAAACTCGTAAAGGACGAAATGGAACAAGGCCTTCTGTGACATTTTGATTGTGTCGGGGATTATGGTTTACTGCGCAGACTTGATTTGTTGGCATTAAAAACTTTTATCTTTTCCGGCGAAAAACAGGCCACATTTTACATTCATAGATTTATGTAATAGAACTTTTATTTTGCTAGGCAATAAATTTTTTATTAAGTTATAATCTGTAAGTAACCGTCAAACCAATGAGCTTGCTGTTGTAGCTAGGTATAGGTCGCGTCAATCGACATCCCATAAGACTAATGTTTATTTTAACATCGGGTTCAAGGACGCCCTGGGCCATGTTATTTGCCTCGTACTTTAAGGCTCCTAGAGATAAATATGAAGCAGCCATGCAAATTAAAAACTGATACAGTTGTACATTTAAATTGATTTATCTTCTCCTAGAAGGTAATGAAACCAGAAAAAATTGCCGTATCGTATTTTATATTTATAATATAACTTAAACGATTTTCTTGTTGCAATACTTATGCTAGATATTGCGATAAGTTGGATAACTTATGCTAAATCTTACTTGTCTCATGTTTGCTTTTCAGTGTAAAAATAGTTATCGTTAACGTATTGAGTCGGAAATCAGTTTCCTTTGCGTACATCTATAATTTTCTGTTGCCGACATTTGTTAAGTTGAATTCTCTGAAATTTTGAAAGCAATTTCTGACATAGACTATTGTCCTCCGATATACGAGGAATTTCATAGTAGTACGAGGAACCTCTTATATCTATTTTCAAACATAGTTGTTGCCAAACCAATTGCATTAAACAAAATACCCCCGTTGCAGCAGACCTGCATACTCAGCGAATTTCAAATGCAAAACAACGTATTTCAAGCAAACATAGCAAGATTTGACATGTTTTGTTAAGCTTCATAAGAATAACATGGGAAATGAGTATGCAGGTTTGCTGCTACAGGTATATTAAAACTGGATGGTTTTAATTCAATATTTAGTAGATCTGAACTAGAAGAAGCCATTTACCAAGTTTTATCAAGATATGTTGAGAAATAAGCGAGATATAGAATTTTACTTATTTCCCATAAGGTTAACATTGGGACAACGTACTGTGTTTACCACTTTCAGTATCTCGGTAACCAATGGGCATAGAGCAGTGATTCAAAATACTAAATTATTTGTTTTTTTGAGCTGAATTCAATGGTGCCCACAAAAATTTGATAAATTTTATTTTTCTATGTAAAAAACTCAAAAAACCCTTTTTTGGGGGGGTTTATCCCCCTTTACCCCCCCTTCCGGTGGTCCGATCGGGCTGGTTCACGAACTCGTCCAATTGATTACCACTTTACATGTCCGTACCAAATTTCATAAAGATCGGACCATTTTTGCGGCCGCTATCGTGCTAACAGACACATATATATATATATATATATATAGATATATATATATATCTATAGATATATATATATATATATAAATTCGAACGAATAGTGTTTTTTGCTTCTGATGGCCCCAAAACGAAAAGTTATAGTGGTCCCGAGCTTAGGTCTTACCATGAGACCTACGGTAATAGCTTCTTCCCTATAGGGGAAATTCGCTAAAACATCCTTAACGGTCTTATAACTTCAAAAATTAATTCTATTAGGTTTAAGTGATTCCCTCCGCAAGCCTGGTCGAAGTCGCCGCTAAAGGAAACAATAATAGTTGCGACCGGCGAGCCGTAAAGACTGCGGAGACCGGAGGTTATTGAGGCAGGGCCCGCGGCGGGCATTGATATCATCCACAACTGCCGTCAACATCGCCGCCCGCTCTGGCCCACTTACCGACCCTTTGTGTTGGAATTATTTACAGAAATCACTAACTTTTGTTGTTTTTTATCGCCTCTAAGTGTACCTATCCTTTTTCCATGATTATAATGTAAAAAAAAAGATTTTAAACCCTAATGTTATTGAAGTCCATTAAATCTTGATTTTACAAAACACTGCGCAAAAAGAATTCTTTGTCTTGACAGGTTGGTTCTGATTTTATCTACAATTGAATTCAAAATGTGAAGGGAGTGTAATGAAAGATATAGCTAAAAAACGAAACGGAGAAAATAAATAGGGCCTCATTGGACAAAGCATGTGTAGAGGTCCCATCACCAAAATTTTAATCTTATTCCATGGTAAACGGACATATAAAACTGGCTTCAAAAACAAAACATAAGGTGTCAGGCTAATTTAATTCCTCATGCCAAAGGCTAATTTAATTATTCCACATGCCAACCTATATTTTTAAAGTTTATTTTAGTATTATTTTATTTTGTCAGTAAAGAAACCTGCTGTTCCATCATTCAGTCTTTAAAACCATTGCAACTACTAAGACCACTCAGATATATTCTTAGTAAATTCTTGAATAGACCCTTAAATTCTCTTGCGTTATAATTCCAGCTGTTTCCAACCCTTTGCGTCGTTTAAAAAAATTACCAATTCTGGTTTGTTGATGTGATCACGGACTATATGTTTTAGCTTGATCTTAACTGGAAAATCATTTCACTTGTAGTTTCTGTCTTGACAGAAAAAAAAAAAACAGAAACTACAATCATCATGAGCACAATGTTCATAAGTCAAGTCTTCAAAGACCGCACAAACTGTATGCTCACAAATTATTAAATTCCATATCAATGTATTAATAGACAAGCACGATGATAGTAATCCCTCTTTTTCAACCTGCGTGTGCAACCTTAATTATTAATTATATATATTAAAGTATTGTCTATATATATAGATCATGTTATTTAAATCCGTTAGACTGTAACATGATGCAATCCTGCGAATGTTGTGAAATTATTTAATATGAATAAAGTTGACCGTCACTTAACTGTCGCGCGATTTATTTAAAACCCCATTACAGTTAACCAATTGACCTGGAGAATATTAATGTTTCACGAGGCTGGTTTCTAGGAATCACAATGTTTAGTCTGACATTAAAATTGATTTGCATCGCGTGTTTCCACTACAGTTTGACCGGCAGTAACATTGAACTTTGAACTTAATTAATAAAATTAATCAAGTAACAATACAAACTGTACAATGCTAGTGGTACAGTTTGTAGTAGGCCTATTACTTTTAATAAATATTACTGTTAATAAATACTGTATTTTAAAAATTTAGCGAAAGATATGTTATCACAGTACTCTATAGGTATTTGCGTTTCTCAATCCGCTTCTAATACTTAAATGGATAAATATTCATTTATCCATTAATTATGTTTAACTTCCATCAATTATGTTGTCCATTATTATCTGTTTAATTATTCGGACATTTCCATTCGGAAATGTCCGAATAATTAAACAGCAATTGCTGATAGGAACCAAACTTTTAGATTTAAAGAAATATTGTTATACATCCAACTTAATATCCTACTCTTGTTCTCTTACTGTATTCAATTCTTTTTGGGGCAACATATAAAACTATGTAAATTCTTTTAATATATTATCAACCAACTGTAAAAGAATAACCCCTAACGAGAAATAAACACCCTATCAGAGAACGCATTCACGATACATTTTTCAACGAACAAAATATCTCATAAATCATAAATATCTCATAGTAAAAAAAGTTCAATAAATAAGTTTTTAGCAGGCCTTAAACACATTTTGTTCAAAATAAATGTATTAATTTATTGAAATAAAAATGTTAGTTTACAAAACAATACAGAAACATGCCATCTTTAATATTAATAAAATTCGTCCAATTAGAGTTGAAGGAATTGGATGGCGAGTTAGCAGCAGTCGCGGTAAGTTGCGGTAAACAAACTTGGCCGCTTGCCAATCACCCGACTTGGATATTCCGCCCACTCCCAGTGTCAAACGAGGCCCCACAACAATGCCGCTCAGTCATTTATAACCCTCTACCACTAAACGTATGAGTCATCTTCCTGTGATTATGATTAGTTTTGTTTGAGTGCGGTTTGTTTTTTTTTTGCTATTTATGCTGTTTACAAAATGCTTATTTTCTACTATCTTAATGATTGTTAAAACACTAATAGTATTTAAGTCTTAAAGTTTGTGAGTGGTTTGGTTGTTTGTCCGAGGCTCCGTCATGCCTAAACCACCAAACCGTTTTCCTGATATTTATTATGAATAGATAGATAAGACCCTCGAGTTAATGTTTTCTGGTTTAATAGGCATTTATTCCCGTCTACATAATATTATAAGTCTGTGAGCTTGTTTTTTTGTTCTATTGCGCCCTACCTAATCAACCGATGGACCCTATATTTAGTAGGTTAATAGATAAAAACCATCCAATAACACAGGCATACTCTCGTTCTAAAAATACCATCGGGCTATTGCTAAAGCTCCATGCCCTGTTGCTAAAGCTCCTATCATCCTAATATAAGTTGTTTCAATGACAACTATTGTTTCTTATTGTAAAAAATGTATGAGACCCGTACGAAGAACGGGTACAGAAGGCAATATATGTACATAACAGTAGATATTGGCCGTAAATTAGCTACACAACTGATTACATTCCACTGAAGATAATTTTTGACCTTCCTCCTGGCAAGTGACCAATTCAAATTTTGGCTTGCGATTTGCCAAAAGTAATATTTTTTAAAATAAAAAAAATATTTTTTGTTAAAAAAATTATTTACAGAATAAATACTCATACAATTGAAATATTTTTAGAGTTACAAATTTAATAAGAAATTTAAATCTCACTCCTTTAGTTGCATAAGAAAATTAATCAACTCAAACTCATAGAGAACCGCCTCACTGCTGATTAATTGTGAGAGTATTATCCAAAATATTACTTATAATAAGCAATAAATAAAATACAAATAGCTTTAAGGGTAAATTTTTATTGTCCTTTATAATATGCAGTCAATATATAAACATATTGACCTTTATATGTTTTTACAGTAAAAGTTGAGTGTTTTTCGCGATTGACACCAATACGAGATGAAATAGTCAATTACCTTTGAAGTTGGGAATTTTTCCATCGCCAAACAATATCTCTTCTGTGTTGGGCGTTCGTAACAGTTAATTATACATTTTCTCAAAACCGGAAAATTCAATCACATTTTGAAACTCTGTCCGGAAGTGTAAATAAGGAACTCGTTTGCATATCGTAACTAGGTCAATTAAAATCAATCTGTGATTAAAAACGATAATAAATTGCAAAACGCTCTTAAAATGCGTCGTGGGAAGTTAGTAACCTTGTAACAAATTTTACTGAGATTTGAAACAAAAATACTTTGGGATTTTAAACTGGTTCTTTACAATCCATTTATGATGAATATTCAGGAATTATTTCATAAATCTTGCAAATCAAAACTACAATATTTCTTTCTCTCGGCTCGCATTTTTACGAGGTGGGGCGTTCCTCATAATGCTCATATTTAGCATTATACGAGATGATTATAGTATTACTGTCGAAAATATTCAATACAGTACCGCATACACTGAAATAAGTATTGGTTAACGTGTTTTAACAATTGTTTACATCACATTCAATCCCCATTCATCTGTTCCAAAAGTCGCTCTTGTCAATTTACAAGAGGAGGGGCAGGGAACCAGGAAGGGATGTCTTATTGCTGCACCAGTCTACCCTTAACCCCCCTTTCCCTTCTGTCACAAGTACCGTATTGTCATAACCGCAATCCCCGCTATAACTTTAACCATCTCAGAAAAACATTCTTAAGCTATATTTGATTTTTAATGTGTTTTCTCTTCACAATCTTGATCTAGCGTTTTTTACCTCACAGATTTAATGTGCGTTTATGTGAATTAACATATTTAATGTATTTATGTGGCAGTTTATACTACATATACTACTATACTGGACTGTTAAGTTTAAGACGCAATCCTTTTATAATTCCTTTTATAACTTTGGATTGCGTTTATACAATTAGTCTTTGGCATCCAATATGTTGATGCCCAATTGAAAGTCTAAGCTCTGCAGTGATTTCTGAACCAATCATCAATATTCCCCTGTCAAATAATAGGGGATAATGCGTAAGTTTGCCGAGTTTCCCTTTCTATTTTGCTATTTGTTACTCTAAAACACCGAGGCCCCAACGACATCCGAGGTGCAATTGTTACATAACACGCAGAAACATTAAGCGTTACTGGCTGAGGAGATAAAATCATAAGACGTTCGGAAGGAGGATTATGTGTCCAGAGTGAGAGAAAGTGAGCTGAGTTATTCTGTCCATTCATTGTCGGCGGGATCAAAGCCGAGACGGTTTGGGGAGTAAAGGCAGAGTCTACCCCTTCCATTAGCCCTCCCCAGCGCTGTAGCGCTACCCCTATCGCTGTCGAATTACTAATCAGGTCCGGCCAGTTGGGCGTCATCAATATTTCGTAGAAACTTGTGATAGGGCGTGATACTGCGTTTATATTAGACATTTATTGGAATATCTAATGACCGTTGTCTCTTAAAAGTTAACGATTTACTCTTCCCGTTGATTCTTGCATTTTACTACAAAATTTGTCAACTCAGGTACTGCTTATCAATACCCATGATGAATCAAATGTTTATAATTTTTGTAATTAAATGTTAATATTTTACCTTATTTACTATAATAATAATTTGATTTTTTGTTTAACATCTTTTATAAATAACTATAACTTTTATTATTTTACCTAAAGAATTAAGGGGGTTTTACCCAAAAGGGTTAACCTTCCACGCTAACCTGAAGATACTGCTGTTATCTGTTCTTTCCCGGCGGTCGTAGAAGTCGTGGATCAACACTACCGCACCGAGAAAGGAACGGATACGTTCCTTTCTCTGTAGACAGAACCATAATCATCGTACAGTATTGACACGACAGTCGACGATGCTTTATGGTTGAATAAAATGACGTGACCCAGTCCGCCCATTAGTCCTACGTTAATTTTAGCAGAGAGAGCCCAGGGCTTACGGGGGTTTGGGTCACGTCATTCGGCGCGACTCGTACTCCCCGGCCTCCGTGACTCTGTGCTTACATCACCGCGTGGGAGAGGTCCAGGCACAAGTTATTGCTGAGGTGGTGGGTGTGCAGAAATGCACATGTTTTCAACTGTGTAATAAATCTATGGATAGCTTTTCAGAATAATTGCCCAGCAGGCTGAGAAAGTAATCTCGTGAGAAACCTTTGACTAGCAATGACATCGAAGCTCAATCTTATAGGCTGGGTGTTATCATCGAAATGACAATTTATCGATGCGTAGTTCGATAGTTTACATCGATGCGTGGTATCTAACTCGATCCACGGTAAAATTGTATAACTATATCGAACCTTGTCATTGTCTTTGGGGCTGTGATTGACTTCGGTAACCTACAAATTCGTTTGATAATAACACAAATAGGGTTTGGGTGTTTTTCTTTCAAAACATAAAAAAATCGTTATTATCGTAAAAATGTTTACTACGTAAAATATTAGGATTAGTACGTTGAAAAAAGCAAGCCGGAAATGTAAGGTTTTCTGGGTCAAAAATGGAGTTACCCGAGTGAAAAAAGTAAGTAGTAGTGACACGAAATAGGGCATGTTTTTTAAACGGTAGAAGATTATTCGTCTTCCCATAATATTTTACCTAATTGCTGGTGAAAGGATTACCGAAGATTTCCGATTGTTAGCTAAGAACTCTTGAATAAAACAGTAGTTTAAATGGGTCAATGCGCCTCCGCCGATCGGCAATCTTCGCAAGCCCCCGGTCCTCGCGGCTCGTCCGCTACTGGTATTGTTCGAAGATGTTTACTTTGGAACTGAGACAAGCTTTCAATCCCTCGCTTACCACATTTCGTGTTGCGCTTCGACGAGAATTATGTTCGTTTCAATAAAGGACTGTAACTTTCATCTTTTTGATTTTCAAAAACCATTTGCCAAAGTTTGTATAACACCAGATGACGTTTTTATCTTATATAATATTTTTTAAAGCTATGCGTGTTAAAACTTTATCTTTGAAGTTCGTTTTAAATCTTACACGTAAACGATAATGCTTACCTTGAATGTTATATCAATGAAGAGGGAACATATCGCATTTCTCGCTGAAAATTAATAGAGGATATCAGAAGGAAGGGGGCTGGTGGCTGCAGGGTGGTTGAAGAGAAGTCACCCCAACCCTCTCCCACATAACCCCAATTCTCTTCACTATATCACCTAACCACATTTGATTTCTAGAATTTCACGCTGATTTCTCTTGCACGTGGCTCTTGCGGTGCATTCCCTTTATCCATACAGTGGTCGTTGAAAATCATGTTTTAAAGGTAAATCATGGTAGTTCTTTAATGCAACTGTTTGTTATTAAAATATATGTTAACCATTTAAAACATATCGTCTTAGTTAGATCTGAGGGGATAACGTCAAAATTCATGGAATACATAATTAATTTCATTGATTTTATCAGTCGAGGAAATTTATTGAGGTGTGCGTATCCCACTTAAATGTTTGAATAAAACACGCGATTCGTAATTTAAGATCAATTGCGATTTCCCTAAACGTCTAACAGTGCTTCCATTGTTCATTAATATTTACATGATCAAAATTCCTTAAACAATCGGAACGTAATGGTGACTTAAAGTTTATATCAACATTGAACAAACGTTCCCGCATAGCGAAAATTAATTCGCCAGATTTTTGCGTGGTATTTTTAAGTCATACTCAAGAATGTTAGTCTTCTTACATTATTACTGTATATCAGTACATGTAATGTACATTAATTTATTCAAAATGTGGATATTTTCACCAGAATTTATTTAATATGTAATATCTATTTATTCTGCTCTGTTGTAATTGGGTTTAAACCTAATATGTAATATCTATTTGTTCTGCACTATTGTAAATGGGTTTAAACCTGTTATAACGCATGTAAATAAAAAAATAAAAAATAAATAGTTTATATTTTTAATTTCAATTATTTTATTTATCTAAGAAATGCACTTATTTAAGGAGATCTCACATAAATGTATATATCTAATTTCAATTCAATCGCGTTTTCCTCGTCGTTTCAAAATGCTTGTTATCGTTAATTAATTCACATTATGAAAATAAATTTAACATTTAGATCGTAAATTTCCATCAACATAGTACGGACGTTCCCGCGAGCGCAGTCCAGCCCTCGGTGTTCGCGTGGTGCTCGTGCTAGCCACATGGGCGTCTTCTATTTTCACTCGAGCCACAAATAACTTGGGCTTATTGTGTTGGCGCTCGGGCCTACTCTTTCACTCTTCCTTTTCATATTCGCCAATTCGCAGTTGACAAACAACTACACATTGTCTAAATCGAAATGGGGACTTTTGTTGAGCACGTGAATAAGTGTTTCTATGCTATTCAAAATATTTTCATCTCAACTCCGAATCATCAAACTGTTCAAGATAAATCACGGCACCTATTACTAGCATAGTTTCCATTTACTTTAACGCCATGTATTTACTGTGAGATCGGAAATGAAAAGAAGCAGGAATTCAAAATATTGTTATATTTACTTTTGAATCCTTAAAAACGATAACCTTAACGAGTCAAATAAGGGGAATGGGGAGGCGAAGAATTTGAACTGTAACAGTAAATAATTACACTTATTACCATGGGTCTCAGTTACTAAATTTCAAACATAAAGAATATGAACATATTAAAATAAGTTAATTAATACATAGATTAATGAAGAGTGCGACGAATTGTCAAATCATCATGTTAAAAATATGACCATTGAGACCATGCCAAAATATCTTTCTAAAACGGCTTACGAAGTTATTTTAAGTTTGTTTTGAAACAAGTTTTCCTTCGTCTGAAGATACATCATCACTTGTTCAAGTGCTTTACGAATTCACTTTTAAATAAATAGAAGTAAATATTTGATTTTCATATTTTTTCTTTTGTTTACCATACCTAATTAATAAACTAGCTATCGCCATTAAGATACGATAGTTTTTAAAGTTATAAACGTTGTAAAGTTATTTAAGTCTTTACGTCACTTAGTTCAATGCATATTAAAATTAAAATCTTATCTTAGGTGTGAATTAAATCCATATTCACCTGGGATAATAAGTTTCATATCTTAATTTATAGCCTCTAATTTGCACTTTAACTTATTCTTTCTTTTCCTTTAATTTTCAAGTAAAAATTATAACTTTGTTGCATCGACCTGTACTACACAACCACGCCAACATCGGAGTTATCCCCTGCCGATTTTCTGTAACGAGAAATCTAATTGACAAACCCAAAAAGGGGGAGAGGGTGTGACCCTAACCCCCCATATCTCCCCTCACCCTTTGAAACTCGCAGTAACCCCTTTCATTCATTCATCAAACTTAATTGCTCCATTTTCTAATCCCTGGTAATTTATTTTATTATTATATTCTTTAATGAATGCAAAGGTAAGGTTCCAGTTTTAGCTACCGTTAATAAGGTGAACATACCGTATTATATATACACCGTTTCTTTATTTTGTATATTAACTCGAATTATTCTTTTTTCAGAAACTTTTCAACATTGCTGCAGATCGTCTCATATAATGTTTCTGTAAGTATATTTTTCTTGTATAGAACTTCAACAATTTTACTGTATGTATATTATGTATGCCTATTATGTATACACAGTGTTGACAAAACATAACATTTGGGATTCGTTTGGTGAGATTTAAAACAACACCAGTAAAATCAGTCGTATTACTAATATTAGTTTTGAGAAGCAAAGATTAAATTACCCTTTCATTTAAAAACAGTTTTGAAGTACCATTGTAAATGGTGTATTTGAAACATTTATTAAGTCTTTCATTATTATCCTGTAAAATGTCTCACCTAACTCTCCTTTTCAATGCCCTCAGCATAGATGATACTCAAGTGCATAACTTGTTTAAAATGGGTAATTAGTTTTATTGTTCTGGTTTGTTAGTAGAACTCTTGAGGTGAAAGTGGTACTGGTTTGGCCTTTTCAGTCCGGTTCCAGGGCAAGTTTCAAGGTCGTAGCTTAGTTTTCCTCCTCGTCCTCGTCCACTCAACTCGTGTCATTTTAATGAACTTTCAGCACTGAGATAACATCCAAAATAATCTAAAATAATAGCAATAAAGAACGCAAAATAATATCTTAAGGCTCTCAAGATGTTTATTCGCAAGGTTTTACACAGAGATGTCTTTACCGATATGTTCACAATGAAATGTTTGCTTGAAATTCGTTAAGTTTTTATGGTAAAATTGTTTATAAACTGTATTGTTTTGATATACTTATACAAATTGATGAACATACCTCAATTTTAATTGTATTCTGGTGGTGTTTGAAGCTCCGAATGACCAGCCGCGAAATGAAGGGGTAAAGAGTTAAGAAAATTTCAATTAGTGTTTATGAAGTCATAATTTGGTGACTATTGTAATTGATGACTATGAATGACTTTTGGCGAGGATAGGCAAGGATGTAATATAATGGGTTTTCACCTAAAAAAAACCTTATTTACAATTATTTTCTTCTTGTGCACACTGTTCATAACCCAGCCGAAATAAATCTACGACCATTTAAAATACAGGAATTACACACTGAAAGTTGGACGTGGAATCGAGTGAAGATATATGGGTTGATTTTACTATCTCAATGTTTGGAATTGTATTGTTGTAATATGTAGCCTGGTTGTAATTTATAATATATAGAACTATATTGTAATAAATCGATATACCATTCTGTTTGATCTAATCGCAAAATTTTCTATGTATAATATAAATAATTTTGCCATTTTATGTAGAGCTCTTAAAATATCTTTGCAATTCATACTTACTTCAAGGTACTATATGTATACTCCTCAAGTAAAAAAACCGTCTACAATATATTTTGCAAAAGCTCGTTGCTTTAATAAAATATTAGGGTTTGCAATACAATATATTATTTTTATAATATGAATTATTGTTTCAGTTTTAGAACAAATGTGGTCAAAGGGGAAAGTTTTTGCGTCATTGGTGCAAGAGTTTGCTAACAACGAATGCACATGAAAGAGGACGATTTGTCTGGTCTGTTGAGGCGGTATAGTTCATCAACTCTAACAGCGTCGCGGTCGACTCTGCTCGCTGTGGCAAAGTAATTTATTGCACTCGGTAATCTAATGCAATCAGTTTGCCCGCTTCACCCAGTTCCACTCGACAAAGAATTTTTTTATACAACTCGATGATTAAATTATTTCGTTTCCAGCTGTTTGTACCATGATCGTTATAGTCTCTTTTTTTGTTAAAATAAGTTTTTAGAGAGTGAACGATTTATGAGGTCATACAAGGGTTAATTTGTGTCTCTGTTTGGACTATTACAGTAAATATGTAACTAACGCTTCGTAATGAAGTTTATGGATTCACACCCCTTAAAGTCTCTGAAAGTTTTCCTTCAGAAACTACACCTAGTATAAAAATAGTAAACTTGACTTATTTAAATTTAGTTTACGGGTTACACACGATTTTTTACCTAGTTTAATGCCCTTACTAGTTTACTAGTACTACTTTACTAGTAGTTTACCAGTAGTAGTTGCATTACTAGTTTACTAGTTTTAATGCCCTCGCCTTTATTCCATGCAGCACAGTATAATCAGTCTAGAATCAGGTCAACATCGAGAGCGCTAGCTCTTCCACGTGCTGCGACTTCCGATACGATATTGACATTACCTAGAGCTCATAGTTTTTCTGATCAAGCTATTATTTTTTCAACTTTACGAAGAAGTAGATCTCAGTAACCTTTTGCAATTAATTTATTGTAAATTTGTTAAAGAGTGAATAATCCAAATAAGGTGATAAAGGAAAGAGAAGGGGTTTGTGATAGCTTAAAGCAAGCATGGAATTACATGCTGCGGGTTCGAAAATTCGCCATTTCAACTTTCCTCTTATTTTTTATTAGTTATTTAGGGGGTTTTCGTACAATTTTTATTAAAATCAGTAATAAGAATAATATTCTTTATCTGATAATTAAAATGAATTTTTAATAGAGAGAGCTTTATGGAGAAGGAATAATTCTAGCTCTACCACGTACAGTGATTTCCGATACTATATCGACATTAAAAGGAGCTCATAAAGTTTCTGATCCAGCTGCTATTTTTTCCATTTACGACAACGAGGAAATACATTAAAATTACCTTTGTAACTAATCCATCGTAAATTTGTTATTTAATATACAACGTATTATATTAACATATACAGTATAACATATTCACATATTATGTGAATAATTAGTCTAAGGAAGAGTATGAGTTGATTTCTTAAGCAAGCATGAAACTATAATACTGTACATGCAGTAGATGCGGTGATAATAACTTTACTCATATTTTATTTAGGTATATGAAATTGTTTTTCGTGCAATGATTATTTGAAATCTAAAAATTAAGATCAATCTTTTAAAGAGAGAGCTTAATAGAGAAGGAATAACTTTATTAATAAATATAAAAATTGCAGATGAAATTTGTATACTGCAATAAGCGATGTAAAAAAATTTATAGTTTAATTCAGGAAATATTGCATTTGGAATCATGATTAAGTAGGATTGATACGAAGTGTATCTTGAGATAGGGAGGTAATTCTGGAGGGAAAAGGTTATGATTCGGAGGGATTGGAAGGGGGCGGCGGAATCGGAAATAATCTGATGCCCCACTTTCAAACGTGCAGCTGTAATGGAGCGGTCGCCTTGCTGCAGTAATTAACTTTAACTTACTCATTGACTTATTTGTCTTGCAAAATTAGGTTATGGCAAAACTTAATATCTTGTGTTCTAGATCCTGGTGCGATTAAATTAACTCGTCTGGGCTAGAACTTTTCTAGCATGAAAAACTCAAAGGGCTAATTTGATTGTAAAAACATGTTCGTATAGTAAGTTAATGCTTCAAATTTAGTCCTGTAGATTAGTTGGCCTACAGTTTGTTTCGCAGAGTTATTATTGTTCAGCTGATCTGGGTTCTTTGAGCTATAAATTATTAACAATATTATCATTGAATAATATAAAATCAATTACTTTAAAATATTACTAGTTGGGAATTAAATATGAAATATATTTAACACCACATAACGTTAAACACGATAAACTTTAATTACGATGTTGAGTCTCACATTGAATTTGCCTGAAAGATATGTGAAAATACTATTCTCGGATTCACTTTTACAATTTTTACTAAAAAAAGAGAAAGTACACATTGAATAATAACGAAATTAAAATATCCGTCGTGAAATCGATGCAACTAGTTTAATACAATTTTGACATTCTTAGAAATAACCTGTTATTTAACGAAATAATATTTATAGTTAGAAATTACAGTATTATTTATTTGAGGAAGATGAATTACATTGCCTTTTACCATTACATGTAATAAAAAAGCCGTAAAATACGAGACTAAATCATCCATTAAACAATTACGAACATATTAATATATTTACTGAATTCGTAAATAGCTTTTTTACCGTTAGAGGAAATTGGCTAAAATGATTCAAAGAATTAGATACAATTTTAACATTCAAAGAAATAACCTGGTAATTTTAAAAATCGTCGCTGTTTACGAATATCCAATAAACATCATATTCAGTTACACTAGAAGCTCGCTTCGGGAGGCCGAGTAATTTCATTCATAGCAGTTGTATCGGCGAGGATGGGTTGAATGGTCCATTCCCGCGTTCCTTCTGTCAGTTATTTGTTGGTGACGCTGCAGTTCCTCCGCTTTCTTCCAGCGTTCCTACTGTCACTTGAACGGAGTCTTGTTTACGTTTCACCGCCAAGAATGCTCTAGTTTTGATATTTGTGTCTTCCTTTGTTGATATAGTAATATACAAATTATCTCCCAATTTAAAATTTGTATAACAAAATCAATTCACTTACCTTCTTTGTTTTAGTTTAACTTTGCGAACCTATCAAGACATTTTCTGGATTCAACATTTTACAGTAGCTTACCAATTAACTCCCAAATAAAAAAAATCTAACAAAAATAATGCACATGCTTTTTGTTTCAGTTTAACTTTGCAGGCCTGATAGATTTTATGAATTTTATGATATTTTTATAATTAATTATAATCCAACATTTTTTATGAATTATACATTTTATGTAGTAAGTCATAACGTATCAAATCATTAGACATTTATCACTTTTATCTGTGTTACCAGGTCAGTTATACCAGGATTTATGATTTGATAACATTGAAACATAAATTATCAACAAAAAATTGGTTGTAATTGAAAACATAAATTTCTTACTATATAGTGAAGAAATCACCGAAAATTAATTTAATTGTAGATTTGAAACCATTACTTAGCTGCATGGAAATAAAAACACGTACACTAAAACACGCACACACGTCCCTCCACCCTTATGACGTCAAGGGGTGAATAATTCCCCGGTAATGCCCCCCCCAGCCTGCAGCCCCGCCATACATTTAATTGTAGTGCTTGTAGCTGTACGTGCCCTTGCTTCGTTAATTATGAAATCTCTCTCATTTGTAGGTAACACATTTTACGCAGATGCCGTTTGACTATAAAATGTAATTTTGTGATATATTTAGCTTCGTTTCTGTTGCTATAGTTTGTAATAGGAAACTCGGGTATTATAACTGGTGGTATCAGTCCGTCTGTAATGCGTAAAAAATAAGCGCAATAAACTACTGAAACGCCCGCGCCGAAAGTTTGCACAAAGGTAGATCATGATTCCAGATGGCCTATTCACGTTCTTCAAATCCCCTCGGGCTTTGCCCCGAAGACTTTTTGTGATAAGTTATGTTCACATTTTTGGAATTTCGGTAATATTAACTTTGTTTCCAGTTTAACCGTGTGAAGATATCACGTCGGTAGACTACATTGACCACATGACTGTCCATATTTTTGTGGGACATCTCCGTGAATCTTTCCCCCACGCTGTATTTCTCCTAACGAGGCTGTAATTTGCAATTATTACTTAATTTTCTTATGTTTTTCTTTGTTTATTTCGTTTCTAGCATGGCAGCCCGTATGGCTCAATGTTAATTTTATTTTACTTTAAATTATATTTTATTACGTTATTAGTTCTTTGGCCAAGTAATTTGCTTTAAAAAACTTATTTGGACAAAAATATTTATAAAGTTTTAAGGAAATGCTTGGAGCAGTTTTTGAAAAAATTGTGCAACCAAGCAAACATCGCTCATAATATTAGAGTACATTAAAGTAAAATCTTTGTTGCCAAACGTTTTAGTTTTCGTGGTTGAACACGGATAAAAAGACTTCCAACATTAAGCGTTTCAACATCAGAAAAGAAACAAAGAACAGTTAGTTGATAAAACTTGAGGAAAGCGAGGGAGAAAATCAGTTGGCAATAGGAGAGTTGGCTAGCGGGTTAACGACACGGGGGGAGGGTGAGAGAGAAAGAGAGAATGTGGGGGAGGGGACCGTTACCATTGTTGTAGGCCGCCACGGCTCGGCCCTGATCCGTAGGCTCGGACAATACAATGACATGATTTGCAGCCAGCGATTGCAGCATGGTCATTTGGGATGAACTTTGTTGGTTCCGCTTATGGTGGAAGTTTACTACCGACCAAAGAGGGCGAATGCAGGCCACTAAGAACGTGTACAAGTGCGTTCGGCATTATTAGTTTTGACGTCACCCCTAATACACTCTAATGGCAGTTTCGGATCATTCAAAAATAAGGGTTTACCGGTTTACCTTACAATCATTCGAGAGATAACTGAGGTAGCATCTCTAATAACTTTTTGTAAACTGATTTCTGCTGTTTTGTATTCTTTGTTCTGTTTGATTTCATTTAGTTTCCAGGACATGTAATTGGAAACATTATTTATATTGTTTATGACTCGGAAGTGAACCAGTTATTTGTTATTATTGTTTGTTCATCCAGAGCAAGTGTCTTCCAGTAATTAAATGGACAATGATTAATGTGGATTTTCACCTGAATTTAATTGTTATTCATGTTCTGCATTTAGGTTTAAAACCTGCTTGAAATGGAAGAAAATAAAATAAATAAATAAGGCCTCATGTGGTATATTTTTCGCCGAATTTTCGGGCAAGTCGGAATTGCCCTTGTTCGGCTAATGAAGTTCCACCTTTACGTTTTGTGTTGAACCTCCTTTTGAATTCCTTCTGTAGGCAACACATTTTTATGTATAAAATTTAATTTTGTGATTAACTTAGCCCGCACATTGTTTGCATGTAGGTAAGAAGTTATTTGCGAATTTTTTGTTTAACATAAATATAGTGATAAGTGAGAAGCAAAATCGTTTGATTGTAATCGTACCTGTAAGTCTATCAAATAAACTTTTCAAACACCTACTGATTTTTTTCCAAAAAAATGAATCTGAAGAGAAAAGAAAGTAATTTATCAGGACAGCACTTCCAATCTTATTATATAATCTCATGTTTTTACTAGATTTTTCTGATATTTTTACTAGGAGCCATTATTATGTTTTATCCCCAGCGTGTGATGAAGTGTTTATCTCAGATCGGCTATGTTCCACTTCGCTCTCGTTTGTTGAAACCAAACCCCTTTCTAAGATCACACAACTTACTGAAATCATAAAAAAAATATAAATTAAATGTTTACCAACGTAAACCTATATTAGTTCTGTTTATCGATATACGTTGAACAGCCGCGCCATGGCTGTGGCTGTGCATCGTGTCGTCTGCAGCTCGCATTGTTTACAGAGAGAGGATCGATGTCCCTCCCCCACTGGCTCTCCCCCCTGAACAGCTGATCCCTCTCCCCCTCCTCCCCCCCCCAACGCCCGGCTAAATGAGATTTGTTGTCACCTCGGGCCGCTTTTGCTTTTTGCCGCCTTGATGCTGTTTGCGCCTGGTGCAGTTGGTAAATTTGCGTTAAACTAGTTGGAATTTGGCATAAATGCGCTTATACATGATTTAATTTTGCTGTGATAGATAATTGACGAGACGATCGCACTAGGAAGTATTGTTGTGGACGTTACAAGTCGTTATGAAAATGGACTTTAATCAGTTGTTTAATATAACAATTTATAATAAAATAATCTGTTCATCTATATCATTCGTCCATCTACATAGGTATTATAAACATAAACAAAAGAGCCCCTGGCGCCCTCTTATAGATTCGATTTTTATGCGAACAGAAATTTCAATTGAATGAAAAAAGTTTTCCAGAAAAACTACTGTTATTATTGGAATTCAAACCGTTGGATATAATATAAATTTAAGCAGACTGTCTACACACAAAAGCGAATATTTAATTATCAGTGTCTTTTCCCCGCCAGGCCAATAGTAAATAATTTCGGATCGCCGATCAGAGTAGCATGTTCTACATAAAAACATAGACCAGACATTTTATGTGTTTTGTGTGGTTTACTCCAGACATTTTATGTGTTTTGTGTAGTTTACTCCATAATACTCGGGATTGTTTCTGTTGGTGCTGACACAAAGAATTATAAAAATTAAAAATTAAACAATCAATTTTCACATCCATTTAAGCGAATATTAAATTATTAGGAGTCTTTGCCCTTAATCTGAATAATATGATTTCTTAAAAATAACACATGTTTAACCTTGTATGTTTTGTGCAGTTCACTCTAAAAATAGGGACTCGACAAAACTTTTTCGTTGGTGATGACGTAAAAATAAGAAAATGAAGAATAAAACTTCTCAAAGCAATTTACATTTGATGATGATCCAGTCTTATTATCATTTCCGTAAGGCCAATATTTATTTCAATAATGTCCAATCACAAGCAAAATCACTGTTGTATTGGTATTTTGATATAGTGAATTGCATCTAACGATTCTTTTTTAGCTTGAACCATAATTTAATGTTTATAGTAGTCTCAAAATCCTTTTCTCTAAATGAGCAATGTATGCTGCTTGCTTACGTTCTTGCGTGTTTTATTGCTTGTGTTTATTCACAATTTTCTCAAAAATGGGCCAAAGTATTTCCTTTCTGGAAATAACTAGTTTCTGGCTCAAAAACGTGTTACAGCATGGATAATTGTCCTAACAAAATCTATTAACGCAAAAAAAGTAGAAAAAAGTATAAAAAAATTCCACTGAGACTTATGAGTTACCATGTTAGCAAGGATATCAACGAGGACAATGTAACCAACGTGATTACTTCGTTTAACAAGACTTTGCACGCATACGATTGCATAAGCTGTTCTCTAACTAAGCCGTCTGTAAAGAGAACACGCAGATCGAAGATTGCATCATTAATGAGCAAGTCTCGGTCTACCAGGTTCTTTGATATTATCCAGTTAGCATAGGACCTCGGACAAAACTTTTAAAAATACCGAGGGTTGTGTTTCTAAAAAATACCGAGGGTTGTGTTTCTCAGCTGGCCAGGACGGGTGGGGCGGGGGGAGGTGACCGGTACGGGACGACGAGGGGGCGAGTGCAGGTTATGGTCGGGAAGGGTAGAAAAGAAAGTAGGAGGGCGCAGGAAGGGACGGACTGAAGACTGTAGAAAAACAGGGTACAAACTATACAGCTGACTCGACCCGCGACCGCGCCGTTGTGAGAGGAGAGATCGGCGAAACGTTGTGGTTGTGACGTGATAGATTGAAGAAGCTTCTAGACTGCATTTACGTGGATTGTATTTTAATGTTCCCAATTACTTAATGTGGTTACGGAATATCTTATTAATGTAAGTAATATCTTAGACTATTTATTGGTAATATGTGTTTTGTAGATGGTTTGATTAAGAATTATGTAAATTATGGTTTGAACCTGAGAGAGAACGATTTGAGCTCTTACTATAAGACAAAAGTATCAGCGTCATCTTATCTTTTCCTTGTGCGGCCAAATTTTATATGCGTTTCATTCCTTCTTGAGATATTTTGTTTTCTGTTCAGATCATAAGGATGGTTTCATATTTGAATCTCCACTTTAACCTAGCCGATTAAAAAAATACTTATAGATTGAAACTGAATTGTATTGTCTTACATTTTACTTTGATTTAGATGTTCTTGACATGAATCAGCCACATAACAAATAAACACTGTCAACACGTGTATATTATCAAACTGTAACCTAAAAATAAATCGTTTCAATAAGTTGTGTATACAATTAGGTGTTAGCGGGGGCTGTGATTTCCTGCTAAAATTACAGAACACATTTTTGTTGGAGTATTTCTTTAATTAAAAAAAGTATACATAGGTTAACCAAAAGTATACATGACGTAACCAATAAAATGCTACATTTGTCAAGTAAAATATGTTTCGAAGTTAAATCTCAGTAATTGATATCCATAGGTTATGCATAATAATTTGACGAAAACTAAATCCCCTTAAAAATTATCAATACTTAACTGTGTTTGTTGTATTACAATACCGTACTAAAATCGTATTAAATACATAAATAGTACCTGCCATAAGTAGTATCTAAAACAGTAGATGAATATGTTCTGAATTAGGCAGCTTGACAGCCAAACAGCTCAAATATAGGCCTAGTGGAAAATATATTCTACCATTAAATAATCTTCGTTCAATATGTTTTAATAATGTGGATCATTTCTAGATGAGTCCAAATTTTATGATCTCTTCTTCAAATACAAAGCCTAACTTGAAAATTGTTTGTCGACATTTCTTTGTGCGATTGTTCGGTCTAAGTTTGTTTAATGCAGTGTCAACGCATCAGGTAACTTACAATAACTAAACACACTTCGCAGTTTAATACTACCCGCTTGCCGCTCAGTAAGAGCGAGTTGCTATGGATACAGTCGCCCAGGGTGCAGGGAGCTTGACAACGTCTTATCCGCCCTTAGAAACTACAGCCTAAGGTTATATACTTTGACTGATATGAGAGAGATACTGTAATTTGCGAAAACCACCGGTGCAGGGAAGATTGTTATCTGTTTCTTTACATGTCCGTGTTTCCTGCAAAATTAAGGGTAATTATAAGTTGACCAACCTTATCACTTAGTCTAGTCATAAATTAAATATACAATTCCCTATAATTTGCAAGTATGGAAAAATAATTCAGAGTTTAATGCAAAGTTAGTTTTTAAGTTATTTAACTCTACAAAACTTAGTCGTAAAAAATTAAATCCAAACATTAGAGTTTGCACTTGCACTTGCAGCATAATATAACCTAGAACCACGTACCGTTTCACGTTATTGCTTCCTCATTTCTCTTTTTCTCTCAGTACATTATCCGTCACCGGCAACTGTAATTAGTCTCCGCTCCTAGACAGACGTGATGGCGGGGTTGAAGCGGATGAATGGATGAGGGTTGGTTCATCCTTCTCCTCCTCTGCCAAAGGTTTTTGCATAATATGCAGTAGCGGCGTCACTTGCCGCATGCAGCTAACAATCAACATTCACAGTATATACAGTAGATTTACGTTTTAAATAGTGTTTGTGATCAATTTACATTTGTTTACTTTTAATTTCTTTTTGGCCTCCATTTTTGGATTTTGTAGGGGATTTTATAAAAGTTACTCTTCATACGGAACACTAAAACAATTGAGATTTAAAACGTTTAGAATGTAATGTTAGTACATTTTTTATCTGAAAAAAGGAGTTCCTATGATATTTTTAGTTCTTGCTGTAGTAAATATTTAGCAAAACATTTTTCAAATTAATGCTCATACTTTGATTTTGATTTTTGCGGACATTTGCCATTACTGATTACTGATTTAATAAGTGATGGCAAATGTCCGCAAAAATCAAAATCAGAATATAAAATCGCCATCACCAACAATGGATTTCAGTCAAAGAAAGCTAATACAACAGAAATTAGAATGAGAGGCAAAAATACATTTTTACAAGCGAGGTTTTGCAGGAAATAAATATTACGAAGGTCTCGCTAAGATCAGACATTCACACGCCCATACATTTTGGCAACTCTTCAATGATGAGCTAATTATAATCAACCCTGATTTATCAGAATGTAATGTTAGTACATTTTTTTATGTGAAAAAAGGAGTTCCTATGATATTTTTAGTTCTTGTGGTAGTAAATATTGAGCAAAACATTTTTCAAAATAATGCTCATAGTGTACTTTGGTTTTGATTTTTGCGGATATTTGCCATTACTGATTACTGATTTAATAAGTAATGGCAAATGTCCGCAAAAATCAAAATCAAAATATAAAATCGCCATCACCAACAATGGATCTCAGTCAAAGAAAGCTAATACAACAGAAATTAGAATGAGAGGCAAAAATAAATTTTTACAAGCGAAGTTTTGCAGGAAATAAATATTATGAAGGTCTCGCTAAGATCTGACATTCACACGCCCTTACATTTTGGCAACTCTTCAATGAGGAGGTAATTATAATCAACCCTGGTTTATCAGAATGTAACGTTAGTACATTTTTTTTATGTGAAAAAAGGAGTTCCTATGATATTCTTAGTTCTTGCTGTAGTAAATAGGCCTATTGAGCAAAACATTTTTCAAAATAATGCTCACAGTGTACTTTGATTTTGATTTTTGCGGATATTTGCCATTACTGATTACTGATTTAATAAGTAATGGCAAATGTCCGCAAAAATCAAAATCAAAATATAAAATCGCCATCACCAACAATGGATCTCAGTCAAAGAAAGCTAATACAACAGAAATTTGAATGAGAGGTAAAAATAAATTTTTACAAGCGAGGTTTTGCAGGAAATAAATATTATGAAGGTCTCGCTAAGATCAGACATTCACACGCCCTTACATTTTGGCAACTCTTCAATGAGGAGCTAATTATAATCGACCCTGATTTATCAGCAGACTATCTAAAAAAATAATTGAACGAAAACTAAAAGCTGCTGAGCAGCGCGTGTCAACTAGTAATCCAAACAAAAAAATATGAAGTAACAAAGAAATATTAAAAAATTCCAAATCCTGAAAATATTCGAATTTTTCCCTTTGTTAGCAAGCAAATTAGTGAACATGCAAGACACTCAAAATAACATTTCAGGAGAGTAAAGCCTGCGTAGGATTGCATTCCAGTCGTCGTAAGCGCGGTTACTGCAAACGCATATTACGTTGCATCGTGTCTATGCGCACACCTTCCTTTTTTATTTCATCATGGGGCTTTGGCCCCCTAAACGCCAATTCTAAAATTCCGTGTAAAGAGAAAATCATACATTTCAAAAAATAAAGTTGAAATAGAGATATTGAATCAACATATTTAAACGGCGATGATGTTTAAAAAGTAAAATTGATCAACATATTTAAACGGTGATACTGCAGTAGAGAGTAAACATTAAAGGGCCGGTAAAGTGCAGAGAGGTTTGAGTTAAACTGGCGAATTAGCCCAGAATACAAAACAGGTGAGAGATCGTTGTCATGGAAACTGACCCCATCCCCATCCTCTCTGAACCCTCCCCCCACCCCCTCTCTCCTAGATCTACCTCGGCAGATCTACAGTATACTGTTATTTTTATCTCCGAGCGATAGGAGAATTGGCAGAAGTTACACACTTTGTAGACATAAAACATTAAATCAATATTGCATTTACGCACAATAATCTTTAGCTTACTTTGTTTTTCATGATAACTAACAATAGTTAAAATAGTAAATTGTATAGATAATACAGAGGGGTGCAAAAGTAGGTATACAGTGTATTTCATAGCTTACTATAGCTTCATAACTTACTTCATAACTTTCATTTTTTAGATAAAGTGGGTTTACAGTATTTATACAAAAACTGAACTTTTGCAATTTATTTTAAGAGTGTTAAGAAATGGAATGAAGTCGTAAAAGTGTTGTACTTGACCAACACACTTACGTCCTTTTGTGTTCAAACTGTTAAAGAACCAACCAACTGAAACTGCACAACAACTTTTGCACCCCTCTGTATATTATCCTTTATGGTAAAAAATGACAAGGGGTTGAAATGTGTTTTGAGGAATGTTTACTACCAGCAGTATATCTTACTGTATAATAAAAGTAAGTTAACTAAGTTATCGACTTTTTAAATCAAACTAAAGAAAAGTTTGTTCATGTAACGCCAACGCGGAGGAAAAGAAATCGTGTACTTCAATAAGTACTGGATAAAAACTACCATATTATGTATTTGTATTTGACCGCCAAAAGTAATAATATTGATCTTCTACTGTATATTTATCAAATATATCTCAGACTTATCATCGTGCAGCTCATACTACTTGACCTAGAACCTTAAAACTTTGCACGGACGATCCTATTGGGGCGTGGGCATTCGCTAAGAACGGATTTATTTCCTCAAGGCTACTCTCTCTAGTATAGACCTATTTCAAAGTTTCAATTTTAAACGAAAATATGGAAGCTTATGAAATTGTCTGGAAACCTAACGAATTATGGCAAATTAAATTAATCATAATGAGTCATGACTCCAAGGAAGTTTTTCTGTTTTTCTACGGGTGAAAACCCATGGGCGAAACCGTGTTGATCAGCTAGTTGAATAATATAATCATTTACAGAAGTGCAAAACGTTATAGCTCAGATAATTAATTTCAATTTAATTTAATGAAAATTTTTTCCTGGAAATAAATTGTGTCAGTGTATTCTATTGCACTCAATAAATTATACATGAGAACATTAGTTTTATTTGATTTACGCGAGTACATTTGCCTATTTCAGTTTACTAAAAATAAGTTAAGCTTGACTGTTGTTGCTTATAATTAAAACAAACAGTAATATGTAATTTTTCATCATCAGACATAATATCAGAAGAATCAGCTTCACTAAATTTTATGTATGCATTTTGGAGTTTTAAATCCTTACCATTGGCCTGTATGACCATTATAAATTAATATTTTTATACTTTTAGTTTACTTTTGTAATGCCCTTTTGGATTATTATTTATTGAATAACTACTGAGTTATTCAATAATTACATACGTTTTTTACAATTAAAGAAAATTGACTGAAAGAATAACGTTTTCAACATAAATACACAGGAAAACAGAGTGATATTAACGTGATGAACCGGTAAACACAGACATGAAGGGCAAACATCGGACGATAACAAGGGAGATCTATTTTCACAAAGGTGGTAACCGTGGCGCTGGGGGGTGTGGGGGGGGGAGGTTTTGATATTACAATATTCCCATGACAACATTAGAGAACTCTCCAGCTTAACGCGTGTATATTTCACCACTACGCACTTTGGAATCTTTTTTTCCGAACGCCTTCCAAATTAATTTTGACATTTATTACGTCGTGCTGCGACGCTATCGTTATTCAGTATCGAACTCCGATCCATCAAGTTGTTGGGCTATATTATGGGGATATTCTCATGAAGTGAACATTATTTAAAATAAAATAAAAAAAAACTGAGAATTTTAGAAGAAGTTAAGAATCGAACAAATTGCATGCCCATATTTTAAACATTCAGAATTATGACATAGACATCAATTTATGTTGTTCAATAGATTTTATTCGTAAGAAAACACATAAATAAATCTAACCATAATCTTAATATACATCAACATTCAACAAGAAAAACTAACAATACCTTTTTGCAAATATACAAGAAGTCATATCTATTTACTTAGATGCATCAAATTATACAATAGCAAATCTGAAAAATGGACTTCATTTGAACAGAACGTTAAAAAAAATTAAAAGTGTTCCTACTGAAAAATTCCCTTGTAAAATACAAGATATTGAAGAAGAAAATTATTGGACGTAATTAAAATTATCATAAAAACTATCACTATAAATAAGATTATTTTAGGTGATATTTGTTTATATCACTAAGGTCATGTTTTTTTATGATACCATATTCAACAAATAATACTAATAATTATTATTACTATTATTATTGATTGTTCGCTATTCACCGTTCTAACTGCAAGAAACTGAGTTGCTTCTCGACGCCAAACCGAAACCAATTACGAAACTAGTTCTCAACTCTAACCTGCGTCTCCGTCTCAGACGGTAAACTACGTTCTCTATGGAAATTCAGCTAAGGCTGCAGAGAAGTAGGTTGTTTTCTTGACTAATAATTACTTAGCGATTAAGGGTTGTCTCTATGAATAAAAACGTCTACTGGTAAAATATATAATTCGTTTAAAAATATGATGCAATGGATTAAAGAAACGAGAGCTCGCCTCCTGGTCGAAAATCAACCAGAATCTATTTAAGCCTAGGTTTTGTTTTTACTTGAAACTGCAACAAAACGTGGCTGCATTAGTTTACTTTTCGTTATTATTTTGTAACAAACTTGACAACTCGTAAGGCACATGATGTTTGTTTGTCTTTATTTCAAATTAATTCTTCTACGTGCCCTTCAAACTAATGCATGTTGTGATCGGATTCTGTATATCTACAGGAAAAAAAATTTTGACGGTGTGCTTACATATTTTCTAAGACGCCCACAGGGTGAGAAAAAGGTATTTAAAAGATTATGCTTGCCGATTAATATAGATATACTGTCCTATGAACATTCTTTTAAGAGATTAACTTTAAAAATTTATCGTATGGAACAATAATTTGGAACAATTATTTATTAAATTTAAAAAATCATTTACAGAACATTTAAGAGTCATTTTCCTAAATTCAAGAAAATCTTACCAAGAAGCTTTCGAAGGTCTGCGTTTACTCACCCTCCCATGTATTTACACTTTTGAATGTTTGTCTCTTTGAACTGATTATTAGGAGGGCCATTATTGTAAAACGAAATTATCTAATTAATTCACGCGAAAAATTACATTTTTTACATTACATTACCATTATGACACCAACCACCAGTATAAGGTTTTTTTTTTTAAGGCGAATATGCATGAAGGATTAGTGTAGGGTGATTGTGGCGCGATCTTGTAGTCTTGTTACGACTAAAGCAAAGCCGACATATCCCTTCGACAGGACTGTTAATTAAGAGCCCAATAGCCAATCGCAACTAAGGGACCTATATTTTAACGTGGGATGCGAACCAAAATTTCGCCTGGTTTACAATTTACGAACTGGTCTATGAGGACGGTCTTATGAACGTAGTACTCAGTGGTGCGGACATTGATCCCCTCTAGGGAACACGGAACACCACGTCCACAAGCCATCGCTTATAAAACTATCCACAATTCGTGACCTTCAAGTAGTTGGATTACACCAGGGACCGCATAGTACAAATAGACGGAGAATGCCTATCTTGCTAGCTTTACAGAAAATGAAGCCGAGGCCGTAATCTTGTCTAGGGATAGAAACATAAAACGCCGCGGCGTTTAGAACCGCGTTGTCTGTCAATGTTCATGCATATTTCAAATAGGCCTAACCCGTAGGTTTGTGACGAATTTCTCATAAAAGGAATAAAATTAATTTTCCTAATGATAAGAGAAGTCGCCTCAGACCTATGCCAGCGGAATCGCTCAAGTCTGGCAGCTGGGTCTATTCCAGGGTTCTTTGAATGAATTTTGAAAAGGTACAGATTTCTACCCAACAAGAAATCACTTAAATTATTCAGGTGTGAACTCAGAGCCCGCAAACGCAACGCTACTGTACCATCATCATCGTTCACACCTGATGGTAAAGCCAATTGGAAACTGACAAGTTTAATTTGCACAAAATGGTTTAGCAAACAACTTAGGTATCTATACCAAACAACGTACTCACGTTACTGGACACCACGGATCTCCCCTACACCACAGTTTTACCAACCACGGTTACTCGGGAACCAACGCCACAGGTCACCTGCACACATAGGTCCTGTTCTGACACGCAGGTTCCCCACCCGCGTCTAAGTGGCAAAAGGAGTCGAATCACCCCGTGACAAACGCGACGGGGTTAATTAAATTCGACGTGCAAAACGGCACCGATGATTCGTAGGAAACGCTACGAATCGAAATAAAACTCAAACGAGTAAAACGCCGATCACAGAGTTCTGAGCTGCCGGCTAACACTGACTAGGTTCGTCGCGATGGATTCGCACCGGACGAGGTCTAGTAGAAACGACCGTACAGTTCAAGAACTAGGAACCGAATAAACCACCCGCTAATCTTCCGGGTTCATCCCTCCAAAACTTCCCCTCCAAGGAAGGGGCAGGGAGGGGATAAACAGCTGATCACCAGTGGCTGTGATTGTGTGACGTAGGACCACTGCCACTGGCTGATCGTCAGCTGTCAATCCATCTGACATCGTCTGTCGTCTGTCACCTCAACAAAGCCAATTGAGGTTATGTTGCTCAACACCAACGATGTTTATTATGGCCGTCAAGGGGTTTTAATATTTAATCATACAAGTGTGGGGGCAATTATTCACAACAACAAGTGTCACAAGTGTTTTAACTATGAAGTTTTATGAAATCAACTTCATGTCAACACTATGGGCTGTGACACCGGCGAGAGAGGTTAGCCCTGTGTTTGGTTTATGGGCTTTCAGCAAAGGTTAGCAGTGCACCTAGTGTGATTTAGGTTATATTTCACTGCAATAACCATTATTCATGAGCTGCCCAACTACGTCAACCAACCAAAGGATGGGCTAGGCTTATGACAAACAAAGGCCTAGGCTAGGGTTCAACCTAGTTAAACCTACACCAGGTAACTTTACCCTTTTTATAGCTAGGCCTAAGCAACTAGCCATAGCAAATCACCTCCTCTAGCTATTAATCAGTAAATTTATACCCCCGTACAAATTTGACCCGTTACACCCCCTTCTTACTTCGGCCAACAAAAAAAAAAACAAATAAAAAAGAGTGAACGCTTCGGGGTTCAAACAAAGTGAAACCAAGTGGTAATCGCCACTCACAACACACCCCGAACAAACGTATCAATCCCCAATCGCCTGTGCACCTTAATCCTAGGTTTCAGTCACCTTAGGGGGTTTCAGGCACTCTCGGTCAATCTTCACAAACGACAAGTCTTCATCAATGAGGCTTGAGGTTGCTGACGTAAGCTGTAATCACAGCTTGCATGCCTCACCTCTTTAACCTCATTGAGGTTCGCACCTCGAGAGCCAGACGGTTCACACCTAGATTCTGGAGTCTGTCTCAGTAACAAAACACGGGTCATGGAACAACAGAAGACCTCCGCCCAAGAGTTTGGGCAACTGGGGCCTTTTCTCCAATGTTAGGGTCTCCATCGCATTCACTTCGGGTTCAGGTCTGCTGGTGGAATCAGGAGGTAAAATCACCCTACGGTCGAATCGGACCAGGTTCATCCCCTCCAAGCAATGCATACCCAGAATCATGTCATAAGACAGATTTGGTATGTAATAAGCTTCCCAGGAGTGAGTTGTGCCACCCACGTCACCCGAAAGTCGATACAAGGACCCAGACTCGCTATTGGTTCCATCTGCCATCCTCATTGCCACCCTGACTGGCTCGGGTTCCACACCTTGCTCAGTCAGGAGTTTCTGAACTTTGGAGCCCAACAAGTTCACACTAGCTCCAGAATCAGCAAGAGCCATGAAGGTTTTGCTACCCAGGTTCACCTCAACGAAGGGTCTCACATCACCCCCTGGGGTTCCTGATATAGCTCCGGTAAAATACCCGGTCAAGCTATCAGAGCCATTAGCCAGAGGTCTCTTGTCGTGCTGCGGCACTATACTCAGCCGGTCTCCTGAATGCTGAGTCCCAACGCGACTTCTCGCTGCACGACATTCACAATGAGATGTAGCCACACCCCCTCTCTTGCAGTTGAAGCACCGCAACCTTTTGGGCTGAGGGCAACGACGATAACGGTGGCCACACTCATCGCAGTTCCAGCAAATCAAGTCACCCCAACTAGGGTTGTTTGGCTGCTGTGGAGGCGTATTATCACACCTCGATGACTGCTCTTCCATGCCTGGTCCTAAACGGGACTGCATGGGCAAGCTCAAGGTGGCCGGTTCCACACCGGCTGCGACATTACCGTTACCAGTGAACGGTTCAACAGCCGCAAGGTCAAAGCCTCGGTCCTGCCTTTGCTTACAATTGTAAGCCGTCTCAGGGACTAGTGCCTGAGCAGGAGGAGGCGGGGGCCGAAAGCTTTGGCGGTCCTGCAGGTAGACCTCATACTCTTCGGCCAGCCTTATCAACTCAGGGATCGTAGTAAACTTGCTACGATGCACCATAAGTTTATATTCAGGCCTCATATTTTTATATACGAGGTCCAATGTCTTTTGCGGGGAAAATTCACCGCTTCTCCTTATGAGCGTGGAGACAGCGGTTAAATAGCTGCGGAAAGGTTCATGTTCACCTTGCGTCCGCTTCCTTATTTCCTCGTCCAGGTTCCGCTTGTAACCACCCGGAAAGAACTGGGTTTTGAAATCCACCCGGAAGTCCGCAAAGTTCCGCCACGAACCTTTCAGGTTTCTGTACCATGAAATGGCCTCACCTTGAAGGAGTTCGGGCAGGGCCCTCAATATGTCCTCATCAGACAAAGAATATGTCTCGATGAGTTCCGAGAATCTCTCAAGGAAGGAGACAGGATCCTTCCTCCCATCGAATCTCAGGTTCCACTTTCGCACCGCGTTGCAGACCGATGCAAAGTCGCGGCCTGGAACTCTAGTCATCACCCGACTAGAATCCTGCATTTGGTCCCAAACAGACCTTGCAGTCCCTGGGTACCACCCTTCAGCCGTTTGGTAGCGTGAGCTAGGCACCCGTTCCCCCAGTGGGTTTAGGTTTGGCCTCACACGACTGGGCTCACTAGCTTCGGTTGAACAACCTGGGTTGAGAGACATCCCACCCAGTTGCCAGCTAGGATCGTTAGCCGCGTGTGAAGTCACCATGGCTGAGGGTTGCCTACATCCAGCATCACTCCCCAAAACCGGGTTGTTACCCAGGCTCACCCGCACATCATGTTGTGGGTTACAAAGGCCCAAGGAGTGAGACTCAGCGAGAGGCATGGTCACTGATGTTGGTAGACCACCCCTGCTACCCCGTAGTCCCAACCCTGCAGTAGTAGGGTTCACACAGGGAAGTGGCGGCGGGGGTTCAGAATATCCACCAATTGAAGATTTTGGACATCTCTCGCTGTACATCACAGATTCTCTTTGCTGCCTGGAGGTTTCCACCATCTCGACTATTGCCTGCTCAACCAGCTGGATGTCAGCATCGGGTGATAGGCCTAAGATCTGGCGCATTTCCCGCAAAACCAGTAACTCGTTGTCTAAGTCCGGTTGCATCACCTCTCGATCACCCATGTTACTGGGTTGCATCAAATCAGTGAGGTTACCACCATGGGACGCGCCTTGAGACAAAGTATCCGTCACCTCACCTTCAGTCAAGACCCTTGACAACGCAACTGTATCCGCAGTTGTTGTATAGGCCTGACTCTGGGAGAGGTTAGTCTGACGAGTCGAAACTGTAAACACAGCTGCACTCGTGGTCACAACTATAGGACCAGTGACAAAGGTCTGAGCACCTGTCACTGAATCTTCAGTGGTCTTAGGCATGATTATTTACCAAAATAAAAATAAATAATCCCAAGACACCAATAAGTTAGAATAAATCCACCCTGGAATTTCAAAGTCACCGCCTACACCCAAAGGTCGGTTTAAATCAAATTACAGTAATCACTGTGCAAAATATTTCACCCTGGATTACAGTCACCACCTTTAAGTAAAGGTCGGTTTACAAAAAATCAATCCAAAACACGGTAACTAATGTCTAATTCACCACCCTATCACAAGGGTCGGTTAAAATCTATAACAATATAAAAATAACATTTTTAACCAATCACCCCTCTTGTTAAAGAGCAGGTTTAAAAGATTTTAATTAAATTTTGAAAATAAATTTTAAAAACAATCGGCACTCCCAACTCACCTACGCTAAACGGCGCTTTACGGTTAAACAGTCAGGATTGCGATTTGACACAACTGAATTTTTTTTAAATCAGTCGTTCATTGCAATAATTTTTGTACAGCCAATAATTAACCCTATCGACACTCCCAACTCACCTACGCTAAACGGCGCTTTACGGTTAGTTAGTCGAGATTGCGATAAGTCACAACTGAGTTTTAAAAATTCAATCGTTTAATACCAATTAAAACAATACAAAAACTTAGTCCCTGTTCGGGCGCCATGTTATTGTGACGAATTTCTCATAAAAGGAATAAAATTAATTTTCCTAATGATAAGAGAAGTCGCCTCAGACCTATGCCAGCGGAATCGCTCAAGTCTGGCAGCTGGGTCTATTCCAGGGTTCTTTGAATGAATTTTGAAAAGGTACAGATTTCTACCCAACAAGAAATCACTTAAATTATTCAGGTGTGAACTCAGAGCCCGCAAACGCAACGCTACTGTACCATCATCATCGTTCACACCTGATGGTAAAGCCAATTGGAAACTGACAAGTTTAATTTGCACAAAATGGTTTAGCAAACAACTTAGGTATCTATACCAAACAACGTACTCACGTTACTGGACACCACGGATCTCCCCTACACCACAGTTTTACCAACCACGGTTACTCGGGAACCAACGCCACAGGTCACCTGCACACATAGGTCCTGTTCTGACACGCAGGTTCCCCACCCGCGTCTAAGTGGCAAAAGGAGTCGAATCACCCCGTGACAAACGCGACGGGGTTAATTAAATTCGACGTGCAAAACGGCACCGATGATTCGTAGGAAACGCTACGAATCGAAATAAAACTCAAACGAGTAAAACGCCGATCACAGAGTTCTGAGCTGCCGGCTAACACTGACTAGGTTCGTCGCGATGGATTCGCACCGGACGAGGTCTAGTAGAAACGACCGTACAGTTCAAGAACTAGGAACCGAATAAACCACCCGCTAATCTTCCGGGTTCATCCCTCCAAAACTTCCCCTCCAAGGAAGGGGCAGGGAGGGGATAAACAGCTGATCACCAGTGGCTGTGATTGTGTGACGTAGGACCACTGCCACTGGCTGATCGTCAGCTGTCAATCCATCTGACATCGTCTGTCGTCTGTCACCTCAACAAAGCCAATTGAGGTTATGTTGCTCAACACCAACGATGTTTATTATGGCCGTCAAGGGGTTTTAATATTTAATCATACAAGTGTGGGGGCAATTATTCACAACAACAAGTGTCACAAGTGTTTTAACTATGAAGTTTTATGAAATCAACTTCATGTCAACACTATGGGCTGTGACACCGGCGAGAGAGGTTAGCCCTGTGTTTGGTTTATGGGCTTTCAGCAAAGGTTAGCAGTGCACCTAGTGTGATTTAGGTTATATTTCACTGCAATAACCATTATTCATGAGCTGCCCAACTACGTCAACCAACCAAAGGATGGGCTAGGCTTATGACAAACAAAGGCCTAGGCTAGGGTTCAACCTAGTTAAACCTACACCAGGTAACTTTACCCTTTTTATAGCTAGGCCTAAGCAACTAGCCATAGCAAATCACCTCCTCTAGCTATTAATCAGTAAATTTATACCCCCCTACAAATTTGACCCGTTACAGGTTATACCATTTAGTATTGAGACAAAAGGTTGAAATTTTGCATTTAAGTCCTTCAGTTTTGAACGGTAATAGTATCAGTTTAGTAACGGTATCTATTTTAGAAAATAAAAACGTGACAATTTTTTAAACTTTAAAATTTGTCATGAAAAACTAGTCGGCTGCTACTTTTTATTTTTTGGTCAGGTAAAATAAAAAATAGTGGAAATAGTTGCTAAAGAGTTAAATTAAAAAAATAGCTGCAGTACTTTAGTTGATAACATAGTTTTTCTGAGAGAGTTTATCCGTGCGGTGCCGGCGCCTGTATGAAAAAAGTCAATTATAAACTTTCCTTTACAAAAATATAAATGACTAAAAAACACAAATGTGGTAAAAATGGAAGGTCTGAATCTCACAATTACTATGGTACCAATTATAAATGGTTTAAATGGTTTAGAGGCAGTTTAAACAACAGGAACGTTACAGGTACATTCCGTGGTGGCAGCTTCTCTAAAAACACGTCAGGATAAGCTTCTAGCTTGGGACTATAGTAATTCTGTGATTCAGACCTTCAATCTGATTTCATATTTGTAACTTTTTACCTACCTAGTTGGTTTTTCCAGGTAGGTCCAAATTTATGACTTCACGTGGCGCCTCGTGCACAGGAAAAAATAGATTTGATGGAACAACAAAAACATTGATAAACCGAGCAAAAAGCATTTGCAGATATACAACTTGCAAATGTTTTTGTTCGGTTTACCAATGTTATTTGATTGAATCACATTGGCTGGGATAGCAAATTTAATTTGTAGGAATAACATAACACTCGTGATCATAGCAAACAAAATTAGTGTTAAAATAGCAAATGTATGGAATATTTTGCTGGCAATACCACTCTGTTTGTTATAAATGCAATGCTCATTGGTAATTATAGCATACTTATGTTTTAAAAAAGTAATATTAGTAAATCCAACAAAATAGTTTTGGTAATTCCGACAAAACTTGTTGTTGTATCATGAAATAAATAGGTAAAAATTGCTCAACAAATGTGGATTTGTTGGTTTCCTCAATTTATTTTTTTCTGTGTTTGCTCCGTCTATTAGTATGTGGTCGCTGGATTACACGGACCTCGTATTACTTTATTACTCTCCCATCCCAGGCAGGAATAAGACTAATAAATAACCTGCCGAATGAATTATTAAACGTAAATAATAATGAAAATAACGATGATATATTTAAAATCTGAATAACGTCAATCAAATTAGTCATTTTCCAATGACAAATGAGGATAAAATCCAAACGAGGTGTGAAACGATGGGGGAAATGCCAATTAAGCGGCAGGCTGGTAGCAGCAGCACGGCGTATGGCGGCTTAATTGGCCATTGCCACTATGTTATTTGCCAGTTATATATTTTTATTTCAGTTTTACTTTGCTTGTGCATTAATATTATAGATTGGGGGTAAACAAACATGTAATGCGACGCGACTGGATAAGTTTTGATTCCTTGTCATTAAATTTGTGTCAATTACTAAAATAAAATGAAATCTAAACTGTGATATTTTTCTAATTAATATATTTCATCTGCTTTATATGAGCATATAATAATTAAAAATTACAAACCTTCCACGAATACGTTTTTCTGCGTAATATTTTTGCAATATGCCTTAGTTTTTACCCCTACAGTTAACGTATTGCAACCCCAGCCTATAGAAAACTATAATATTAATTTATAGCATATCCATGAAGGTATAACTTCCCTGATGTGAACGTCTATTAATCTTTCGTAGAGGAGGATTAAAAAATATATTTTATAGGGGTAAACATTTATGGTTTTACTGTAAGAAGACACATATAATATTTACCAGAAAATCTATGTATTTTCATTGTTAAAAACATTACATTCTAGGCCCTCTTAAGAACCATTACACAATTTAATTCATAAAAACCCTGTCAATAAACTCTATTATCAACATAAAGGTAAAACTAAATTTGAACATAAAGTAAATTTTAAAAAATCCATAGTTTATCAACAAGAAAGTCTTAACTTTGTTTATAAATCATCAATTGTTATAAATACTTACCAACTTGTGCGGGCGCCGTTAGGGACAAACTATTCCGCCAGGCAGCATGACAGTCTAATGATTTTTTACTTGATTTTTCTCAGTGCAAACTTAATTTAATAGACCGTACATGTATGGCAGACCTATTAAATTGCATAACCGAATGTAGAAAAAAACTGATAACTCGGTTGTTTGAGACCCGATTTTAACAAACAATGTCTCATTTGATTTGGATTTAAATTCTCTATCTTTTTGATCATAAAAACAGTTTCCTTAATATTTATACGGGTTTCATGAAATTTGGCATTAAATATTTCAATGCCCGCTATATTGAAACGGCTTGAGATATTTTAATGACATTTTTTAAGTTCTTTTTACCTTCTTAACTGCACATTTGCACCAATTTTGAAATTTCTATCTCGAAAAATGCCCAAGATATAAAATAATTTAAAAAAATCACAAACAGACCGACAGACAGAAATCTAGGCATTTTAGACCCACACTTATATGGCATTTTATGTTTGTCGTAGCCCAAGGAACAAGTCCACTAAATATGTCCAGAGAATTTGGAAACACCCTGTATATCTCATATATCTCATCTTATCATGAGTAACATAAAAATAGAAGAAAACGTATCATGAAAATTTTCTACTGCACCGATTTTTAAACGAACCAGGCAATCGATTCGCTCATGGCTTAAAAAATTTACAATCTGAGTCAAATAACTTGGACCAGGCCGTCCGTAAGCCAATGCTAAAATCAACACTCATCTTAAGGGCAGACTGGGCCATGTCATTTGTCTCGGACTATAAATGCAACAGTCGCTGCGGTAGACTGCATCATTCAGCAGCGGCGGCCGCGGTCTGGCCTGTGTTCTACTGCACATCGCTCCACGCGGTGGCAACAGTTAGTTCATACTGCAGGATCGCCCCCCGTTTTTGTGGTTTCAGGGGTTTGATTTGGGTCGATGTTTAATCGAGTGATTAAAGGTTTGATTTATCGCAAACATTTCCCTATTGCGATGACCAGCATTTGTTTTAGTGCTGAATTGGCCACTACTGTATCTGAATACCTAGGGTTGTGATTTATGATAAACCGTAGAGTTTTCTATCAACGTCACATTAAACAACCATCGCATTCACGCTTGTCATAGTTAAATTATACTACACAATCTATTCAGCTTTTGAAGACTGTTACAGCGTTTATATCATGTTTATAATAACAATTTTATAAAAAAATAAACATAAATAAAATAAAATTTAATTTCAACTACGCGTTGTTGCCCTCAAATAATTTGAATTCTATATTTTATGTATCATAAAGTACACATATTTCGTGGAGATCTGATGTAAGCAGTTTGGGCCATGATTTCCTTATTCAATAAATAGTCCAACCACCAATCAATCAATTCTTCACATGTTCGACTCGGACGAGCGCAATATACTGCTGATCTACTGTTGTTATGGAAACCCCCTGCCCTCCCTCCACTCTTCACAAGTCTCCCCTTCGTTCATCCCTCCCCCCACCCCCCACTCACGTAAATTAACAGTCGTATTCAACACCAGTATTCAATTATCGTTTTGGTTGGCGTTGTTTGATTGTTAAAAATTGCACGTTGCGGTTTATTACTTGACAAACTAAATAGTGGTTAATTATTTTTCTTTAAATGAGGTCATAATATTGGAAGGATTGCCTCGCCTCGGTCCCTATTGTTTTAATATAGAATTAATTACATAAAAATTATTGTAGACTCTTTTGTATATACTGCGGGTTGCCTAATTAAGTAATGGAGGCGCGGAATTAGATTTATTAATACAGTACAACACCTAAAAAAATTTAAAACCAAATTTGTATTTTTTGGAACTTTGTTATACCTAGGTTGTTGACGTGTTGTTGATGTGTCATTCTTGTGTTACAGAGACATGGGGACGGCAGTGGGGACTGAGGGAGCCACCGCCACTACAGTGTCGCCACTGCGTTGTTATACCTAGGTTGTTGACGTGTTGTTGATGTGTCATTCTTGTGTTACAGAGACATGGGGACGGCAGTGGGGACTGAGGGAGCCACCGCCACTACAGTGTCGCCACTACGTTGTTATACCTAGGTTGTTGACGTGTTGTTGATGTGTCATTCTTGTGTTACAGAGACATGGGGACGGCAGCGGGGACTGAGGGAGCCACCGCCACTACAGTGTCGCCACTGCGTTGTTATACCTAGGTTGTTGACGTGTTGTTGATGTGTCATTCTTGTGTTACAGAGACATGGGGACGGCAGTGGGGACTGAGGGAGCCACCGCCACTACAGTGTCGCCACTGCGTTGTTATACCTAGGTTGTTGACGTGTTGTTGATGTGTCATTCTTGTGTTACAGAGACATGGGGACGGCAGTGGGGACTGAGGGAGCCACCGCCACTACAGTGTCGCCACTACGTTGTTATACCTAGGTTGTTGACGTGTTGTTGATGTGTCATTCTTGTGTTACAGAGACATGGGGACGGCAGCGGGGACTGAGGGAGCCACCGTCACTACAGTGTCGCCACTACGTTGTTATACCTAGGTTGTTGACGTGTTGTTGATGTGTCATTCTTGTGTTACAGAGACATGGGGACGGCAGCGGGGACTGAGGGAGCCACCGCCACTACAGTGTCGCCACTGCGTTGTTATACCTAGGTTGTTGACGTGTTGTTGATGTGTCATTCTTGTGTTACAGAGACATGGGGACGGCAGTGGGGACTGAGGGAGCCACCGCCACTACAGTGTCGCCACTGCGTTGTTATACCTAGGTTGTTGACGTGTTGTTGATGTGTCATTCTTGTGTTACAGAGACATGGGGACGGCAGTGGGGACTGAGGGAGCCACCGCCACTACAGTGTCGCCACTACGTTGTTATACCTAGGTTGTTGACGTGTTGTTGATGTGTCATTCTTGTGTTACAGAGACATGGGGACGGCAGTGGGGACTGAGGGAGCCACCGCCACTACAGTGTCGCCACTACGTTGTTATACCTAGGTTGTTGACGTGTTGTTGATGTGTCATTCTTGTGTTACAGAGACATGGGGACGGCAGCGGGGACTGAGGGAGCCACCGTCACTACAGTGTCGCCACTGCGTTGTTATACCTAGGTTGTTGACGTGTTGTTGATGTGTCATTCTTGTGTTACAGAGACATGGGGACGGCAGCGGCGACTGAGAGAGCCACCGCCATATCAGTTTCGCCTACACGTCGCTGACACATATCCAACACCTACATCAGGTATTTGATCACATCAAAAATTTTCAACATCAAGTTCATTTCACATCAAGTTTTTTTTTCGTATCGTACCTCCTATAAAAATTGCGTATCATACTTCTTTACTTGTAACTCAACGACTTTAGATTCATCATGCAACCGTAAAAGACTTCAGATACCGTAAGGTATGTAAATGACAATCATGAATACTTCAAGGTGAAATACTAAAATCAACTCATGAAAAACTCATGTAAAATACTGTCATTATAAATGTATTTATGAGGTATGTGAGTGGGGACGGCCAGATGTGAACTGATTGATAATGGGCAGCAGGAAAGGACAAAATTGCCAACAGTGTGACGTAATGCACGGCCCTCGCCTTGACCTTCACCCGAGTGCAGCCAAGTCGCTCGGGCGGCGCGTCCTACTTTCGCATGTACTTCCCTGAAGGCAATAAATCAAAGGGATTTTCGAAATTCCCAAAGGGCTCCGACCCAGGAAGGTTCAAGGTTTGTGTGTTTTTATTTTGGGAGAAAGCTTACTTTTGATTTATTTCGTTTTAACAGTTATCCGCTTTATTGTCTGAAAGAACAGCTATTGACTCCCCCAGTTGCTAGCTGAACGTTGCTAGTGTCGTCCAGCAGGACTTGTGGATTGTTATTGAAGATTTTAGTTGCATTTTACATAGGCATTTTAGTTGTAGACTGACAGGCCGAAACTTATAGGAAACAATCTGTTCTTAAAGGAAACGAGTTTTCATAGTGCCAAAACTGGTTTCACTCAATTGTTATGTTGTATAGAATGAACTGTGTTACTTCAGTTGCTTGTTTAATTTCACCTCGACACGTGTCTGTTGCAGAGATGGACGTGTCCGTCAACCCCGTGCTGGAGAGCGTGCGGCCGTTCTTCCAGGGGCTGCCGGCGCCCGCCACGCCCGGCGCCGCGCCCCAGCCGCCCGCGAGCGTCCCGGCGCCGCCGCCCAGCCACCCGGCCGCCGCCACGCCCGTGCCGCCCGCGCCGTCGCCCTCCGTGCTGTCGTACTGGCCGCAGCCGCAGCGCGCCAAGGACAAGTCGCCCGCCCTCGCATCGCCCCTGCACCACGTCTACAACGGCACCAAGCTGTCGGAGCCGCAGCAGCCCTCGGCCCAGCACAGCCTCCCGCCCATCGCCGCCCTGTCCGGCTACCACTCCCGGACCCCCTCCGTGCTGCGCCACCCGCAGCAGTTCCGCGCCCCCGTGTCGTCCCCCTCGCCTCACCCCTACAGCTACTCCCCCCGCACCACGGTGTCCTCCCCCGCCTACCCCCAGACCACGGCGGCCTCCCCCGCCTACGTCTCCTCGTCCCTCCACCTGAAGCCGCAGTACCACCCGTCACCCTCGCCCACCCAACTGGCCAGTCACCACCCCATGTCACCCGTCATCCAGCAGCCTAGTCAGTCGCAGTCGAGTCTGCACCAGCAATCCGGGAATCTGCAATTCTCCAGTAGTCACCAGCAGAATGTGAGCAGTCAGCATCATCCTGGACAACAACAAATCCAGAACAGTTTACAACCCAGGAGCCATCAGTCACAGGCTCTCGAGGATCATCACCCGGGGAGCTATCAACAGTCGAGTTCTCTTCAGAAAGATCCCAATAGTCATATACATTACTCTAGTTCTCACCATCAGAACGTTCCCAGTAATCAACAGCATCCTAGTACAGTTCAACATTCGGGTCACCAACAACATTCGAGTCACCAAAATACGGGTAACCATCAACAAAACACTAGTACGATTCAACAACACACGAACGTTCACCAGCAACAGCCTAGCAATCAACACCGTTCGAATACTCCTCAGCATCATTCGAGCATCAATCAACAACAGTCGAACGTTCCTCAACATTCATCTCACCAGTCGAGCGCTCATCAACAAAACCCCAGCAATCATCACCAACAGCCCAACCAAATGACGAGCGGTTACCCACAGCACTCCGCGAGTCAACAGTCGAGCACTCACCAAGGGAAGCAACCGCAGTATCATCAGTTGAACAGTCACCAACAGCAACACCCAGCGCCTGCCAGACCTCCGAGCCATCCCGGCCAGCAGCCGACCAACCAGCAGCAGATGGCCAACTACCAACAACAGAAAACGTTGAGTCAGCACCAGCAAAACCAGATGATGCTGCAACATCAGCAAGCTCAGCAAGCGAGGTACGAACAACACAGTCAGCAGCAACAAGCACAGCAGGCGAGGCACGAACTGCAACAGCAACAAGCGAGGCACGAACTGCAACAGCAACAGCAACAAGCGAGGCACGACCAGCAAAGTCAGCAGCGACAGCAGCAACAACAGCAACAACACATGTTGACCCAGCAGCATCATCATCAGCTGCAGCAACAAGCGGCGATGTACAATCAGACGGTGCAGCAAAACTCGACGAGACCTCAGCCGACGGCACAGCAACAGCAACAGCAACAACAACAACAGCAACAACTTCAGCAGCAGCAGCAACAACAACAACAGCATCAGAGGGACACGGAGAAGCTGGCTGAGATGGAACAGATGCTGAGGCTGAAACAGCGACAACTGGCAGCGGTGCAGGCTCAGCAACAGGTGATATCATCTGAATACTCCTTTTTCTATTAAGTAATTCAGTTTTAAATCTGCGAGCACGGTATAAAATGTAAAAAAATATTAATATTAATGATTAGTCGAACAGTGGTTACAGTACTTCCTAAACTTTCACAAAAGTAGTGGAGCTCTGAAAACCAGCCCAGTTAGCTTTTGTAAAAACGGCCCTAAGGTCGTGTAAAAAATACATTGGATTAATTTGCCTGTTGTGATGGGCCATGAAAATCAATTATGCATTCTAAGAAGAAATTGATTTTAGATTACCACCAGACCAGTAGTGAAGACATTACACATACCTTCTCTTGATAGAGTAGAATACCCCCATTGCAGCAGACCTGCATACTCAGCGAATTTCAAGTGCAAAACAACACATTTCAATCCTACATAGCGATATTTGACATGTTTTGGTAAGCTCCATAAGAATAACATGGGGAATGAGTATGCAGGTTTGCTGCTACGGGTATATTAAAACTGGGTGGTTTTAATTCAATATTTAGTAGATCTGAACTAGAAGAAGCTATGTACCAAGTTTTAACAAGATATGTTGAGAAATAACCGATATATAGAATTTTACTTATTTCCCATAAGGTTTTTTTGAGCTGAATTCAATAGTGAAATCCAAAAAAATTCGATCACTTTAATTTTTCCATATGAAAAACGCAACAAACCCATTTTTGGGGGGGTTTATTCCCCTTTACCCCCCCCTTCCGGTGGTCCGATCGGGCAGGTTCACGAACTTGTTCAATTGATTACCACTTTACATGTCCGTACCAAATTTCATAAAGATCGGACCATTTTTGCGGCCGCTATCGTGCTAACAGACACATAGATGTATACATATCATATATATATATAAATATATATATATATATATATATATATATATATATATATATATATATAAATTCGAACGAATAGTAATTTTTGCTTCTGGGGGCCCCAAAACGAAACGTTATAGTGGTCCCGAGCTTAGGTCTTACCATGAGACCTATGGTAATAGCTTCTTCCCTATAGGGGAAATTCGCTGAAAATACTTAAACTCATTATAATTTAGTATTTTTATAAATTAATAGATAAATAAATTATTTAGTTTTTTTGATTTACTTAGTTTGGACGGAAACTTGTAGCAATAGTTTGAGCTCAAATCAAACACGAAATAATTTGATCCTTAGCCCCAACCTAAAGTTTATTACCATTTATAAAATCGGAAATTCATTCCTAGAATTACATCGTACAGTAGTCATGTAGTTGATCAAGCAAAGCTGAATCAACTATCACAAGTTAGTTTTCTCGAAAGTTTGTTACATATGCACCGGTTGAAATAGAAACTCAAAGTTGTAATATTTATTTTAGGAAAGAGGATAACTTTCGAATCCAATTAACCCAACCTCAACATTTTGATAACATTGCATCAAAAAGTTTCAACACTGTGAATAATCTAATGCAGTTTTTATAGATAAATAAAACTATTGAGCTCTATAACAAGACAACTGAAAACGACTGCAAAAATGTTTTAGTTCGATGATTCATGATAGTCCTTTGCGAGAGGCTAAAGACAAATTACAAAGTTTCAATTCGCTCTTTAAAACTTGACTCCACTTCCGTGTTTTGAAGTGGAATAACGGGAACAAAACCCACTTTCCCGTTATTCCACAAAAATCCAACGAGGTTATTCGAAACTTAAGTTGACAAGCGTTATCTGGGCAGAGGGCGACCCAGACTGGAGAGGGTGGGGGTGGGGAGGTCCGTTGAGGGGGAGGCGGAGGCAGGTAGAAGCTGTCACATTCGGAGAATAAAGGACTCGGACCTTCCCCTAGAAAGCCTAAGAATTTAGATGCTTTATTGTCCAGTGTGGCTCTCCCCTCTGGCTCGGGAGGTTGAAAGTTTCTTCGCTGTTTGCGGTGTTCGTTTGACTGTGGTCGGTTTTGTGAAAATCAGTTGGTGTTGGATTATATTTTGATTCAGAATGTTTTTGGATTTCGAAGGCGGATCACTTCCCTTGTACAGCTGTCATCCTGATTGGTTCAATGGATTTTTGGTAATGTTTGCTTACAATTAGTAACCACAAGGAAATTTCTGATTTTAGTGGAGTCTTGACTCGGTTTTAAATTGGACAAGGAATTCCGTTCTTGCACGATAACAAAATGCTGTTGAAAGCTTTTGTTTAGTTGTTGAAAAAGCATACCATTTCATTCATGCTTGCATTCTAAAATCAGAGATTTTGTCAAAACACTTTTTAACCAATCACCGAATGGCTCAGAAGTAGTAATTTCTTCAGTAAGTTTGGAGAACTGTGGAAATACTCTTTTTCACCTTACATCTATCATTATTTTATCAGAGGACTTAACATTTGAAGGCACATATTACATTAATGCTGTAGAATGTTTTTGTTTAGTTGTTGAAAAAGCATACCATTTCATCCATGCTTTTGCATCCTAAAATAATATTTTTTAAACAAATCATCGAATGGCTCAGCATTTCATCAATAAGTATGAAGACTTAAATATTCTTTTTTAATCTCACAGCCATCATAAAACGTTATTATTTCATTAGAAGAATTAAATCTTGAAGGCACATAATATTACTTTCATAAAAATAGCAACACTTATAATTATTATTTTGTTTGATTTTTTATACATTATATTTATCTAGAAAATCAATTAATTATTAATTATTTTCTACTTTATACAGTTTCTGTAATAAGTACTCCGTTTGACAGTCATATTTGAAATATTTTAAGATGATTAATAAATAATAAAAACCAGTTTTGTTAAGTTTACATTTTATTCGTGAACTAAACCCTAATTGGCTACTGCATACTTAATAAGCCAAACATGATTTACCACATTATAATAGAAAATCAAATTTTTATTACATGAACATTGCTTGGTAATTTAAGTTATTTAGATTTTTGGCCGATTTCTGCTAAATGTTTCTTCTTGGCTTGGCAATACTATCTCATTAGAGCATCACTAGACATTTTGCTTCTATATAAGGCATTCAGGTCTGTTGAAATATTCCATTGATTTGTTATAACAATAATAAATTCTATGTTTGTTATTCATTCTTGGTGATGGAATATTATATGTATCATAGAAAACATATCAGTGATGGCAAATTATCTCAGGAATCAAAATCAAATACTTTCAACACTACCATTATTAGTTTTGAGTTGTAGATTCAAACTTTTGATGATGGTCATAATTGGATTTTTTTTAGTGGTTTGTAGTTATTACTTAAGGGTTATTTATATACTGTGAAAAAAATAATAAGGGATAAAGTAAAATGCCCATGTTAAATGGCCCAACAAAAAATTAGGGTTTTAATTTCAGTGTTAAAAAATATACAGTTAGGCTAGTGTAATTGTATCAAGCATAATCCCTAAATAATGAATATTTCTTTCCAAGGATAAAAATGGGCTAATATGGTGATTTTGTTTCAGGCCTATTATGCGGCAGTATCAAGTAACTCATCGAGGCCCCAGTCTCAAACAACGACGACGACGACTGAGGCGAGCAATCACCAACGAACAACTCCCTCCCAGGCGCTGACGGGAGGTGTCAAGAGGGAGTCCCCCCTCGACCTGTCCGTCAAGACTGTTCGGCAGTCCGCTGACTCCACAGCCAAGGATGACGCGGAGAGCGCTTACTACGCCAACATTCAGTCCCACGAGGCATTCCTCCATCGCTCCAAACCATCCCCCAAAACGGCGAGTCCGAGAAATTCACTTCCTCCCTTACAATTACCATCTACAGCAGTATATCCTCATTTTGATAACCATGCAGTTAATCATAACTCAAGCAGCGGTGCTCCAAAAGTTGATTTCCTGCCGAACTTTAATGCTCATCATAGCTCGACCACGAATTCAGCGAACTTTCAAGATCCAAACAAAAGGCAAAGAAAAAGCTCGACATCTCAGCTTCCTAGTCCTTCTCAATATCCCCCCAGAATCGGTAGTTTACCTCACATGGGAAGTTTTAAAAGAAGTAGTTTGCCATCCGCTGCATACGATGATCCGAACAAGCAATCACAGTATTACCCAGCCACTGGTCCTCCTAACATGCAGAGATCGGCGACTGCGATGCCTAACCATTCTTCCCTCAACCTGCAACCTACATTTAGTTCGACATCAAGTAGTCAGTATCCGTATGATGTTCTGAAAAGAGGTAGTTCAGCGAGGTACGATATGATTGAAAGACACTCTTCTTCATCTTCATTGCAATCTTCATCTTCCTTAGAATCCAACTACCTTCTTGGTAAAAGACAATCTTCGTCTACCGATCTCAGGCATCCACTCCCACCGAAAATTCCGAAAGTAGTAGACACTTGGAGGCAGACAATAGATCAACAAATCGAGCAAAGACTAAACTCCTACGCTTCGTCGAGAGGCCATCAGATCAACGGTGTTTCCAAAGAAGGCAGCTTATCTAATAGTTCAGGCATGCATCAACAGACTGTCTCTCCTTACTCTTCCGCCTCCAAGAGCCAATCACACTCCAGTGGGGCTCTTCCCCCGAGTAATAGCTTTGGTAGGAACTCCACCCTCTTCAGTTCTCAACCGCAAAACTCTTCAAAGACAAATTTACCTTCTCAAAATTATCCACACAGCCCGCACCTATCTCAGTACATGTCTCAAGGGATGCCCTCGAGATCTCTACAAGAGCCGTACAACAGTTTGGCTCAGGTGAAGCTCCCGTCGCTCCCCAGCAACGGTGCGGCTGACAAGCGAGTGCTGAGCATTCTGAGGAAGCGACTGGACACGAGGGAAGCCACCAATCAGCTGGTGCAGCAGCAGATGCAGCAGTCCGCTCTCCAGGACCGAGCCAAGATGTATCCCTCCACAGGAGCCCGGGGATACCCTCAGCCTCTCGTTCCTCCCCAGCCGTCGCACGGGAGACACAACCTCCCACCGTTCAATGCTCTGAGCTTGGAGCGGAACTCCGCCATCGCTTACCCCAGCCAGAAGCTGCACATCCCTAAAGCGATGGACTCCGTAGTCCCTGACCACTCCCTGAGCCACTTCCCCCCAAGGGACGACGGGACGGCGAGGACGCCCTCGGCTCCTCGGACTGAGATCCCGGGGAAACTCGGCGCCACTGAGAATGCTGGTGACTTTGATGGCTTGGCTGCCTTCTTAGCTGCTAGGATTCGCACCAAAGCTGAACTAAAACAGGTAATTTTTATTGGAACCCTTTCTCAGTTTTTTTTTTAAAGTTTGATATTATAGCTACACTGTTGTATGGTTGAAATAATTTTTGAAAAAATTTGGTAATTTAAACATAATTATCTTTTTATTCACCGAAAATTTGATTTTTTTTTGCTTAGAAAAGGCAAGTTTGAAAGGAAACCACCACCAGTATAAAATACCCCCGTTGCAGCAGACCTGCATACTCAGCGAATTTCAAGTGCAAAACAACATATTTCGATCCAACATAGCGAGATTTGACATGTTTTTGTAAGCTCCATAAGAATAACATGGGGAATGAGTATGGAGGTTTGCTGCTACAGGTATATTAAAACTGGGTGGTTTTAATTCAATATTTAGTAGATCTGAACTAGAAGAAGCCATTTACCAAGTTTTATAAAGATATGTTGAGAAATAAGCGAGATATAGAATTTTACTTATTTCCCATAAGGTTAACATTGGGACAACGTACTGTGTTTACCACTTTCAATATCTCGGCAACCAATGGATATAGAGCCATGATTCAAAATACTAAATTGTTTGTTTTTTGGGCTGAATTCAATGGTGCCAATAAAAATTTGAAAAAATTTATTTTTCTATGTAAAAATCTCAAAAAACCCATTTTTGGGGGGGGGTTTACCCACCTTTACCCCCCCTTCCGGTGGTCCGATCGGGCTGGTTTACGAGCTCGTCCGAATAATTACTACTCTACACGTCTATGCCAAATTTCATTCCGATTGGACCATTTTTGCGCAAGTTATCGTGCTTAAAGACACATATATATATATATATATATATAGATATATATATATATATTTATGAAAGTGAACAATTGGTGTTTTTGGCATCTGAGGACCTCAAAAAGAAAAGTTATGATGGTTTTAGGCTTAGGTCTTACCATGAGACCTACGGTAACAGCTTCTTCCCTATAGGGGAAATTCGCTAAAAACAGAATGAGTTGACTAGTAACTAAAGGACATTATTTGCCATTACACATAAATCTGTGTATAACGTACACTTATTAAAACAAAATTCTGTAAAAATAAATTATTCACCATATAATATATTTGCTATAAACTTTCATCAATATATAATATACTTGTTACTTCATGTTTCATGGTGTATTTATCATAGGCCTACATCATTAGTATAATTATTAAAAAAATGATTACTGAATTACATTAGTTAGGTATATTGACATCATGTCATAGTATGAAAATTCTATTTTGACTTTTACTGGTTTTCTGGTACATGTTAAGTCGTATTTTTTCCCAATAAAAATTAAAAGTATCAAATGCTAACAAAATATATTATTTTAATGGCTGCCATCTTTGTGCTCAGACATGACTTTGCTATCTCATTTAATTCTTCTCATTCCATCAAAAATATTTTCTGTTTCAGGTTGGACCCTCGACGGACCCTCAAAACCAACCTCGAACTCCCACTGCAGCCTCTACCACAACCTCCCCCAGGGCCACTCCGGTCTTCTCACCACCCTACAACTTCACCCCCGGCTTGTCCGACCCAGGTAGTGTCTCGTTTAGTGATTGGCTGAAGCGTAAAACTGTGTATTTAATAATATTTTACTTTCACGCTTTAAGCAGCTGTGCTGTATTCTGAGTAGCTTTGATTGGAAAAAATTTACTAGCCATACAATATAAAATCAAAGCAATCCCCCATCTAGGTAAACAATTCTGTTAATATGTGCTGAACTTATCTAAAATTCATGTCTTTCAATTCATGTATTTCTTTAATGATTATGGAAATTAATAGCAAATTAATCAGGCACTGCAAGCTTCCCCATGCAAGAGAGAATCCTCGTAAGACATCATTTTAAGCAAGTTACTGGAGGAAATTGCTCAGAATCTGTGAACTTATGTTTTTATTTTATTTAAATGCTCTTATACTTTTTCTTGAAGTGGGGACATACCCTAAGGCCACACTACATTACAGGCTGGAGTCTTCCCCCCCTCCTCCCTGATGCCACGTCACAACACCGGCCGAACTCCTAGCGCTGTGTTGGAAATAACAACTAAAATCATATGAAAAATCGTAAATATTTACCAAACGATTATGACATTAGAACATCGAAATGAAAACAATAAGAATCAAAACTGTCAAATTTCCAATAAATCATCTGATGAAAAGTAAACAAATTACTTGCCTGTAATGTTTACCGATTTTTAAGTTTATGAAATAAAGTCTTGTTTTCTTTAAAATTATTTTCGACCGCATTTGGTTATTCATTAATTAATGCAGATTCGAAAAAATAATGGTTTCTAAACGAAAACTTAAACGAATTACATAGGACACGATAGTTTTAAGAGTGCGACAGTGAATCGCCATAAGAGTACATTATAAAAGCGTCTGCGATTCCGTCTGATAATGTGACATCACCACAAAAGGACTCCGGCCTGTAGTGTAGTGTGACCTTGCATACCCATATAAGTATTTTAGCCAAGTATGAATGAGAGATGAGTGTAGGATGATTCTTGAACACAAGACCACTTCTCAGCTTTACTAACTATCCTTCTCTTCACTTTAATGTTTTGCGACCTTAGTTATTGTTGTTTTTTGTTAATAGGTGAATTTTTTTTTGCTATACCACTCCGAAAACGGCAGTTTTTATTACATGTGTTGGGGGCCTAAAGAAGCCCTTTTTCACTCTAGAGAAAAAAAAGAATCAACTGATGTTGAGGATGTCAGCTGTTCGTTTATTATGTAGTAAAACTGCAAACATGTTTACAATTTTTTTTTTATCACAAAAGACTTCAGTTTACCTCAGTTTTCTGTTATTATTATTACTACAGATCTGTTCAGCCCAGAAGTCCTGTGGGATGCGCATGCGCAGTGAAGATTTCCCCTACCGCGAGTCTCAGTACAGTCAAATTTTGAAATAACTCATCTGTCAAAACATATGATTCTTTGTTTGCAACAATATTTGTAATGTTGTCACAGGCAATGTGGGATTTTAAGTTGACTATACACAACCGATGAAGGAAAAACAGTGGTGGGGGTATCCTCCATCTCTCTCGCACGTCCACCCCTACAAGACTTTCTGGCTGAATAGATCTGTAATGTAACTAATTCATTGTTGCAATGTTGTCAGTTTAATCAATCAATCAATCAATCAATCAATTTCTTTGTTTATTGAGTATACACCAAATATACAATATAAAGATAGTTTATTTATAAAATAAATTTAAAATTGTCCTACCAGTGTAGGTTGCTTTAAAAACAAAGAATACTAATTAATACATAGAATTTGTGTTACTATATAAATGATTTTTTAGGATTGTTATCAAATGTTTCACAGCTGTCACTGCAATGATATATAGTTTACTTTGCAATGATATATAGTGTCTTATTCTATCTAAAAGGATTATTAAATCGTTGTTAAACAAAAACGCTACCCAAGTTGAATAGCAAAATAAATACAAATACGGTCAGGTATGTAAAAAGAGTCTAATAAAAGTGAAAATACCTATTTTTTTTAACAAAAAGCAAATAATATATCCAAGAGGAGGTGGTAAAAAACTCATACCTAGATTACAAGGATTTTTCTATCAACAAGTTTTTAAGTTTGGATTTGAACTTGTTGAACATTTCTTCATCTTGATCATTCAAACTCAAACTCACTCATTTCACCAATCGATAGTTCAGTGCTTCGATACACAGATAGTTATTCAGTGTTGTTAGTCTAGTCTGCCAAATGAAACATTAGCTGATTGTTTTCAATAGCAAGAACAAGATGGTAAGGTATCTTTAAAGGTAATTTTTCAGTTGTAACATATTGGTTTTTTAGTAGTCAGCATGTTGTATCGAGTGGTATAACAAAAAACAGTTAATCACACGGGCCTACAGCTGATTTTTTTTACTTAGTAATTTTTCGACCTCAGCTTAGAGCCTTGGTTGTAAAACTTGACCTCGTATGAAAAGCGTCACTTTAGTCCCTAGTAATCAAATTATTGTATAACATTTATGTCTCAGTTACTCGGTTTCTTGTTTTTAATATCAGCATGTAATATTTGTTAGTTAGCAGAAAAGTTATTTGTTACAGGGAAGAGAACTCCGACCTCAGAGAGTGGTGCCAGCAGCAGTGGGCTCGGAAGCAGTCCGCTCAAAAACTCCAGAGACAAGTACGGGATCAACTCCCCTCGAAGAAGGTTTGTTTCTCCTCGGTAGTATTGGGGAAAACACTCTATCTTCTCTGATCTGCAGGTTTTTAAAGACTGAACAGCAAAAGAGAAAGCTGCACATTTGGTAGACCATAAAGTAATTTAGTATTCGTTAAAAAAATGAAATGAAACAGTGCTTTATTTTTATACAAAATTAATACAATTAACAAACCATTTTTAAAATAGGTATGTTTCAATACCTCAACATTTGACAGTATTTTTTTCAATATCAAAAGATAATTCAATTCAAAAATGGAACTTATTATATGAATATTTTTTGTTATTCTTGTCAATATGACATAAAAACCAATATGGTGTGGAGTCCCCAAAGTCCAGAAGGTAATCCGAAATTCTGCTTAAGCTTCATTAAAAAGTTGGGCGAAACTTTGCTAAAGATGTAACTGGCCTTAAATTCGATTTTGCTTAAAAAGCAGTCATGATTTTGCGATCGATGGTTCCCCATGTTTATCTACCGCAGATGGGTAGACAGAACGTATATGGTAGGAATAACTTCACAAAACATGTTAACAAGCATGAAATTCAATTATGTGTATTTACTGATCGCAGAAATAACTTTTTCAACTAAGCAAATGGCGGTTTAATTTGATTGCATGAACCATTCGCGATTATTTGGTGTGAAAGGGGCAGAAGTAGGTTTGCAAAGATGATCGTGCGTTTTTATCAATCGCAGAAAGACGGCAGAGGTCACTGTTCGAGTATTTTTTGAAAAAAAAAAAACAAACAGGCGTTAAATTGAATTGCCTATGATCTTACCTAAAATCCTAGTATTTGCCAATTGCTGGTAAACTGCAGGAATGAATTAAAAACTTTATTTAGTATGATAATTTTTATTTTAGTAATTCTCTTATCCAAAATATTTGTTTACCTGAAAAAGGTTTGCTTATCCCTAATTATTTTGGATTATTAGGACTCCATTACCTGTATTATAAGGTTTGTAGAAAAACTTGGGGCAGTTTAACCCTTGTGTATACACAATTTTAACGATAGATTTATAACCAGTCGGTATCATCACAGGTTGTTCGGAGAGCAGGGGGCGGGAGGGCCGAGCGAGAGTGTGGTCCAGGCGCGAGAGGCCGGGCTGCGCAGCTCCTCCGAGACTTCCGTGTTCGACTTCCGAGAGTCGGACTCGGAGGGCGAGGCGGGCTCCGAGCGGCAGAGCCTCACGGACATGCGCAAGGACCGGGACAAGAGGCTGCAGGAGAGACAGCAACCACCCTCCTCTCCCGGACTGGCCCAGGTGAGGAATCCACCTGTAAAACATTTATTTGTTAACTTCTTTATTACTGCTTGATTGGATAGTAGTGCCTTTATTTAGAATTTAATATAAGGAATAGAAGTATTGGGAGGTAGCTTACTTTTGAAAGAGAACTCTTTCATTTTAGGCTGGAAAAATCACATCAAAGTGACAAGACATTCATGATATTTTATCCTAGGGACTTCTTCAGGTGAAGGACAGAAACTACCTGAACTCTTTCCTATGTAAGCTAGCTGTCTCTCGTTCTGTTCTTAAAATTAAAATCCTATCCTAGAGCCTTTCCTGGAAAAAGAAAATTATGGCTTTAGTGAGTACGGCAAGTTACAACTCAAGAATTTTACCCTATCGTAATTTTTTTAATTTTAATTCTGCACTGATTTTATACCACTTAGAGAATTTTTACTCATGTTAGTTAAGCTACCATATTGGGAATGACATATTCATACAACGTTACTAATTTGAAACTGACCCTGGAAGACAAAAAGATTTATCTCTTCCAAGGTTTTGTTTTGATAAAATCATGACTTTCCAGTACATTTTTCATTACATTAAACATTTTAATCGTGCCAATATAAAATTGAATTAAAATAAATTTGTTTACATAGCAATCTGCTTACCTAAATTCTAATTTATAAAATACTTTTTTCAGGTTTGTGACATTGAGCCAATGGATGATTCGTTCTGGAGTGGAATGTGTGATCAGTTTGTAACACAGCTTGAAAAAGGTGGCAACAAAATTAGGAAACGAGGGAGAAGAAAAAAGGCTGAAACAGTTGCTGAGTTCGGAACTTTTGAGACGACGGAAGATGCCTTACGAGCATTTTATGACGTCAAGCCAGAGGAACTTCCAACTGTTATTGTCAAGCCAGAGGAACTTACAACTGTTATTGTCAAGCCAGAGGGAACCCAACCTGCAGTTGCCAATGAGGAAGAAACTTCATCTTCTGTAACCAAGGTAGAAGAAACCCTGACTGATGCAAGCAAACAGGAAGAATCTGGAGTTGTAGACTTTGGAGTTAAGAATATTAAGTTAGAAAAAGTAGAAGATGGAAGTTCTGAAGAAATCCAAAAACAAGAAATTATACAAGAAGAGAAAAACTTGATTCCTGTCCAAAAAATTAAAATAGAAGAAGAGTCATCTGATGAAGATGCTCCTCTTGCTCTTAGACAATATGAACTAAAAAAATCATTCGTTAAATTAGAAAATAGTTTAGAAAAAGACTGCATTGCTACAAAAGACTCTCAAAAAGACAAAGTATTTAAAGAGGTAGATAAGACGAAGATGGATGGCTCAAATTCTGAAGATGCCAAACAAAAGGTAATCAAAAAGGAAGTCACTGACAGTGAAGCAGAATCCAGCGCTGATGAAAATATTGAATCGGTAGCCAAACGGTTGAGATTGAGGAAACCTAAAGAAGACTCTTCAAAAGATAGTAAAAGGAAAACAAGATCTAAGGAAAAAGAAAAAGAAACTAGCGAAAAAGAAAATTCGCTAGATAGGTCTACACCACAAAAAGGCGGAAGAAAGAAAAAAGATAAGGAGGAAAAAAAGAAATCATTTTTTGGAGATGGCTCAGAATTCAGACCTGGATGGGAAGCTGAAGTTTATCGTTATAAAAGATCGCTTAGAATGCCAACAAGTCTAATAAACATAGCTGGTCCACAGAGTTGGCCAAGTCCTAAACTGTCAGTGTCACTCCCAGACCTGGACCCTGACTCTCCGATGACTCTGGACTCCGAGATATCGATGCAAAATAAGAAAATGGAAAGTGATGGTGAGTCAACTCCAAGAAAATCAAAATCCCCAGTCCCAACAAGAAATAAGGCCCAAAAGAAAGGTGAAGATAAGTCATCGAAAGAAGGTGAAAAAGACTCTTTCCTCAATCGGTTAATACAACGTTATGGTGGAAAAGGTAAAAAATCTCTGAGGAAAGGACTTGAAAAAGATAGCTCTCAAGAAAAAAAGGGTCCCAAAATCATTCCTCAAACAAACGAATTACAGTTACTTCCTACTCCGAGTTTAGATTGTATAGTCAAGTCTTCACCGTTAAAAAGAACAGATCAATCTCAGAGCAAGCAATCAAAAGGTAAAAAATCCAGCAAAGACGAGGATAAACCGGATAATGAAATTAAAGAGTCAATATTTTTGGGATATTTCCGTAAGAAAACAGTGGCCGACTTTAGCAATGTTTTTGCTAAACACAACGGTGGGTTTGCAACAGAGCATGAACTGCCTCCGATAATGTTGAAGTCTAGAACAAGAACACAAACGAGGATACTAACTCAGCGAGCGACAATACGAGAAGTATTCGGTGAAGATCGGCCCGCATCTGCACCTCCTGCCGGATGCAGAGAAGACGAAGAGGAAAACAACAAACAGACTGAAGAAAAGAAGACCAAAAAACCTGGGAAGAAAGCTAAGGCTATTCTTAGTAAAAGAAGTAGTACTAGTGGAATATCGAGTGGAACAAGATCCGGCTTGAGGAGTGCAGCAGTGCTGAGGAGCAACAAAGCCGTATTGAAGTCAAAACAGCAACTGTTACATGGGGGAGAGAGAAGAAGGAGAAGTAAGGACCTAATCAAAGCCTATAAAACTAGCAAGAAACACCAACAAGAAATAAAAGTTAAAGAAGAGGCTGAAATTAAACCCGATGAAACCACAATAAAATGTGAACCTCAAGAAACATCACCTAAAGAAGAAGTGCCTGTACTTGTCAATGAGAAAAGACTGAAATATCGAAGTGTTAGGAGGAAACTGAAATCTTCTGGTTTTGACTATATTAGGAAAAAGAAGAAACAGCAGCAAAAGAAAGATGGAGATACAGACTCGGTGAAGGAAAAGAAAAAGGTAAATGTAGTTTTACACTTAACATTTCCTCCCCCTTCCTTCTTCCCCCTATCATCACCACCAAACATCTTTAGGAGTCAGTATGTTTTTCAAAAACATATTTTTAACAAATATTGGCCATCAAACTTTGGTTTGTTAAAGTGTAAGTGAATAATTTTATACTCATATTTATTCATCTTAAATGCTTTTGTGATACCAAGAAAGGTATTTTAAGTTGATTATTGGGCTTATCCATGAGCTTTAACTTTGGAATGGAATTTTTAAGTTAACAACAAAATAATTACAATAAACAAAGTTTTTCTGCAAAGGCATCATCAGTTATTACTAGAATTAGCTGCAAAAATTTAAGTTTTAGTAAAGATTTGAATGAAATCATAGGAAACTCGAGAACCACTTTGGTAGAAAAAATTTAGGTAAATCAAATATATTATTATCAATTTTTACCTAAAATGCCTATTACAATATGTAGTAGAGTTTCACAAATTTGACTCCTGTAACAACACACTGGATAACCCAACACCTTTGTTTTTATTTTACGTGTTTAACTCTTTGCAGTGTTGTTTAACTCTTCTCAAGTCTTTAAGTATGTTGTATAGTTATTGTATGTTTAATTATACCTGTATTCAGCCCATAAATGTGTTTGAGTATAAACCAGGATACAATTTAAAGCTTTTCTTGGGTTTTCTTCATCTCCATAATTTTGTTCTAAAAATTCAACATTCCCCAAACATGACAGGGTCAGAATCAAATTTCAGACAGTTACAGAATGAAATAAAGCTTACTCCTGTAAAAAAAAAATCGCTTCAATGACCATTTTTCTTTTTTTCAGAGTACAATACCTAAACAACATTTGGAATCAGAAGAAGACATACAAAATGAAATCAAAGGCTGGGTGATCAACAAAGGCTTGGGTGAAACAATTCTTCACAGAGCCGCCAGACTGGGCTATACGGTGAGTGTGCACTTTGTATAAACCAGCGACCTCATAGTAGAAATAGACGGAGCACAGCTATCTTACTTGCATTACAGCAAATGAAGCCTGGGCCGCCATACTGTCTAGGTATAGAAACATAAAACAGCGCCTAAAACCGCGTAATCTGACAGTGCTCATGTTTCAAATAACTCGTAGTTTATACCATTTAGCATTGAGGCTTAAGGTTGACATTTTGCATGCGAAGAGTCCTTTAGTTTGAAATTTTTTACGTACTTTGTTTTTTCCATGCATAGGGACTAGAGCCAAATTTAGGCTTCCAAGTCGCAATCTCTTGTGCTCCATCTATTTCTACTACTATGTGGGCGCTGGTATAAACATAGTGTATATCTGCATGTAATAATGAGAAACACTGTGGGAATGCTATACTTAGTAGGGCCCAATAATCTTTAATTTCATCCAAAGTATTTGAAAAACCCATAAAATTGTAAATATTATAACTTTAGGGTAGAAGGTTATAAGGTTAGCGTGTTTACGCTATCTTGAGAGGCTCGTCATTGTTTCAGTAGTGTCGGACTCCCGCGGGCTCAAAGTCCTTCAGACTACCAATCAAGCACACCCCCCCCTCAACACCGAGGAAACTAACCTGCAACTGTTTTGCACATTACATTGGGCTAGGCCTTTGATATTAAGCCACTAGTGCAACCTCCGCTGGGTAAAAGCTGAGGATTAAGGCCAGTCAAGGTCGACATTTTTCACCCAGTGAATGGCCTAGACAAAGTATCTGACATGGGTCTAGTTGCCCTCTCCCTGGAGAATTGCTCCAACGATGTTATGTGGCCTGACGACCACACCAATTTTAGATTAAAGCTAGACTTGGCGGGCTTGCCAACAATCACACTTGAAGTTGTATATTATAAATATTTAATTTATCGTAGTAAACAAAAAAACAGGTAGAATATTATCTCCACCTAAGTCTTTTTCTTATTCAATTTGATAATTAAAGGAATTTGTTGAACTCTGCAAAGTTCAACTATCAACTTTCACCCAATCTGACCTATACAAAATCTGATCTGATTCGTACAAAATCTTTCCCATTTTCCAGTTATGGTTAAATGTCCCACCTAGTGGCATTGCTGGCCAAAATACTAAAAAATTTCAATCTTTCATAATGGATTATTTTCTGTTTTCTCTGCAGGACATAGCCGCTTACTGTCTGGAGAAGATGGACCACAACCCCTCGCCCCGGGACAACGCCGGGTACACGCCCCTGCACGAGGCTTGCTCCAAGGGCCGGCTGGACATCGCGAGGCTACTGCTCCTCTACGGGGCTGATGTCAGCGACAGCGCCCAGGGTGGCATCAGGTATATCAATCAGCTCTAAGGGCGCATGCCACTATTGCAACCTGTTTCCCCGAAACATTTCACATGAAATACAAAATTGTCAGAAACATTTCTGCAACTTACTGCTAAACAGTGTATTTTAATGAGGCTAAAATTTTGCCTTTCTTGCCGAAACATTTCGCGACATTTTTTATATAGATATACTTAACATGGTTTCGTGAAACAAATATATCTAAACTAAAACAAAAACTTAAAAAAAGTAATTTCACTGTTCAGAAATTCACCAACTTATTCAAACTGAGAAACTGACAGCCTATTTTCAATCATAAAAGGAAGACAGAAGTTCTAAATTAAAAATTTTAGAATCAACTGTTAAAATTCTTAGTGGTTAAATTGTGTTTAGTGGTTCATATTGTTTTTTTTGTGGTTTTAAATGTAGGAAGTATGCCCACTATTTTCCAATATGGCGGACAATTTTTAATTTTTGTTATGGAACACTTCTTGTGCTTTCACGGTACATTCTAGCAATGTAAATTCTTAGAACAATGTAAGCTAACAGAGACTTTGACACAAAAAAATGTAGGCTAACCCGTGACTTTGGCACAAACTATGAAGGCTTATTTCGAGACTGGCATAAACGATGTATGCTGACACGTGACTTTGACACAAACGATGTAGGCTAAAGCATGACTTTGACACAGACGGTGTAGTAGAATGATGTAGACGGTGTAGCATGACTTTGACACAACCCATGATGTTGGCAGGCCGCTCCACGAGGCGGCGGAGAACGGCAGCCTGGAGCTGATCCGGCTGCTGCTGTCGTACGGAGCCGACCCGCTGCTGGCCACGTACTCGGGGCTGACTCCGCTGTCGCTGACCTACAACCACCCACCGGCCCGCGCCCTGCTGCAGCTGCACCTGGCCGACGTGCAGGGCCTGCCCGCGCCGCCCTGGCAGCTCCCGCTCTCCGGTGAGTCAATAGTCAATCATCTTTATTCATCGAGAAGTACTAGGTACAACATTTGAATAGTGTTAAGAAGCTTAAACTAATGCATTAGAAGCATAAGCTAATCTTAATACATTTTTCCTAATCAGATTTCTGTGAAAGGAGGTGCAAACATTCCTCTAAGGAATAGATGGCTAAATACTCCTTCATCTGTTTTTTTTTATTTATTTAGTGGGATTCATTTCATTTTTTGTTTTATCTGGAATTTTTTCAAGAAACTTTTTTCCAGCGTGAGATGGTTTTTTCCTCATATAACTTTAATCGGTGATGGTTTTGTTCAAATAAATTTTTCTTTCTTGTATTACAGTTGTAAACCTGTTTTTAAAGTACGATGAGCCTCATTTTTCTTTGTAATAAGAACTGTGCCTAAAATGTACTGACCATAAACAGTTAAAATCTTGAGCCTTTGAAAATGTTCTTTGGTCGATTCATCACATTTCAATTTCAGCATTATTCTTATTGCCTGCTTCTGCGTCCTTAATACGCTATCTAAGTTTAATTTTTTTGTTGCTTTAAATAAACAAATTCCAAATGATTCATGGTGGCTCTATTGTTTATACCAAAAAGTTTCACTTAATATATACCAATAACTGACGTTTTGACTTGAAATCTTACAGCAAACCTTAAATGAGAAACTCTCCTTTTTCATGTTTTATTTTTTGTGTTCTTGAATTTAGGAAATGTGCCCACTATTTTTCAACATGTCGGACAATTTTTAATTTTTGTTATGGAATACCTCTTGTGCTTTCACTGTACGTTCTACTATCATCTACCATCTACGTTCAGACTACCATCTAGTATTTCGAGTCAAAAAAAGGCTTTTTTGAGACTTCATAAGGACTTCATAGGCACTGACTTCTCATCTTTATCGTGTCCCATTGACAAAAGAACAGCTGTTGATAGCTGAGCTTAGTTGTAATGTATGGTTAAAGCTAATACTACACCCGTAATATTACCATTGACTTTATACCTTAAAGAAGACTGCTCAAGCTTACACATGTTTTGAAGCCAGAAATTTCCACGTGAAATTAGTACACATTCATTACTAGAGATTGCGCCAGCTGTCTCTAAGATTGTTTCATGTCAAAGATTCGTTCCCTGAAATGATCTCCACCAGAATGTGCTAATTTTAGTAACATATGATCAAATTTGTTGGCTTCAAAATTCAACATTGCTTGGACTATTTTTTTTTCTTTATAGTCAATGATGTTACTAATGTATTATTAGGTAGGTGGGTAAAATTACTGGACACGAGTATCTTTTTTACTGTTCCTCATTGTATTTTTGGTTTCAAATGCACAATTTTTTCGATAACTACCATTTCAGAAACCCTCCAGTACATTTCCTTTCACCATCTAACCCAGTTCTAACGGCCGTTGTTGTGCAGACCCGCTGCTGGAGGACGCGCCGGACCCCGAGGACGCCGCGGAGGGCGAGGCGGAGGTGGAGGTGGAGGCGGCCGAGCTGAGTCTGCCGCATCTCTACCAGCTGCGCGGCGAGCCGCCGGCCGACCGCTGGGTGCTGTTCCAGGAACTCTGCCCCCTGCTGCGGGTCAAGACACGCGAGGCCCTGCTCAAGCAGCTGGGGCCGCATCACCGCGGCGACTTCCGCGACCTCAAGATGACCGAGTTCTACGACATGGCGCGGTGCTGCAGCGTGCTCGGCGTCGGCGACTGCGTTCTCAACCCGAAGGCGCACAAAGTGACGCTCGTCAAGTACTCGGAACGTGTCCGCGCGCTGCTCAACTCGGAGAAGACAGTGATCACGAGGTGACCGTAGATTATCGCTGACGACGCACAATCTCGGATGTTTTAGACGATTCGGTGTGATCGATGTTATTTGGTGAGATTTTCATCCTACGACTGATAGTTTAGGAGCAACAATTAATCGAACTTATTGTGAACAAAATACACTCATACTTTTTGTTGTTGTGGATGATGCGATTGTGTTTAGCTGTTTTTCAGTGCTGGGTAACATAACTAAAAAGCTCTTAAGGTAATTTTTAAAAGGAATCCTCTTTTCGGTGTGGATTTTTTGTGTATGACATGACTGAGCTGAAAGTTATAATACATTTGGCCTAAACAGAATAAATTAATAATTATTTACCTACTATGATTATTTAGCTTGCAATTTCAATTTTAGCAATCAATTTTAAAGGCACACGGAAGCAAAAGGTTTTTAATTTTACTCTAGTTTTGCATAGAAAATAGGGATACAGTTTTATCTTGTTGGTGTTTCAAGTGATCTTTGAACAAAGACTAAAATATTTTGTTAATTTCCCAGCCTTTAACTATGGTGCGAAGTTAGTGCAATTGTCCTAAATAGCCAAACTCAAATTGTTATTTAGTTCTAACGTATAGTTTAAATAGTGTTTAATATTTTATAAATCTTTTCGATGTACATTTTAAACCTAGAATGATGTGTTTATATGTAAAGATATTGTAAATAGGCGCTAACTTTTGTTTACAACAGATGATGTATATACCTTGTATATATGAATATATTTTGGTAGCTGCTTTTTTCAATTTTATTAAAAGGAAGTTGAGATTTTCTTTAAAGTTAATCATGACCTGTCGCACCTCGTATAGATTCTATCTAGTGTCAAAGTGTATTTAAGATTCTTTATGTACTGTGATGTATTATCGTATAATGGTTTGATTCATCGAGGAGAATGCCACTCAGGGCCTAGAGTTTATTGGACATATCTTAAGAAAGGGAAACTTGTAAATGTTGTTAAATGTATTTCTTTTTTATATGTAAATGTTTCATAGTGAGATTATTTTATCAGAGTATTTTTATTTTGTATCCGCTTTATGTCATGAGGGTTTAGGCTATAAGAGTGAGAAATAATTTATGTTTGCCGATGCAAAATTTTATTCACTATGTATTATTTGTGTAAAATATAAATGTTTTATTTAAGGAATAAATTAGTTTATCTATACTCTTTTTATACCTAAAAATATTGATTTCAATTTTAATTAATCATTTTTATATTTTATTGCATTCTGTAATTTCTGTGTAAATAGTTGTTTTTTTAACTTTAGCTAGACAATTTTGTTATGATTTGTTGAATTCTGTTTTAATAATAAATCTGTGATGAAATATCAATGTTATCGATGTTAATAGTGTGCAATTTTTATTGTTTATACGTCAATGTAAATTTCGGAATAAGAGTATTCGATGAAGTTCTATGAGACATTGTGATTGTAAAAATTATATATATATAAATTATACTTTACATTTCTTCTTTGCCTTTTTATTTCTCAGGACCTCATATATTTTAATCCTTCAACCCTATATTTGCATATGGTTCAAGCTATCTACGAGGTACAGTCAAAAAGTTCCCGGAATGAATTTTTGTTGAGATTTAGTGCGATAGCCAGCGAGAAATTCGCCTTGCAGTAGTTGTACGACTCCTGGGGAAGGCTATAAGAGTGTATAGCCTCTCCAAACTTCCATGTATAGGTAATGGGAGTATAGCTGACTTGCCGTAGTGCAGCTTTGGAAAGCGCTTTTTGTCTACCTGCAAGTCTTCGTTGTCGATTTTGTTTGTTGAGCGAACAAATTCGATGTTACCTCTGTTACCTCCTGTGTCTGCCTCGTTGACCAAAAAAATGGCATGAGACCTGTCATCAAGTAGAAGTCATCTTCTAAATCTCTCTAATCTAGTCTTATCTTCTCTCTAATCTATATAATTAATACGCCAACACGAAATTTGTCTTATGAACTCCTCCGTCATTTCTTAACCGATTTTGATCTTTGATGGCTCATTGGAAAGAGCGTTTCGCGTAGATTTGCAAACTGGCCTTACATTTTTGAAAAAGTCCCTTGGGCTCTGCCCCATTGGCTTTTAAAGTTCCCATGTTATCCTTATGAAGAACATAATTGTTTACATTTTGATCAGCTGGATAATTTAATTGCTGTTATTTTTTAATTTGTGTAAACATAACCCTCAAGACGGATCGTGTTAGCATGATTGTGTTTTAAATTTGTCGCCATTTGAATTATTGCTCTGCTAGAGTAGCGCACGATTCCGTGCGCTCGGATCCACTAGTCTAGTTTTATTTTAGTCTTGCATCAGTCTTTAAGACGTCGTCAATCAGGTGAAATGATAAAAGGGTAGGTGATGGTATTCGGACAAGAAATTGAAAAAGGATGGAGTGAAAATAGAAGTGAGATTATTAAAGATTTATGGAAGATAATTATGGATGCTGTGGCAGATCATTGTAGCATTTATCTATAAGATATTCTTTTAACTTGTTCTTAAAACTATTGAGATTTACTATTTCTTTAATGGTTGAGGGAAGTTGTGAAAAAAATTGTCTACCAGCATAACAAGGTTTAGTTTCAAAAAGCGTTAAACTATGTTGAGCAGATGGATTAATGTTATGATTCCTGGTATTATAATTATGATTATGAGCCTGAATCAACTTTTGTTCTTTTACATACATAACTACTTCAAAAATATACAAAGATGGTACGGTTAAAATCTGCAATTCTTTAAATTTTTCAGTAACTGAATCTCGAGGCCTAAGCCCACAGATATTTCTGATAGCTCTTTTTTGAATAATAAAAATGTGTTTCAAATTTTCTTTACTTGATCTGCCCCAAAGCACTAGTGCATGTTCAAACGATCATAAGGATGGTTTGAAAACTTCCATGTGATAAATTTACCTAAAATGCAATTTCAACGATCGTTAATTCCTGAATTTCACGCACAACTCACTCGTACTCGCTCGATGTTTTTGTCATTGACTGATGTTGAAGGTCCACTATGATGGTCACCCTCAATGCTTTCATGGCCTTTACGTAACCGTTTGTGTCACTCACAAAACTTGACTTTATTCTTCATCGCCTCTTCTCTATACTTTTGAATTAACAACTCAAGTGTCTCACTAGATGATTTTAAAGTATAAAACAGAAGTTAATAATTTTCGCACGCTGATCATGAAATGGTATTTTCAAAAATCGACAATGTAGATTTGCAGGAACACGGAAAGCGCTTTCCAATGTTGCACTACGGCAAGTTAGCTTTAACCCCTCTACCAGGTATTGCAAGACAAATTTCCCGCCAGCGATCATGCTAAATGTCTATAAAAATTCACTCCGGGAACTTTTTGATTCTACCTCGTATTTTCTTGCTTTGGGTGCCAGGGCCAGATTTACCACTAGGATGACCAAGCCGGTGCTGAGAGGGGGGCCACTAAAGGTTGAAAATAAGTCGTCGTGAGTGAATTACAGAGGATAATTGGGCTTCGGAACGTTTTTTAGTGTACTTTTCAAATTTGATGAGGCTGACAGCTCTCAGGGGGGCTGCACACAAACCCTAGGGCCGCAACGCCTGTAAATCTGGCACTGTTGGGTGCTATTAAGAGAGTATCCTGCCCACCCTTAAATCACAATTTTTATCTTTAAAATACGGTATTATTTGATGCCCCAATTGTCAAAATTTGATTCAATGTACCATCATTGAGGTAAAAAGATGGAAATAAGGAGTGTGGATTCATCATTATTACTCTAAGGAATATTGTGCTTGCGTGCCATTAGAGTTGTGTAGGGGTGACACTTTTAACATCCAAATGCTTTTTTTTATTACTACAATTTTTCTTAACTGTTCTCGTCTATAAACAAGACTAAGAAATGTCTTGGATCATATTGCCATTTTTAATCAATTTCTTATACAATGTCATTCCTAACATGGCAACTCATAAAACCCAAAGTTAAATTTTTTGTACTTAAACATTTGAAGGGGTTTCTGTAAAACGTTTTAAGCAACAAAATTTAAAAATCAGATATTCAGTGAAAAAGGTTCTAAGGGGCACAAGCTACATCATGGTATATTTTGTTTTGAAGATATTGAGTAGGTAGCCCTGATTTCGTTTATTTTATGCGCCATTATGATTTAGCAGCTCGCGACCTTGAGCAGCCATTTACCTTTCTCAGGAAGTGTCTAGAATGCATAATATTGGCTTGGCCCTAATCATGAGTGTATAGTGCTTATAATTCCTCTTTTTTATAGTGATAGTCTCATTTATGGGGTACAAGAGTATCCTGCGTGACCATTTGTGTTCCAGCCATTATTTTAACTGTCAGGCATTTTGATGTAAATACAGTATATAATCATTTATATTTATTGAAACTATGTATAAAAGTAATTTATTTTCTACTGAAAATTTGTGCGGTGATTGTAGTAGAGAACATTGGGTAATTAGGTTTATGGCAAAGTATTGCAGAGAATGATGAAAATGCTGAAAAATACTATACTAAGATTGCTTTGGAGCAAGGATGACACTTGAGTTTATTAATAAGAATTGTTTTTATATATGTTTTATATTGCGTTTTTTTACTGTAAGAATTGTTTTTGTATTAAAACCATAAACGTATTATACAAATTTTAAAATGATAAAAACTTGTGTGGGGTACGACTGTCCCCCATGCGACCAATCATGTCACTTCATTTGGTGCGACCTCCAGATAAACACTTCCCGTTAACACTCTCCAGATAAAATTCTGAGAATCACTTTCCTTTTGGGTGACGACCAAGAGAGAGTGGGTGTTAAGGAACGTGTCGGCCTTAGTCAGTAAGACTACAAGATCGCGCCTCAGTCATCCTTCATTCATCTGTCATTCATACTTGGCTTAAAATACCTACCGGATAGGTCACCATTTCAAGCAATGTAGGCCCTACAATGCAGGGGCGGACTGGGAAGAAAAAACGGCCCTGGCATCCTTCTGGCAACCGGCCCCAAACAGTTCGAAACGTTCTCTGACTGCTCTAACTGCTCTTCTGCATGGTTTAGAGGAAAACATCAGGGGGCTGTTTCTAAAGGATGTTGGTGAATTAAAGAAATTGACTTTTATATTTTGTAATACTAAGATTCCGTTTCAAAACCGTAAAGATACAATGGAGATGACTCGTACGTAGCTAGTGACTAGTGGTTAGTAGCTAGTAGTTGTGAAACGCGTTTAGAAACACTCCCCTAGGAGTGTATAGGAATACCAACATAAATGAAGATAAAAATGAATATAAAACAATTTTTTGAATAGAATTACAAAACTTAATTTTGTAACATAACGCGAGACGTCATTTTGCTTAAAAGTCAAAGTCATCCAAATGTGGTGTTTAAAACGTTATCCTACTCACGTCTTTTGGGAGCAATTTCCCAGGCCTTGGCTTCTTAGTTTTTGAAATATAGGGCAATCCAGCTTTTCTATATTCCTTCCTGGTCTTAACCTTCCACTTTCCAATATTTACTTCATATACGGTATTTTATTTTTATTTACACTATTTTGGTCGCTGGTAACAACGAATCGACCGGTGGGGAGTCCATCTTTCGGCGAGTAGATCGTTATTCCCCAAAAAGTCTGTACAGTCCCACGAAACACGTCAACTTTGACAGTCGAAATCAGGGCTGCCAACTCAAATACCCTCAAAACAAAATATACCACGGTGTAGCTCGTGACCTAGAGAACCTTTTTCACCAATCATCTCCGATTTTGAAATTTTGGCGCTTAGAACGTTTTACGTTGGACCCCTTCAATTAAGTACTCAAAACTCGCAAAATAAACTTTTAACTTTAACCCAACTAAACCTAAAACTACACCACACAACCTCTCAGCATAAACTTCCCGATATTTCACTACATTAACTATTGCTAATTCAGTTAATTAGGAGTATTCCAAATTTTAATGTCAACGCGTGCGGGGCGGCGCAAAATAGACCCTGACACACTATCACCACAGAGAAAGGAAATGGAACTATACATTTCTTTTCTCCATGCTATCACTCATCATACAAGACACTGTACCAGACTTTTCTTAGATCTGCCAATAAACCGCCTCCAGAGCGCTCGCGACGATGTGTGGTGTGATGTCTTGTGTGACCTGTGTGATGCAAGGACCTCTGACACACTATTATAGTCCATGCCATATTGAAAAAGAGAGTGTCTGACCGGTCCAGGTAGGCCCGGACAGCCCTAATCCGCTGTTGTCACAACACCTATTGTGAGGCCGACCGGCGACGCGACGGGGGTGGGCAGCCCTCACGCCTGAGTCATTGTCTGCAGGCCGCTTCGAAATTCCTTATACCAGGAATAACTCAAGAAATAACTCGCCGGCCGGCCTCACAGCAATAGGTGTTGTGACAACAGTGGATTAGGGCTGTCCGGGCCTACCTGGACCGGTCGGACACTCTCTTTTTCAATATGGCATGGACTATACACATGCTCCCTTTTGTCCTGTGTGATGTGTGGTGTGATATTTTGTATGATGAAATGTGTAATAGTGTGTCCCCATCTTAAAGAAGGGGGCACCCTTCAGGGGGGGGGCGGGGGGTATGGAAAATTTGCAAAATGTGGGACCCAAAATTGTGTTTTAAGGCTATCTGAACACCTAGAAATGCCTAAAAGCAGATAATATAGAAATGACAGAGCAGGGCCGCGACAAGGGATTTTTCTGGGACATGCGAGAGCCTATATTGGCGCCCCTTTTACTAGACCTATGTATCAGTTACCCACCACCCCTCAGTGTGGTTAAAGCTATCTATAATTTTGCGAAATTAAAAAGAATATTTTGAACTTACTGTTTCGATTTTTATTCATCACATATTTAAAGGTTTTGTATTGATGGATACGGTTCTTTATTGCGGGATTGCCTACATGAAGTCAAATAAAATTATCTAAGTAAGAACAGGTCGATCGCTAATCAGGCGATTCTTGCTTCAACTTGCAAAATAAAAAAACATTAGAGTCCAGTCAAATTAGACCAATTTAAGAAAGAATACACTAAACGGCTAAAAAATGCCACAGTTGTTCGTTGCTCGGCCCATCTAAACCGCTTGCTAAAGGTCCCCGAGGGCGAGGGTTGGGTTTGAGTTTCTATAAGTTTTCAGTTCCCCAGGTCTTGGTTTTGAATCTTGAAATTTATTTTGCAAACCAAATTGCTAATTTAATTTAATTTTAAAGGTATTGCTGAACCGAAACTGTGGTGAAAACAGAACTCATTTACCTCACCCACTCATTTCAAATTGAAAGTCATTTTGAACAATATTTCAGCTACAATTCGCATACCCAAAAATTTACATTTTGAGTTATTTGAAAATAATTGCTCCACGGGTGCGGGTAAATAGCCAACAAATTAAAATGTTGGCGGGTTGAACTCTTTTAAAAGACTACACGGGTGCCAGTATGCTCCAACAAAAAAAAAATGTTGCTCTTTGAATAGTTTGAAACGACTCCACCGGCACAGGAAATGCCTCCTTAACTCATGTTACGCACCTCGACTAATTTCAAAAGGGCGCCGGGCGCCGGGGCCGGCTAACACCTCCAAAATGGCGAAAACTCGATCACCATCGTTAAAAAGAAAACTCGATTGTTGGGGTCGGGAGCCAACAAAACTCGCAAAATTACATGGTTAACATTTTGAACCAGTTTAAAATGCTCCACGACCCCCGATAGTTGGAGAACGCCACATAAATTAAAGTTTGGCAAGTTGAGCAATTTTTCAAACTCCCTGAAGTCTGCAAACACCATAAAACATTAATTTAGGTCTTTGACATTTTGAAAATGCTCCTCGGGCGCCGGAAAACGCTCCCAAGACGAATATTTTGCACGTTAAACAAAATTGTAAAATACCACCCGGGCGCCAACAAAAGTCTCCAAAATACATTTACAGCATGTTAAAGGCTCCTCGGGCGCCGTTGCGGACTCAACACCGCGCCGGCTTCGGTGGCGCCCTCTCCTGTCGGCGCCCCATGCGGCCGCATGTTTCGCATGGCCCTTGTCGCGGCCCTGTGGCAGAGCATACATTTTCATACAGATCATACATCATAAAGCCCGGGCTTAGGGACATGTGCCGTTAAGGTTGTGCAGGCGCCGTTAGGGACAAACTATTCCGCCAGGCAGCATGACAGTCTTATGATTTTTTTTACTTTTTTTCTGAACTTTTTGTCAGTGCATGTGATTGGGATGTGTCATAAGAATGTTCTGGTAGCATTCTTTTGTTGAATGCGGGTTGCCTAGCCAAATTATGCAGGTGTTAAGTTCAGTTTGTTCGTGCAACATTCCTGGAGAAAGTTTAAATTATAAAAATTTTATTTTTTGGGATATAGTACGGAATCATTTGGCCTACAAAATGACATAATTTTAAATGATTTGACACTTATGACAACGGAAGGAAAAATTATTTTCCAACAACATTGAACATTTTTTTATTTTTATTTTTTTTATTTCCTTGATGTTAGGTTTAAGACATTCATTAATCATAAATAATTCCCAAATATAGGCTCTTCCTTGTCTTCGTGAATGATGAAAGAAAGATGGGAATATTCGCCCCATCATTACACTTTTGACATATGTACCTCACAAATTTTACATCCAAAAAATTTGGTTATTCCTCGGAACTTTCTTATTATGAGTAACATAAAAATAGAAGAAAACGTATTATAAAAGTTTTCGACTGCACCACCTTAAGAGCCGCAATATATATGAATGTATAAGGCCATAATTAGGCTGCAAAACTTTGAGCTAAGAAAAGGCCTACCTTTTGACGAGGCCGTTGGGGTCCTCAAAGGGGCCGCACAGTAATCTGGGCTTAGGGCCGCGGCGGCCGAAATTCCGGCACTGGTGCCTAGTGCTGCGGCTTCTCTTTCACAGCAACTTTTATCGAACAATTCATTGGATGGGCCATCGGCCACGTAGCTCCACAAGGGCTGGCCTCAGCTCAGCAACAAAAGAAACTGATTTTTATTTTGGTTTAGGCCAATTTTTTTTAACCCACCGGCCCTTTTCTGGCCTAAAGAGGCCGGGCCTTCTGGCATTTGCCCAAATGCCCAAATGACCAGTCCGCCTCTGCAAAATGTATAATATTTAGAATATTGTATATTGGTGGTATATAACGAAGAAGTACTTAGACCATTATGAAAAATTTTACATATTCCGTCTTATATTGTTACTTGTCTTAATTATGAGGATTAATTGAAAAAAATACCAATATAAGTCGCTTTTTTAATGTAAGAGAAATACAAATCAAGATACGTATCAAACCTCACATTGAGTATCAATTAAAAGTAACGTCGGTTAAACAAGTTGAACAAGTTTTTAAGACTATATAATTTATTAGTCTGCTCCTAACTTTGCTGGGCGAATGAGCAAATGTAATGATTACGTGCATATATTCAATAACATTTGCCGAAATAGTACAACATTAAAAAAACCTACATTACTCCACAATGTTCTAATGCCGTTTAATTATCTGATTCAGGTCAGTTATAAAAAGTAAAATTGGTAATAAACACCACCACAACATAGCTTGCAGATTGCAGACTAGATCCAGTGCTCAAGATTCATTCAACATAATTTCCTTGCGAATAACTTTGTCTGTTAAAATCTGTAGGCACCTCAAAGAAAATTCTTACCCCTTCTTTACCCCTTCAACTACCAAAATATTTATTTTAAATTATTTTTTATTTTTTTGCTGAGCAGTGGAAGATGTGGAAGAATAAGCACTCGTTGGTTTTGGGGATTTCAAAAACCCCGAACCCAACGCACTGCCTCTGGGTTTTAAAATTTGGAAAGAGCACATTAAATTTGGGCCAACTGTCATCATAGCAGCAGCGTTGTCGAACTCACCACAATAATTGGGAGCGGAGAAAATCGTCACTAGCTGTCTATTGGCAAAAAACTCATAACCATCTTCGACAACTTGGTGAGCTCGGACAATCAGGTCGAAGTCAAACTTGATCAAAAATCTCGAGACGACTTCCTTCCCAAACGTGAATGAGACCCCTCGATCATTCTCGCCCCACCCGACGACATCCTCTGAAGGATCTGACCATAAGAGGTCACAGAGAAGCCCTTGGTCAGGGACGTCCGTGGGTCTGCTGATCTGTCTGATCTGATCCATACTGTTGAGGTCCGGGCTGAGTCCTCCGTGGCAGCAGAAGATCTTCTCGTCTATAATAGCTGCTACCGGGAGGCAGTTGAAGCATTCGGCAAAGTTCTTCCACAGCTTGACGTTGTACCTGCGTTTACACTCGTCGTAGAACCCGTAGATCCTGCTGATACTTGCACACTCGTGATTACCTCTAAGGAGAAAGAATTTTTCTGGATGCTTGATCTTGTAGCTCATAAGAAGACAGATGGTCTCGATAGATTGTTTTCCTCTGTCTACATAGTCACCGAGGAACAGATAGTTGACTGTAGGGGGAAAGCCTCCGGCGGTAAAGAGGCGGAGGAGATCGTAATACTGGCCGTGGATGTCCCCACAAATTTTCAAAGGGGCATAAAGGTCTAGTAACATCGGTTGACTTAAAAATATCTCTCGCGATTTGAAAATAAGTTGGCGAATCTCGTTTTCACTGAGTTGAACATTTGTGCCTTGTTTTCCAGCACTTCGAACTTCCAACAGTCGGTCAATGATGCTGTCTATGTTAAGTTGTTTTTCATCTATTACATTATGTTTGTTTTCCATTATATGTTGTTAGAATAATTTTATGTATTATTTGGCAGACGAGTTCGTAGGTTCAGTACAAACAAAATTTGTTTGTATTATTGTTTTTATAACCATGTGATTCTAAAAAGCGGCCCAAAAACAAGCTGACAAAAATATAGATCCATAACTGGCTAAGCAGGCAGTGATTACCCTTGAACTCAAAGTCCCACTATTCTTAAATTTTCTTAACAGACAGGTAAACTTTCTTAAATTTTTCGTGCATGTAGGGGAGGTAAAATTCCTTCCATCATTCCCAGAACTTTATTATAAGCTTGTGTTTTGTAGAAATTGGAGATTTAGAGTTGAGTTAGTTGGTCGTTTTAGTAATTTTAGTCGGGAGTCTCATGTATTTTATATGATGAGCCCAAAAAATGTGAGTTTTTGGTCGTAAATGTAGTCCTAAGCAACAGACGGTGTTACTTTGTGGGATTTCTGTGTTTTCATTATGGGCCTCTGGATCGTTATTTGACATAATAAGGTAAGCCTTAATTAATTGAATAATTTATGTGTTGTTAAGAGTCCTCCTTACCCAGCCCAAAGTGTTAAAAAACAGCTCTCTCGCGGACCCATATAGACGATCCATGAGGTAAGGGAAAATTTTAAATTCAATATAGTTTTAACGGGAAATGTCCAAACTACTAACTAGAATTGCTTTTTGGAATTACGATAACTTAAATAGTTTTTTCCTAAAATCAGTTAAAAATAGCCAACTTCGAACATTAATATAACGTGTTTTATGACCTTTTTTTAAAAAAATAAAAAAGCAATTCCAGTAGTTTAGAGTAGTATTTATTTCAATAATATCGCATAGTATGGATATGTTAAAAAAATATTGGCGCTAAATGGATCCGCGCGAAACCTTCCTCTTCTTCCTTTTTCTTTGGGTTCGCAAAATGTGCACTGATTTATAAAAGTATGGGCTCTTATGGAGCCAAAGTTCCATAAGTCGCCGCTAGTGTCGCAGAAAAACGAAAACTGGAAAACTGCCATGGGAGACTCGAGGACGAGTTCCCATTCGTAGCATAAATGTAACTTGGATGGATTTTGCAGAATTAACTTTCATTTTCCAATTTTAAGCCAATAGTCAAATACCATGTAAATGCAATACCGGTATACAAAATATAGTACAATTCATTCTATTATATTGTATATTTTGTATTCTACTACGTATTCATTCCAATTATTCCCATCAATTTCTTGTTCCGGTACGGCTTGGCTGCTTCATACTGCTTGGCCCACCTCTTGCGACGAAGCAACAGGTGGACTGAGGCAGGGCCACACTATTTGACTGAAGCGTATGATAAGGCTACCTCACTACCATAACGCTTGGATCTAGAGCTTGTGACGTCAATGATGGACTCTTTACCGGGTTTGTCCAGTTCTAACAGCCTAACGGGTAAAAATATAGCCTCAATAGAGAAGTCAGAATTACATATCCTATAATTGACCGAGATGTTTTTCATCCTAGGTGGAGATTATAAAAGCAATATATTTTTTGGTCTATCTATGACGTCTAATTTCCTTAAGTTTGAATGAGGTATGCTTTGTTATTGTTATTTTTCCTCTAAGTTGTCGGACCCTGCTCAAGCAGACAATGGCAATCAGCTGGTTAAATTTTAGTATGACATCTGTGTTTTGTTGTGTTTGCGTATTCAGTTCTGTTCTTTTATGTCAAATCATGGCACCCTATTTAGATTTGTGGTTATGATTAACTTTTACTGTTTCAAGAAGATAATATGTAATATTTTGTTTACGCAACAAATCCGTAGAACCTTTTGTTAATTTTTATACCGCTTTTAAGTACCTTGTAAGTAGGGTGTTCTAGGCTTAGTAAAATTTATAAAAATTGTCTTAACAGACCCTAAATAACTTATATATTTTTAATTTTTACTGCAATGGGTTTACTTGCTAAAAAGAAATATCTTCCGAAGCCAAGTGGTGAGTAAATGTTGTAGTAACTTATTCGTTCCACGATTCTTGTTATTTTAACAACAGCCTAGTTGGTCTATGTGGAATGTGCTATGATTGTGGCCGGTCATACCGGTATGTGACCCAAATGTGTTAATACCTATATTAACACATTGACTTTGGGCCTACCTAATGATCTATTTCAAGAACCTTAGCATATTCAGCTAGTATTAATGAACAGTTCTAGAACACTGGTGAGGACATTGTACTATACCTACTGTTATCCGTAATTTTTCTATTTACGGCCTACACTGTGTTAAATTTGGATCAAAAGTGTTATTTTTAGTGAAACTAATGGCAACCCATTAAGCACAAGATTACCAGGATTGCTAGTCCCTGAAGTGTACTCAGTGTGCTAAACGAGACCGTCTTTCCAGTTATCAGGCACAGAGTTATGATCGATTTGTAATCATTGCAATTGAATTAATACCCCTGATACTTTTTAACCTATCTTGCCTTAAAAAAGCTGGAAATCAGATCACCCTGGAGATTTAGTTAAATATTTTTATATCTATTTTTTTATTGAATTTATTATAATAGACAAAATGTGACAATGCACTAGGCCCCTAAGTTTAAGCAACTCAGTCTTCTGAAAAAATTGTGCTAGGGTAGGGCGGGGTAAAAACAGACACTGCTCAAGTGGGGTAAAAAGAGACATGTTTATGTTAAACTTAAAAGTCTGAAATTTGAAAAATAAAAAAATATTGTATTAGGGGTAACTTCCGCAGAAAGGTTACACCACTTGCTATTAGTATGTCAGTTTTGTTCTTTTATATATATTTTAATACTTTGCTCTTACAACCTTAAAGACCATAAAAGTGCTAAAATTATGCATCAGGAATTTCATTTACTAACTTAAATGCTGATTCGAAGTGTAGAAAAATGGTCTGTTGCTGAATATCATCCCAATGCATAGAAACTTCATTAATGAAAATACACTGGTACTAACCCTTAAAACATTTATAAAATAAGTTTGAGGTTAGTTAAATTTGAATTATTCTTGTATGAATATAACTCTTATTAAATTAAAGTCAGTCTTAACTAAACTGTAACTGAAATATCAACCACCTATTTTCATCTCAACATAACTTAGCTGACTATCTGGTTGGTGGTCTAACTTAATTTATATTCATTTTAAAACCCATTAAAATAGTTATGTAAGGTTTCAAGCAAATTTATTTGGTAATTTGGTAATGATTATCACTCGATCAATAGTTCCCCTCCAGACATTACTGGTTCCCATCCCACTGACTTCACCAATTAGGTGTAACCCTTCTGCGGAAGTATAACCCATATCTTAAGTTGTCTAGGCCAAAAAATAAGTTTTTGGGGAGTGTTTTATGGCATTAAAAAATTTTCTCGCAATCCCTTGTCAATTTCGAGCAGAAAACTTTTGTTCCGCGACGGCGAACTTTTTCAGTCTTGGAAAACATTTATTAGGATATGAGCCTATTATTTGTTGTCTTGTCATTCTAAATACTTTAGTGATATAAAGAACAAATTTTCATTTAAGTAGTCCACCTTCTTATATTTTTTTTTAACATGTGAAAAAAACAAGACATGAATGGGGTAAAAACAAGACAAAATATGGTATTAACATTAAGAGAGATGAAAAATAAATTAAAAAAGAATTTTGTTTTTAAACTGTAATGACATGTTTAGGTATATTCTACGGATTAAAAAAATACTCGGAGTCTTCAATATAACAATTTATTTTGTGAATTATGCGGTTTTGCTTAGGCCTATTTTCATAATTCGTTTTTGCCCATAAAAATTGGTTTGAGTTTTTCAGTACAGCTCTTATAGGGTTCATGGTTTTTTATTAATAACTGTAATATATATATATATATATATATATATATATATATATATATCTTTATATTAATAGACAAGCATTTTTTCCATAAGGTTTTTGTACTCCTTTTTTCTCAGCCAGTGTGCATCGTAGCGAAAATCTAAGCACACCGATAGAATTGTATTTTCCTGTAGATGTGCAGAATCCCATTGAAATTTATATTAGTCTTTAAGACCAGTAGAAAATTGAATTTAAAATTTCAAAAAAATTAACATTGGTCTTATGAGTTGCTGTTTTGGTGATAGAAAAGGGTCATTCCATATCAATTCAACACAGTCATTTTCCTGACCATCTCAGATTTCATTGAAATTTGGTATACTAGCACACCCTGTATGGACTAAGAAAAATACCAAATTTGAGCTTAATACCTCAACTAGTTTCAAAATTACACCTCGTTAAAGTTTTCAAAAAATGCTCAAAATCGACCCGTTTGAAAAATTTTAAATTGCTATAACTCCTCTCAAAATTAAGCTAGAGAGGTGAGAGAGGTGTCATTTTACAGCATTTTTAAAGCCCTTTCTAAAAATGCATAGTACTACAAAGGTCAAAATAAAAACTTTTTTAACAATTTCAAAATCAAAAATTGAATTTTAAATTTCTCAAAATGCTCCGCTTTGAAAATTTTGAAAAAATTCTCAAATAGTCCATGTATAGTGGTTAACTGATGGTATAAATTTCATTAGGGGGTGCAAATGGGTTATTACAGAAAAATTTATTTGAAAACAGACTTGCACTAGAATTTCCACTATAATAACGTCTCATTGGGAAGGGATAGGAGTATTTATTTAATTATAGACAAATACTACATTTTAAAGCTAAATTTAATTATTAGAAAGCTTTAGACATATATCATAAGTAAAAAAGCCATTAAAAATAGTTAGTTGAAACTGGGTTACTATTTGACACATAGTATTTTTGTTAAGTTTTAAAACCATATATTTATATTAAATTCACTTTGGCTATGTACACATTTCAGGGAAAGCTTGCATTAAATGAACATAATTACTTACATTATTACTGGCAGCCTTTTTTAACATTTCTAAAAAGTTTTGTCAAAGTCGGTGAAGGCTTCGATGGTTTTTTCTCTTCTTCATGTGACAACTTATAAGTTCGGCCGGTTGGGGTTATTATAGGATTTACTTTAGTTAGCACATGTGTCACAGGAAGCCAAAGAATATCCGGTCTTCTTGGGAAAGAGAAGCTAGGCGATGGACCAGTTGGGTTTAAAAATGAAACTTTTACTTCATCATTGAGTTCTTCTTTTTCTAGTACATAAGCCAGCCACCAGTTGTTGTCATAGACGATTGTAACATACACCCACTGACTTCTGCTAAACTTAAACGATCTTGAATCGTTGTAACAGTTTCAATCTTAAATTCAGTGGATTCTGAAAAAAAACTTTTACTTTAATTTTGCTATTACAAGAAGGCATAGGAATGAATGCATGGAGTTTCTGTGTTCTGTCTATCGTTATAGATTTTTTTAGCCGATTTTCTAGGTGCCTCTCAGTTTCAATATACTCTTGTTGTGTAACGTAAACAAAATTTGCCACAAATATATTTTGCATTGACCACTCGTACAGTTGGAATGGAGTTTGAATTTGGTCATCATAGGGCCTTTGCAAACTGGCTCTGGCGGCTAATCTCTTTACAACTCCTCCAACACCATCACAGGCACTTTTCCCATGAGCAGTTGCTGAGAAGTGCCACTCTGCGTCAATTTTGAAGTCTTCTGAGTGAAAGCTCAGGTTGGTAAAGTTTTTCCTGTTTTTATATTGTGCGGCGGACCCATCAGAAAAGTAATATATTCGAGATATGTTGTCTCCAAATTTATCTTTCATGAATTCTATCAGTTTCTTTTGGAAACAATACACTGCTATGGTATTGTGTTCTAAAACTTCGGAAGTGATAACAAAGCTTACATGTTTGGTTTTTCCTTCCCTTTTATAATAGATCACAAATGGATGGACAGTTGATTGACCACTGTTCCAGTGGTAGCTTTGCGCTTCATCTTGAAGCACAAAGCTATAGTTCTCGGAAAAGTCACACATGACAAGGTAATCTGAGCTCTCAAGATTCTCTTTTAAGTGAGACAGAAAGGAGCTTTGACTTTTAGCAATAAAGTCATGTCTGATTAATGCTGACAAATTTTGAACAAATAACTCAATAAACTCTCTGAAGTTGATTTTTCTATTGTCTCCAAATTACATCTATCAACTGATAGCCACTGACGAAAAGTTACTTTTTCGATACCTTTTTCTTCAAAACTTTCTTCCAATAACTTTTTTATGTAATCTGTACCTGGACAGGTTGAACATTCACCAAAGAAACAACTAATGGAGGCAGGGTTGCAAAGTGCTTTGGCAATACAGTGTTTATATGTAAGCAGCTCACCATTAGTTATTGAGCTAATTTTTGCGTTCTCTAACATCAATTTTAAATTCTGATGTATAGTGCAAACGCACACGGAATGGGTACCGCTAGCACCTGCCAGCACACAGTTTTTTGGCCTTAGTTCTGCGAACTTTGAAAATCCTATTTTCATCGTAGGATTTTTATCTTTGAAGGTTCGATTGGCCTCCATTAAATTGCACAACACTAACCGTTTGGGTAGTACGGCTTTATCACCTGTCTCGGTCTTAACAGATACACAGTCTTTTTTACCAGGTAAAACTCGGCTGATTTCATCAGACTCGTAGAATGACCGTACTGCTGTTACTACTTCTGGTGGCAGGCTCTTACCAGGTTTTTGATTAGGGCCTTCTAAAATACCTTTATCTTTAAGTATTTTCTTCGATTGCCTCACCATGTAATATTTGGTGCATTGAATTCTCGCATTATTTTCCTTACGCTCCATGAAACAGGCAAGCATGTTAATATCATTAACTTTTTGTCTCTTGAAGTGCAGTGTGAGAAATGGTCTTTTAGGTTTTTCAAAACTGAATCGTCAAGCGTTTCATGAGCTTCATCAGAAGAGGAGTCTTGAATAGAAGTAAAAAGTTTACGTTTCATGGCTGAATTAATCTTAGCAATTTTTTGTGAAGCATAACATTTTGATTTTACTTTTTTTGAATCAAGCGGTGATTCACCAAGTTCATGAAGAGAAGCATTAAGTGTTTGAACAACATCTGATTTAGGCTGGAAATCTGGGTCATTTTCAGAATCAGAATTATTTATAATTTCTGGCTCTCGGCTAAAATTAGCACTGGCTTGATTGCTTTCTTCATTTTTCTTTAGAGTTGATAACTCTTTTCTGCATACGTCACATACTTTAGCATCTTTAGGCAAGCTTAAATCTTGAAAATGTTCAAGCATCCATTGGGTTACTGTTCTAAGCGATTTTGTTACTCTATGATCTTTCTTTGAAAAAGGATTGAAACATCTAATTGTTCTATGCCTGTTTTCCATTTCAATTCTTAATTAATAAGTCATTGAAAATATTGTTTAAAATCTTCAAATATGTAGACGTAACAACTAATTTTTAAAAACCATGAAAATGTTTTATTTTGAGGAATGTTTTATTAATAAAAACGAATATTGTCAGTTAATTATTAAACAAATGAAGTAATTGTAAACAAATTATTAAATTACTCCCTCACTAATCTAAATTATTGGACAAAAATATTTGATCTATTAAGAAATATTGTCTGTCTTATTGTAAAACCAATCGGATCTACAGAAATAAGTACAACTGAAATAGGCACTAAGTTACTCTATCACTACACAAGCACTCATTCACTTTGCTCACGAACACTTACACTTTAACTCTCAACAAATATATTTTTTCTCTAATAGATACTTGTTACTGTTACACCACCTGTTACTGACTGGAGACTAAACTCTGAACTGACTCTAACATGTGAACAGCAGAGGCTGCAGTCTCCAACTTGCAGACTGCTACAGGTTGAGACACGTCACTGCAGAACTCATGAGCCAACTTGTTATGATGAATAATCTATCACTTATTTAACCACTCCTTATCCTTATCAACCACTACCTCCTTACAAGAGGAGTGTAACATCTTTCCAATGAAACAAGCTATATTACCTCCCAAATTATTTATTTTATGAATTAATTTATGAAATGAATAGAAATATTGTGCTATCCAATTACCGTACTTATTAGTTAGGTAATTTTTTTACACAAAAAAAATTAATAATTTATCTTGATATGTCACTTACAAATATAAGTTGATTGTTCTCCAAAAAGTTCTAACAATAATACTTTAAATTACCCAATAGTACTTACAATTCTTAAAAGCATTATGCCATTATCAATTTATTTTTAATATGTGTTAAATAGTAGCCCAGTTTCACCTAACTATTTTTTAATGGCTTTTTTACTTATGATATATGTCAGAATCTTTCTAATAATTAAATTTAGCTTTAAAATGTAGTATTTGTCTATAATTAAATAAATACTGCTATCCCTTCCCAATGAGACGTTATTATAGTGGAAATTCTAGTGCAAGTCTGTTTTCAAATGAATTTTTCTGTAATAACCCATTTGCACCCCCTAATGAAATTTATACCATCAGTTAACCACTATACATGGACTATTTGAGAATTTTTTCAAAATTTTCAAAGCGGAGCATTTTGAGAAATTTTAAATTTAATTTTTGATTTTGAAATTGTTAAAAAAGTTTTTATTATGACCTTTGTAGTACTATGCATTTTTAGAAAGGGCTTTAAAAATGCTGTAAAATGACACCTCTCTCACCTCTCTAGCTTAATTTTGAGAGGAGTTATAGCAATTTAAAATTTTACAAACGGGTCGATTTTGAGCATTTTTTGAAAACTTTAACGTGGCATAATTTTGAAACTAGTAGAAGTATCAAGCTAAAATTTTGTATTTTTCTTAGTCTGAGTGGTGTGTACCAGTATACCAAATTTCATTGAAATCTGAGATGGTCAGGTAAATTTTTAATTTAAACTGTGTTGAGTTGATATGGAATGACCCAAAAACAATACAGAACTGTGCTTTTGTCATCATATGCAACTGTTATCACATGCTATTTTTCGTAGAGTAAAGATTAGATGTAGAAATATTATGTGAGGGCGAAAAGTGGGCAAAAATTTACGCTGTTTTTTTCTGTCATCTGATGAGATGTAAAACCCAAACAATAATAAGCTTATCAAGCAATAAACAAATGTAAGGAATTCATTAATGACACGAGTTAGTATTTGTCCAGTAAAAAATCCAAAAAAATTATTTTTAAACAATTTCAAGCCACATGTTTTATTGGGGCATGGAGTAAAAATATAGTATTTGATTGAAATCCAGGGCTATTTAGAGAAGATTGAATGTGTTTCAAATAAAGTTTGCTCACTTCAATAAGATTAAGAGATAAAAATTAGCTGATAAAAAGGGAAGAAAAAAGAACGTGAAGTTGAGTCTCTACCTTAGATGAGTACATCGGATACTGTCGTGCAACTGCAGTATAGATGGATATTACATTCAAATTGTGTGTTTTATTGGTAGAGAATGCGTAAAACATGTGTAATATTTTAGTGATAATGATAGGGAGAGAGGGAAGGAGGGGAAAATGTCCTAAGGGTAAGGAAGGAGAGAAAAAGTTTTGAAGGGGAGTTTTAGGTCTCAAATAACAACTAGGCACATAAATGTTAGGTGTTATTATTTCAGACCTAAAAGGTAGGAAAGGAGGGACGAGAGATGGTAAGAAGAGGATGAAGGAGAAAAGGGGTGAAAAGTAGAAAGAAGGTCGAAAGAAAGGGGGGTACATAGAGAGTGAGGGAAGGAATGAATGGAGGGAGTGAGGGAGAGAACTGTAGTAAGGGGTGTATGGGATAAACTGATTTGATGACTGAATTTTTACCGTCCTCTGAATCAATAACCAGCTCAGTGTTAAAGAAATAAACATGGAATCTTAATATTGTACAATACTAATTACTAAAAACCATGTCATTAATATGTGCCAGTGGCGAGGCAAAATAATTAGTCAAAGATTGAGTCTTTCTCTTTTGCTTTTGGTTCCCATTTGATTCTATTATGTGTTTACGTGGAAAATGTGTTATTCATTATTCTTTTGCCTCCTGAACTGTTCTTTAGAATTAAATCTAGGTTACATACCTTCCGTCCAAACAGTTCTGTTGTATATATATATATTGTAATTATACAATATGCATATTTCGAGATATAATTATCTCATCATCAGGTATATACAAAAAACGTTAATTATTCATTGCTTGTCAATCTAAAATTTTTAAAAAACAATTTCAACACTTATAATACACGTATTGACACATATGACACACATTTAAAACTTAATAATTTAAAACAATCCTGTGCTGGAGTCTATCGCTGGCCAGCACAGGATTGTTTTAAATTATTAAGTTTTAAATGTGTGTCATATGTGTCAATACGTGTATTATAAGTGTTGAAATTGTTTTTTAAAAATTTTAGATTGACAAGCAATGAATAATTAACGTTTTTTGTATATACCTGATGATGAGATAATTATATCTCGAAATATGCATATTGTATAATTACAATATATATATACAACAGAACTGTTTGGACGGAAGGAAAATGTGTACTATATGAAATATGTTGTGAAACGCATTGGTGTATGCAAAGTTGAAAATTAGCTATCCCTATTTCTTGATTTAAAAATTGGTCGAATTTTCGACCACTGGCGATCTCTAGTATATATAAAACAATGATTTACTGCTCAGTTTCAAAAGTTAGAACTCATTTATATATTTTTTCTATTTTTTTCACTCTCTGTAAAGTGGGGTAGAAAATACGTTTTTTTTAACAAAAAGTATAAGAAATGCAACAAGCGATATATATTTTAAGTTTGTAAAATAAAAACTATTATTTTTTCTGAATTCCAAAAAGTTTTGTACAGAAGAAGATCTTGAATTAGTTAACTCTTTCAGATTTTTTTCATGCTTAACTATTGTTATAGTAGAGATAGAGTTGTAAAATAAAAAGTGTTGTATTGCTAATTACCCAAGCTACCTTTTTTTACCATCCCTATCCTGTTCATGCAGTATTCTATTAGTTACAGGTCCGTCTTTTATTTTCCCTCCACTGTCTTTTTTTACCCTATTTGGAGGGTAAAAAAAGACAAGGTTTTTTTATAGTTTTATGTCATTGGATCTAGTAAAATAACATACAAAATCTTAAAATACAAGTCATTTAACATCATACAGTATTTTTTTGGATTAAAAATTCAGTTGTTTTCCTCGTGAAAAATGAAAAGTTTTGATTTTGTCTGTTTTTCACCCCGCCCTACCCTAAACTTATTTTTATAGACATTAGCTGGCATTGAATATTGAAAAATGAATAACTAAACTTATTTTTAACTTTTACCATTAGTAATTGCATTGGAAATTTTTCTTTCAAAGGAAAAAGATGTTTCTGATAAGATCAACAGAATATTATGTAATTTAAGTTTACTTCATCTGAAGACTTTTTTTCTTATGATAATTTTTATTTTCAGGGCCATATGCTTCATCTTGCGCAGACTTGATGACTGAATATTCCCAGTATGGTGTGTTTATACGTCTCTACTACCCAACTGGTGTCTCTGAGATGCCAACAGTAGGTTGATTACTGTTATAAGAATTTGAACTAGCCTAAGCTTATAGTATCTTTCTGAAAGACTTGATGATTTGACTGTTGTTATGGTTTACAGTATTTCATTTCTGGTTATTTCTCATTTATTCTGTAGACTCAAGAATCAAGAATTACAATTGGTCAATTACAACAATATTGTAAATTTACTCTCTGTAAATTTAACCCTTTGACTGCCTAGAGCCGACTAGATCGGCTTTGTATTAAATCGCAAGAACTGCCAGCTGACAATGTTTTTTTTCTTTCTTTTTTTTTTAAAGAGGGCCATGGCTTCACTTGGCCATGGTGTTGCAACACAGCAGAATTAGCTTATTGTGCACCCTCAGTCAACAGGGCTTCACTCTCCGTCAAATCCCAAGGTCCTTAACGAACCTTGAGGTCTTCTTGACGAAGGTACCACTGTACGTCACAGCGCTTCCGTATGAAAATTGCTTAGAGCCGCGGCCGGGAGTTGAACCCGGGCCGGCTGACGACGTGATCGGCATCAGCATTTGTATCGTGAAATGCCGGCTGCCGATGTGATTGGCATTGCCGTTCGTTGTGAGAATTGCCCGCTGCTGACCCGATCGGTTTGCAGGTGTTGAGATAATCAAATTGATTCTGTGAACAACTTCTGTTTAGGTTTTTTCCGTTATAAAACCTAAAAGATAATCGATTAATCTTTTGGTTCAATATGTCAAGTGCCGCAATATTCGATTATTCGTTTATTTTAATAGAATTTTACAGCAAAATCAGCTGATTCATTCTGGCAGCTCTCAGATTGACGTAGCATTTTTACCATGGCAGTATTAAACTGAAATCATGAGTTTTTCATGGCAGTGTAAAAACAATATCTAAAATTTTTCTTGGCAGACAAAGGTTTAAAAGATGTCGAGCCAAGGTGGTGCCGGTTGTACTGAGTGAATCATAGTTCAAGTTTACAGGAAAGACAGTCGACTCTTTCCTTCTTGTTGCCTGCATCTAACGGCTGCAGTTCCGTAAGCGGTCTAAATTTTAACGAATGAAAATATTGAATTATTACAAATAGCCTAAGCTTATATTGATTAAAAATACATCAAACCTACCGTTTTTTTATGTCATTATATCAAATCGGTTAATTTTTTAGCTTTTTAAGTTAGTGTTTCCATGAAATAAAAATAATCAAACTCAGTTCCAACTTGAAGATACAGCACGATATATATTCACTGTTTTTTTACTGTGTGATTGTTAGTCATCAAAATGAATAACATAACATATTATCTGAAAACTATTCAACTAATAAGTTAATCCAATAATAATTTAACTTCCAAAACTAGGCTATGATAACAACAACTTATAAACACTTAACCGTAGCGAAACTTCTCAGAGCTCGTAATTTTCTATCATTGACATGTCAACATAAATTTAACATCGAACACAAAAAAACAAAACTAGTTCAAAATAGCGGTTGATGATAGTTTCACTTTAACAATGAGTGTTTGAGGTATTATTTATTAGTGTTACTGCAAAGTTAAGTTTTATTTAAATCAGTTCATGCCATACTTAGCCAGGTGAATAAATTTTATCATACTTAGGTTCTTAAATATCGATGTTTTGTTATGTTTTCTTTTGTTCTTAATGCAATCGAATAGTCTTGATGTCGGTTATTCATGAATCGGAGTCTCAGTTTGATATTTTCAATCGTTAAAATGTAGACCGCATACAGAACTGCAGCCCATCTAACTTACTCTGAAAATTGAGAGTGATTTTCTGATGCTGGAGCACTAGTACAAATTTACTGGCATGCTCAGTGGCTTTGCTCAAGCAGCTAGTTTAATAAACATGGGAATATATTTGAAGTTTTCTGATTATCAGAGTGGCTCCAATTGCTCTACCTTTGGTGTTGTGTTTTACCTGCACTGTTACTTGTCAGATGCTGATAAAACTTTTACTCAAACCACACAATATTGAAAGGGAAAATTTCATCAGCATATATTATCCATAATTTTATATTATTTTATTTTTTTTACATAATTTTATGGACAGGCAATCTGAAAGAAACAAGTGCTCATACAAAGGTAGGCATTTGGCATGTACCTGCGGGTTGTGATGACGATGATCTGAATTGAAGTTAGCTATTTTAATAATTTCCGGAAATAATCACTCTATACAGTAATGAATTTCAGGAGGAAGCTGGAGGTTGGTTTCCATGGGTGCCTCATGACATGTACATTCAAGGGCTAGCTTGTGTGATCAGTCTTTGGGTTTTCATTCTTCGCTTAGTGATGTGGTGGTACGGAGGTAAGTCTTATTTTCACTCTCCTTTTACTTTAGCTGTTTATTTTGTCAGAGGCTATATTGGTTAATACCCATACAAAACCGATTTCACATCAAAACCAGTTTAAATCAAGCTCATAAAAGACTTGAGAAAACCAACATTTTGCCTAAAAATACTTTTTTAAACATAAAACACCATCTTTTTCCTTAAAAAAAACCAAAAGTTTTATGTAAAATAAAAAAAATTGTTGGGGAAAATACATGTGCTAGATATTACCCTTCATGTTGTGACGACTCAACCGTATTCGTGATTTTTTTTCCAATTATTGATACTCGCAAATGATTCGTGAGCGTCGCCAACACCTTAAACAATTTTGTTCCGGAGCTCAGCTACTCTGAGTTCGTCCAAGGTTCATTCGTGACGGTTATCCAACAATACTATAGTCGGTACGTCGAGACCGTAATAGGCGATACGCAAGATCAACACCGACAATTGACCAAAAATCTTAATACTAAACTAAACAGTAAACATGGTCAAAATAAAGAGAGGATTACCTTAAAAATATCGAAGTGTAGGTTCGATAACAATCACGACAATCGGAACTTATGTGTTCTCGGGTCGACACCACGAGTCATAGAACGTAGGTCCGTATAGCTTTGCGGCGCGCCGGGGACTGACTTGCCCCTGGGGCCGTCAAGCCAGCTCCGGGGTGGGGAGGCAGGCGACGTCAGCGCGGCCAGTCTAGTGTGGCGGACGCTGGAAGCTTTTTGCATGCCCGGCGTACTGTTCGACCATCGTGACAAAAGCGAACTCCGCAAACATAAAATCGCCTCTCGCGTAAATAATGGATAGGGTGAATGACTAGCAAATAAAATTGTTACTGGTAGAATTTTGGGCCGTTACACCCTTCCCTTTCCAACAAAAGAAAAATCAAAAAAAAGGAAAATTCTTTAAGTTTCCTTTCAAGCTCCCCTCGAGCTTGACGGCTCGATTCGGGACGGGACACGGAACATATCTCGGCGGCGGGAACAATCCTGGACTGCCTCCCCAGTTCGGGTCTTCGATCGCTCGTTCGAGTTCCTCTAGCAAGGGGTCGGGCGCGAAATCCGTTGAAGTTCGAGGTCTTTCATGTCCCCGCGTGTACCGGTCGGTCTTTCTCCAATCAGGTGGTTCTAGGAGTGCGAAGTTCTCAAAATCGAATCGGCCGCGTCGAAGTACCTTGGCAATTGTTTTTCTGGCCTGCCTTTGGCTGATGGCGCGGTCCAAGAGTACGCCCCGGCACAACCTCTCCGCGTAAACACAAACATACACCCCGCAGGAAACTTCATCTCTCTCGTCCTGCTGTTTGGGGATTTTGTGCGGCGTCTTTATCAACGCCCATGCCCCACGGTGGAAGGATAAGCGATGATGCATGGAGTACTCCTCGAAGAAGTCGAGCAGGCTCTCCATCTCGTCGAACAGCTCCAGTCCCGTGGGATTGTACGCCCGCATCTCCTCGTACCCCGGACGGACGACTACCAGACTCCAGTGGCCGAGTTGTGAGACAGCAGGAAGGAAGAGCGGAAAGAGGACCAACGGCTTTGTGAAGAGCGAAATGTCGTGGATTCGGCTCCTCACAGCTTCGTATCCGCCTCGGCGCCAGTCCTCAAAGAAGCGACAGTCAAGGGCGAAGACGGTCGGGAGTTGGTCGTAGAAGAGGCTGCGTCGTTCCACCAAGCGCAAGTAAGCGTCGATAATTGCCTCGGTGATTAGTTCCCCCGTATTTAGGCAATCGTAATCGGAGGGAGACAGAACCACTACTTCCCGTAACATAACGAATTAAAATACGCTATCGAGCAATACGGGGAAAACTAAGCTAATATTTACAACGTGCAATACTAAGCAAGCAAGTGAACTAAGAACCAAGCAATAAATTAAAGAATTAGCAAACAGGGCATGCAAGCAACTGGCGTGCAACCTGAAAGAAAAAGCAGTGTAAGCAAGCAATAAACACAGGCGTTTAAAAAAAGTTCCCTAAAGCAAGCGTTACCACAACTTAACCTGTCTAACGAGCAACAAAAGGTTTTAAGTCCTTTGCATGCACCCTAATATTTTGCTTTTCTCGTGGGTCCCGGACTTCGTAAATGTTAGGACCTTCTCGTTTAACGATCGTGCAGGGCCCTTGAAATTTTGGGGACAGTTTACTTGCAACTGCGTCGTCCGCGGAAGACAAAACCCGAACTCGCCTCATTACTTGGTCTCCGATTTGAAAGACGGCTGGTCGGCGCCTCAGGTTGTAAATTTTCGACTGTCGAGTATACGCCTTTTTTAAATTCTTATGAGTCCGCTCGTACATTTTCTTAAACGCAGCCGCTCGTTGGTCGCGGATCGTCTCCGACTCCTCTCCAGCACGGTTCGAAACCTGGAGTTCGGGCCCGCAAATCGACCTCGGGAGCTTCAATTGACGACCGAATAGTAATTCGGCAGGGGTGAACCCGGTCGAATCGTGTGTCGCCGAATTGAGTGCAAACTGAAATTCTAGAAGACAAGTATCCCACGACTTATGGTCCGACCCAACAAATTGCGAGATCATCGTTTTGATCACGCGATTCTGTCGCTCGACGGGGTTGGATTGGGGTGTGTAGGGTGCTGTCTGTTGGAATTCGATTGCCCATTCTTTCGCGAGGTCTCTGAAGAGCTTCGAAACGAATTGGGTTCCATTATCGGTCAGAAGGACTTGCGGAGCTCCGTATCTTAGTAGAATTTGATCCTTGAACCGCGCAGCAACCACCTTCGCAGTAGCGGTTTTCAAAGAGCTCAATTCTGTCCATTTCGTGAACTGATCCTGGAAAACCAGGATAAACCGCATGCCACTCTTCGAGCGAGGAAGTGGCCCCATTAAATCAGCTGATAGCCTGTACCAAGGACCCTTGGGGTCACGAAAGTACATCCGGCCTACCGGTTGCGTCTGTGGCACCTTATGTGTTTGACATTTCGGGCAAGACCGGATGTAATTCTTTACTGCCTGACGCCACTTTGGCCAAAAGTAATTTTCGCCCACTCGGTTTATCGTTTTCCTGACTCCTAGATGACCGGCTGTCGCCAAGTCATGAGTCTCCTTCAGTACCTCATCCCTCAGGGATTCGGGTACACAAAACCTCCATCGATCCATAGTTCCCTGTCTGGACTTACCCAATCGATAAAGCTTATCGTCCCGGACTTGATACTTGGGAAATTTTCCGGGGTGGGCTTTAACCTTTTGCAATAACTTGTCGGGCCAATCGTTAATCGTCTCTACTCGGTTCGATTCACTAGCATTTGATTCACCCGTCTGTTCGTTGGAGGGTCCCGTGGTTCCTCCAGTAGACGTGACCGCTACTTCGAGTGGAGGTTTGTTATCGTGCGCGACGGTTTGGTTGCGTGAGAGCGCATCGGCCACGCGGTTCAAAGAACCCTTGCAGTACTTTACCTCGAAATCATATTGCTGTAGTTGCATGATCCACCTAGCTAACCTACCAGTGGGTTCCTGTAATTGCATTAACCATTTTAACGCGGCGTGGTCTGTTAGAGCGACGAAGTGGTACCCCTCGAGGTAAGGACGAAACTTCTTCGTTGCCCAAACCAAGGCCAATAGTTCTTTTTCCGTGGTGGTGTAGTTGCGTTCCGCGTCAGAAAGAAGCCGACTGGCATATGCGATCACTACTTCGCGACCGTCTCTGTTTTGGCAAAGTGAGGCACCTAGGCCTTCATTCGACGCATCGACTTGAAGGATAAACGTCTTATCGAAGTCTGGGCAAGACAAAATAGGAGCCGAGGTCAGTTTATCCTTTAGCGTTTCGAATGCAGCTTCTTGGGCTTCGCCCCATTCCCATTTACGGTTCTTATGTAGAAGTTGAGTGAGGGGCCTCGAAATTGCCGCGAAGTCACTAACGAAGCGCCGATACCAACCGGCTAATCCAAGGAAACTTCTGAGTATCTTGACATTCGTGGGCCTAGCGAATTGAGTGATGGCTCGCACTTTCTCTGGGTCTGTACCAATACCCTGATCGCTCACAATGTGTCCGAGATAGCGTAATTTAGTCCTACAGAACTGACACTTATCTACGTTGAGGCGCAAGCCCGCACTTCGTAAACGCACGAAAACGTCTCGCAACAGTGACAAATGTTCTTCGAACGTAGTGGAAACCAGGATAAGATCGTCCAAATAAGCAAACGCCTTGGGCTCGAGTTCGGGACCGATAATCTTATCGAGTAGCCTTTGGAACGTCGCCCCTGCGCTATGTAAGCCAAACGGCATAACTGTAAATTGTAGGAGGCCTATGCCTGGTACCGTGAACGCCGTGATAGGTTTACTATCGTCTGTAAGAGGAACCTGCCAATAGCCTTGTTTCAAATCAAGCGTACTTATATATTTCGCCTGCTTTAACTTCTCCAGGATAGCGTTCGGTCTGGGTAACGGATATGCGTCCCGTATAGTGACGTCGTTGACACGCCTCATATCTACACAAAACCGCATTGCCCCAGAGGGTTTCTTGATTAATACGATCGGACTACTCCAGGAGCTTGTCGACGGCTCGATAACTCCTTCTTTGAGCATCTTATCAACCTCCTTTTTGATAATTTCCTGCATCGCGGGGTTCCTAGGATATGGCCGCTGTTTAATAGGCTCAACGCCATCCTTCACTCTTATCCGATGCTGGATCAACTGAGTCCTACCTGGTACATCTTCAAACAGTTTCAGTTCCTCGGCCAAAAATTTTTCAAGTTGTACACTTTGGTCACTCGTAGGCTCGCTTACCGCTCCGACCGCGGTATCTCGACTGGAAGAATCTCCAAGCCGAGATCTCAACCCTTCCTCGAACCTAACCAGTCCTAGCTCCTCGATCTCATTGATTCCCAAAACTAAGTAGTTGGTAAGGCCGGGAACGTGCAACGCGGTCCACGAGAAAGCTCGTTCGTCCACGAGGCCGCAAACTTCGAAACAAGTTGTCGTCCGGGTGGAGGCCCCATTCGCCATTCGAATCTCGGTCGTGCTATCTAACTCCGGAGCGCCATGTTTACGCAAAATGTCCGCCACGTTATCGCCTACTAAGCTAACCACTGCCCCGGTATCGACTAAGCCCTTAAAATGATTCCCATACAGTTCGACAGAAACATAAGGCCGGGTGTCAACAGCGTTGCATTCTCGTTTGATCGGTAAATGGAAATTCCTTAGTTGTTGGAGCCAGCGTTCCCATTCTTCGGGGGTTGTCTTCGACGATGTCGTTGGGGACTCAGGCGCCCCCCTTTGCGCTGAGCCCGATACTCGTTTCCCGCTTCACAGTTACACCTAGCCGTTGAGACCCCTTCGGTTTTACAAAAATGGCACTTTAAGGTTCTCGGTTCAGTACAGTCCCGAAACATGTGGCCCTCCTCATCGCAATTCCAGCAGAGAAAAGGTGTATTGGGGATCTCCTCAGGTTTATTAGCCGGCCGCGGCAGAGAAGCTTCGTTCTTTGATGGGGGCATTTCATTCCTCGGTGGTCGAGCACCAACCGAGTTGTTCGGATTGACGTTCGTTCTTTCTTGCCTGGGCTCTACCCGCCTATTCCAATTCGAGGGGCGTTCATCGAATCCCGCGTGGTCTACGACCTTATCTTGTCGCCTTTTCCCATGATACGCCGTCTCAGGTACCAACGCGAGAGACGGAGGTGGGGGAGGCCGAAACGTACTTTTGTCCCGAACATAAGTTTCATAGTCCTCGGCACTTTTAATCATGTCGGCTAGCGTCAAACTATCGTGTCTGCGGACCATAAGCTTATATTCTGGCCGCATATTCGAATAAATGAGATCAAGCTTGTCGTGAGCTGATATTGATCCCCTTCGCCTAATCAGCGTACTTATTGACACGACAAAGTCCCTGAACGATTCGTGATCGCCTTGTGTTCGCTTTCGAATTTCCTCATCTAGACTACGACGATAGCCAGGTGGAAGAAACTGAACTTCGAAATGTCTTCTGAAGTCCTGGAAGTTTTGCCACAAATCCCTACTATTCCGATACCACAACAACGTGGATCCGGTAAATAGCTCGGGAAGTGCTTTCATGACCTCGTCCGGGGATAGAGAGTACGCCTCTAATAGTTCGTCCATCCGCTCAAGGAAAGAGACCGGGCCCTTACGGCCGTCGAAACGCAGATTCCATTTCCGCACCAAGGTACAAATCGAGGGAGTTTCGTGTGCCCAACGCGTTTCGAAACGGGGATTCAAATTCAATCGTTGGATCCCGGTGTTATTCTGAGCCTGATTCGGATAGGCCGACGTCGTTGCGGCTTCGGGATGTGTAATCGCCCCATGGATGTAGTTACTATAAGTCAGATTAGTTGGCGCGGCAAACTTGTATGTACCAGCTCCAGCCGGTTGGCTGAGGTTTCTGTTTTCCTCTGACCTCAAGGCAGACACCATTGAGGCCAGGGCGCGTTTGACCTGAGCCGAGTTGGCGTGAGGTGGTAATCCCAGCATTTCCCGGACACTATGCGTCTCGTCTAAGTTCTTCCCCGCTAAATCCTGTCGACTATCTTTAAATGTATCTGGTAATTCAGTAGCTCCCGAAACATTTGGCCCCATAGAGGGCATGCCGTACGGGAGTGACGGAGGAATGACGCTAAACGGTTGCCGCCAAAAATCAACAAATATCTTCCGCATTTCGCCTAGAGTACCCTCGGTATACAGTCCAAATTTCAGCATTTCGGCTCGCAATTCATCCTTAGACAGGTTGTAAATCCAGCCTACCCGCGGGTCATCCAATGGTGTTCGCGGTAGGTTCAATTGCATCGGTATGAAAGACCGAGGATTAGTACCGCTCGTAGTGCCCGGTGGGGTGATAGTAGCCGTAGCCACAAATCATGCTAGTGGGGATAGGTCGTGGTTATCAAAGTCTCGACAGTCGTGGTCGTCAGAGGTGCGATCGCCGTCGTCGCAACGAAAGGGGTCGGCGTCGTCGTAGCTACATTCGAAGCCTGGGTAGTCGATCTAGTCGTGGTTTGAGGCGGGTCCTCATTTTTCTTTTTAGTTTTAGGCCTTTCAGGCGATACTACATACATCAAAGAAAAGAATCTGAACCAAACCCGCAAGAATAACTTCCACGGACCCATGTTTACCAAACTCAATTAAAATATTTATGATGCAAATAATAATTATAGACTTCAATCTTCCCTAAAGACACTATCTAATTTAATTTAGCAGGTTAAGAACACGTACGACAACAATGTCCTTAACTCAAGTGAAATCTAAGTCCAATTAAGTTTAATTTCTGTCCCTGTTCAGGCGCCATAAGATGTGACGACTCAACCGTATTCGTGATTTTTTTTCCAATTATTGATACTCGCAAATGATTCGTGAGCGTCGCCAACACCTTAAACAATTTTTTTCCGGAGCTCAGCTACTCTGAGTTCGTCCAAGGTTCATTCGTTACGGTTATCCAACGATACTATAGTCGGTACGTCGAGACCGTAATAGGCGATACGCAAGATCAACACCGACAATTGACCAAAAATCTTAATACTAAACTAAACAGTAAACATGGTCAAAATAAAGAGAGGATTACCTTAAAAATATCGAAGTGTAGGTTCCGCGGACCGGGCCTCGCCTCGCGCGGAATCAGGAGTCATAAGTGAGTAGAATGGCTAAATGGAAATTGAGCGGTATGACTACATGCTCTATGAGGGGATACCGGGTAGCTTTGTTTACATGCAGCTTACAACGGAAGTACGAACAGATTAGACGGCTTCTAATGTCTGGATAAGTTTTATAGCAATACATTAATGTAAAGGCCGCGTTATTATAGGATTTAAACCCCGATTAAGGCTCCTGGCCAGATACTAGAATTTAATCGAACATAATGAAGCGATTGACTTGGCAACAACAAAATAATCAATCATGAGGGTCTAAATCTTAAATTTCGACATGATATTAGGCCTCGTAATTTACCGAAGTTAATGCATGCTGAAGGCAATTTGCAAGACAATAAGTCTCATTAATTTACACCTTTACCGTGCATCTAACAGGAACGGTCGTGCATCGTTGCACGTGCGAAAATAAAGTTGATTACGTGCTCTACAAAAATAGTAACAAAAACAAACAAGCTCAAAAATAAATTGTAACAATTCCTACAATACTCGGAAATAGCCCACGCGGCCAAAATAATCAATTATAACAATCACGACAATCGGAACTTATGTGTTCTCGGGTCGACACCACGAGTCATAGAACGTAGGTCCGTATAGCTTTGCGGCGCGCCGGGGACTGACTTGCCTCTGGGGCCGTCAAGCCGGCTCCGGGGTGGGGAGGCAGGCGACGTCAGCGCGGCCAGTCTAGTGCGGCGGACGCTGGAAGCTGTTTGCATGCCTGGCGTACTGTTCGACCATCTTGACAAAAGCGAACTCCGCAAACATAAAATCGCCTCTCGCGTAAATAATGGATAGGGTGAATGACTAGCAAATAAAATTGTTACTGGTAGAATTTTGGGCCGTTACAATGTGTATTTTGAGAAGTATTTAATTTTAGTAAAAAAATTGGAGTTTATTTCTTTGTAAGATTCAATCAATTGAAATTATTATTTAAATTATTTTCCAAATTTTAACCAAAGCCCTTGATTGACTAGGTGAGATGTATGTACCAGCAATGTGGGAAGCCCCGTTGTTACCATCAGCTCAGAGAGGGAAGCGCAAACTACCTGTGGTCATCTTCTCTCACGGTTTCGGAGCTGCGAGATTCTTCTGTTCGGCGATGCTCTCGGAGATGGCTTCTCAAGGCTATGTCGTTGCTTCTTTAGAGCACAGGTACGATCAGATGTTACTTTCCATATGAGGTCATTTTGGTATAGGTTATGCCTCAGGTTTCAGGGTATTAGGGTTGGATAGAAAAATCAGCATGTGTAATTGGTGGTTAAGGAATATTGAATAACTGAATGAACTGCTCCTGATCTGAAGGAGACGCCAGTGACTTTGAAAATGAATACTCTGTTGGGGTTTTGTGTTTTATATATGTGCTATTCAGAATTCTTCAACCATCAAGGTAAGCCTGCCAATTTTCCTGTCCAACCCTAGCACAAGTACCGTACTTTTCCCCAGATTATTTCTCATTAATGTTCAAGAAGTTGCTTTAGGAACCTTCTACTCCCAGGTGTGTCATTCATCCTGTAAACTCTAAACCTGAAAGACGCTCTAATTAACTCTCAAGAAGCATTGGATTGGTTTAGGTGATTTTACTTGAACTTTCTTGATCTAACTGACTTCGAAAATTACCTGATGTAGTTGCAGGTGGGTTTGTAAATTTAAATTTTTATTAGCTTAGTACATTTATTTATTTATACATTTTATCAGTCTTTATTTTAAATATTCTTATCATACTATTGAGATATTTTACAATAGACAAATTGTTATTTATGTATCGATATTAATATAACAGAACTAATGGTCATCTTACATTGTTAAAGGAAACAAAAATACTGTAATTTGCATTTATGTAATGCTAATCCTTTGAGGTTTTTTCCCGCAAAAAATAATACCAGGGATGCTATTTCAGTATGTATTGTTAATTTAATATTTCTAATTAGGGATACATCAGCTTGTGCCACATACTTCTACAAGTCTGCAGGCCATAGAGATAAAGACGAGAGGACGTGGATTCCCCATGCCAAACTTGAGATTGGACCCGAGCACTACGAGTTGAGACGCAAACAAGTATGTATTGAAATCAGTTGAAATTTGACACGTTGTTTTACAGAACCATTTGCAATTGTCTTGTACACTCTTGAAGTAATCAAAGATCTAAATAAATTTCACGTAGATTATAAAGAAACATGTGTACTGATAATTTCAGTTATCAAATCAGAATTAATACTTTATATTCAAGATTGATCATCAAACTTGATAAAAACAAAATGGCTCGACAAAAGTCATGCAGTACGAAAAGAGGGCAACATTTTAAACTCCATCCAGATTTTTATTTTCTGAACTTATAAATGAAAATTTGTTATGCATTTTTTTTCTAGATAAGATGTAGAAGAGATGAATGTGTTAAAGCGCTAGAATTCTTGGTAGAGATCAACAAAGGGAATTCCAAAGGTAATATTTTGAAGACATCACTTGATCTCCAGGGTTTTCAGGTAAGTCATGTCATTCTTAATTCAAAAGTTTCATGTAGCATTATATGATTATCGGTATTATTTTTATTTAGTTGAGCTGAATGAGTTTGAATTTTGCTCTTCTTTAGAAGTAAGTAGTTATTTGAACCATCAAACTTTTTTCCAGGATCAGTTGGACTTGGACAATGTGACAATAATGGGACATTCATTTGGGGGTGCCACAGCGCTTCTTGCTCTCACTTCTGATGAGAGATTCAAGTAAGTCTGTTGTCTTTATATTACAATAAAAGTAATATAAACCAAAATATAATGATAAACTGTCAATAAAAAGTAATGTAGCCTGTAAGAGCAGGGCCTTGGAGAGGGCAGGGCAGGGGGGCCACAGCCCCAGGGCCTTGAACAAATACAGAGATACTCCAAGGCCATATGAAGAGGTTAGGCATAATTTTTTAAGGGTTAGGTAAAATCAAATTAGACTCTTTGTCTCTAAGTCACAAGTCAGGTGTTTTGATTTTGTGTTTTCGGGGAGGTTTTTTTTAATTTTATTTATCTCAGGATTTGTATTCCCAGGGTGTGTTCTTTGCTGTAGCCCAATCCTCTTACAGACGATTTAATAATGCCCTAAAATTTGTGTTTAAGGTCACAGCTTCAGCCAAAGACCGAACAACACCTTAGTTTTCCAGCCACAGCATCAATTAAGATGCAACAGCAATTGCTGGATATGTTTAGTGTGGATGAAGGCCGCAGCATCAGTTAAGATGCAACAGCAAGTCTCGAAAGCTTAGTGTTAAGGATGCTGCGATGTAAGATAGTCAGGGCTAAACAACCTTTGCGTTTAAGTGTAGTGGTAAAATCACTGAACTGGACCTTTGGAAATAAAAATTATGAAATAAGTCTTAAGGAAAATAGGAGTAGGATGGACTGATCTTTGCTTGTGGAATATAATAAATAAAATTAACTGAACTTGGCTACAAGCCTTAAGCAACAAAATTACAAATGTAAAATTAATCAAATACAATGCAAATTAATCGGGGTCACGGGGGACTCTGCCTCTAGCGATCCTAAAATAATCAAATATTAATCTTAAAGTAAAAAATTACATGGGATATGGGGAACTCTGCTTATTCTATTCCTGCGTATACCTAAATTCTTATTTTCCTATGGGAGATGTAATTTTGCACCTCTCAGAGAGAGTGCAGCATCAGCCAGTGAGACGAATCTGTCTTAAAAGGGCGGCTACTAATGCTCATCTTATGCAGCCTGGATCAGCTGGGGATGGTCGCGTGACCACTCGGCAGAGTTGGCTGTGGACAACAGTCCTACCACAATTTCACATCATAAACAGAAACCGACATCTTAAAAACCATGTTTACAATTATTACCAGTGATTACTTAAATATGGGTTATTTCTCTCCAAAACTAATAAATATTTTACCTTAGGAACAAAGTATTTACAAATAATAATGAAAATACAGACAGTACATTGGCAATGACAATAATCGAATAACCTAACCTCAACAATAAGTGAACAGCACATTACATTTTCTTCACTAGATATTATTGATGGGTGATCCTGGACGGCTGGATGTTTCGGCTGAAGCAAGAGGACCTTGAGGTTCGTCAGCCGCTGCTGTCAGTTTGTTGACCTACTCACCAGTAGTTGTGTTGTTGTATGTAGACAGGGGGTGATCCTGGACGGCTGGATGTTCCCGCTGAAGCAGGAGGACCTTGAGGTTCGTCAGCCGCTGCTGTCAGTTTGTTGACCTACTCACCAGTAGTTGTGTTGTCGTATGTAGACAGGTTGTGATCCTGGACGGCTGGATGTTCCGGCTGAAGCAAGAGGACCTTGTGGTTCGTCAGCCGCTGCTGTCAGTTTGTTGACCTACTCACCAGTAGTTGTGTTGTCGTATGTAGACAGGTTGTGATCCTGGACGGCTGGATGTTCCCGCTGAAGCAAGAGGACCTTGTGGTTCGTCAGCCGCTGCTGTCAGTTTGTTGACCTACTCACCAGTAGTTGTGTTGTCGTATGTAGACAGGGGGTGATCCTGGACGGCTGGATGTTCCCGCTGAAGCAAGAGGACCTTGAGGTTCGTCAGCTGCTGCTGTCAGTTTGTTGACTTACTCACCAGTAGTTGTGTTGTCGTATGTAGACAGGGGGTGATCCTGGACGGCTGGATGTTCCCGCTGAAGCAGGAGGACCTTGTGGTTCGTCAGCCGCTGCTGTCAGTTTGTTGACCTACTCACCAGTAGTTGTGTTGTCGTATGTAGACAGGGGGTGATCCTGGACGGCTGGATGTTCCCGCTGAAGCAGGAGGACCTTGTGGTTCGTCAGCCGCTGCTGTCAGTTTGTTGACCTACTCACCAGTAGTTGTGTTGTCGTCTGTAGACAGGGGGTGATCCTGGACGGCTGGATGTTCCCGCTGAAGCAGGAGGACCTTGTGGTTCGTCAGCCGCTGCTGACAGTTTTTTGGCCCACTCACCAGTAGTTGTGTTGTCGTATGTAGACAGGGGGTGATCCTGGACGGCTGGATGTTCCGGCTGAAGCAAGAGGACCTTGAGGTTCGTCAGCCGCTGCTGTCAGTTTGTTGACCTACTCACCAGTAGTTGTGTTGTCGTATGTAGACAGGGGGTGATCCTGGACGGCTGGATGTTCCCGCTGAAGCAGGAGGACCTTGAGGTTCGTCAGCCGCTGCTGTCAGTTTGTTGACCTACTCACCAGTAGTTGTGTTGTCGTATGTAGACAGGGGGTGATCCTGGACGGCTGGATGTTCCCGCTGAAGCAGGAGGACCTTGAGGTTCGTCAGCCGCTGCTGTCAGTTTGTTGACCTACTCACCAGTAGTTGTGTTGTCGTATGTAGACAGGGGGTGATCCTGGACGGCTGGATGTTCCGGCTGAAGCAAGAGGACTTGAGGTTCGTCAGCCGCTGCTGTCAGTTTGTTGACCTACTCACCAGTAGTTGTGTTGTCGTATGTAGACAGGGGGTGATCCTGGACGGCTGGATGTTCCCGCTGAAGCAGGAGGACCTTGAGGTTCGTCAGCCGCTGCTGTCAGTTTGTTGACCTACTCACCAGTAGTTGTGTTGTCGTATGTAGACAGGTTGTGATCCTGGACGGCTGGATGTTCCCGCTGAAGCAAGAGGACCTTGTGGTTCGTCAGCCGCTGCTGTCAGTTTGTTGACCTACTCACCAGTAGTTGTGTTGTCGTATGTAGACAGGGGGTGATCCTGGACGGCTGGATGTTCCCGCTGAAGCAGGAGGACCTTGTGGTTCGTCAGCCGCTGCTGTCAGTTTGTTGACCTACTCACCAGTAGTTGTGTTGTCGTATGTAGACAGGGGGTGATCCTGGACGGCTGGATGTTCCCGCTGAAGTAGGAGGACCTTGTGGTTCGTCAGCCGCTGCTGTCAGTTTGTTGACCTACTCACCAGTAGTTGTGTTGTCGTATGTAGACAGGGGGTGATCCTGGACGGCTGGATGTTCCCGCTGAAGCAGGAGGACCTTGTGGTTCGTCAGCCGCTGCTGTCAGTTTGTTGACCTACTCACCAGTAGTTGTGTTGTCGTATGTAGACAGGGGGTGATCCTGGACGGCTGGATGTTCCCGCTGAAGCAGGAGGACCTTGTGGTTCGTCAGCCGCTGCTGTCAGTTTGTTGACCTACTCACCAGTAGTTGTGTTGTCGTATGTAGACAGGGGGTGATCCTGGACGGCTGGATGTTCCCGCTGAAGCAGGAGGACCTTGTGGTTCGTCAGCCGCTGCTGTCAGTTTGTTGACCTACTCACCAGTAGTTGTGTTGTCGTATGTAGACAGGGGGTGATCCTGGACGGCTGGATGTTCCCGCTGAAGCAGGAGGACCTTGTGGTTCGTCAGCCGCTGCTGTCAGTTTGTTGACCTACTCACCAGTAGTTGTGTTGTCGTATGTAGACAGGGGGTGATCCTGGACGGCTGGATGTTCCCGCTGAAGCAGGAGGACCTTGTGGTTCGTCAGCCGCTGCTGTCAGTTTGTTGACCTACTCACCAGTAGTTGTGTTGTCGTATGTAGACAGGGGGTGATCCTGGACGGCTGGATGTTCCCGCTGAAGCAGGAGGACCTTGTGGTTCGTCAGCCGCTGTTGTTTGTCAACACTCCGACCTTCCACATCGCCAGCAACATTTCAGTGATGAGAGATCAGTTCATCTCTCGCCCTGCCGACGCCCTGCGCCAGCTGTACATCATCAAGTGGGTGTTTTGATGATGTTTTTTCCGGGGCCTTGCACAGTAAACTAAACATCATGTCGCTTTAACAAAATTATTGGCTTTTACCAATATTAATTGCTTGTGGTACTTAGTGCAATAGGCCCCTGGTGTTGGAAGTTTTTAGTGCAGTGCCTGTTAACTGTATAATTCCATTTTAAAATCTTTAAGTAAAAAGGTTTTATGGCAAATTTTCCCTATAGGGAAGTAGCTGTTACCGTAGGTCTCATGGCAAGACCTAAGCCCGAGACCATCATAACTTTTTTTGTTTAGGTCCCCAGATGCCATAAACACCATTCTTTCGTTTTCATGGTGGTTTTAGGGGCTCAAATTCCCTAATGAGGGAAAATTCAAATAATCCTTATTTATTATGTTACAAATACCTTCATAGCAAACTGAATCTACCTTATATTGATATCTAGCCTACCACATGGTTTTCAATCAAGTATCAGCATCACATGTTTTATGTAAACAAAGCAGACGTTTTTAGAGCCCAATGCTTTTTAAATGACAGATATTTTATATTATTTCTCCTTTTCTGGTGAATTTGAAGCACTTTTATTATTTTCCCTGTCATCACGGAATAGAGACCTTTAATTTGAGCCCTCTCCCATCTTTCTACGACTTGCCAGACGCCAACAATTTTGACGCAAAGAATCGCCTTATGGAGTTAAATATATGATTTATATAGATCTATGTACCTTTAATCACGATAAATAATTTTTTTTTTTTAAATAGCTGACGTAGTTTGGTCGATAACGTAGTTACTGCGGGAGAGTTTATCTGTGTGGCGCCTGCATGAAAACGAAGTCAATTCTTAACTGTTGTTTACTAAAATATAATCAACTAAAAAAATACAAATTTGGTATCAAATTAAAGGTCTGATTCTCACAATTACTATGGTACCAATTATAAATGGTTTAGAAGCAGTTTACACATCATAGGAATATTACAGGTGTATTCCGTCGCGGCAGCTTCTTTCAAAAAATGTCAGGACAAGCTTCTAGGTTAGCAGTGTTTACGATGTGTAAACTGCCTGTAAGCTATTTATATTTGGTACTTTAGTGATTCTGAGATTCAGTCCTTTGATTTGATACCATACAGTAAACCCTCTCTTATCCGGATCTCCCATATCCGGACCCTCCGATATCCGGACGCGATTTTGAAAAATGCAAAAATTCAAAAACATTGTAGGAGGCCAATGTTTGTTGACCAAGTAGTCGCGATCGGTGTTTGTAGGCCGGTTAGTAGGCGTCGGATTCGGAGAAAGTGGACGGGAGGGTTGTGCGATGTGCACGTGCAAGGTCACTGATTCGCGAAACAGTACAGAAATAGAATCCCCCCATCTGTCCCTACCCACCCCAACATCCCCTCATCGTGCGTGGAGACAACGCATCATCTGCGTCAGTAGTCAGTAGTGATGTGTCAAGTCGAGTCATTTGGTGACTCGAGTCAACTCGACTCGTCCACCCAGTCAATTCGAGTAACGAGTCGAGTCAAACTCGACCCGCTGTCAGGCACCAATGCTAATTCTTATGGGGGACAGCTCGGCTCGAGTCGGCAATCATCGGACGAGTTCGGTTTTGACTCGACTTGAGAAGCTAGTCGGCAATCCCCGGATGAGTTCGTTTCTGACTCGAAGTGGACCTATAGGGTTGCAGTTTTCCGAGTTGTCGACTCGTTAGGATCCGAGTTCGTGTAAGTTCGGCAATCTCCGTACGAGTTCGTGTCCAACTCGAGTTACGAACAAATTGACTCGAGTCGACTCTTGAGCTGTAGGCTAAAATTATATTACTCTTTGTACTGTACTGCTCTGTACTGTATTACGTAATATTTTTTGAGTTTTGATGTTAATGAATTAAAGTGTTATTAGACCAAAATACCGTTGTTTTATTTAATAAACAAACGTTCCGTATTTAAGGCTTACTAAAATTGAGTACCGTAGTTGTTGTACAGTATTAATCTGTTTTGTCATTTAAAAACATTTTTCTCTCATATCCGGATTTTTTGTTATCCGGATCGGCCAGCGCCACATTAGTCCGGATATGAGAGGGTTTACTGTATTTGTAATTTTTTATGTACTTTATTTTTTCCATGCATAGGGACTAGAAGTAAATTTAGGCTTCAAATCGTGGTTTCTTGTGCGCCGTCTATTGAACTATATGGTCGATGGCTTTACCTCATTTATTTGCGAGGCGCTCACTTCAAGATAACAGCTCTGTTAGTTTGCTCCCAGCCGCGACACTTACCAAATTGTAATAAAGCTTATTTTATACTTCTAACAGAAGCACTAAGGGTAGTTAGTGTGTTAATACTTATTTTAGGAAAAATAGGTAATTTATTACCTGAAAAATGGTTCGATCAGATGAAGGTAAGGTAGGAATGATTTTATTCTATGTTGAGGCAAGGAGAAATTTACATGAGGCAGAAGGGTTATTTAACAATGCATAAGTGGATAGGCCGACAGACAGGGCATACATTGTCGTTTGGTTTACATTTAAATATTTCAACTTACCCCCAAACTACCCCTTTTCGGGGGGAGGGGGTGAAAATTTACATACACCAAAAACTTCCTTTTTTGATCATTTTAACATTCCCTGAATATTATACTTTTATCACAATTAATAAAAAAATAACTAGGGGGGTGGGATTTTTGGGACACAGTGTAATGGATTGTTGCAAAAAATCTCTCAGTGTCACATTTTAGTGTCAGCAAACCTGCATACTCAGGTTTGCATACTCATTTCCCATGGGATTCTTATGGAGAAAACAAATTTTTGTATGCTCAATTTAGGATTTATAAGTTGATCTAAATGATGAATTCAAGCATTTGAAATTCACTCAGTTTGCAGGTCTGCTGGAACAGAAGCTTTTAATCAGCTTTTGCTTTTCATCTCGATTTCCATTCCCTATATTCTCCTTTTAGAAACATCCTTCAGTTATTTACAGCAATACTTTGAAAACCATTTTAAAAATTTATCAAAATTACTTAAATTCAAAATGATACTGTTGTCGCAGATAGCACAATTTTACCACTTATACTTACTATAAATAAGCAAAAAAAGCATTGCTGTATTTCAGCCCTGAACAAAAATTAATAGAAAAATATTTTTTTGGCTATTAAAACTTTTTAAATAACAAACAGTCTTTACAGTACAGGTGTATAAACCAGTGTCCTTTATCTTGTTCTAGAACTTCCAATCATGAGACGCAAACAGATGCTCCATTTGTCTTTGGTTACTGGCTGGATTTATTCAAGCCAAAAATAGATCCAACTCTGGGGACCACAATCAACAACTATTTGATCCTCAAATTTCTCCATGCTTACACAGGTAAGATTTTTTGTTTTGTTTTATTAAAGGCTAGGTTTTGAAGTTTTCATTGTCATGCATGGCAGATATATAGAATGTTTTAGAATATTCCATAAATAGGTACTTAAATTTTTCTCGAAAATGGCCACCATTTTGAAATGAATAGAGAGATAAATGTGTTCTGTTTTCACCAAATTTTTCGTCTTGTTTAGAGCTTTAAAATGATGCATAACATGACGTATGTTTACATTTGAAAATTCTGAGATTCGAACCCATGACCTCCGGTTTTCGGGATACACTGTATTTTAAAAAGGTTAAAAATATTTTTAATTTGTTCCTTGAGTATGAATTAGAGGGGAAAGGTTTTGTTTCGTATTTGTATGTCAAGCTTATATGCACCCTCAAGGTTGTGGAATTATTGTGTGATCTGAACTAAGAACCATGGGGACAAGTCTTGCAGTTTGGTATATTGAGTGAAACAGCTTCCCATAATAACATAATAAGGATTCTTGGCTTGAAAATTATTGTTGGTGATGGTGAGTCTATATTTTGATCTTGGCAGACATTTGCCATAACCGATCAGGGCTGCCGAGAGAAATTCCAGACCTCTAGGCAATAAATAATTTGTCCCCCCCAAAAAAAAGTATTAAATAAAGATTATTGGTTTTAGTGAATTTCCCCTATAGGGAAGAAGTTATTACCGTAGGTCTTATGGTAAGACCTAAGCCCGCGACCATGATAACATTTCGTTTCGGTGCCTCCAGAAGCAAAAAACACCATTTGTTCGAATTTATATATATATATATATATATATATATATATATGTGCCTGTGAGCACGAAAGCGGCTGTAAAAATGGTCCGATCCAAATGAAATTTGGTACAGACATGTAAAGTGGTAGTCCCTCGGACGAATTCGTAAACCTGCCTGATCGGCCCACTGTAAGGGCGGGTAAAGGGGGATAAGCTCCTAAATACCCCCGTTGCAGCAGACCTGCATACTCAGTGAATTTCAAATGCAAAACAACATATTTCGATCCAACGTAGCGAGATTTGACATGTTTTTGTAAGCCCCATAAGAATGACATGGTGAATGAGTATGCAGGTTTGCTGCTACGGGTATATTAAAACTGGGTGGTTTTAATTCAATATTTAGTAGATTTGACCTAGAAGAAGCCATTTACCAAGTTTTACCAAGATATGTTGAGAAATAAGCGAGATATAGAATTTTTCTTATTTTCCCATAAAGTTAACATTGGGACAACGTACTGTGTTTACCACTTTCAATATCTCGGTAACAAATGGACATAGAGCAGTGATTCAAAATACTAAATTGTTTTTTTTTTGAGCTGAATTCAATAGTGCTAACAAAAATTTGATAATTTTTATTTTCATATGTAAAAAACTCAAAAAACCCATTTTTGGGGTAGTTTGGGGGGTTTACCCCCCTTTACCCCCCCTTCCGGTAGTCCGATCGGGCTGGTTTACGAACTCGTCTGAATAATTACTACTTTACACGTCCATGCCAAATTTCATTAAGATCGGACTATTTTTACGCGAGTTATCGTGCTTAAAGACACACACACACACACATATATATATATATATATATATATATATAGGTAATTTCGTAAGGCGATTCTTTGCGTCAAAATTGTGGGCGTCTTGCAAATTGTAGAAAGATGGGAAAGGGCTCAAATTGAAGGTCTGTATTCCGTGATGGCGGGAAAAATAATTAAATTACATGAAATCCACCAGAAAACGAGAAATAACGTAAAATATCTGCCATTTAAAAAGCATTGGGATCTAAAAACGTCTGCTTTGTTTACATTAAAACATATGATGCTGATACTTGATTGAAAACCATGCGGTAGGCTAGATATCTATAAGGTAGATTTAGTTTGCTATGAAGGTATTTTGTACTATAATAAATAAGGATTGTTTGAATTTTCCCTCATTAGGGGCTTTTAGCCCCTTCAAGCCTCTAGTATATATATATATGTGAAAATATATATATATATATATATATATTTATGAAAATGGACGAATAGTGTTTTTGGCATCTAGGGACTTCAAATACCCCCGTTGCAGCAGACCTGCATACTCAGCGAATTTCCAGTACAAAACAACATATTTCAATCCAACATAGCGAGATTTTACAGGTTTTTGAAAGCTCCATAAGAATAACATGGGGAATGAGTATGCAGGTTTGCTGCTATGGGTATATTAAAACTGGGTGGTTTTAATTCAATATTTAGTAGATCTGAACTAGAAGAAGCCACTTACAAAGTTTTATCAAGATGTGTTGAGAAATAAGCGAGATGTAGAATTTTACTTATTTCCCATAAGGTTAACATTGGGACAACGTACTGTGTTTCCCACTTTCAATATCTCGGTAACCAATGGACATAGAGCAGTGATTCAAAATACTAAATTGTTTGTTTCTTTGAGCTGAATTCAATGGTGCCAACAAAAATCGGATTATTTTTATTTTTCTATGTAAAAAACTCAAAAAACCCATTTTTGGGGGGGTTTACCCCCCTTTACCCCCCCTTCCGGTAGTCGGATTGGGCTGGATTACGAACTCGTCCGAATAATTACTACTTTACACATCCATGCCAAATTTCATTAAGATTGGACCATTTTTACGCGAGTTATCGTGCTTAAAGACACATATATATATATATATATAGATATATATATATTTATGAAAATGAACGAATAGTGTTTTTTGCTTCTGGGGGCCCCAAAACGAAAAGTTATCATGATCTCGGGCTTAGGTCTTACCATGAGTACTACGGTAACAGCTTCTTCCCTATAGGGGAAATTCGCTGAAAGAAAAGTTATGATGGTCTCGGGCTTAGGTCTTACCATGAGACCTACGGTAACAGCTTCTTCCCTATAGGGGAAATTCGCTAAAATAGGTTTTTTGAGTTTTTTACATGGAAAAATGAAATTAATCAAACCTTCACACCATTGAATTCAGCTCAAAAATCAAACAATTTTGTACTTTGAATCACTGCTCTAACAAGATATGTAAAGTGGTAAACACAGTACGTTGTCCCAATGTTAACCTTATGGGAAATATGTAAAATTCTATATCTCGCTTATTTCTCTACATATCTTGATAAAACTTGGTAAATGGCTTCTTCTAGTTCAGATCTACTAAATATTGAATTTAAACCACCCAGTTTTAATATACCCGTAACAGCAAACCTGCACACTCATTCCCCATGTTAATCTTATGGAGCTTACAAAAACATGTCAAATCTTGCTATGTTGGATTGAAATATGTTGTTTTACATTTGAAATTTGCTGAGTATGCAGGTCTGCTGTGACGGGGGTATTTGAAGTTGTTATAGGATTCCATGATCTTCGACTAAAATCTTGAGTTTTAAATCCTTATTTCTTATTTTAAAGAAATGCAATAGTTTAGTTTTATCTTTCTTTAGTTTTTAACTGATCACAACATTCCAAAGCCTTAGAAAAACATGGTCAGTATATTAATTATTGTGGGTTTTAAGTTTGATCGTGTACTTATTTAATTTTATGATTATATTTTTTTGCTCTAGGAATTCCAATTGAGTTAGAACAAATCAATGAAGAATTGAGAAGACACCAAGAGCTGATTGTTGAAGGAAGTCTGCCTGATCCGGTTAGGCCTCGGAAGGGAATGTCTCTGTTTTCATGATGTTCACATTCAAGTCTAGATTTTGCTTGGTTCAGAACCATATTCTGCCTGGCAAAATTAATTTTCTGGTTTTTTTTTTTAATTCACTCACTCAGGTAATGTTAATGTTTGAGATTTTTTATCTTTTATCTCATTATGAGTTTTTACAAGATATCCCACTACTAGTTTTTACAAGTTTGTGGAATACTTCCACTAAATTTGTTTTATTTTATAAATAGGTAACTAATGTGCCTTGCTTGTGTAAAGCGTTTAAAGCTCCTTGCTTAATTTAACTAAAATTCTTTCAATAAATTTAATATACCATTATATTTCTGCCCTATCTGCTCAAATATTGGAATATTTAACAGAAACTATTGAACCTTTAAAACTTCAGTTACTGATTAAAATATAGTTTTCAAGGACTTTGTTATTAGGAATGTTTGTGTGAAAACACATCTTCATTATTGTGTAGACTTCAGTTGGAGTTGGTAAGGTTACTTTAGTTTAATGCAGCCATTCCCTGAGTTATCTTTATATACTTAAGCAGAAGTTTTAGATTTCATTTATGAATTTTAATTTTTGGATGTTTCATATAATAGTTTGAAAACCAACTAATGGTTATTGGTTTACATGTTGACAAAAAGTGATTTCCCCTAGTTTATTAAAAATATTTCAACCCAATCATTCCAGGTGGCTGTGACTAAACAATTGGAAACTTTTTTAAAAAGCTATTCTAATTATATCAATTGTTACCTTTGTTGTGAGTCTTATGTCTATTTGATTGTGTTGTCTCATCTGTGACTATGTGTTATTTGTTGTTTCCTAGATACAATACATTGTAGCCTTTTACTATCATAAAAGGTTTGTATTTGTTTTCATGAATACAAATAGGAAAATTACAAAATTTATGCACAATTTATAGTAATGAGCAGCAACTCAGTGTTGATAATTACACATTACTTACATTTAATTTTAATAGAATGACTTTATTCAGGTTTGAACATCATTTTTACGTTAAATAGGTGAATGCAGAAATTTGAGTTTAGTTTTGATTTTGCTACCCACAGAGAAGAATCAAACAGAGGTCGCTTGTAAATGGGTCTTCTGTTGCGCCCAAGTACTATTTACAATTAAATCCAGTTAAGGTTACAGTTAAGTTAAATTAGGAGAGGGCAGCGACAGTGCTGCTCTTGCGGAGTTAATGGTAAACTGAGTCCTCGACACAAGCTGGGCAGCGCTCGACACACACTGAGCGTAACATTAGAAGATACCTCTGTTTGATTCTCCTCTGTGGTTACCCTCAGTTCTATTACTTTACTATTTTTTACATGAACTCTTTAATGATCGAGAAATTCACATTAATAGTGGCAAAGTGCATTTTAGAAATTTATTTTTGTGAGAGTATAATACTAGAACATAAGTGAAGTTACCGTTATTATCACTTAAATTACTAGTCACATATTTTTGAAAACATTCCAAAGAATCGGCTCAACAAGTTTTCAATGTTTTGTGTTAATAAAATGACTGCAATGAATTGTTACTGTGTTGAAATTCTTTATACGTAGTTATATTTTTCTACTTTTTTACTTCTTGGTGTGAGAAACTTGTATATTAAATAAAAAATAAACTGTCTTTCATAAATATTAGATATGTTTTATTCCCAAAAAAAAAACAATTCATATTATGTGAAAATTTTAAAGAAGAGGGAATATGACTGTTTATAGTTCATTTGTTTTTCATATAACTCTTCATATTAAATCGAACTTAGATAAATTACTAACATAATTTATCAATTTATAAAAAAAGTTACTTCAAATCATCTTCAAATAATGACATACAATTTTATAATAATTTAACCGATAAGTTTACAATATAAGTTTATAATATATATCTGACTTTAATTTATTCAAGAAAGAAACACTTAAAAATATTTCTTGTCAATAGACCATTATATCAGATAGAGGATTTTTCCTCATTCCTTTGATAATTATGAGAAGAGGATAAAAAAAGTTCTAATGAATTTTGTAAAATAGTCTTGAGAAAGGACTTTTTATTGTTGCTGATTAATTTAAGAAATATTTACTGACATAATTCTCTACTTGTATGAATAAAGAAATTTTAATTTGATTTGAATATAAAAATTTGATAAATGCTCTTTTATTAGCTTGAAAATGAAAGACATGTTGAGAGTTTCAACATTTCAATAATTTATTTAAAATAAAAATTTCTAGAAAGTATTATTTACATTTGAGCCCTTCTGCACCGAAAATCTATCAAATCTAAACTCAGTTTGTAACGAAGAATTACTTTGAATGTAAAGAATAATTAGTCTAAAAATTTGAGAAGAACTTAAACCTTGTCTTTATAGGCAGTATTTACCTTTAGTTTTGAATAATAATGAGGTGGCATCGTTTAATGATAATTGGTGGATGTAAGTTTACAAGATACGATTTTCTGTTTTCGGTTGTGATAATTGGCTGCAAAATGAACCCAATAATGTATGAATGTTGGAGAAACAAGGAATAAATTATAGGCAAAAGGTTTACTGGTAACATGGTAACTGATTCTTAGTATTTATATAAAAATATACTTTTCAACTATACACTGATAACATGAAAGCTTTAAAACCAGAACAAACTCCCCCATAAACATTTCACTTATTGTTCAGTTTGAGCTTCGAGAATATTTGGTTGCAACTCCGGAGCTGGGTGGTGAGTTCCATGATGTATTTACAGAGAGAAGTTTCCTTCTCGTCCTTCTTTGAGTCAAACACAAAAACCATCGTGACTTTGGGGTCCAAGCTAGTCATGAAGTAAGAGCTTTGATCCTGAAATGAGATAATGATTTTATTACTTCTAGTGAGAAAAATTACATGTCATTGTAAAGCTATGCAATGGTAGGGAAGTGAAATACGCTGATGTTATACAAGAATGTGACAACCTCCATCTTACTATAATGCACATAAAACGTAATTTCAAAGGTTACCAGTTTCAATCAAACGTATGTTTTATGCTGATCATTTTTATAAGTGATCCATAGCTGTTTGGATTTTGATTTTTGCTGGCATTTGCCAGCACTGATTAGTAAAAACAAGGTTCACAACATTTCGAGATCTGATCCCGACTTCAGGTAGAAAAGAACGAGATTAGTAACATTCAGCCAGGAGAACATGGTGAAATAACCTATCCAAAACAGAGAACTGAAAAAGCAGTCAAAACCACTAACACTGAAGACACAACAATAACAAAATATAACACAGAAGTCACAAATAAAGCTGACCTATCAGAGCTGGGCAATGAGTGGTGGGAGGAGAAGGAAATGGCGGCAATCACAGCCAACCAAATTGTAGCGCACAACAGAATGACACCCAAAATTCGGTATGCTGTGGTCACTGCCATAGTCCTCCTCAGCTCTGATTGGGTGTGGACGTGTTCTGATCTAACACGTTGGTGAAATTTGCGATTTCTGTGTTATATTGTGTTCTTGTTTGTCTTCAGCATTAGTGTTTTTAGACTACTTTTTCAGCTATGTTCTATTTTGGCTTTGTTTTTTGTTCAGGTTTTCCTGGCTGTGTGTTACTAATCTTGATGTCTTTCAAGTTCTTTTCCACATGAAGACAGGGTCAGATCCCAGATCCCAAAACGTTGAGAAAATTCATTTTTTTGCAGGACAAACTTTATTTTATTATTCCTGTTTTTATAGAAAATGTCAGGAAAAATTAAAAATAAACTCACCACCACCAACAATGAATTGAAAAGAAATAAACCATAGCACTCTAAAGTAATGTGACCCTGGAGCTTCTAATGATTTCAACTTTACTATAAAAATGGGACTGTACACCGTAATGACAGAAAAAACAGGTTGATTAATTATGACACAATTCACCTTTGTGCTGTAGCAGCAGACGACTCGGTCCAATGCCGCAAGATCAGCCGCTCGCTCACTGATGGCCTTGCTGATGGTGGGCATCTGCTCCAGCAGTTTCTGTAAAAACAGTGACTTATAATTAAAAAATAGTTCTTGAAATTAATCGAACATGTTTTAAGTTTTAAAATCGGTAGTCGCCGAAAATTCGCCTGTGGACGGGTTTCTCACGGCAGAAATAGACAGTAAACACATTGTTTGTTACATCTGCCTCAAAACAAACACAGTAACGACTACAGGGCTTGTAACAGTTCTTGAGGTTGAAAAAAATACCCCCGTTGCAGCAGACTTGCATACTCAGCGAATTTCAGATGCAAAACAACATATTTCAATCAAACATAGCGAGATTTGACATGTTTTTGTAAGCTCCATAAGAATAACATGGGGAATGATTATGCAGGTTTGCTGCAACAGGTATGTTAAACTGGTTGGTTTTAATTCATTATTTAATAGATCTTAACTAGAAGAAGCCATTTACCAAGTTTTGTCAAGATATGTTGAGAAATAAGCGAAATATAGAATTTTACTTATTTCCCATAAGGTTAACATTGAGACAACGTACTGTGTTTACCACTTTCAATATCTCGGTAACCAATGGACATAGAGCAGTAATTCAAAATACTAAATTGTTTGTTTTTTTGAGCTGAATTCAATGGTACCCACAAAAATTCGATAAATTTTATTTTTCTATGTGAAAAACTCAAAAAACCTATTTTTGGGGGGGTTTATACCCCTTTACCCCCCCTTCCGGTGGTCCGATTGGGCTGGTTCACGAACTCGTCCAAGTGATTACCACTTTACACGTCTGAACCAAATTTCATTAAGATCGGACCATATTTACGGCCGCTATCGTGTTAACAGACATATATATATATATATAGATATATATATAGATATATATATAAAAATTCGAATGAATGGTGTTTTTTGCTTCTGGGGACCCCAAAATGAAAAGTTAACATGGTCTCGGACTTAGGTCTTACCATGAGTACTACCGTAATAGCTTATTCCTTTAAGGAAATTCGCTAATAAAAAAATAACTCAAATAAGAAAAAAAAATAACCGAAAAATAACCTTTTGTACACAAAAAATGCTGCTAAAAATTAGAAAACCGGCGTTATAATGGGGATAATACATTCTTGACCTTGGTAAAAAAGAAAATCTCGACAGACTAATCACAAATCTGCCTAGATATGACGGCGAGACTTGGTTTTCACGCAACGAGACTTAGTTTTCACGCATTTTAGGATGATGAGATTCGTCTGCCGCGATGCTGCTACGAGATTGTCTGACAGATGAATACTGTAAACAGGGCTTGTAGCAGTTCTTGAGGTTGAAAAAAATAAAAAAAATAACCAAAATTAAAAAAAAAAAAAACAAAAATAACCAAATTCCAAAAAAAATAACAAAAAATAACCAAGAGCAAAAAAAATAAAAAAAATAAAAAAAATAACCTGTTACAAGCCCTGCGACTAAAAATATCATGTTGTTTTTTGCGTTAGATTATTTATTTAATATAAAGACATGCTTTTTATTTTATTTTTAGTACTTTTGATGGGCCTCTGGATGGTTCAGACTTTTTTTTAGTTCGGACAAGGATCTGGTCCTGAGGTGTTTGAACAATAAGGAGTTTAATATACAAACTAATTATTTCAAATCATAATTATTCATGGACCCATAAAAAATGGTAACTTGGTCCATTTTTAACACGTTCGCTGCCTTGCCAACAAGGGAGGCCAACACGAATGCACAGCAAATAATTGAAATTTCAGCCTCACAGATGAAATTCTCACTGCTTCAGAACGAAGTTTGACATAGTTCCATTAGTCAATGGTAGGTAGCAGCACCACTCAAACGTTTCAGGCAGTTTTGCCAACTGGGAGGAAAACGATTGACCAATATGCATTTACGAAGCATCTTTTGGCGAGTAAACTACCGGAATAGTACATTTCACTACTAGTCACGAAAGTAGCTTACGCCTCGCAAGTAAAACACAATCTTGCCCCGAAGTGGAACTTTCGTGATGAATTGTGAACAATACTTTATATCACGATGCAAATAAGTTACCAAACTTAAAAAATCCAACATTTCATAATTTTTCTATAAGTCAACACAATACAGCTGAACTATCTATTATAGTTTAAAATCAGCTGGTTGAACTGTCAAAATAGAAATTTGTTTTGTTTGGGTATGGCAAAAGTTTGTTTGGGTACGGAGATGAAATGTTTGGGTACCGAAAAATCACAAGGTCATTATTTGTTTTGATGTAAGGAAATCGAGGGTTTTCGTGGATCTCAGCTGTACGGTAACGGGCAATTTTCGTATACTGAGTGATGAAAATCTTATTACCAACCGAAACAGTATTCAACAGGTATCCAAAACAGGGACAAAATATTTACCAACTACTCAGATGTAGTGCTTCACAGTAAATGAATGAAACTGACAGAACGCAGCGCCATATGGCGTTCTTCTGAACCCAGAAAAGTCTCGCTGAGTGCCACATGGTGCTACCTCCAACTAATGTTTTCATCCTGGTCAGGATTTCAACCAGTGAATGAACAACAGACAGTCAAGCGAGCTCTATAACCTATCAGGTAGCCAGTAAATTTGTTTAATGTCAATGCTGTTCTAACAATATTATGTGATAAGCTAGAAAATAAAATTCAATTAAATCATTCGGGTTATAAAAAACAGGTGTAATGACAAAAAAGTAACAGAAACTTTGAATTAGGAATTCAGGTTCTATCGAAAACCAAACAAACTGAGCCACTCCACAAATGACAACCCAGTATATTACAGCCAACTGATTAACAACAAAGAAAAGGGGAGTTTTCTCTTCCCACATACAGTAGTCCTGCTATTCCAAACTAATTGGAACCATGCTCTGTTCGGTTTTCCTTAAACATTTTGAATAAGTGGATGGATACCAAAGAGTGATCATTAACTATGAAGCAGCTAAATCAGCCAAAAACGATATTAAGAAAAGTTTTGCTACCCAAGGCTGCAGTTACGCTGTATGATGGCAAAAACATGCAATTTGAACTTTGCGATCGTCACTGACAAAATGACTTTTTACAATGAAATGTGTTCGGGGTTTTACCCAGTTTATCTGGCCAATTCTCAGAAGCCAATACCAAAACGTGTTTCCCACGGTTTACAAACGCATCCCTTTAGTTCTGACACTCTCTAGTGCTTCTCTCTGATTGTTTACATTGTATTATCCATCTATTTTTTTTTGCTCAAGTTTACAACGAGTAATCAGGACAAATCCATGTAACTGCAAGTGTGTATTGGTGCGACCGGCATGACCAGTATTCTCCATCATTCTCACAAGGAAAATTGATCGCTGAATGTTTGGGCAAGTCGGATTCCCTCTGATTCGGCAATAGTGACTTGAGCAAAGAAGTAGTACTGTACTTTACTCAGTTTAGCTACTATTAACCTCTAAACTGACGTATAATATGATGTATCCAGTGCGGTTTTTAATTGTTTTTCTTTGAATGGTAGGCATACAAATACAGATGAAAGCTGTGGCGTAGCGAATATTACTGAATATGGAAATGATTTAGTTTAAAATAAAATCCTTACAAGGGTGAAAAATATAAATCAGTGTTCAAATGACTTGTTATGTCAGTCTTACTAAACCGTGTCATTTTAAATAATTAAAAAAAAACTTAAAGCTTTACATAAGACTTAATCCAAAAGCTATGTATTTTTAATTAGGCATAAAACATCGTTTTTATGATAGGATGGATTATCCTTCCAACTTGCTATCCGGTCTAGGCTCGATCCCGTTGTGGCCGGTTATGAAGGGTTCTACTGCAGGTGGAACTTCGGAATAACAGGGTTTGGGACAGTGTCCCACTCACAATGGGGCAGTAGACCATGATGACGTAGGGGTCGGCCGGGCGGGCGGCGGTGGAAGACGGCAGCTGGTAGGCCGGCCCATAGTCCGAGGCCCCCGCGGTGTCGAACAGCAGCATGGCCGTCATGGCGTCGTAGCGCCGCTGGATGTTCTGTAGTCTGCAAGCAATCATTAGTCCACTTTCAATATCCACTATTTTCTTATAGAGCTGATTTTCCAAGAATGGTTGTTGATCAAGCCACCTTTGAAAAGATTGTCTATCGGACATGAAAATTCAACTTGAATTGTTAATGCATGTGATTGATTTGCATGGTGGCTTCTGCTATTTTCAAGTTAAAACAGCCCTAAGGTAATTATAACAAATTCTCAAAATATTTTATTTCAAGGAGGGACGGAATTGGGTACACTGGTTCTTAGAGTGTAAAAGAAAAAAAGTTAGTATGAGATAAAAGCTCCTGAATCAGTTTATGACTTAAATTTAGATTTCATTGTTTTCTCTTATGGACAATTATTCAACAAAACATTCAACAATCATTCAACCAGAAATATGTATAATAAATAAAATAACAATTAATTAAAATTAATTAATTAAGGGTTTACATATTTATGGATCTTTGTTCCTCAGAAATAAAGTAAGGCCTGAAATAAAAGTAAAGGCAGTTGTTGCTTGTACGGTTTCCTAATTTGAGATTGCACACATGGTCCACGGATGTTCCTTCATTAACAACCTAAACAGGGTTCAAGTACAACAGGTATACAAAACAGGACAAAATATTTCCCAACTTCCAACCTTTTTTTCTAAAAAAAAAGGCCATAATTTCATTTGTCTGTGATTCCTGCAAGAAGTATTACGAGAATTTTGTGAAAAAATTTTACCTTAATCTAGTACAATAGAAAACAGTTCGTGCCTCTGGAAAGTGTCGATGTTGTGTTTGCTGCAGACGGCCTTGAACTCGACAGGCGAAGTCTGCTGCGAGAGCGTGTGGTGGAAGTAGAGCGAGAACTTGTTGACAGTCGCCACCTTCAGTTTGACCAGCCACTGGACCAGTGGCGGCAGCGGGTTCACCTTCAGGAACGAGGCTCCGAACCCGAGCTTCCACGACTGTCAGCGACATGACGGTCAATTGAAATATTTTTTAATCAACAGATTGTAATCTGGTGTCTGTTGGGGATAGGGCTCTCTGAATCAGAGAGCCACATTAATATTTTTAACGCGTGAATATTAAAACTGTGGAAATTTAGAGAACCTTTTTTGTCTTGATTTTTGGCCATGATGCTTGAGTCTTAACCAAACTGCTCTTGGTTATTAGGAGAATAAATGATACTTATAAAATGGACCAGGTCTTCAGTAAGAAGACTCGTCATCTCACCTTCATAAGGTAATCAGCCTCACTCAATCTTCATTCTGGTTAAACTTTGCATCCAGACTTGTCTAGCAAGAATAACTATAAAAGGAACTGCCAAATAAGGCAGTAAGTCTATAAAAGCACAAATAAGACTGATACCTTCTTAACGCACTCCCTACCGAAGATAATATGCACCTGAATCATGATGGGTTTGACAGGCATTAATAAACCTACTAAGTCCAAGAAGCTGCAAGGATACAGCAAAAATTGGTATATACCACTCCTTACCTCCCTACTTTGTAAAATCTTCTCCCATGCAGCAATTCTTGTGTTGGCTCCGTGTAAGTTGAGAAGTGTTGAAAGAAATCTCCAATTCTGAAGATCCATTTGTGCTTTGAGTAAAAGCATCAATATTTCACATTCAAGACTGAAAGGATAAAACATTTTTCAGAAAAATTTATATTTATACATTATAATAAACATATACTTATTTTAAGACCTCTGTTTATTAAAAATCTTGTCTGCTGATACAATTGGAAACAGACAAATTATTTATCAGTAAAACCGATAAAAAAACAGTCTCATAAGTTTTAAATTTTAACTCTTTTTGTAAACATAAAATTGGAGGTTGTATAAAAACAACTACTGACAAAGTGTTGACCAAATAATGGCTATTTCAAATCTTACGAGTACATTTAGCATTGACATGTAGGTGTTAAGCTTGAATTACAAATGAAGATGTGCCATTCATTATTTCACTGGCATTATTGTATGTCCTACCTAATGGCAGTTTTCATCGGCGTGAGAGCTTCGTGAGTGAGAGTGAATGAGTCGACCACCCCTTCCACCAGCATCAACAAGTCCTCATACTTCACAAATCTGTTGCTTATCCCCATCGCATACATCTTCTCATACCTGCTTTGCAACAATACCGACATTCTAGTTAACCTTGTTCACATTTTGATAGGGGGTTGTTTTATGAGGGAAAAAAGCCGATGGATTGTTTTTCTGATTTTATTGATTAGATTTTGAACTTCAAACATGGTTAACATAAAAATAATGTTAATATCATTTAGAGTAGGAGTCACCTGAGTTGGCCAAAACAAAAGTAAACAAATTATTATCTTCTTATGAAGTTAAGCATAAAATCTGGCTGTGCTGAAAACATAGCTAACGAACATTTGTTTTAGTATAGCACTTGCAGTAAAGGTAAGGTTCTGATGCAATATTGCAACTGAAAGTTTTCTTGCGCAACTTAAAATATTACTGATGGGCTTTTTCAAATTAAGTATATAGTAACACAGAGAGGGTGTGTCATACATGCGGCATGATTAATAGTCTTAGATTTTATTATTAAATAATATGTATCAAGAAAAATAGGCGAGTTTATGAATAGCCATTTCTACTTGCTGCAAGTCAGCATCCGACGAGAAAGATTACAATGCGTTCAAAACTTCAAATAAACAAGCAGCTAAACAAACTCAAATAAATGTCGATCAAGAAATAGAATCAATTTAAACTTTCCCGCTGTGCAAAAATGTTGAATCAAAATAGAAAATTCTAACTATAGGGGATATTTTAAACATTCTATTACCTCTAAGATTAGCATGAATGACAACAAAACAATATTGTAAAAAAATTCATTGTTGGTGATGGTGATTTTATATTTTGATTTGGATTTTTGCGGACATTTGCCATCACTGATTAGTAAAAAAACAAGTTTCACGACGTTTCGGGATCTGGGATCTGATCCCGTCTTCAGGTGGAAGAAAACCTAGTACATAACAAGATTAGTAACACAAATAGCCAGGAAAACCTGGACAAAAACACAGCTAAAACAGAGAACTGTAAAAAAAAAGTCTCAGCTCAGTTCTGATTGGGTGTGGACGTGCTCTCTCCTGTCTCGTGATTCTTGATACTTGTGATTTCTGTGTTATTTTGTGTTATTGTTTTTCTTTTCAGTATAGTGTTTTTGTGTCTGTTTTTACAGTTCACTGTTTTAGCTGTGTTTTTGTCCAGGTTTTCCTGGCTTTACTTACTTTTGCTACTAATCTTGCTAATGTGCTTTTGTTACTAATCTTGTTATGTTCTAGGTTTTCTTCTACCTAAAGATGGGATCAGATCCCAGATCCTGAAACGTCGTGAAACTTGTTTTTTACTAATCAGTGATGGCAAATGTCCGCAAAAATCCAAATCAAAATATTGTAATGTAAACAAACACAACGTGGCACCATGTTTAACCAACAATGTTATCAATGTGACTTGTATACAAATTTTTGATGAGATGATTAGTACATGCTTTGGCTAACTTAGGTGAATCCTACTTTACTTCAGCTCTTTAGTTTGTCAAAGGCTTCAAAGCCGAAATATCACTCATATAATGTGTAATATCTATGTGTGACTCTGCAGCAAGGTGAGTTAGCTGTACCAACCTATATTCTCCTCTCAAATAATTACTTCAGTGAAAATAATTTTAGACTTTGCTTACAAAAGAAAGAGCGCTGTGTTCTAATAAGTACATACCACAATAGTGCCATGCTGCTACTGCACAAACTACTGCACTTACTAGCAGATTTGTAAACCGTCGTCGTGTTGGCTGAAAGTACAGGAGGTACAGACAAAAAAAAGTGTGTGCTAGTATGGCGCTCGATATAGCTTCTCCTCTATCATCTTAAAAGACGATATTGACGTTAAGCTTTACGCTCAACAGTGTTTCAGAATTGGAGTTTGTGTTTTTAGACAAATCAACCATAAAGACCATAAGTTTTTAATGTTTGCCTTCATTAAAAACAAACTTTGAATGACAAAAAACAAAACAAAAATGAAATTTCATAGCATTAACAAAGTACCTATTTAATAGGCTTAGTATCTCAGTAATAGGAGGAATCACGACTTAATAATATATTTGTGATGGAACTACCTTTAATGCTGCATATTGAGCTTTTGATAGTTATTTGTGAGTTGACTGAGTAAAGTACAACATTGTCTCATGAGTAAGACTCTTGAAATACAAAAAAAACATTTTTCCCCCACCTGCAATGATAAATATCCTGACCATGATGATCTATATATTAATACGCGAGTAGTTTTCTTTTCACAGTCCGACCGCAATAATGGCTGGGCGGATTTTAACGTTTGAGGTATCAAATTAGAGGGATTGTTATATAGATTTTTAACAAGTCTCAGAATTTTTAAAATACCCCCGTTGCAGCAGACCTGCATACTCAGCGAATTTCAAATGCAAAACAACATATTTCAATCCAACATAGCGAGATTTGACATGTTTTGGTAAGCTCCATAAGAATAACATGGGGAATGAGTATGCAGGTTTGCTGCTACAGGTATATTAAAACTGGATGGTTTTAATTTATTATTTAGTATATCTGAACTAGAAGAAGCTATTTACCAAATTTTATCAAGATATGTTGAGAAATAACCGAGATGTAGAATTTTACTTATTTCCCATAAGGTTGGGACAACGTACTGTGTTTACCACTTTCCATATCTCGGTAACCAATGGACATAGAGCAGTGATTCAAAATACTAAATTGTTTGTTTTTTTGAGCTGAATTCAATGATGCGAACAAAAATTCGATAAATTTTATTTTTCTATGAAAAAAACAAAAAACCCATTTTCGGGGGGGGGGGGGGTTTATCCCCCTTTACCCACCCTTCCGGTGGTCCGAACGGGCTGGTTCATGAACTCGTCCGAGTGATTACCACTTTACACGTATGTACCAATTTTCATTAAGATTGGACCATTTTTACGGCCGCTATAGTGCTAACAGACAAATATATATATATGTATATATATATATATATATATATATATTCAAACGAATAGTGTTTTTTGCTTCTGGTGGCCCCAAAACAAAAAGTTATCATAGTCTCGGGCTTAGGTCTTACCATGAGACCTACGGTAATGGCTTCTTCCCTATAGGGGAAATTCGCTAAAAGGGCTTCACTAAAGTACATTAAAGGGCTGAAGTCTCGGAACAGTGGTGCTATTCATCGACATTTGAGCAAGCTCAGTTCACTTTATTTACAAACTGAACATATGGTCAAGTTCTGAAATAGTTCTACAGGTAAAACACAGATTGCAGCACTTATAATTAATTTTTTCGAAAAGAGCAGTTTTTATTTTTACAGCTGCTTTGGCTTCGTTTTCAACAGTTTTCTTTTTCAAAAGGTTTATTATGTAATTTAGGTTATGTTATGAAGTTTTTAAAGGTCTTAAACATTGCAGTTACCAGTTTTACAATGTAGTTTACGATATCGCATAGTGTTTTTTAAAGTTATATTAACCTGAGCCAATCTGTTTTTGGATTTGGTACATTTACAATAGCACTGATAAGAAGACAAACACTGACCGGTCGGAGGAGTCGGAAAGAACATGATTGCAACTGCTGGCATCACCCTCTCGATATAAAACTTGATACTCCTTCCAACCTCAGACCAATGAACTAAAAATGTTTTCATTACGGTTTTCTGAATTTCAAGAATGAAAAGACTGGTAGGTAATGCGTCATTTTTGCGTTTTTGCCACAAAGGAAAGGTTCTCTATAAAGACAGCCGTACCCAACACGCATACAATATCTGCTTTAGCGATAATTATCTATAAGGTGCAGTGGCAATCCCTAAACTGTTTTAGCGATAATTATCAATAAGGTGCAGTGGCAATCCCTAAACAAAGGATGTCATTGCTCACGGCGCCAGTGTTTGCTCTCGGTCAGCTACATGTTGCTGTAAGCAGAGCGTGATCTTTTGCCGGTATTAAAATATACATTACAGAAACAAGAGGACATGAGGAAGTGAAGGTGTTCCCTAAAAAATGTTTTAAGTTTACTGGAAACTCCTGCGGTATATCAAATTAACTTTAAAAGTTTCAGTAGTTAAGCCATAATTTTGTTAGTGAATTTAGTCCTTTGATTAAACTTTAACAATATATATATAGGCTGAATATTCTTCATTCTTTTACTATACGATTTCTGCTCAATTTCGAGCTACGTGTTATCTAGTTTCTTTTATTAACCTACTAGCAGTTGCCCGTGGCTTCGCTCACGATAGGTAGCTTGAAACAGCTGATCTTGCCACTGCTGTGTCAAATTAGTACCCACAGCTGTTTACATTTCTGTGTTTGAATGTTAACATCCTTATAAAATGTAAAGATTGAAACTGAGGATTTTCAAGGGACGTAGCCTGAGGTGATTTTAAGGGTGGATAGGCCTATGTGTTTCCCAGGTTCAAGATCTACCTCTGTGAGAAATTTCAACCTAGTCAATTCAGTATTTTTCGCGTTCATTTGCCACATACATACAGAAACCACCTCTTCTTTATAATAGTATAGATTAAGTAATAAAAAATACGGTACACTCCCTCTTATCAGAACACTACAAGACTGAGACCTTTCCGGATAAGTTTTTCCAGGTAAACCGACTTCCCCTAAAACCTGTTTAACAGGAATCCTTGTACAGCTTTCTGTATACGCTAATACTCTGATTTAGACTTGTGTTTACTGGTCTACAATCTTTCCCACATGAATCATCGATATAGTATTGTCCACTTCTTGCCCATAATGTCCAATTAAACTGATGTGTTGGTAAAAATCATCCGGTTAAAAAGATGTAACTTCCATAAAGTGAAGCCCTGTTAAACCGGATTAGAGGGAGTCTTCTGTATCCATTTTGTTTCGTTCTGACATTAGCCCCTACATTCGGGTAGCTGCAACCATTCATGCACCAGCAATCAGTTGATTGTTGCAATATGCCTACATGCTTAATTCTTTGATTTTCTCACAGCTGATTGTCGTTAACGTTATTCTTATTTGATTATTCCTGCCACTAAATCAGCTGTTAGCGCCAGCATTCGTTGAGCTGCAACATATCTGCATGTGTGCATGAAAATTTGGAGGCATAGTCGAGGAAAAATAGGGTTTTACCCTGAAAAAATTGCTATAAGGAAGATTTCTGTATTTTTCTGTCATATTTTATGTGCTGATTAACATACTAAAAGTTTACCAAAGTTTGACCACCGGAAAGCTTGCCCCATTTTCAAGATGGCGTCCAAGAAGGTGACAATAGCATTAAAGATATAGGAAACAAATGCCATAGGTGATGTATAAATGAATCCGGTGTCATAATACCACTGCCGATAATTGAAGGGAGGTATGAACTTCAGTTTTTGTAGGTTAAAAAATCGGCCACCATCTTGGATCCGCCATATTGGATGAAGTGATTATTTTCAAATGTAAACATAGTGTTGTGACACATCATTTCAAACTAGATTTTCACGCTATTTACATTGCCGAAATCCGTTTTTGAAAATCTTGACTCGTTTTCAAGATATACCCAAACAAAGATTATTCCCTGTATAATTCTTATTGACGTTTCGAGCTTGGAATATTTTTGGGATTTTTTTGGACTATTTTCCTTATAGCTCCGGATATAATCAAAGTACATTGTTCGTTCCAGTCTTAAAATATTCGGTAGGATTTTGGCTTCAATACAAGCAACTTATCAATTGATTCAGATTCATTAGAGTTGAGTTATGACCTTTATTAACAATAAAATGTGATTTTTCTAAATTCAATATTCAGTAAAAATTGTATATCTCAGATTCTAAATAAGATATAAACTTCTTTCTGGTCTTAAAATGATCAGTAAAATATTAGCTTTTATTTGAGCTATTGATCATGAAAATAGGACAATTGTAAGCCGAGATATGTTATTTTATTTAACATAAAATTTAACATTTTAAGCATTCAATATTCAGTTGAAGACATATATCTCATGCTCTAAGTGAGACATAATCCTCATTAAAGTCTTAAATAAAATGGTAAACTATGGGCTTTCTTTTGAGTTATTGATCTTGAAAATCAGTCAATTCTAAGAAGAGTAATAATCCTTTATTCAAATTAAAATGTAATTATTTTAGAGTTTGGTCCTTAAGTAAAGACTCATATCTCAAGTTCATAAAGAGATACAATCCTTTTTAAGGTCTTAAATGAATTGGTGATTGATTTTATTTCATTTTAACTATTGATCATGAAAATCGGACACCTGAAAATCGGTCTAACCTGAGTTATAATCCTTTATTGACAGTATCATTTTAGAAAAATCTCATCTTATGGTTAATAAAGGTATCATAGCTCATTCCTAATGAATCTGAATCAATTGATAAGTTGCTTATGTGAAAGCCAAAATACTACCGAATATTTTAAGACTACAACGAACAACGTACTTTGATTACATCCGGAGCTATAAGGAAAATAGTCCAAAAAATATTCCAAGCTCTAAACGTCCATAAGGATTATATAGGGAATAATCTTTGTTTGGGTATATCTTGAAAACGAGTCAAGATTTTCAAAAACGGATTTCGGCATTGTAAACAGCGTGAAAATCTAGTTCAAAATGATGTGTCACAACACTATGTTTACATTTGAAAATAATTACTTTATCCAATACCTATGGCGGATCCAAGATAACGGCCGATTTTTTTTAACCTACAAAAACTGAAGTTCATACCTCCCTTCAATTATCGGCAGTGGTATTATGACACCAGGTTCATTTATACATCACCTATGGCATTTGTTTCCTATATCTTTAATGCTATTGTCACCTTCTTGGTCGCCATCTTGAAAATGAGGCACTTCCGGTGGTCAAACTTTGGTAAACTTTTAGTATGTTAATCAGCACATAAAATATGACAGAAAAACGCAAAAATCTCCCTTATAGGAATTTCTTCAGGGTTAGGTGTTTTTTTTCATATATTACCTCGACTAGCACACTCATTTTTTAATTATTGATTTCAATGTTATTCTTATGGGTTTACTTTATCTCCCGGCGGGAGAAAAAGTAATCACTTTACTCCCACTGGGAGATAAATTATTATTTTACTCACACATAACAGGAGTAAAAACGTCTAAACATAGCAGGTGGAAAAAAATGTTTACTTTATTGAATAATCATCTTCCGAAAGGTGATGTTAATTTATTTTGGAGCTCTAAAACTGAAAAATACAGAAGATGATTCTTAAGGCCTAGTTGTGGTTCTGCACCACAGATATTGGGCCCACAGATGCAAAATCTGGCCCAGCTCTAAAGTTCAAACTTTTATACCATAAGCCTCTAACTTAAAATTAAATGCAATGATTAATGACGATGACTATTGAGTCATAAAGTCAAGAGTGAACAACAGTTTCTTCTGATCTTTTAGTCACTATTTTTATTGTTTTTGAAATGTATTATATAGTCAAACCTGCAGAGGTAGAATTTTACCTAAATTAATCTCTATAATCAAAACTGTTAATGAACTTCTTGCAATTACTGTAAATAAATTGGCTGTCCCTTAAATTTCCGTTCAAGTATGAGGTTCTACAGGGTGTTTTTTTTAAACAGAACCCATTTTTAAGTTTTAATAATGCACATATAAATATGAAATGAGTATTGTTTTGTTAATCTTTACATTTTAAACAACCTATTATTTAATTTATTCATAGTGCAAAAGTCGTGCGTGCAGTGTGTAAGCCTACCGTATATGTAAACTGTCTGTTTTAATATTTTGACAAGATCAACATTCAACAATGTTTTATGATTAATTTGACGCCAACCCAAGACCTGAAGATGGAATTTTGAATTCCGAAACATGTAGTCAACTTATTTGACTTGTTGGGAATTGTCGACGGAAAGGTATTGTAACCTAGTTTTACGATTATTTAAGTTTGATCACATTTAGTTTACATTATGTGTTCAAACAATCCGCCATTGTATTTTTACAAAGTTGTGCTCTCTCCATCAAATTCCTGAACATGAGTTGCAAGATATGTCTTTGAATTTCTTGCACTAAATTTGTCGTTTGTTTTTAGGTGCTGAATATCCAATGGATTGTTTTCGTTGGTCTTACTTTTTATGTATCCCCAAAGAAGATTATATAGAGGGGTCAAATCTGGGGATCTTGGGAGGGAATAATCCTTCACTAATAAAATAAAGTTTTGGGTTGCGTTTAGGAAAAAAAAAACATCTATTACTAGGTAACTGATATAACAAAATGGAGTTTACACCATAAGAAGAAGAGGAAAACGCACACGTCTATCAGCTGAATGCGGGCTGTAACATAAAGGATGATCTGGGATGTAACGACTGCGATACACTCCACTCCACACGTCTCCTCGAGCCTCAGCAACTCTGCCCGCACACCGTCTAACATGGAGCGAATTGAGTTCTGAAAATCAACAAAATAGTCTGCTCTGGCATGCCCTCTAAGTTATTGCTAGTAGGCATATATTCCTCCATCTGCCTAATAAAAAAATTATTTTAGGGGATTTAAAGTTTACTTACGATTTCAGACATTGGGGCCCTATTTACAAAACCCTGACCGGGCTGGACCATGGGCAGGTCTGAGCTACAAGACCTGACACACTCCGTCCTCGACCGAGGACATAGAACACATCAGACACATTGCCCCCAAGGTTGAGAGAGGTGCAAACGTCACTAGAAAGGATTCTCGTCCAAACCAGGGCCACTATGAACCAGGAAACAGTGCGGAACTGCAATACTTAGACGAGCCACCACAAGAGTTGACTCACAGTTGGACACATTGCCCACAGTGGTTATTAACCCCTGCTTTCATACTTACTGCCCGACCTATAGTTTAAGAATAAATTCTTATCCACAATGCAGGGCCACAATCACCAATAGAAAACAATTATATTTTGGCAGCATTTTTTTCAAATTTTAATGTCCAAATATGTAACTTTTTATTTTATTAATCTTCAATAATAATCAAAAATGTAAATTTTTATTAATATTTATTAATTGTAACACTTTTTTAACCCATACAGCCTACTTTTATTTCACTTACCCTGACCATCTTTGATGGGTGCCATCTTTAATGGACGCCATCTTTCACCTCTTCACAGGGGGAGGATCCCCCTCTCATTGGCCAAAGGGACGGACTTTATACCAATCACAAGGGAGTGGATCATGAGACCTGTCACGTAACCAAAGGGGTGGGGCTATTGATTGGGTAAGAACCAATCAAATCAAAGCATTTCTAAAAAGGGGCGGAGCCTGCTAGATCACCGCACAACCTACTTATATGAGAGGTGATTAAAATACTCCCGTTGCAGCAGTCCTGCATACTCAGCGAATTTCAAGTGCATAAGTAAATAATTTAAATGAAGCCTCGCATCAAGTAAAATCAATATTCGTTCAAAAGGAAGCGTGCAAAAATACTCTCCACTAGTGGCTTTTAGGGACAAAAGAATATAAAAAATAATAGCCTATATATATTACGCATGAAAATGCAATGTTCAAAACTTTAAAACAGCTGGCTTTTCCAATTTAATCAAATGGGAAATGACCAGCTGTTCGAGTTTGTCTAAAAATTTCATAAACATCATTAGTGAAAATCTGTATTCGTTATAGTATATGTATTTGACATATTTAGTTGTCTGGCCTTTGAATAAACCATATGTCTGTATCCACCATAATGGCTTTGAATCAAACATCAGCTCACATGTTTTAATGTAAACAAAGCAGACGTTTTAGAACGTATGAAGCCCCATGCCAGTTCTTATCAGGATATTTTGAGAAATGAGCAAACTACACAACTTTCTTTATTACCCATAAGGTTAACATGGATAATAAGTATGCTGGTTTGCTACCATGAAAATATAAAAATAGGGTATTTTAGGCCTTAATCCAGTATATTTCAACTAGATGAAGCCACATACGAAGTTTTATCAAAATATTTTCAGAAATAAGTGAGATATACAATTTTATTTATCTCCCATAAGGTTAACATTGGGACAACGTACTGTGTTTACCACTCTCAGTATCTCGGAAACTAATGAACATAGAGCAACGATACACAATACTATTTTATTTGTTTTTTCGAGCTGAATTCAATGGTGAAATAAAAAACTAGATTATTTTAATTTTTCTATGTAAAAAAACCCAAAAAACCAAATTTTTGGGGGTTTATTCCCCTTTACCCCCTCTTCCAATTGAACGAATTTATATATATAAATTTGAACGAATGGTATTTTTGGCTTCTGGGGGCCCCAAAATGAAATGTTATCATAGCCTCTAGCTTAAGTCTTACCATGAGACCTACCGTAGTAGCTTCTTCCCTATAGGGGAAATTCGCTAAAACTTTCATGATAATGGTTAGATGATATGCAGTATCAAAATAAAATTCCAGCAAATTTCTTTTGCAAATAAGGGAGCTAAAAATACTTAAAGTTGAGCAATGTGATTTTGTATGAACCTGCCCACTCTTTCCTCATCAATTTTTTAATAGCCAACATCAGCTTTTTACTCAACACTTGAGAGTGCAGTTGATGTGGGCCAAAGTTTCAGTTTATAACGCACTTAGAAATCGCAGTAGGCCTAAATCAAAGTCCTTTATTTGCAATGTTGTGGCACAACATACCTACCTCGTTGGGGCCAGTCGACATTACACTGGTTAGAAAAAGTCGTGCCGGAAACATGTTCCACCGTCCCGACAAAAATACAAACTTTCTGAGTTGATTTTGATAGGACCAGTCTCGGCGATGTACATGTGTGCATAGTTTTGTTTAAGATGGAAGATGATTTGATTGGCAAATGGAGGAAAATATACCTATCATCATTCTCAATGATAGGCTACACTACAGCATATTCTTCATATTTTAATAACATTTGCTATTAATTAACCTTCAACTAATTTCTCATGGCTGTTTGGTTTTAAATTAAAAAACTTACCATTTATTTATTTATTTACATCATCTAATGACGCCCTTACATTGCAGTATATGCGTGGGCAGTAGACTTGTCATATAGCCTACTACATCACAATTCATTGAACCTTAATACTAAACAAAACAATGAAAGAACATACAAAATAAAATAAAGTAAAATAACTACCATTTGGAAAATTCTCAGAATATCTTTTGACTTCATTTTTATAGGACCTGGGTGTTGTGGTTCAGGTACTCAGAGAGGCTGTAGAAGGAGCCACGAAATAAATACTCAATAGCCATTTTCTTGAAATGTTTACCTGATGTTGTTCTTTGATTTTGTTTGGACATTTGTTATAAATTTTTAAACAGAAATATGAAGGGGATTTCTCGAGGAATGTTGTTCTGTGGATGGGGTATTGCAGAGTTTTTGAATTGCGGGTGTTATATTGATGACTATGATTGTTATAAAAAAAAAAACTCCGAGGATTGGAATTGACAAATAAGAGGCACTGAAGTATGAACATAGAAGGCAAAGGAAGAATATGTAGTTGTCTGAAGAGTTGTTTGCACGAGTCTCTGGGTCCTGCACCCGATAGCAATCTAACCACTCTCTTCTGCATTTTGAAAACTCTGACTGCTTCAGACGAGTTTCCCCAAAAAATCAACCCATATGAAATCAAGGAGTTGAAATAAGCAAAGTAAACCTGTCTTCTGACGCTCAGGTCAACTGACTGTGACAAACAGAGTATTGCATAATATGTGATGCGGAAAGTGAAAAGGGACCTCAAGTCGCTGGAGTAAATTTTACAGTATGGGCATTTTAGTCAAATCGGGTCAAAAATATTGATTTTTATGTTTCAATTGGATATGATTTCTTAATCTTTCTTGTACATATTCATTTGCTCATTTCAGCGATACAAATCCGATAAATATTAAAAAATAATTGATTTAGCAGCCTATGTCATGCAAACGCAAAGGGACCTCAAGTCGCTTATATGGGAAATAACATTGTGGGCAATTTCAGGTCCCATTTCCCAAATGTGCAGGCCCGGATTGACAATGTTGTCCGGGGCATTACAAAATTAGTCTCTCCTGAAATCTATCGGCGGATAAGTGAACTACTTCAAGTTTTTCGCTGTAGAAGAACATTGTCTGAGTCCAAAAATCACTGTCTAGACAGTGTATTTCTCGTTTATTCCTCAGTATTCTGCCCTCCGACTTGAGGTCCCTTTTCAAACTTCTCACTTTCTCATTTTTTTAAACAATGAAATTGTGAGTGTATTTCGTCAGTTTTAGTTTAGATTTAAATATCTAGTTTTCAGCTTTATTTTCATACCAAAATCATTTCTTAAATATCAATAATAAGTTTTCTGTGAACGTTTGAAGTTTGGGCCTTGATTTCCTAAAATGCCCGTTTTGACTATTTAAAATTCAAACGCCAATAATTCAAAGACAAAAAATCATAGCACTATAAATTATATGTCAAATTGTTCGCAATTTAATGCAGAATTTCAGGATGATAATAACTCAAAACCTGAAAATTCCGACTTGAGGTCCCTTTTCACTTTCCACATCACATATGCTGAGGCAAGCCTAGGAATTAAATTGTTGTGTTGTTGCCAGGATATAAAGTTGAATCAATATCCAATCCCAGGAATTTTGTAGAGGTAACTGAATTGAATTGTGAAGGTAAAAATGATGAATCTGAATGGGGGGATTTGCTGTAGTTGGTATGGAAATTTACAAACTGAGTTTTTGTTGGGTTTATCCCCATATCTTAGGTTTATTATCTTATTATCTTGGGTTCATCCATTATCTTTTATACTGTTGTATTATTGTTATTGCTTTTTTTACTATTATTGTTATTTTAGTAGTTCACCACAATTAGCAATGACCAGGGCTGGATTTAGGACTTTTGGGCCCCTAGGCTCCCTTACTGGAGCGGGCCCCCAGGGTAAGAGTGACCAAATGTCCGTTTGTAAGAGGACGTGACTTCCTTTTTAACCATTGTCCTCTGTCCTTCCCAACTCCCTACAAGCCTCTCGTTCTATTCGTGGCTGTCACATCTTTGGCCATATCATTGCCAAAAAATCAGTCATTTATACATTTGCTGACAGACATATTTCTTGGTCGTTTCGCAACCGACAAGTCTCTCGCTCTTTTGTCATTTCTACTGACCAAATTGCGACTGGGAAATCTGTCACTTATACCGCAGCTAGAAAATCTGTTGTTTACACAACAGCTAGCTGGCAAATCTTCATCGCGACTGTCAAACGCTACTTGATTAAAAACTCTTGAAAAAAATTATTGTATGAATGATTTTTATAAGATGAAAAGTAAATAATGAACAAGCTTGTTTTGAGTACTTGGAAACTAGGAAAGCATTGTTACTTGTTCTTTGATACGAATAGATTAGGCTAATGTTTTTTATGGACACAATCATGTACATTTAAAGTGTATGTTTGAATAAAGATATTGTTGATTTGATTTGACCATATGACCCAAGCGTTTAGTTTTTCATTATGCAACCGATGTTCGCAGGCCTGTTAACTTACAAAGAGTTATTACTGCCACAATGTTGCCGAGAAATTTGCCACCTGCTGTAAGTCCGAATGAAATTTCTTTTTCCCGACAATTATAAAAAAAAAAGTTAAGGACAGACCACTGAAAACAGTCTTTGCCTCCTAAAACAAATAGGCTACTTGAGCACAATCTTTTTAAAATTCAACTGTTGGACGGCAATGCGACCAAGAGATCTGCTGGTAGCGGAAACACAGAGCGATTTTCTGGCGGCAGTAGAAACAACTGTGACAGCCGTGGAGCCAAGATGCGACCGAAAGTTGTAATGGCCATGAAAAAGAAAGCAATTTCAGTCGGAATGCGACTGAGATATTTTCCAACTATGGTATAAATGACATATTTACCGGCTGCAATTGATTATGATAAGACACATTATGATAAATTTTAGCTACTTACATCTTTTCTTAAAAAAATTTTATTTTTAGTGGTAACAAATCCTAGGTTGACATAAGATCTTTCTGCTGCAATTAAATTCGGTAGTAGATTGAGAAGTAGTTTGTAAGGGCCGGATTGGGTTGTATCTTTCAGTTTTTCCTGTAACAGAAATGGGTAAATTAATAAGCAATAAAATTTACTAGTTTAAAGATGTAATTAGTGTCACCATTTGCTCTGGAGTGAAAAAGAGGACACTTTTGATACTTGAAGCCAAATACTCCTCACCCCTCCTTAATAACGAAAGTAGGCCTGAAAAATATAGTACATGTAAGACTAATGTGTCATAAACTATTAATCATTTTTTGTGCTAAAAAATTAATTTTTATGTAAGGTAACCTAAAACAACCTAACAAAAATAATTTATCAACTTAATTGTTATTTGTCTTATTACCATATATTTGACCATGAAAATTCTTACAATTTATTATTCAGCTCTCAATTTCCGTTAATTTTACATGACACAGTAAAAAGACTACAAGATCGCGCCACAATCATCCTTCACTCATCTATCATTCATACTTAGCTTAAAATAACTACCTGGGTAGGTCGCCATTTCAGGTAATGGATCTAATGTATTTTTGACAAAGTTTTTCTTTTGCTTTTCCGGCCTCACCTTTGTCAATATTTATCGGATCTTGAAAATTCTTACATTATCTTGTTCAGCTCACTCTCCCAGATAATTTCAGTAAGTTATCACATAAAATTTATTTTGGAAAAGTTATATTTTTTCCTGTTTTTTCGATTTTCTAGCCATTTGCACAGAAAATTACTAATCATTTCCAGAACCAGTATAAAATTTCCAACATTTTGAAAAAAATTCATTTTCGGAGACTAGTGGAAAGTAAAAATTTACCCAAGATTCCTTTCTCTAAAATTATGGTCGCTGCTGCAGCCATAAAAGGTTGCAGCAGTCGGCCAATTGTGATGGTACCACCAAATAAACAGGGGCTAACAACAGACCACGAACATAATGAAAACACAAATTGATATAAATATTACATATAGTAACGTCACATTATTCTATCCACAATTCAGCTGGGTATCTCCTGTTGATTGTATTTCATTCGCATATTCCCTCTTTTACTTTTGTTACTTCATTACTTTTCATTTATTGGGCGGAGATTATTCCTCCTTTGGTTTACCTTTAACATTAAGGTTTTGCTGATTATGGCAGCGGCACCAACACGCTATGCATCACAGACCCGTCACCTTGTCGTCTGATAACATTTCAACTTGTTATATCGGTATCTCCATTCGATAATTCGGAGACTAGTGGAAAGTAAAAATTTACCCAAGATTCCTTTCTCTAAAATTATGGTCGCTGCTGCAGCCATAAAAGATTGCAGCAGTCGGCCAATTGTGATGGTACCACCAAATAAACAGGGGCTAACAACAGACCACGAACATAATGAAAACACAAATTGATATAAATATTACATATAGTAACGTCACATTATTCTATCCACAATTCAGCTGGGTATCTCCTGTTGATTGTATTTCATTCGCATATTCCCTCTTTTACTTTTGTTACTTCATTACTTTTCATTTATTGGGCGGAGATTATTCCTCCTTTGGTTTACCTTTAACATTAAGGTTTTGCTGATTATGGCAGCGGCACCAACACGCTATGCATCACAGACCCGTCACCTTGTCGTCTGATAACATTTCAACTTGTTATATCGGTATCTCCATTCGATAAAACTAGCCTAGGATATATCAAACCAATTTGATTAACGGCTATTGATAGTTACTTCCCTCTGCCCCCAATATAGTCTGGAAGTGACCCTTTTGCGGAACTCGTACCAATAGACATAATTTTGCAGTCCCCGGTTAATCCGAACAGCCCATTTACAACCAACTGAAGATGTTGGGTGAGCCACTCATATAAGGTTTTACAGTAAACAGGGTGGGGGTTATGGCTAGATCCTAGGTCTTTAGGTTTAATGGATAAGTTATACCGGTATCATGTTTCTTAAAATGAAGGTTTTGTAAGTAGGCTGACCAACTTACAATAATTTCTTGACCCTTATCAAAACTAAGTTGAGAAAGATGTGTGAAAATTAAATGCAACATCTCCTCTAAATGATCCATAATGTAAACGTAAACAAAAACAAACACAAAGTCAAACACAAGATAGGAACGGAACGGAACAAGTCGGAACGAGCTGTGTTGCCAAACTGGACTGGCTGTAAAGGCCGTATGCCAATAGGGTCGTTTGCCACTAGTGCAAGTTGTTTCGCGAAATACTGTGATTCATATTGTGTTAAAAGCGATTGATAGAAAATAAATACATAGATGTTTACATAGAAGCACTTAATAAAAATTACCTAAATTAATTGTTATCAAGTGCTTTTATGTAAATATCTACGTATTTATTTTCTATATATCGCTTTAAGCACAATATGAATCACGCAGTACAGTATTTCGCGAAACAACTTGCACTGGTGGCAAACGCCCTTTAGTCCATTAGTGCAACCTAGGTGCAACCTTTCGCGAAACATTCACGAAACCATGTTAAGTATATCCAGTGCTTGATTTGTAAAAATTGAGGTACCAGAACTGTAATTTGACAATTTGTACATAGCCCCCACTTTATCATTTTTCCCTTAATAAAATAATGTTTGGCTATGTGATTAATTAGCTCGATTTAAAAAGTCACTTTTTATCCGCCTCAATTTTTTTGATAAATTAAAAACTAACAAAGCATTATGTTACTAAAAAAATGAATTGTCTAAAAATTCTAGTTTTTTATGACGACGCCTTGTGAGAGTATTCAGGTCTTTCTGGCGATTTCGATTCGGCTTAGCTCAAGGAAACAGAGCACTAATTTCAGAGAGAGCGCTAATTTCAGGCGCTAATTTCAGGAGATTCCGCGCGTAATTTCCCTACATTTTAAGCGATCGTTATTTTTCGAACTCCAGCCGGTTACACATAATCCTCTCTTATAGCGAATTCTCCGGCCAATCGTACGCGATCGTCTTTTGCGGCAAATTCTTCGACCGATCATACGCGATCGTCTTTTGCGGCCAATTCCCTGGCCGATTACACGCGATTGTCTTGTGCGGCGAATACTTCGGCCGATCATACGCGATCGTCTTTTGCGGCAAATTATCCGGCCGATTGCACGCGATTGTCTAGTGCGACAAATTATCCGTCCGATTACACGCGATCGTCTCTTGCAAAAAAAACGCCGGCCGATTATACACGATCGACTTTTGCGACAGAAAGAGGTCCCGGAACGCCGTTCCGCCGCAAATCAAGCACTGAGTATATCTATATAAAAATGTCGCGAAATGTTTCGGCAAGTAAAGCGAAATTTTAGCCCCATTAAAATTCATTTTTTCACCGAAATGTTTCAGACAATTTTGTGTTTCGAGTGAAATGTTTCGCGAAAAAAGTTGCAATAGTGGCATACGCCCTTAAGGTTTAACCCGCCATTGGTCTTGAAAATCCTCGACTTTACCCGCCAACATCCTCTAAAGTCCCTGCATAATCCCCGGCAATGGTACCGTTCGCTAAATCCAGGTTTTCTTGATCGAAAAACTCAAAATGAATGTTGCCTTGACGTGTAAATATTGATGTTTTTTTAGTTGTTACAGATGATTGTTACAAGATTAGAAAGAAGTTTTAATTAATACGAAATATTGTATTATTTGACTTGGCTAGTGCAATTTATTGTTAATTGGACAAAAACATGACTTATGAATTAAGATTCAAATGGCTATTATCATATAAATATAAATTTATTATTTTTTAACGCCCAAAAAATAATAGTATACCGTAGTAAAAATAGTTGCCGCGGTATCTCCAGTACAGTCTCTGACATTCCTTTGTAATAAACATTAGGCGTAGGCTCTTTTTGAATTTTTAGCGAATTTCCCCATTAGGAAAGAAGATTTGGTAGTACTCATGGTAAGACCTAAGCCCCAGTCCATGATAAATTTTCTTTCGAATATATATATATATATATATATATATATATATATATATATATATATATATATATATATATATCCTGTTAACAACGATAGCAGCCGTAAATATGGCCTGGTCTTCATGAAATTTGGTACAGACGTGTAACCTGGTAATCACTCGGACGAGTTCGTGAACCAGCTCGATCGGGCCACCGGCACCGGAAGGGGGGCAAAGGGGGATAACCCCCCCCCAAAATGGGGTTTTTGAGTTTTTACAGAGAAAAATAAAATGTATCTAATTTTTGTTGGAACCATTGAATTCAGCTAAAAAAAACATTAAGTATTTTGAATCACTGCTCTATGTCAATTAGTTACCGAGATATTGAAAGTGGTAATCACAGTAATCACAGTATGTTGTCTCAATGTTAACCTTGTGTGAAATAAATAAAATTCTTTATCTTGCTTATTTCTCAACTTCTCTCTTGATAAAACTTGGTTTGTGGCTTCATCGAAATGAGATCTAATGATTAATACTCTAAAATCCCCGATATTTCCATTTTCGTGGCAGCAAACCTGCATACTCATCCCCCATGTTATTCTTATTGAGCTTACAAAAACATGTCAAATCTCGCTATGTTGGCTTGAACTATATGTTCTTTTGCATTTGAAATTCGCTGACTATGCAGGTCTGCTGCAACGGAGGTATTATACTGCAGTAGATTACGTTACCAGCCGTTTCTGCCGTTTTGCCGTGCGAGCACAAGCAAAGCAAGATAGTTCCACGCGAGCCGCTAGGCGAGAGTGCGAGATTTTCATGCGAGTAAGGACAGTAAGGTAAAACCAAAGAACTATATACTACTTTCTTATAGTAGTATAGGAGTGATTTTTTTATTTTAATTTTGATGTCCCCGGTGTTTTTTCAATAGATAGTCTCCTCTAGTACCATTCATGAGTATTTTATTCAAACATAAATATCTTGGGCAATCTAGTTACAATGTAATATTGCGTATTTCAATTGAGATTATATTTTTTCCTAATTTAAGAATTAAAAAAGTCACGCCCGTCCTTTGTCCCTACACCTAAAACTTCAACTTTAAAGATGCACAAAATCTTTTTAGATTTTCATTTTCAATTAAATGTACTTGTTTAAAAACAATCAAATATTTAAGTTCATAATAACCTTAAATATAATTTTATAAAGTCTTTAATTTTACGTTCTCTTGGTAAAGTAACCCTGTCCCTGGGAAGTGTTGTCACTACCGTCCATGCAAATTAAGGCGTTTCGGCTTGCGATATTGGCAACCCTGTGGCCATATTTTAAGTTTTTTGAGGTGCTCTTGTTGGTGCAGCAGGACGGTGTTTCTGCACTTTATTTCGATGAAAAGTAATCTGTTTACCAGGGGAAGTGTGAAATTTGAAATTCATAGGTGTCACATAACGTCCACAAGTTTTAGCTCATTCAGACCAGTTGAAAATATTATGTTTGACTGATTTTTGTTTGCTTGTATAATGGACAGGTTAGAAATATACTTTTAGCCGACAAAGCCAGTTCTACCACACATAGGGAGCAAAATTTCCCAAAATGTCACACCCGTCCATGACACGCCCGTCCACGATTCTGTCCCGCCCGTCCAGACTCTTAATTAAAACTTCTGGACAGCTACTTGAGTGTGACTGAAGCTACGATTCTGTCCCGCCCGTCCAGACTCTTAATTAAAACTTCTGGACAGCTACTTGAGTGTGACTGAAGCTACTTAAAGTTAACATATTTATAATCCCTTATATAACTATGTATCTTTAATTAAAAATATGTTTCCTACTGGCTCTTAGTTCTTGTGGTATATGATTTAAAAAGGAGTTTTTGATAAAAAAGTAAGAACTATGTAAGTCGATGTTAGCCTTAATTGAATTTAATAAAAAATATGAATTAAATTTAGATTTTCCACTGTAATATGTATTATTTTTATTAAATTACACCTATCAGTAGTTAAACCTCGCTCCCATTCGTATAAGTCATATACCGTCCAGCTTGCCATATATTTGTGTCACGCCTGCCCATACTGACTTGTCACTCCCGTCCAGTCGTCCAGTATACGTGAACATTCATAAAGTATTAAAATAAAAATATAATTAGCTTATTAATACTTCAAAATGAAGATATTAAACAGCAGAACATCATAATTAAGGTTTTTTCATCACATAGGGTACCTTGAGGTCACACCACTAAAAAAAATGGTTTTTTCTCCCCAAAATTACAAATTTTGTACAATTCGTACCCAAAAAGTATTTTTTTTATGCTGTCAAAACCTTCAGTGATATATTTGTTTAATAAAGTACCATCACTGAAACAAGTTGTATTCTTTACAACAACATTAAAACAACAGTCGATCTATTTTTTTTGCACCAAAAGTCATGGACGGGCGTGACAACATTAAGTGTCTTTTAACAAAAAAGTGCCAAACCAAAATGAAACATTCGAAATTAAGCTTTACAACGGTTTAGCAATGAAATTAGATACTACAAGGTATTTCGTGAAATATAATACAATAAGAAATTCAAACTTTTATTCCTGCAGAATAAAAAACCGAAAGTTAAAATAAAAAAAATCACTCATAGTTCTGGGAGCGCGGAATTGGCCGACCGGGGAACTCCGTAACCCCATGTTAAACTTCCCTATCTTGAAAACTGTCTTCCAGCGGAACTCCCCAACTCTGGAATTGTATAACCACGGAGCTCCGTAACCCTGAAAAACGAGTGGTTGTCGAGTTCCGTTCAACGACGGAATAGCCAAACTTTGTCCGCCGCCAGAATTGGGACGCCACCAATGAGAAACCTCGGGCTCTGGCCAATCGGATCGCCGTTTTGTTTGAATGACTCACTGCTGCCCGTGCTACCAATTTTTGAAGAATAGAAAATTATCGTATAGTACCATTTATCGTGGGTTCCTCTAGCGTCTAATCGTCCGTTTGAAAGATTCGTTTAGTTGTCGTTCTCTTCGTCCTTAAATGATTTTGTTGTTTGATTGTCGATTGCGTATTCTTGACACATATTTACGCTTTTTAATAGAATTATTTATTTATTGAAACTTAACTTTTTATGTATATTGAACATAAATCATAAATTTGATGCTCTATTTAAGACCAGTGAGTAAAGTCGAATAAGGTAAGACATTCAGAGTTATATATTATATTTAAGCCTAGAATTAGGTTAAGCATTCATAAATTTTAATCTAACCTTTCTGAATATCACCCAATTAGCTTTTATAAAGTAATAATTTAATTTTCATTTACTAATCGACATGTTAACAATATCACCAAGAGTCTGAGCAATTTAACAGACAATAATCATAACCTCTACTGTTTGATTGGAACATTTCAAAACCTCAATTGGGTTAGTCCAAAGGGATGTTAATAGTTCTATAAAGATGTACAGGCACTTAATAAGTTATTATTTAGGCCATTTTTTATATGGTTTGGTATAGCTAGTTTGTCCTCATTTTAAAATAAGGACAAATAAGGTAAATGGTTGTTTTCCTCATTAAAAACCTTGGCATTCTTACTGTCCCATGTATCTACATGTTCGAAGTTATTTCCTATGTTAAAGATCAAAAACTTGTAAAGGCTCACCAGCATACCCATAACACAAGAAACCAAAATTTTAATCCCTCTCACAGTCACAACTTAAAATTATTTGAATGCAAACCTGAATACAATTGGCCTTAAGCTCCTCTCTCAGCTCCCGCCCCAATTAATACAGATAGATGACCCGAAGAAATTTAAAGTGGAACTCAAGAAGCATCTTTTAAACCAGTGTCTATATCAGCTACCCTTTTACTTGACTTAGCCTAACCTAACCCTAATCTGACCCTTACTCGAGTGTGTAACAACCTTCAAGAAGAAGAAGTGCTGCCTAGTTTTTTAAGTAGTCGTGACAGGTCTCACGCCAGAAGAATGATCAATCGAGACGACGTGGGATGTATTTATGTATGTATGTCATCTATACGACTAACGTACCTAGTCAGTAATTCTTAATCTTAATGGTTAGGCGTTTGCTGGGGGGGGATTGCTCTGTCAGCGAGTTTGAACTACTATATTAGTAGATTGGTTGACTAGTGTGAACGACTGTAGAGTAACTGATTGTCCAAATTCATTGAGGCAATGGTTGCACTTACATAGACGCCCGGTGAAACAATCAAATGAAAATAATTTAAACTTATTTAAAATATCACAACCGTAAAGTGCACAATTACCCAATAAACGTTTTTGATTATCCTCATTCAGTTAATACCAGAGTTTGCATTACACTAAACATTTCAATATAACTTAGACTTTTTTGCCCTATATTTAATTGTAGATTATTGCTAGTGTTTCCTCTATCTTTCCATTACTAGCCTGGTCACTGCATAGCCTAACTGAAATGAATTTGAAATAATCAGGTGGTAATACTGTTGGCTTGTAAGCAGTGCAGGATTTACGGTCGGCTTGGCCCTAGGCCTAGATTGGTATGGCCCCCATGAGGCCCCTACACTCTCCCGAGAAGTAGACTTTTTTTTAGTCGCTAACTTCGCGTTTAAGCCCGATTGGCCCCTATAAACCACTCTCAGTGGCTTATTTTCATCCGTGCGTGGCCCCCTTTCGCCACGAGGCCCTAGGCCGGGTCTGTTGGTAAATCCGGCATTGCTTGTAAGTTATAGTGTTCTCACCAAAAGATTGCACTGTCAAGACAGCAAAACAGATGATTGGCCAGTACTTACTTACCGTAGGCTGGAGTGTTCTCATCAAAACATAAGATTAGTTAGTAATGCTAAAAACTTTAGATCTAACTTAAGGATAAGTTTTTGGGCTTTTTTAAATGGTTGCACTTACATAGACGGCCGGTAAAACAATCAAATAAAAATAATTTTAAACTTATTTAAAATATCACAATAAACGTTTGATTATCCTCATTTAGTTAATACCAGAGTTTGCATTACACTAAACATTTCTATACAGACTTTTTTGCCCTATATTTAATTGTAGATTATTGCTAGTGTTTCCTCTATCTTTCCATACTCATGCATTTTTTGTACATTATTTAGCCTTGGGTATTATTAGATTGGGACTGAATTTGTTTTACAGGATTTAAATGGGTACGAGTTTCATATTTGATCTTCTGTGGTTCATTTCCATAGTAGACGGTTCAACATCTGATTTCTAAGAAAACAATATTGAACGATTTACCAATAGTCAGAATTCGATGTATTTTTTGTAGACTAAACTTGTCTTCCGATTCCCCTGTATTTATTATCAATTGTTTCATTACTCAATGAAAATATATTTATCGATAGGCCTAGTATTTTCCCTAATTATATTTAAAATCAAAATCAATAAAAGAATTAAGGAAACTTTCGATTAACAGGTCGGCGAGGAGCGGAGGCAGTCAGAGAAGGAGCAAGTGGCGGGGCCTGGGCGAGAGGCAGCATTACTGCGATGTGGGGCAGACTTGATCACGCAGCAGTGCCAGGAGTGCAGCTTGCTCTTCCAGGCATGCGAGGTGGGGGATAAAGTGACGCATTAGGTCTTCCACTAGAACCAGTCCATCCTCAAACACGTAGTAAGTTGTGCACAGATATTGCTCACTGGAAGAATTTTTTTCCGTTATTGACGTGGTGTAATTAAACTCGGCCGTGCAATCGATCAATCAAAATATCTTTATTTCTCTCAAGCACAAACACAGTAGAATAAACAGTGAAAAAATACAATTAATCTTAACCTCTATTACAAATAATTTATATCAAAAAAACTTTATACATGCAGTGCTTTTTGTATCAGATACTCTTTCAGACCCTCAAATTCGGCAGAATGTTCAAGCTCTTTTTTAGGGACGTACTTTAAAAAATTTTAACCTGTATATGAAGTTTGTTTTGTAAAATATTAAGATTTATGTTTTGGTAAAACCTTGTCATATTTATTCCTTGTATTGTATGAATGAAAATTGCGCTTAAAATTATCTGTAGGGCCTATTATTTTTCCAATGCATGATACACTCGAGGATGTAAAGGCTATAAACATTACAATGTTAAGCTCAACAAAATGTTGTCTTACAGATTTGTCACACTTAAGATTTATCACTATTCTAATAGCTTGGTTTTGTAATCTGAAAATTTTATGTATATTTAGGTTTAAAGTACCTCCACAGGTTATACACTAATTCCAGATGCAATATGAGATCGTATATAAGTGTAGAATATTATTTTTAAAACAGTTGAACTGCAAAGATATTTTATTAAAAGCCAAAAGGCCAGAATTACTTTTCTTCATAATATTCACATACCACATGTGCATGTATTCTCAGTGTTGGGGAAAGTGCTTTAAAAATGTAGCTCGTTAGAGCTAAAGCCATCGGACGTAAAAAGTAGCTTTGTTATAGCTACAGCTAAAGGCTATAAAAATTAGCACGCTAAAGCTACAAAAATCCTGCAACAGTTCCTGGTACTTTGATAGCTACTTTCACAAAATAATTATCATCTCTTTCCCTGACTTTCACAGTGGTGTATTGACTGAACTGAACACCCATCTAGGGGTCAAAATCTGAAAAGGGTACAATTGCAAAGTAGGAAAAAACTAAAAAGTTATTACTTGGTATCTAAATGACAGTTACATTTTTTAATACTTTGAACCCTACAGAATATGAGAAAATATAAAGAAAGCACCATTACCCATGTATGTCAATGAGAGAGGCAGTTTTATATAGGAAACTCCCATTTTTCGTAATAGAGGTCACACCCAGATAAATCAATATTACATAATGAAATAAAAGGGAAAACCCATTGTATTTCATATTTTTTGTTGCTCACATATACTGTTTATAAATATAGTACCTGGTGGACCGAGCCTTGCTCGGTGTTATTTCATGTTTACCAGTTCATCCAGTTACTATAAAATATCTCAATGTCATAAAATGTATCAATATAAACCTTTTTTATTGCTCCATGGACTCTTCATCCCACCTGCTGTATTTTCCCTTGATAGCTGTAGATTCCAAACAGCTGTTATTATTACTTCATTTGTTTACACTTTCCTTGTTTATTTTCGTTGCTATCACGGCAACCCATAAGGCCAATGTTAAAATTTTACAACTTTAAAATTCGATTTATAACGTTATTAGATTTTCTCTGACCAAGTAATCTGCGTAAAAGACGTTTTTGAGTCATAAATTACTTATTTCCAGACTTTGAAAGAAATCCTCGGAGCCGTTTTTGAGATAAATGTGCAAGCATACAAGCAAGCACGCACGGCCGGACGATAACATTGCTCATATAAGAGTATAGGATTACAGTCCTCTTACTTTTGATTGACCTATATCTTAATAATAGCTTAGAAAAGATGTAATTCACCTACAAATACAAGTTTTGGTCCGGTTTTTTAACCTCACAATGTGTTTACTCCATTCCATTGTCATGAAAATTATTGTGTACCATCTTGAAACTGTACTTAATTGAAAAAATATAACCATTTACATATATTTTGACCATACATATTTAAAAAAAAAAAAATTAATGTGACATTCTGCTACAATGCGTGACCTCAGTTACGTGGATATGACTTCCATTACATGTTTGTTGTTTAATTTTTTGTAATGTAAAATCTTCATCTGTTCCTATCATAGTCTGAAAGAGGAAGAATTAGATTTCTAATATAGGCCTTTTCAGTGATTACAAGACAATACAATAGTGTTAAAATAACTTTAACTGAATCATTAGGTGCATAATACAAAATACTTTTAATGGCTTAGGACTTTTAATGATGTATAGGATGTTCTATTTCCAAAATCATTCATTGTTATTACTTAGTCAAGAAAAATTATTTTGAAATTCTTCAAAATTACATTTAAATGATCACGGTATGTTTAATGTGGTTGTGTATCAAAACGTTTCAACGATTAAATGCCTTCATTACAAATTTATAAAAATAGGCTTAGGCCTTAATAAGTTATAGTTTAGAGCATAAAAATAAAATTAAAAAAGAAAGAAAACCCGTTCAGCTATTCTTAGAGTAAGTTCAAACACATTAAAAACATTATATTTTTCAAAATGTATTAAATTGCTTTTAAAACTGCAGCAAAAACAGATGACCAAACAGAATTAAAAATCTTTTCATTAAAAAATTATTTGTCATAATTAAAAAATGCTACTTACAAGTTAAATTTCAAAAAATATTACAAAGACATACTGTATTTTAATTAATTAAGTAACTTAATTAAAAAATGTTTAGGAGCATTTAAAAAAATTTTGTTTCAATGTTGGACATGTTACATTTTTTATGTATCAAACATTTCAAACAAAGATTAGGTAACAAACGTCAAAAAGCTATAGACTTAATAAATTAATCTAAAGCATATAGGGCTAATACAAACTTAAAAACAATCAATCAAAAACTTTCACCCAAATTTGATTTTAAATATACATTAAAATACCTTTATCATTATTTTAAAAAATGTATACCGTAAAAACAGAAACAAGGGCAAATACTCCTAAAAAGAATAAGCTATGAAAAGAATAAAAAGAATTTCTATCAGCTAATTTCATTTTCAGATTAAATAAAAGAATGTATAACAGTTGTAAAAAATTGCTTCTGGAACTAAAAATGCCCGCACAATTCGATTTTCCCTGTTGGTGGCAACCCTGCATCATTATTTTCATAATTAACACATTGTTAACTAATTCATGTTACTAAGTATTAAAATCGGCCGTAATAAAAAAATACATCACCATTAAGAATATAAGGTATATGAGTCAAATGGAAAAACCGGTCACAAAATGTAGCAGATCTCACGTTAAATTAACCAAAATTCGCGACCGTCGCTTCCCAGACCGACGCTACAATTTCGCTTGTTGTGTCTGCTAACCTCAAAATGGCGAACGCTATCGCTAGTGACGAATCGGCATTTGGAACCGGGCCGTATTACACACGAATTAAACTATTACGATGGATAGCGATTTACTTTTGATTAAGAATAAATCATGTACCGATGCTACATCAAAAAATGAGACACGGCAATTTTAATGAACAAAACTATTTTCCTCCACGTCTAAATTCATTTCACACGACGAACTCCGACATCCATCGTTGCTCGCCGCCATGACACTCCTGAATTAAACTCGTTGTCGGCTGCTAGTAGCGCTAGTGTCGCTGTACGATGAGAAACAGACTACACTACCGACGCTACTGCTTAAGGTGGAGACACGACTTTTAACCGAGCTCGGCGTCGTAATAATATAGTTTCATCCGTAAAAAGCGCTATTTGATTATCTCCCTGTATCCGACAATATAAACGTGGGTTTTATATTCACTTATTTGATGGGTGAACTTGTTTAAAACGCATCTTTAGCGGTAAAACTGGGATTGGGGACACGTGACCGTCACTACTTTGGCCAGTTTTTTCTCAGTATTTTGCCCCAACCTCTTCTTAATTCATGATTTAAACAGTATAGACAATAAGATTAAGACCTAAACTTCCAAAATAAAACATTTTTAGCAATAATTACAGTAGGCTACATTACTTTTTTATGAAGGGACAGTGATTGTACCCTTTTCAGATTTTGACCCCTAGCTTTTTAGACATATTTTTCCAAGTGCAGTTCAAATAAATAAATAAAAATCAATGAACCTACAAGTTTTAAAACTATTTGTCATTGTAGGCCTGCTCTAACTATTGGATTGTATTTAGTGTTGAATGAAATTATAGTCATCTAAGTAATGAACATGAATATTTGGTGTTACATCATATTTGAATCTTAACATTTAAAGCGATACAAATATCCAATATTTAAAAAATGTATAGCTAGAAATGTATAGAAGAACTATTTTAGATCACACCCTTATACCGAGACCCTTAGGCTAAATCCTTTTTCACATTTCAATATGTAGGCTTAGCTACTTAAGGCTAAAGACCTACTACTTTCTTAATTATTTGAGTACCTTTCTGTAGTATTTGAGTCAGTTTGACTCATAATTGTTATCTAACAAGTACCGTATGGCTAAACAAACACTGTTGCTTCACGTTCTAATTTACAAATAATGCTCAAATTGCGAATGCATGTAGTCGTCTGTTTTATTTTTCAGAAGACGCCTCATCAGAGGCTTTGGCCATAATATTTTTAGCGTTGTTTTGATTATTTTGATCTATTGTGGTATAAGTTCACTATCGTCGATCAAAGGCGGGGCGGATCCAGCGAATCCAGGTCTGTACGAAATTGTGCTGATGCGATCGCATGACTTGTTTCTGTTCTATGATGTTCTCACAAGGCCTCATGTTGTAAATTGTTGGCCTAATGTTTCGGCAAGTCAGTTTCGCCCTTGGACGCCAATAATAAACTCCTACAATCAAATGTTGGTCTTTGGTTAAAGGCAATTGATTACAGGAACCACAATAAAATAATTTACCATCACCAATCATCACAAAATATCAAAGAACATCACAATTTACTTAGAATCTTCTTATGATTTGAAGTGTTAAAACTCTGCTTTGTAAAAAATATAAATGTGTCATGAAAGTAGCGTAAAAGTAGTGTCAAATTCCGCTACTCGCTACTTAATATAGTAGATCACTACAGCTACAAGCTACGATTTCTAAAAAGTAGCGGCGCTATGGCCTTCTCTAAGTAAATCGTAGCTCGCCAGTGTAGCGCAACACTCCCCAACACTACATATCGACAGTCTTAATTAATGTCATTTATGTTATGGTTTTATCAACTTGTTGTAATAAATTTTGGTTTTAACTATCAGTGAAAAGTATTTGACACCATCATTCTCCCAGAGGATCAGATAAATAAATGGTAATGGTAGAAAGTAAGCTCATGGTAAAATGCAAGTAAATGTTGCAGCAGAGTATTTTTTGTTTGATTTCAGTATAGTAGCCTGTTTTGAAATGAAAGTAAGTAAAAATAGCAACATACAAAGTGTAGAAAAAATCTAAGTTCCGTTAGCCTATCAAAAAATTGTTTTACCTATAGTAGAGGTAAATTATCATTTGTCACAAATGAAATTTTCTTTTGATTTTGACAAAAACAAATATACAAATGTGGCAAAAGATTAGGTAGGCCCCCTCCTAACTTTTTTTCATGAAGTTAATGCATTTTTAAACCAATTAATTACATCTTAGCTATTGTGTTTTCCAAATGTGAAAAATTAATTGTAGTGTTTTGTCACTGTAGGACAGAGTATTATTAATTGTTCAATATCAAATTTATAAAATTTACATTGAAAGAGAATCTTTTTCTAACGATCTGCGATCAAATTAATTTTCACAAGTTAGGCCTACATACTATTATTGATGAATACTATGAATCACTCTGGTACATCTGCCTCTATCTCTACTAATTATAATTTTGCAACAATGATGAATTTTTTTACTATTTCTGGTTGTGTAATTTAATTACTAAAATAGTTTAATTTCCTTATTGAAGGGTTGGAAGAATGAGAAAGTGGTGGCCTACTTTGGCTCCTTCTACCTCGTAGAGGTGGCGAGCAACAACTCGCAGGCATGGCAGAAAAGGGAGGTGGAGGTGTGACGAGTGGTGGACAAGCACATATGGGCATCCTGTACGGGACTGGTGGTTACCAAATCAGAAGGTAATTTTTTCCCCCATTTATCTCAACTTTTTCCTATTCCTTTTTTACTCAAGTTTTTAGTCTAGTCAGACTTTGTTTGCAACCCTCTTTTTATTTGTCATCTGGCAACCAGAAGATCAGTCCACTCCCTCTAAACCAGCCAACCTTAACCTCTGCACATCTCTGGACATCTCTTATACCAGTCGTCTAGACCTCATGAAAGCTGCTTCCTTTTAACTGACCAATATTTGCCACAGCGTCTGATTAATGAGAACCAAGATTGTGAGAAAATGCATGAAATATTGATGATTCCCTAGGGAAAATATTAGAGACAAAATATCACAAATCAAATCAAAACATCTACTGTATATCTATGTTGCAGCAAGGACAATAAATTATATAAATGGCTTTAAAGGGTTAGACTAAAACAGTATTAAAATAAAGGTGGATACAAATTTTTTTCTTCTTAGTTGTTATACTCTTAAACACTGTACATTGCTTTTTTAAATAGGAAAACTTCCAGTTTTCATATAAATTTTGCACTATTTGCTTTTTGTCTTAAAATTCAAATCGGAGTGTTATAAAGTATGTTTTTCCTATAAAAACTCTACCAAAATTGGTTTTATTATTCTTCTTGTATTCATACTAATGAAAGGCTAGGTCTGAATCTTGTTTCTGAAATTCTTGAAATTCAGATTCATTCCAACAATTAAAGCCCAAAATCTGGGGCTTTTAAGGGCAATTTAAGCCCTGAAATTGAAATTTGCTTTCTCATTTGAGAGTGCTGCTCAAGTACTTTTTATTCAACACATCCACTGCGGGAAAAAAATTGTAAACTGAAAAAACCCAGGTGCTGAAATTTTTTTCCATAAAATCTTGCCTTTATATAAGGTGAGTTCAAAACTGTGGTGCAAAAATTCCCCTGAAGTATTTATGATGTCAAATGGTGACGTCAAAGTTATGGGTCAGCACTGACCCACCCGCATTATGTTACGGACAAATTTAAAAGATTCTCATATTATACAAAAAATTGTTGTATTACACTATAAACTTAACTTCATGTAAGTGTACATAAAGGTAAAAAAGTTTACACGGATGAAAAAATTCCCCGGAAGTATGTATGACGTCATTTGGTGTCGTCAAAGTCATGGGTCTGACCCATAAGGAATATCAGAATGGAAAAAATTGAAAACTCCACTAATCACAAAGAAAATGTTTATATTATTTTATTAAACTATTTATTAAAGATATGATTTAATTTATAATAATAACATAATATAACTAACACACACACGTCATGACGATAGTTCCAAGGAATGGGTTAGTACTAACCCAGCTGCGTGACACCGGAACTGAACTATCCTAAGTTTCACTGTTTCGTAAACAATGCGGCAACGCAGTACAGGTCCGTCCCCGCCACGCGCTCGGTGCACACAGAGCCATTGACTACGCCGGGGCACCCATCAGAGTCCGTCATGGGTTAGTACTGACCCGCCCGCACCGAATGTGTTAATCCATAACTCTCAATCCAGTTTGACTGAAGTTTTGTTTGCAATTTAGTCTAAATATAAAAAATTCATATTTAAGAATAATTTGAGTTGCGGTGTAAGCCAGGTATGGAAAACCTCAATATAACAAATCTCTTGTTATAATACATTTAAAAAATCCCTTATAAGCCACCATAAACAGACCTCTTATGATTCCAATTTTTTGATATAACACATATTTTTTAAACAACCACTTCAGATTTCTTTTGTTGAGGTTTTACTGTAGGATATTTTGTACATCCCTTTTTAATATAGCATTGTTTTGGTTTCCAGCCGTGGCTTCATATATGCTGCATAGTAGGGGAAGAACCCACTGTGGATGCTTAGAAGTTTGCAGCTTTGTTTATGAATTCGCTCAATTTGTTGGTATACCCTGTTTTTTGTATTTTTAATCGTGAATATTTTTGGACCTGAGCAGCTGTTTAAAAAGCCATGTAAAAAATCCAGAAGTTCATTTTTAAACTTGTTCTTAAACATGTTGCTCAAGAGGAAGAGCGTAACTTGAATGATTTAGTGCCTTAGTGTGAGTGTTAATTTTTTTATTATTTTTTCTTCTATGTAGAGTTTAATAAAAAAATTGTAAAATGCTCAGAATGAAATAAAATAGATTCAAATATTCATTATTTATAAGCAACTATTAAAAGTAGATTTTAAGCTTTATTTTTAGTTTTAATTCATATTTGTGTTGAATTGGTTGTTATGTCTGTTTGACAAATATAATCTTAAGAAATATCAATTGAAAGTTTTTTTGCCTTTGTTTTACTGTACAATGTCAATTGTAATTTCATGTATATTTAGCAAATGTACCTCCAGTTATTGGTACTGTGCTTCTAACCTTAAAAAAAGTATACATATGATATAGTTGTAGAAGCCGTCTTACTGTACCCATTTTAACCATCCACTTAGAAGATATTTTGCCTCAGGCAAGTTCTAATACCTTGCTTGAAGGTCGGATTACAATGGCATCACCATTTCCTGAGTCACATAACACATTTCATCAGAATATATGTCAGTTGACAATGAACTTAAGTTAATGTTATTTATTTATTTATTGTCAATGGTACAACAATTAAATAGAAGAAAACAAAATAATTCAATTCATAAAATGGCTCAAACAAAAATCTATTATTCATTAATAGCTAACAAAATTAAGAACTACATATATGTTGGATAGACTGGGACGGTGGCGTGTCCTGTAAACCAGCTACTTGGAGGTCATGAATTGTGGATAGTCATGAGCAATAGCTTGTGGACATAGTGTTCCTTAGTGGGGATTAACGTCCGCACCATTGAATTCTACGTTCATATGACCGTCCTCATAATTAGACTAGTTCGTAACATTGTTAACCGGGGAAATTGTGGTTCGGATCCCACGTTAAAATGTAGGTCTCTTAGTTGCCATTGGCTTTGGGCTATTAACAGTCCTGTCTAAGGAACATGTCAGCCTTAGTCAGTAACAAGACTACAAGATAGCGCCACAATCATCTTTCACTCATCTGTCATTCATACTTGCCTTAAAATATCTACCTTGGTAGGTCGCCATTTCAAGCAATGTAATGTAATGTAAAAGAGAGTTTTGTGTTGATATTGCAAGTGCTGCAGCCAAAATGGTACAAATTCCATACCTGATCTGCCGCCCTAACCTCACTGAGGGTCAGCTAATTAACCGAACTTCTCAACTCAATGTTACAAGAGCGAAGTGTAACTGTACTTCGCAAAAGTATTGTACCATAAGGAAGGTCAGATACTAGAGCCGAGCTGACCTATTTTAGTCATATTTTGGTCGACTCAATCGATATACTGTTCCAACAACCTGCAGTAATGGAATAAAATAGAAATATTTCAATAAAATGAGAACCGAAATAAAGGCCAAGTTCATCTTTACATTTTTTAACAATTAGTATACTGTAATATAATAAAACCTTAAAATACTAAACTAAACCTAACACATCTTCATTTTTGGCGTTTTCTGAATCATGTTTTTTGACGAGATATAAAAGGTTAATTACCTGATTTTCAGCCTCGTGATCCCCTCTGTCATCTTTTATAGATTATGCATTTTGACAATTAATTCACCCAATGATTTTGTCTTGGTACAAAATTGACATAGAGAAACTTAAGATAAAAAACTTAAAAACACAACACGAAAGTTTAGAATACACATAGGATTCCTTTTTTATTTTTTAAGTAGGATAGGAAGGACCACGAGGCTGGCAAGCAGGTAATTAACCTTATATCTCGTAATGAAACACCTAACCAAAAATGAGATCAAAACATTATTAACAAAATAACTGAACAAAACTTACCTTGTTTCGTATTATCTGCCATCTTAAACTGAGGTACTATCAATAACCAATATCCATATACTTTTATCGAATAACAAACAATCGGTAAATTTTATGGAGTCGTACATTGAATTTTGTCCAACAAACTATTTATATTGAAGTTCAACTATCGGTAGATTGTTTGATATTGTTTTCTATGGTAATATTTTCTATGTTCTATTTGTTTTCTATGTTTTCTATTTTTTTATATGGTAAAAACCCTTATAGAGCCAGCTGGTTTCAAGGAATCAAGAAATAGTGCCATAAGAGAGTATGGAACAAATCAGCTGAACCATTAGGCACTATGTTGCCATTTACTAGCGCCAACGCCTTGTTACTAGAGGTGGTATAACATTACAATATCAATATAAAAACAATAATCGCTAATGGGTACAATACAATTATGGTACAACAAAAACAAAGAGCAGTTGATGCTATAAAAGGTTACATCACATTAATCGAAGATACAATAACATAATACATACAAAGCATAATCGACAATGACATAAGAGTTTTTAATTTTGCTAAGTATTACAAGTGTGCCGTACAACAAATGTAAGTAAATAACTATGTTGTTGGTTTCAGCTTTGTACAGGTTTATATTATTTAGGTTTATTTTAATTTATGTCATATGTTTAAACCAACCTTTTAGTTATCCGACCTCGGGTCCAATACCATAGGGGGCATTTACTGTGGTAAACATGAGTGACCAATACCAAATAAGAAATAAATTATTTATAAAAAAAATTGATGATTTCTTCATGTTATGGCTACTAATTCATAAAATCAAAATTACCACTAGAGGCTTATAGCAGCAATTTGCTGGTTATTATTTATTCTAACAAAAAACTGCTAAACATCTATAAACAAACAAGTATGCAATGTGACACCAGCTAGTTTAACAGCTATAAAACAAACATTGTCGAGCAGCCATTCCCAATCTTTTTGGCAGGTGACCCATAAACAGTCTTAAAAGTTTTTTGCTTTTGTTATAAATTTATATATCAAATACAATACATAATAGATCATAGTAAAACATTAAAACCTATAAATTTAACCTATAACACCATAGACAAATACGAGGGGTGTTTCTGAGTCATTTCCAGATATATGAAAATTTCCAAAATCATCCCTATACACAAAAAAACTACCAACAGGACCCATCAAATCATCTTAATATTACCAACCATTTCAAAAATTTATGAAAAAGCATCTTAAAATCAATTAATATTATTCCTGATGGATGAAAATAATTTGGTAGACAGTGTCTAGCATGGTTTCTGCCTGGAAAATCAGTATTAACAAGTGTTACATAGAATTAGATTACTTTTTTAGAATCAATAATTGATTCTATTGATATTGGAGACCCATGTGTGGGAATATTTATGGACCTGTCAAAAGCATTTGGTAGTGTAAAGCATTCAATTCTTCTTACAAAATTAAAGTCACTAGGAATGAAAAAAATCTTCATTGGATTGGTTTCAATCATTTTTATATTGTAGATTCCAGTTTGTTCAAATCACACTCGTAACTAAAAACAATAGAATATTAAATAAGCAATCAAATCGAAAACCGGTTAAATCTATGGAGTCCCACAGGTGTCGATATTAGGACCACTTCTGTTTGTTTGCTGTTAAAAGAATATTTTTTCTCAATCATTGTCCAACACATCAAAAACTAATATCTACTTTTATGGTGATGATTAAAACCTCAAAATTTCAGTCAGCTCATTGGAGCAAATTGAAATTTTATCATATATTGAACTAGGGATTATTGTTTAGTGTTTCAAAGATCACAACCTTGAATTGAATATTATTGCGAAAAAAAATTATTTATCTTTCAAAACGGCTCGATTCCGGGTTACGTTAGAACCTATAATTACAATTAATTAATGACAAACAAATCGAATTAATCAATACTACCAAATTCCTCGGCCTCACAATTGATAGTAACAGTAACCTAAATTGGAATGAACATGTCAACAAAATATTATCTAAAATCAACTCAGGTATATTTTCTCTGAAAATAATGGCTGGTTTATGTAGTGAACCAAGTCTTAAAATGATTTATCACTCCTACATACATTCACACATATCATTTGGAATTTGGACCAGGTCTTTATGGCTCAACTGAAACAGAAAATGTCAACCAAATTTAAAACCAACAAAAAAAGCAATAAGAATTATTAAGAACCTTCAATATAATACATCCAGCAGAGTACACCTCAAGACACTCAATATTTAACAGTAATATATTTTTGAAACTATCATGATATACAAAACATTAAACCTCAGCAGCAATGTAATAAACCCTGAAGTACACAGCTATAAATACAAGAAGAAAAAATGAAATCATACCACTAATCACAGACTTCAATTCTATACTTAGAAACCATCATGTACTGGAGGAAAATTTTTCAGAACATTAGGCCCTACCTAAAGAATTAAATAATTAAAAATACCCCTGTTGCAGTAGACCTGCATACTCAGCGAATTTCAAATGCGAAACAACGTATTTCAATCCAACATAACGAGATTTGACATGTTTTTGTAAGTTCCATAAGAATAATATGGGGATTGAGTATGCAGGTTTGCTGCTACAGGTATATTAAAACTGGGTGGTTTCAATTCAATGTTTAGTAGATCTGAACTAGAAGAAGTCATTTACCAAGTTTTATCAAGATATGTTGAGAAATAAGCGAGATATCGAATTTTTCTTATTCCCCATAAGGTTAACATTGGGACAACGTACTGTGTTTACCACTTTCAATATCTCGGGTAACCAATGGACATAGAGCAGTGATTGTTTTTTATGTAAAAAACTTTAAAACCTCATTTTTGGGGGGGGGTTTACCCCCCTTCCGGTGGTCCGATCATGCTGGTTTACGAACTCGTCCGAGTGATTACCATTTTACACGTCTGTACCGAATTTCATTACGATCGGACCATATTTACGGCCGCTATCGTGACTTAACGATAATAGGTTATTCCTTTAAGAAAAATCGCTGAAAGCTGTAAATTAAAAAAAAAACTCAAAGATTACCTGATCAGTAAAACAATTTATTCCTTTGATGAATACTTAGGATATAAGAATACTTTTGTAAATATAATATAATAGGTATTTGGACACTATTCAAATGTACAAGGTACAAGGCTGGCAAAACTGTACTATTTTGTGAATCAGGGCCGCCCACGGGGGGGATTGATGGCTTGCGCCATCGACAAGGATTTTGGGGGGAATTATATATTTTTGGGGGGGAGCAAAAATTATGGAGAAATAAAACAAATTACATTATTGGTTATCAAATATTTACGAAAAATCGGTAGTCTGCGGTTCTATTTCATACTCTGTAACCGTATGCACTGCGGCGGAATACATCCGCTCGGCCAACGCTGACAATGTACTTCTATAGGCTGTACTCGTAGTGAGGAAAATCATGATAAATCCAAGTAAACATAGGTAGTTAGTTGTCAGAGCAATAGCTATGAGCGTCTGGTTCGTCTGGAGCACTATACCAATACCAAAACAAATTCTTCGTTTTTAACTTGAATTATCGACTGAATATGAAACACTGTCAGTAGCCTACTGCAAAAACTTAGGAATCATTCATTTATTATTTTTAGATTATCAGTTAAAAAGTAATTTATATTCAACAACCTTAACCTTTCTGCTAAAGCTTGGATTAGCAACATTAGCAGATCCTTAGTAAGTTTAGCAATCTTTACTCTTTACTTCATGTGCGTCACAGCTTTATTATTCTGTGCTCGCTGGTCCAAACACAGTACGAAAAACGGACAATAGTTTTTTTAATATTTTCAGCGGCAGAACTGGAGTTTCCTGACAGAGACTACCAGACAGTCGTCGGAATAGACAAGACTATATTAGATCAGACTTTTAGTCTGTTTACAATAGAGCTATGTATTATTTGCTATAATAGCGGAGTATTACGAATTCCATTCAATTAAATGTATTAGATATTATGATGTTGAAAAATAAGCTTTACAGTTTTGTTTTTAACGAAAATATTTTTAGCATAAGCCTACTTAATTCTTACTGTATTCTTTTAGAAGTTCCAAGGATAAATAGACATCAGCGAATCTTTTTCAACCTCCTCAGAACTTTATTTTTAATAATAATAATAATTTTATTCGTTTGAGTGAGCCTATTTTTTATAATAGAATATCAATTGGTAATTCATTTAGTACATTGTACGGTATTTAAATGGCGATTATTGTTTTGTTTTCACTTTTTTTCTATATAAAGCCCAAACTACCCGCATCTTTTGAGAGAACCATAACACTGACACCCATCAACCCTATACTCGAATAAAGGATCTCGATGAGAAAATACTAGGAAAAATAGTTAGTCTCTTGATAAAATCTACAGAGCTCAAATGTAAATGGCTAAATAGCTGTTGAATTTGTTTTTACTTTCAATTCATTATTTTTATACTCTTTCCCAGCGAAGCGAGACAACATAAGCTAGTATAAATAACGGCAAACGTATATCCATGAAGTATTTCATATTTAAAATAATACATTGTACCTTAATTGCAGATATCTTGAGATATGAAATTTTGTATCATAAATTAGGTGTTCTGGTAAATTGGCTCCGTTAGTTTAAAAGATGTAGGACAATGTTAAAAATTAGATTATCGGCACCCCCTGATTTTTGCTGGTTTGTTTGGCAGAAAAAGGGGAATAAATGTTCAACATAATATAAGCTATTACATAAATTACAACAGGGTGGTTGTCAAGTGAAATAAATAGATATTTTTTGGAGAAAGCCTAGCATGCCAGTAAACGGACTATTTGAATAGGAGTTTCATATTTTTATTTGAGCGTACAATACTTCATAAGTGAGGTGACCTGGCACCCCCAAAAAAATTAAGACCTTAATCCGCCCATGGTTTAGAGGTGCTGACTGTTTTTTTTCGGGGGGGGGGAATGCGCCATAAGCCTTACTCATGGCGCCATGAATGGGGGGATAGGCACCCCTGTTGTGAATGTTGTGAACAAACTCTACTTTCATTATGAAGAATTCGTAACATTCGTAACAACAAATAAATATTTTAACGACCTAACAACCCTAAAATCAGTCCATTTTGGGCGGATTAGTTGGGGTATTGTGCTAAGGGTGGTTGACCTCGCCAAGGGCGGAAAGGATGGGTCGCCTTCTGACAAAGGATAGTAGTAACTCACGACTTTCCAGCTTTCACATCTGGGTGACAGCGGCGGCGCACGGCCCAGGCGGTGGTGCATTTTGACCAGACTTTATCGTTCGCCCGAGCAGACTAACTGTTATTGTTCAATGTAATAGTTATAGTAAACGGACATTTGAGAGTAAATTGACAGTAGCCCTAAGATCGTATAATTTGAATTTTCGGCGAGATTGTAATCAATTAATTGAAGAATGACAGTGTCGAGCAATATGAACACACTAACATGCGTCAAACGCTTGCTCAATGGAACGAGCAATGAAAGCATCGATTAGAAAAACAAAGACCAAACAAATTGAATAATTGAACAAATTGGAAACCTCAGTAGATCAAACCACAAAGTTAATTGTCTTTGAGGGGAGCAATATGAACTTGTATTTTGAAAATATTACTGTTTTGTCCTGAGCGAAGCTTGGTCCTCAGATATTTTTCCTTTAAAAACAAATTGTAAAAGAGAGTCAGCTTTGAAATATAATGCTCATTAAATATTTACTTTTATTCGCATATTTGTGAAAAACATTGCTGTTATTATGTAACAAACTAACAACCGCCCAAAGGCAAACTAAATCAAGTCTAAGGCAATAACTATCTCCATAAACCTTACATTCTAAGCTTACATTTCGCTTAAAAAATTACATGGTTCATATTGCAGTACAGTACTTTGTAAGATTTTAACAAAATAATGCTTTCTTTTACGAATGGCTCAAGATAAAAGTACCTCCGTTGCAGTAGGCCTGCATATTCAGCGAATTTTAAAAAGAACCTATTTCAATCCAATATAGCGAGATTTGACATGTTTTTATAAGGTCCACAAGTATTCAGTAACATGGGGAATGAGTATGGAGATTTACTCAATGCCGGCCTTAGCGAGTGCGGGGCCCTGGGCAAGAAAACGTTTGAGAGGCCTCCTAAAGCCAATCCTACTCAACGCATTCTTAATTCTTAGACACAATATATCATATTTAAACACGCTAGTAAACCAGTTGCTCGGTATTGAGCAATTGTAATGTATTGTGTTTTATAAAAGGAAATTATTATGTAAAGTATTCTAGAATTATTTTATTAATGATATAGTTAAACTTCAAAGTCACTTTCAGTTTCACTGAGGTTATCTATACTGCAGGTTTTTATAAACAATCTGTATTACTAATTCTGTAAGCGATTTTTTTAAATCAAAATTGTGAGAGTTTGACAGCTCGCAGGATGATGGGAGAGGGCTCAAATTAAAGGTCTTGGTCCCAGAGGGTCGGGAAAAATATCAGATTATGTCCAAATCTGCCAGAAAATGAGAAATAACGAAACATTTAAAATGCATTAGGATTGAAAAAACGTCTGCTTTGTTTACATTAAACATGGTGTTAATGCTTGATTCAAAGCCATATGCTAGATGTTGACAAGTGGGATTTTTTTTCAAAGTGCAGCTAACTATGCGCGTCCCATGTACTATAACAAAAAATATTTTAAATTTAAGATTTTACGATTTTATATTAACTAAGGGTTTGAGTTTTTTCATAATTTAAAATTATAAAAAGTTAAGTACGTTTGTTTAGTTTATGTTATAACGATGCAGATTTAATACCAAGTGATTTATATAATATATAATTACGTAAGGAAAATTTTTGCGCCGAAATTGTGGGCGTTTGGAAGGTCGCAGAATGATGGGAGGGGGCTGAAATTGAAGGTCTCCATCCCAGAGACTCGGGGAAAATACTGAAATTGCTTTTATCTACGACCATTGCAATAAGCACCAATTATGGTATTACAATAAACATTATAATGATATACATTAAAACACCAAAAACCAAGCAGTACTCTAATGACGACTTTAGAGTACTGGAGTCACTTTAGAGTACTGGTTCTAGACCAATGAGAGCTCGGCATTTGACGGAAGTAGTGTCATAATAACAATTACGCAATTCGCACATCAGCTGATTGTTGCATTACGATTCATGTTTGAGTTTACTTATCCCATCAGCTGATTGTTCCACAACGATTCATGGCTCAGTCTGCTTATTTGCCTAACCTCAAATTTTAGTTGACCTATTCCATCATTAGTAAGTCATGAGTTTTGTTTATTTTCGGGGGAAATTTTGTCGTATATTGTTGGTCGTAGATAAAATAGTGTATGCAACGATTGTATTATGCCTTTAAGCCACTCGTGAGATATTTAGAACACTCGCTTCGCTCGTGTTCTAACTTACATCTCACTCGTGGCTTAAAGGCATGCATTATACAATCGTTGCATAAACTACTATAAGCTTGCTATAAAATGAGAAATAACGTAAAATAGCTGTCATTTAAAAACATTGGGATTTAAAAAGGTCTGCTTTGTTTACTTAAAACCAAATGCTAGATATAATCATAATTTTATGGACCTAAAAGCCTATTTTCTAAAAAGGTATTTTGTACTATAGTAAAGAAGGATTTTGCTTAGGGGCTATTAGCCCCTTCAAGCCTCTAGTATTTCTTATATTTGTTCAGAAGATAATTTGATTTAGGTTAAATTATCGACAGTTCAAGTTTATATGGAGCATCCTTACTACAACCACAGATCATCACTTAGAACCAAAATAATTGTTAAAAAATATTCTTTTAATAATATAGATTTTTTTACATAATCATAACTAACACCATCACAGTTGGACAAAACGAAAACAGTTAAATGAATACCTTATATTTACTGGATATAATTTTTTTTATATCTAGTCAACTTGATCGAGCGCCTTAATTACTACACAATTACTAGGGTGCCTTAATTACTATATACGAGCGCCTACTACATAATTTTTAAATCATTACTAACAAACTTCAGATTAACATTCACCATAAACTCCAAGTAAATTGTATATCAATCGCGTTCACCAAGGCACCTACTTAAATTATTAGTATAAATTAAACAATTATTGCAGGCAACATAATAAGAAGGAAATCGTCTGCAAAATCGTTTATGCCACACATGTTTTAAATGGGTTGTTTTAAATAGATAAAGAAGAATATTGTGAATAAATTACAATTAATTAAATAAATTTTACGTTATTTTTATAGTTCAGTTTCTGTTACTACATTATAACCAGTGGTGTAGTGGGGCAGCCAAAAAACGAGGATAAAGCGTCATATTATGAAATTGGTATTTTCTCTATGGTATAATTTCGTCACATCGTGGTGAATTAAATCGTTGTCGCGTCGCGGCAACGAACTCGTCCTCGACCGCGTTGCGGTAAACACGAATTCGTTGCATCGCGATAAAGGCTGTGGTTTGCCTAGACAGCGTCAAACGTCAAATGCTTCACATCGGATTGGTAGCACTTTGCCTCTCGTTGTCCACTTTGGACGCTGGAGACCGATTTGTTGGGAGTTATTGCGCTATGGTCAGGCGAAATTCGATTGACGCGGTTTAGGAAAACTATCCTTGTCCTAAACGAACTCAACGTCGCGTCGTATTTTAATTAACTCGTAATTAATTGCGTTTTGGTTAACGACTCGCCATGTAAACAAATCGACATCGAGCTACTCAGAAGGGCGTAGCCAAGTTGTTTCTATTAATGGCAAAAAAACTGCAATGTAGCTAACATTGAATGTGGCGTCGTTCAAGGAAGCACCCTAGGTCCGTTGCTTTTTTAATATACATCAATAATTTAGATAAGCTTCCTATGACCGGCAAATTGTTTGTCTTCGCGGACGACACGGCTGTTATTTTTAAGGGGAAAACATGGGAAGAAATATAACACCGCTGCAACAGAGTTAAGGCTAATTCAAAACTGGTTTTCCCAAAACATTTTGACAATTAACATTGGAAAAAACAAAATTCATGCCGATGGCGTTACGACCAAGGAGCGAGCCACCTGCAGACCTTAGACTCATTTTGCATGAATAAAACCCGCCCGGTACCCTGTGTGCTTGTCAAGAGATTGAATGGGTCGATCATTATAAATATCTAGGAGTAATTTTAGATTCTAAATTGAGGAGGGAAAATCACATTAATTCTGTAAAAACTAAACTTAGAAAATTAAAATTTGTTTTTAGAGAAGTTATAGAAATTCTGAATGTAAATGAAAGTAGAATTGTTTACTTTGCATACGTGCAGTCTATGCTTCAGTATGGTATCTTAGTCTGGGGAGGAGCTAGTAAAACTCTTACGACCTTCTAATCGTAGAAAATGCCGCAACGGTTGCGCATGCGCAGTAGCGTCATTGTCATGTATATGTTACATCCAAAGGAGCAGTTAAATTGATCCGAAGTTCCAGTTACTTGCTATAGTAATAGGTCACAGTTGACTGACGCCGCGATTCTGATTTTTTTCGATTAGAGTGCCGCAATTTCTTTCTTTCCTTTCCTAATCTCTTGCCTACCCATCTTGCGACACTTAAGTTAGAACGATTTGCTACAAAATGTTGTTTTGTTAAATTAATTAATTGTTAAGTTTATATCGTTGTTGTTATGTTATGGTTTTCCATCGAAATGGTGCCGTGTTTTGATTAGCTAGAGGAACTCAACACATTATTATTATTCTTACTAGTGTGTGAATAGTGACCTGTGTGTGATTAATTTGACAGTAATCTTGGTTTACCTTTAGGTTAAACTAACATTGTATTTCAACACAGCCCATAATTGGATTACTGTATTAGGCCTATGCCAACTGGCTTTACACTGAGTTAGTTATGTAGGCTACTATTAAGTATTTGTAGAAGTTTCCATTCCTTTAAAAAAACTAACGTAATAATGAATTATTAAACAGGATTTAAAAAAATGATAACTAATAATCCAGAGTTTGAATATTAACATAGTTTAATACAAAACTTCCGATGGTAAAATTCTTTCTCCTTATACAGGAATGAGGGTAGGGAGAGATGAGATAGGTTCTTCCCTTCACCTTCAATCATACTTCAGTCTTCAGTCGACTAAGTTAGCTTTGCATGGAACCGGAACGGAACGGCATCGGCATTCGGCACGGACTAATACAATTCCGCCTAGTCGGTGGAACGGTTAACGGTTACGTCAAAAATAACGCTAACTGCTCCTCGGCTCCTCTACGATTAGAAGGTCGTAAACTCTTATCCAACCCTTAATCGTAATTCAAAAACTATAGTTATAAAACAGCTTTCCAAAAACACAGACGTTATCCAACTGAATTGTTTTTTGCTGAATCTCAAATTCTATCCATCCGCCAGATTTTTATTAAAACTGATCTGGTTTATCTCAACTTGCACAAAGAACTATTTGTCACTCTCGTTTGTCACCAACATTACACTAGGAGTGCCGTGAGCGTGGGCCTGCAGGTTCCTCGAGTGTTCAGAACAGTTAATTTGACTAGTGCATTTTATATTGCAAATTTTCTTTTTCGAAATCTTCCACCTAAAGACCTACCTGCAGGTGTCGCATAGTGTGTACAAGCGTATCATCAATAACTGGCTGTTGGGGCTCGGCCTTGACCGTTCTGAGTTTCTTATCGGCTCCGAATACCTGTGACCTACACACGACCCTCGCCCACCGACTATACTACTGACTACTGACTAACTCACTTATTCGTCGACTGACATAAAATTTACGCTTAACATGGACAATTTACATTTTGTTTGAACAACGACCCCTAAAATTAAAATTAAAATTACAAAATAAAACTAATAGCGATTTTTTTTCTACATTCAAATATTGACGCTGTGTTGTGGTATGTAATAATTTTTATAATATTTTTGTTTTACTATCTATAAGTATAAAAGAGGATGTTGGTATATATATCCAATCTCAACAAACAAGGTATCATTGAAAACTACATAAAATGGACTTACTTTTGTGTATCTTGCAATTTTCTGTTTAAATTAACGGTTTTCGTGAAATTTGGCATCAAAAAATTTAAATGGCCGCCATTTTGAAACGTTTAACGATATTTTGGTATACCTTCAAACGTAGGTAGGGCCTAATAAGATAAACATTTGTGCAAAACTTCAACGCTCTACCTCAAACCGTTTAGGGTTTAGGAGTTATGAATTTGTTTGTAAAAAACACATACAGACAGACAGACGGAAAACTATAGGCATGGGAGACCCATGGTTATATTGCAAAATCTGTTTGTCTCTATGCAAGGAACAAAAACACAAAAGGGGACCAGGTTGTTTAGGGACACCCTGTATATAGTTGGCAGTGATAAACTCAGACACCGCTGGACCGATGGCCACTAAACTTGGTACATACATGTAGAATTTCATGGAATATGTTTATACACCATCAATTTTGTGATAAATTTCAGGGCTTAGCCCTAGGACCGTCTTAAAGGTAACCAAGTCAGGGATTTTGAAATAATTTTATTTATATAGATTTGTTTACTAACAAAACATGTGAAAGTAAAATTTAAAACAGGTGATGTAAATTAATGGCATTTTTCCTTCTGCTATTTAATTGTATTTGTTTATATGAAGATTTGTTTCTTGGTGCCAGATGGTTAATGAATTAGACTTTTGCATGTATTTTAAATGCAATACACTATATAAAATGCTGGAATGTAGTATAACATGAAATAAATCACTGATTACTGAAGGACTTTAGTGATCCCTGATACTTGAAGGCCTTTTTTTATGACAACTAACTGCTTTATTTAAAGAGGAAGAGTTAAAGTATTAATTTTATCTACAGCACTTAAAACAATTTCCAGGACGGCTCATTCAATTCTTTTGTTCAATATAGAACCTAAGAACGTAAGAGAGCACTTTTTAATAATTGCTGGAGTGGTACTGTAATTCTTTTGTTCAATGTAGACCCTAAAAACTTAAGAAAATGATCTTACAGTGAATAAAATTTCGAGCCACATTCTATGGTTCCTCTTACATATATACTTTCATGAAGCAAAGAAATAGGATTTATAATACGCAGGTCTGCGTTTATTGTTGTTATTTATTTGTATTTATTTTTACGTTTAATGTAAAAGCTCTCTTGTTGAATTATTTAGTATGTTAGTATTTAGTAGAAACCTTCAAAATTAATAAAAGTTTCTGAAGGATGTAAATAAACTGGCCGACAACTTATTTTAAAATAAAATATTATGTTCATAATTTATTTCCGCGCGAGCTCTGTGAGCTCTAGGAATGTAAATATGTTTATTCATATTCTAAAAAATAAAGCTATTGTCTATCTACGTAAATGAAAAAATCCACATACAATTGGGCGGTTTTTCCCGCTGATGTTGAGCGGTTTTCAGCCGCGGCGTGTGGCATTCTTCATTTAAATCATGTGATTTTGCTTCACGGGTGGCAAAAAACCGCGCAACTGCTGCGGGAAAAACCAGCTCGTGTGACATTATCCTAAGGTTTTTGCCGACTGCAGTTTGCCGACTTAGTTCCAATTTCCGCCCACCGCAGCACTCTCCAGCCGGTAAAAAACTGCTAAGGCCAAATACATTGCGAGTCTATTCTCTGCCTAGTCTAAGCCATAACGATAACATGGGGAATGAGCATGCAGGTTTGCTGCCACAAAAATGGAAATATCGGAGATTTTAAAATAATATTCATTAGATCTCATCCACATGAAGCCATAAACTAAGTTTTACCAACACCTCCTAGTTTTAGCCTACTAAGATATGTTGAGAAATAAGTGAGACATCGAATTTTAGCCTATACTTATTTACCAAGGTACTGTCTTTACCACTTACAATATCTCGGTAACCAATGGGTATAAAGCAATTAAAGCAACGATTAAAGATACTAAATTATTTGTTTTTTTTTCGAGCTGAATTCAATGGTGCTAACAAAAATTAGATTATTTTAATTATTCTTTGACTTGTATAAAACTCAAAATACCTTTTTTGGGGGGGATTCGCCCTCTTTTACCACCCTTCCGGTAGCCTAATCGGGCTGGTTTACGAACTCGTCCGAGTTTTTACCACTTTTCATGTTTGTACCAATTTTCACTAAGATCGGACCATATTTACGACCGCTATCGTGTTAACAGACAAACTACCAGTTATTTATAGCTTAGACTTATTCATATATATCCATAAATACATTGAAGAATCCGAAACGAATAGTTTTTTCTTTGCTTCTCGGGGCCACAAAACCAAAAATTATCATGGCCTCGGGCTGAGGTCACACTATGTGAGACCTACGGTAATAGGTTATTCCTTTAAGGATATTCTCTAAAACAAAAATAGGACAGAAACACCCTACCACGCTTCCCAAAGATTAGTGGCGAGCGTGCAATTTGCTGAGACAGAATTATAAAAGCGGGGATTACTAATTTTTAATAGGTCCCAACTACATGAAGCATGTTTTATTAAGATATGTCGAGATTTAAGCGAGATAGGTATAAAATTGTATTTTATTCCAATGAAGATAATTAACATATGAACAGTGTAGAGCAGGATTCGCATAAGTTGGCGAAAGCATATAATAATCATCCATCAAAAATATTTGTACAACTCAAATTGAAAACATTGTTGGTTACACATGCTTTTTGTTTACATTTTCTCCGAACTGTCAAATCGCCATGTTGCGTCTTTTTTTAACAATTTATTAAATTTACAATCTGTTCAATTACAAATAGAACAATAAGCAAATATGATACTTTTTTTACAATCAGTAGTTGGTCTTTATCCAGCGATAAAGCCAACAAACAAACCTTGCAATTTACAACAAAGTGAGAAGTATGTTGCGTCTGTTTACAATATTGATTTGTTGTCAATCGTGATAATCTTATAGGTTATAGAATGTTTACAATATTACCTATTTTTCGAATTTTCTACTTTTTTCAACCTTTTTATACAGCGGGAAAGTTGAAATTGATTCTGTTTCTTGGTTGATTTTTATTTTAGTTTGTTTAGATGCTTGTTTATTTTTTCCTGGACCAATTTTGATAAGTTTTGAATGCAATGTAAAACAATCTTTCTTGTCAGATGCTGACTTGCAGCAACTTGCAGCAAGTAGTAACTATTCATAAACTCGCTTATTTTTCTTTATACACATGATTTAATAATAAAATCGAAGAGTATTAAACATGCCTCATCCATGACACACTCTCTCCGTGTTAATACATGCTTAATTTGAAAAAGCCCATCACTAATATTTTAAGTTGCGCAAGAGGTCTTCCAGTTGCAATATTGCATCAGAACTTTACCTTTACTGCAAGAAATAATTCAAAAAATGAGATGAGTAATTAACTACTCGACTGGGAGTAAGAACACAGAGAAAAATATTTAAAAAATAAAAAGAATCTTAACTTCTAAATACAAAGAAATTAAATGGGCAAATGCGAATGCGATAGAACCTGTTCTCTAAAAAAGCATTGTTTTGCCATAATTTGTTGGTGTTAGGTTGGTATCGTCGTGCGTAGAAGCGCCATTCATGGTTTCCCAATTCCGGGGTCGGCCAGTTCCGTGCCTCGACATTTTGATGTTGGTTACGGGATTCCCGTAACTGACGGTTTGGCAATTCCCTGGTTAGCCAGTTCCGCCGACTGACACTGGTTACGGAGTTCCCCGGTTGGCCAGTTCTATCTACTCATAGTTCTTTGGGTAAAACTTACTGAGCGTGTGACGTACGATGTTTTACATCATACTACTCAGAAAAAACATATTTTCTATACATAGCGTATTTCTTGCAAACCTTTACTCAAATCTTGAAACCTAACCTATAATAAACAAACATTACTAACGCTACCAGTGCTCCCACTATCTGGATTAACCAATAATCATGCATTAAACGTCGGTTTACTGCAATCAGCTGATTGTTTTGATTAATTGATTTCCGTTTCCTAGTGCACGGTAAATTTTCCGTGCAGTGATCGGTTAAGAGTAACTTTCCAGCCAAGAGTAAGGCACAGAAAACAGATGTTTCTGTGTAGTATGATGTAAATACCTTCACCGCCACGAAATTACAATGTTAAAAATTAATTGTTTAATCAGCTGATTCCCTAAGAATTAATATTGGAAATAATTAGTTGTCCAAGTAACTTCGGTCTTCGCAATTTCATGACCCGTTCGCCAATTACAGAGTGCACGAAAAACGGGCGTGCTTGCAGTCTTCTTGGAATTTTCAAGTTCCACCTTATTTTTTGTGGAAAGCTGGCCTATCAAGCTAAAATTTACTTCAGTGTTAAAGCAAAGCGATTCGGTAAAATTATCAGTAAATATTTTGAAGAACCATTATGACGAGAATATGTCGTAGAATGTAGGCCTAATCTACATATAATTTGTCGTGGTAGTATATTCTTTGCATTTTGGGAATTCATCGTGACGATTGGAATTCCACCAGGAAAATAAGATGAAAACCCTAATTTTTGTTCGATTTCACATGATTATTTACTTTATCGTAGATCGTGTTTATCTTCACCATTTTTATGCTTGTAATAAAGATTCAACCAATAAAAAATGCAAGAAATAAATGTGGATCAATTGCGACTTATCAGGTAGCCATATAAAAATACATAGCGTACAGAGAGGAGGGACTGATACTGTTTATCTATAATCTTGATTGTGAAAAAATAATTAGCCTAAGTTTGATCGTTTGATCTTCTTCGTCATGAAAAGCGAAGTAAGTGTCAAATTATAGTGGGTTCAAGAGTGCTAAAAGTTGATTTGTATCCGTCATAACCATAATGAAAAATCAATATGTAAAAAATAAATGTTTAAAAAGTTTTAAAATAAATCTTCTCTTGTATTTTTAACTAAAAATAAAATAATTAACCTTTTGTAGAGTTTTGAAAGTGACTCTTGCAGTGCAATCATCACTGCATCGGAATGTGGCACTTCAACATGGCGGCCGTTGGCTTGCCAACCTAGAGCTCTTTTAGTTTTCTTTGTTTTCGTAGTTTATTTGTGCGTTTTAACTGCAAAAATTAGGCATTACATATATTGTTGATTTATTTGATCAGCAATTGACTCATTTTTAGCCGCGAGTGCTGTGCATTTGTGCCTTAAAAGGTGTTGCTATTTTCAGTCACCAGTTTCGGCAGACACCATTCTTCAGGGCATTTTCTTCAATAGTGATGATAAATAATTACATCTTATTTGGACATAGATTTGGTATAATCGGCTAAAATACTATATAACAAAACAACTGTAAGTTAATAAATGCAATTATAACTTAGTTTACTTTAATGTTTTATGATAAGTGACTTATTTCTTCTCACATTTCAGGCAGGTTTATCCTGCAGCATTGACATTCTTGGTTCCATTAGCTCAGCTTTCAAAAAATAATTTTAACTTCAAAGTGTTTAGCTTAGCTTCAGCGATGGACATTCTATTAAATGGTTTTATATTGAAATGCCAAGTTGATCTTTAAGTCCTGAACTGGTAATTATTGCTCACTGGTATAGGCCTAGGCCTTGGGAATGCTTAGGCTAAAACTGAAGTTGATCCTCTCGGTAAATCTAGTTGAAAATAGCTTTTGAGGAAAATAACTTTAGGAAAACAATTAAAATTATAACATAGCTTATGATTTAAGTATTCCTTGCCATATAAAGAAATTCCTATAGGCCTATTTATCCATTAAGATAAGCTGACCCAAATATTAATAAGGGGTAAATGAGAATACTTGATGATTTACTTACTTGATACTAGTCTGATCAATCATTTCCTCAAAATTCTCGGTCTCATCAGTCATTGTCGGATAGATTGTGTCACATAGTCCCATTATAGCCTGTTAACACGTTGAGTGCCAAGCGGTGCGTTTGCACCGCACCGAATCTCTAACCGGGGGCCGAGCGGTACAGGTGCACCACTAATACGCATTGTTGAACATAGCTTCCATGACGATGAGGCCTCTTATAAAAACACTATTTTCGGTATTGGCCATTTGGTAAGGTTCTAATAGTTATTTGGGTGACTTTGGTTTATATTTCCAGCGTCCCATTCGTGAACTCAGCGTTTACAAAATTAGCCGCAATGCGCGCTACTGTGTTTGTTGTGATTGGGAGCTGTTCTTTTTTCGGCATCCCATTCGTGAACACAGCATTTGCAAAATTGGGTGCATGGCGCTCTGCTGTATTTGTTATGATTGAGAGCTAGACATTTTCCAGCCTCCCATTCGTGAACACAGTGTTTACCAAATTGGGCGCATGGCACTCTGCTGTATTTGTTATGATTGTGAGCTGGGCTATTGTTTATAGGCAGTGTGGTGTGTTTTTAACATTTTTAGCGTGTTGAATTTTCAATTTTATTTAGTTTTCATTAGGTTTCGTCAATAAACAATTTTATAGTGAAAGGAATAGGCCTATATCTCATACCAGATTAGCATAGTGGCCAACCGGTGCAAATGCACCGCGCTGCATTGTGACGTCATAAAAACTAATTATGGTCAACTTTAAAATTATATACTGTAAATTATACAATGAAAGGAATGTGCTATTACACTTTTTTAGGTTTGGCCCCTGGGTAAGTTTAATTACCATAGCAGGGGCACTCAATGTGTTAATTAAGTTACCAGACCCTAATGTTAAGAAGATAAAAACTCTGTAAGCCTAAATGGCCATTCGATGCCATCTTTAGTTGTGTTAAACTGACTACTCTTGGCACTGAACCATAGGAGTGGCACATCCAATTTTCCGTTTGTGAAGTGGCAGTCTTTCATTTTTAGCCTTTAATTTAGTCTTTAATTTTAGTGAATTAGCAAAGTTTCTCCTAAAATTTGTATGATCAGTAAGTGTGGTATAAAGGTAAAGTCTTAAATCTCATACTAATTCTGTTTGCAACAATGTAAACCTACCAATCGTCAAACACTGCTATACAGTAATAAATCCATATTTTTATTGGAGCTAATAATATTCTTCATAAGAATACAACAATTAATTGTGGAAGAAAACATTTCCCCTTACTGTAACTCTTTTTGCTATTGAAATAAGTTAGAAAAAATAAGATTTTTGAAAAAACCATTTTTGAGTGGGAAGTTACATAAATACTTAGGCCTATAAAAAGATCCCATGACATCAAATCAGCATTATTATGATAGGCCATTACATTCCTTTAATAATATATTTATGAATATGTATATAGCCTATATAGGCTATAGGCCTAACCATAAAATTTGAAAAACCGTTGTGACATCTATACACTTTTATTTTGTTAGAAATGATAGGCCTAACTTAACTTAAATGTTCAGAATTTAATTTTGAGGCCACATGACCTTAAATCACCTATACTATAGGCCTAGGCCTAATAATAAATGTTTTTTTTTCAATTGTATAACTTACATTTTGAAGTCTAGGCTACCATAAAAAAGGAAAAATCTTAATGGCGCTTATTCACTTTTTATTCTTCTAGGCTAAATATAATTTTCTTATAGTAGGCCTAACGTGCTACTAAAAATATGAAATATTTTTACAACTAAATAAAGTAAAATAGTAAGGATTTGCACAAAAACCACGGATAAAAACTCACACTTTGTTATCGCTCAGATTCTTACCTGGCACCATTCAAGATCAGACGGCAAACTTTTATTCACTCGTTTTCTTCCGCTATTATAAAAGCCAAGTTTGCGGGCAGTGTGACCAATGTGATAGCAATGAATTTCACCTTTGCTTTCTACAAATGTTTACGCATATTTAAGAGATCAAAATTTTTGTTGATTACGCCACATGCCTCACGTAAAAATTTACTGATTTCTAAAACTGTCTAGTAGTTGTTAGAAAGTATTGTGACATTATATATTAGTGATGCGCAGTTCGATTCTTTTCGGTGAATCGATTCATTTGAATCACTCAGTTCCAAAGAATCGAAAATTAAATCGATTCTTTTGATTCATTTGACTCATTATCCACTGCTTACCAAATAACGTTGACTTTAATAGGTTTTTATGGAATATAAAGTGGTTTCTAAATGTTCAATTGCAATTAATTATTTTTTTTGTGTATTAAAACTATTTCCAACCTAAAATTGATTGGATTAGCTGCATTTTTAAACATTAAACCATATTGCTAGGTATAAAGTCAATGTTTAAGCTGTTTTATTATTATTACTCTATGGCTGTTTCCTATCTCCTTTATCCTTTAACATTCTTTACGTTAGAATCATGATGTACACGTAGAATGATTCTACGTAATGTATGAATAGAATTATGAACAAAACCGATGCGTCGTCTGCGGCATTTTTTTCTGCAAATGATTCGCGCCACGAATCGATTCTTTTGAAAAATGAATCATGATTCATTTGATTCACTCGATGAGTCGTTCAAATTGAACGATTCGTTCGCAAATCGTACATCACTATTATATATTATGGAATAAAAGCTAACTTCCTCCACATTGCAGTGGTACAACCCAATACCATAAACAAAAATTATCTCCCATATGATTTTATGAAATTACTCATGTTTCTCAATATTACAACGGAAACATGGCTGCCACGATATTGCGCGTTATTTTCATTCAAACGTAACTCATGATTTGATCGATATACTTAAAATGTTATTAGGCTAGTTCTAGTAATAAAATGAAACTTCAGAATCTTATCTTTTCATTGGTATGAGAATTATCTCTTTCACCCACTTTTACAGTGTGCAAAATGCAACGGAAAAAAATATTACTTTTTTGTCGCTTTTGTCTGTTTGCCACTCCTATAGTTACAATTTTAGCTCTGGGTTCATTCACACTAGTGTAGACTACATGTTTCTTTATAAGCCTATTGGAGTTGGCTAAATATAGGGACTTAACTTTGATAAATATGTCTCCATTGAAGTTATTAATTGTTCATATTATAAGATTGTGATACACAGGATTTAGTGAAAATGCTGAATTTCTTGAGGATAGTGAACTTTAATTAATTATTCAATCATTTTAAATTCATTGTTGACCAAACAAATAACATTTAGGCCTAAATCGGAGCAGCCTAATTTTCAAGCCTACCGGACTGTTAGTAATTTGAGTGTGTGGTGTTTACAAGATTGGATGAAATTACAAGCTGTTTTTTCTCAATATTGAACGTAAAGATATAAATATTTTTACCATAATCATTTAATTTTGTATATTTTGCTAACAAAAAAACCCATTACATGTTATACAACATTAGGTCTACTTTCAAAAACCCCATGGCAGCTTCACTTTCCAGAGAATTGCCCAGAAACATTTCTGCAACTTACCACCACAAGTGGGATCTTGATTTCACCTTTCTTGCAATAATACATTCTGCGAGAATTTTTTTTTATAAAAATATACCTAACGTCTTTTTGTGAATGTTGCATGAAATCAAGTTGTACTAGTGTCATGCGACCCTTAGCTCCTTTTTAAACTGTGTAAAAATAAACAGAATGTATAAAAAATGTCTTAAACGCTCATTATTAGGGCCTATTGAAACATTTACGAATGTTAGTAACTCAACACACTTTATTTTACATCATCTGCAGCTTTTTATTGGTTTTTAGTTTTTAATGCTTTATCACTATAGCACTGATAGAAAATGACAAACCCAGTGATGTAAAGTTTAGTAGATTTGGTTATCATAGTACCGTATCGGAAGTTAAATTATGACTGTATTAACTTATTAGTTGAGTAGTTTTCAGTTATGTTAATTTATTCCAACCACACTTTAAGCTTATTACACTCTCCAGAGCTTACTTTTAAAACTAATTTTTGGAATCATAATCAATCACATCCACTAAAATTAATTTAATGTATTTTTTTAACCCCTTAAGCACCGAGTAATTAGTCCCCATGGTTTTTAGTAGCACACAGTTTTAATTACACGATCAACATGAAAACGCCGGGTTTTTGCCTCAACGCAACGAGCGCGATACCGTATTGCAGAACCTGTGGTGTGAATGTAGCCAAGAAAAATCCACTAGGATGCAGCACCAAACAGTCTGCAACTCGTCCAGGTCAACTGTACAGCCTTAGCAGGAAAAAACCTAGCAGAACAGTTGTACCAACATAAATCAGCTGAGAACGTCAAATCTGAGTAAACTCGGGTGTGGTGGTCAACTAAGCAAGGGTGACGCATGAGATATCTCGTGCGTGGCGGAGCACGTACAGAATAGTACCACGAGTTAACTCGTGCGCGGCGGTTAAGGGGTTAATGCTTTGTAGCCTATGACAGTTTTTTAGTATAGTGTTAAACATGTCCAATGCGGTGGACAATGTGAATCTAGACAACACACAACAAATAATTGAAATTTCGGCCTTACGGATAAAAGAGACATTTTACTGCCTCAGAATGCATTTGATTTAGCTCCACTAGTCACCGGTAGATAGCAGTACCACTCAGACGATTTAAGCCCACAGTTTTGCCAATTTGGGGGAGTGACCAGTATACATTTTGGGAGCCTCTTACAGCGGATAAATTACGGAGAATTTTAGTAGGGCACTAACCTTAACAGGGTGTAAGTATAGGTACCGATAGCCTATCTAAAATGGGGACATAGTATTTCCCAACTATTCAGGTTTTGGTACTTCACAGTAAATGAATGAAATTGACATGGACACAGCGCCATATGGTGTTCTTCTGATTCCGGGGAATTCCCACCGAGCGCAAAACTGACTAAATACTAAGAAATTGTATTAGCTTGATATATTTTATTGATAAGCCTATTTATAAATTTTAAAGGACATAACTTCAAGTACATTGGACTCTAAAATACCCTCATCTTCATTTTAAATTTTTGGTTAACATCTAATTAAGAGATTCAAAATCATGTACTAACTACGGTACATACTTTGTTGATTGATTTTTGCTAATAAACGCTTATAAACTTTGTAGCTACCGATTTTTTTGGGCACCTACAACTTTAGGCCAATGTACATAGATCATTAGCAACTCTAGGGAATGGACAATGGACCTCTCTTTTGGTAGGCCTAGGCCTACTCATTTTACCTTACAAAATGATTTTGACTGAGTATCCTTTTTCTGATAGTTTTGGAAGAATTTTAAATCTTAGAGACGATCTGCACGAATACTCAGACATTTTCAAATGCTTGAATTAATAATATAAACATAGCCTCACATCAAGAAAGATCATCGGACGTCCATAAATAAGCATGCAAAAATTTAATGTTCTTCATAAGAATAACATGGGAAGTGAGTGAACAGGTTTGCTGTCTCAGAAATGCAAAAATGAGGGATTTCAGGCTAAATCCAGCCGATCTCAACTAGATGAAGAGCCAGGTTCCAAGTTTGATTGAGATAATGATGAAAAATAAGCGAGCTATGCATTTTTATTTATTTTCTATAATGTTAACCTGTGGAGGGGAGTACACAGGTTAGCTGCCTTAAGAATTAGAATATTTGGGGATTTTCTTCAAGTCATTGTATTTTATCTCTTTTTGGGTTTTTCCCCCCTCTTAACCGTATTTCATGGTTTAAACTCATCTGAATAAATAGTACTGAACGCGCCTATGCCGTGAATTTCCTTCCAATCAAATCATTTTTGCGAGTGCAATCATGCTCACAGACACACACATACATAAATGTCGTACAAACATACATACATACATACATACTAAAATAAAAACAGAGTACCGGTACCCTTTAACTTTCTTTATTAATCAACTGACTATAGTTTCAGCACTAAGGCCATTTTCCAAGTCTAGTACCTCATAGGCATCACTTGTACCAAACTTGTGGGGGGGCACAACTGACCGGAGGGCCTGGGGGGTATGGAATACCCTCAGACCAGCGGGGGGTCCTGGGGTTCCCCCCTGGAAAATTTAGGTTTTTTCGTACTCAAAAGTGGGGGTTTCAGCCTTAAAATCTGCAAAATATACAGCACTAAAAAGCTTAGTTTTTTTACAATTTTCAAAGTAAATTCTCGGGGAAAGTTCCACCACATATTACTTAGATTTTTAACACGTGATTGTTGAAGAATTTTTACCTAAAATCCATTGCAGTTATTGTTTTCTATCTTAAGAAAATAGGCGGTCGAAAAATAACTCTTATTCACAATTCCCCTACTTTCATGGCCGTTTCATTGCCGTCAATGTCATTCTCGTGGCATTCTCGTCTGCAACTTGCAGGTTAAAGTCACTAGAATGTCAGAATGACAGATACTAGGCGGACAGCGCACAGAGTGACCAACCTCCGCCCAGTCAAAGAACGGGCCTACTCAATGAATGTATATCTCTTCATCCAACATCTATGTTTAGCCAAATAATTAAACTAATATCAATTGAATGTAATAACGATTAAATATAAAAATACAAGGGAATTAGAACAATTAATATGGTAAAACTAAATATCCAACTTAAAAACAAAACTGGGTTTAATTACTTATGAGTGAGTATAGAAAGGGCTTTAGAGAATAGCAGACAATAATTTTTATTTGGATTTTTAATGTTGTTCGGCGGCTACAAAAATAAACTTTTATATGTGGGGGGGCACGTGCCCCCCTGTGCCCCCCCGGCGCGACGCCTATGTAGTACCCTACATAATCTTGTTTTATTATTACAAGATTATTTTAAGCTAAGTAAACAATAATAATCTTTTTAAGGCCTTATTAAAATGTTACTCATGGTTTTCGTAATGTTGGTGGTTTAGCTGTTTTTCTAAAAGATTTGGGCGAGCCTTCAAATCTCGATTTTGTGAGCATATCCAAGCTCTTGGGACCAACAATAAAACTTCTATTAAATCAGATTTTGCAGAGCATCGTCTCCAATCGAATCATACATACAAAAGCATAGAAAATATGTATTGAGCTATAAAACAAAAAGATAAAAAATAAATTAAAAAGAAGAAATTTATGTATCTTCTCACAACTTGAAAGATCCAAATAAAATGCTTAATGGTCAACTAAAGATAAAAAATTCTGTTTCCAAAAAAATGTGGACTATGATAGAATAATTTTAGAAAAATACCCAAAAACACAGCCTTGGCCGGAAATGTTTCCTGGACTGATACAGCAATGGGTATCAGTCCAACCAAAAGGAATTGAAAAAAGATGTTTCTGTGTCAGTGCGGGATGAAAATATTTTTTATGCCCGTTTAAACCCATCATCAGTACACGTTGAGGATGTCAAACTTCAGTATCGGGTTTTTTCATCTTGAGATTTTCATGAAACGCATAATGTAACAAACAGAATATTAAAATAATAATCATGTATTGGTAGTTTTATTTACATCACCAATCATGGCCTAGGCTACCTTAACCAAATATTCGCCAAGATACATTGTTTTTGTGATGAAAACCTGTTTCCTCTATTCAATAAAAAATAAATATTCATAACATTTTTCTGACATTTCCTAGCTTTACAAGAGTGTAGTGAAGCCTTCAGTTAGCTTAAAATTTTTTCCACCTCCTGCTATGTTAAGACGCTTTTTAGTCCTTGTGGTGAGTAAAATAATAATTTGTCTCCCTGCTGGAGTAAAGTGAACTGGATGTAAAGTGTTTCCAAACTTAAAGAGCTCGTTTCCAAACTAGCCATGGTCAGAAATTTAAAAATTTGGCTTTTAATTTCAAATTACTCTCTGTAAGCACTGCCTCATTCTCATTAAATTTCTTTTTCCAAACAGTTCTTAACCGTGAAAACTTGTGTTTAAATATCATTGACTTTTCCAAAGCAGCCCTGAGGTCGATGTGATTTCTTTCAAAATATTCCTTATTCCTATGATTTTTTTTGATAATAGCCTTCTAAGTTGAAGCTTTTTCCCAGATAAGGCTAAGACTCTTAACCTAGGCTAGGTAGTTAAATTTTGAAAAAAGAAAACTATCATTAAAATACAGTACACCTCAGATTATCCGGACTCCAGACCCCACATTATCCAGACCGTGGATTATCCGGACCGGTCTATCCAAGAGATTTAAAATTTAAATCACAGCAATAACATGATTTTAGCGAGTTTACGGATAAAATGTGCCTTGTAAAAGTAATAATGCAAATTTAATACATTAGGCCAACTTTATGAATTTGAAATCACAATAATTGAAGGAACACATTGCCTAAATAGTACATTACAGGATTTTCGTGCCCGTAGTTTTCTGGATCGCTACTTGGGTCGCTATAAATAATCAACAAAGGCTTAGCCTACGGCAATTTTGCGAGTTGGTATATTGCTGTCATTTGATGTGTTGCGTTATTTCTTAAGAAGAATTACTGTACCTAATAAATTTTGATTTGGGCTAGTTTCGTCAGGATTGTTTCAAGTTTGAGTTATTTTGAGTTGTGATTACTTAATCTTAAAAATTAAATATTTTAATCTGCTGGTCTTTTATTCCAAACCTACACCATTACATTACGGTAAAAGTTACATTATATTTGTATGATTAGTAATAAAGTTTAGTTCTTAAATTTGTTTCAAAATTAAACCCCCATAAAATTTGAAAGACTAACATGTTGTACAGTCATGACACGCTGTTTGCAGCATCAGTTTAGTAGGGGCTAAGGTACATGATCGCTATTTAGGTGATATTGTAATGACCTCAGATTATCTGGATTTTTTGCAATCCAGATCGGTGTTACGCCACATTAATACAAAGAATCTGACGTGTACTGTATAATTAAATTAGTACCGATTTTACTCTAATAGTTATTAAAATACAAAAGAAAGAATTTAGGCCTATACAATTGGTTTATAACAGTTTTATAAAATAGATATTGTACAGTAAAAAAACATGTATTTAACAAAAGTCAAGTTTGGACCAAGGCCAATTTGGATAAAAGCTCTTCCAATCATTAACCAATAGGCCTAATGTATTTTCAGTAGAGACTTTGTCACAGGTGGTAGCGAGGCGGCGGCTGTGATGTGACAGTGCGCGAGGAGTGTCGTGAATGACGGTGAGGGCGGATGCTGGCCTAGTATGGGCCAACAGCCTGACACAACTATGAACCCCGCTGTCACGGGCAAGTCCTCCACCCGCTCCTCGGGCTACCACCAGAAAGCCCTCGCGGAGATTCGTAATTCGCTGCTGCCGTTCGCCAACCAAGGTATGTCCGTCGTGTAGCAAACATGTTGGTTTAACATTGAGGAAAGTGAATCATTGCATTTAAGATTTTTTGAAAATCATAACGCAAGATATTTTGTTAAGCTTCTGAAATTTTATAAAATTATTACTAGGCCTAGTAGTAAAGGGTGCAAAGTAGGTGATTGCAGCATGAGCAAAAAAGAACACAAAGCAGCCTGATGTGTTTTACTTTGTCAGCAGAAAGTAATGGTGATTCTATTTTTTTTAGTGTGCCACAGTGGCAGTTCATACTTAACATAAACCCAAAATATTTCCTACCACTGCAATTTTTTTGTTTTAAACACATCAATTTGTGGAACTATACTAAGTTTTTAAGGTTAAACAGTCGATAAATGGATGAAATAGGTGATCCGATGTCTCAAAAAGAAACACCTATCTATATAAATAAAATTAAATTTTTGTCTGTAAATTGCTTAGAATAATGAAATTATTGGTTATTTTTGCATTTTAAAGGTCAGAGAATCCGAATGAAGCCTTATCTCAATTTCTGTCACTCTTTCTGTTGGAAACGCTCAACATCACACATTAGACTGCTTTTCACGCAAAAACTAGAATATTGCTATGACTGAAACTTATTTTCTGTATTGTATGCATATATGAGAAGGTTTTAGACGAATCAAAACTAGCGTAAGTCTTTTGGAAATTCAACAGCAAGCTTCTATAAACCAAATTTTATTTGATTTTGACGAAGTTTGTTTTTGCCTATGAAGTTGTTATGGCAACCAAACACGAATCCAAGAAAGTTTTTCTGTTCTTTTTCATGGGTGAAACGGTGTTGATCAGCTAGTCCTAAATATCTGTAGTAAGCAAATGCAATGTTTTCCGAGGTAGCAGGATCGTTTGTGATTGTGACGTTGTGCAGGAGGAGACGGAGGGGTGGGCTCGAGTGCGGCCAGCACCATCTCGACTCTGTCCACGACCTCGGGCGTCAGCTCAGCGTCCGGCCTCAGCTCGGCGTCCAACGGAGTGGACAAGGAGATTGGAGCTCTCGTGCGACAGGCTCATGCCCAGCTGGTGGCCATGGGGTACTCCGAGGTAACCACCACATCACCGCTGATAGGCTTCTAGTTTAAATGCGCTACATCCATGTGCAGTGCGTCATATACTATTTTGTAAAATCTATCAATTTGTATTGTGCCTTTTACTCCTTTGGGCCATATAATTATTTTCTTTGCCCTAATTTTATGAGGTGATGCATCTGGTTATCTGGTTCAAATGGGGAAATAAACATGATGTAATCTCTAAATTATCTCAACAGGTACCAGTAATCAAATTAAAATAGCTCTTAAGCAAAGTCTAATCTTAAAAAAAATATATCAAGCATCTTAAAATTCATTAAAAAATATATTAAAACTTTAATACTTAAATACAACTCTATAGTTAGATAATCGAGTGGAGAATTGAGCATGAAATAATAAACTGCCTCAGCCGGTAATCACATTATAAATAGGCCTAGGTAGCTTTTAGGTAAAGACTAATTTTTAAGAAAATATATCAAACATTTAAAACTTGATTTTACTTTAATTCAAACTTAAAATTGAAGTATTTTTTTAAAGTTCCTTATAGGCTAAATTATATTATTGCTCAAACATTTTCCAATAATTTTACTTGTAAATTTTACAAATATGTAAACAAGTTTTATCACTTATTACTAGGTAATTACAAGTGGTAATTACTTATAACAAGAGGTAGTTCCTTATTTAGTTATGACAAAACCTTAGTTTTTAAAATTTTAATTAAATGGTACACCCTTCAATATATTTTTTTTTGTGTCTTCGCCAATGACATTTTTTACAGAAGAGATACTCAAACGCTTTTAAGGGATTTTAATTTTGATTTAACTATTTATTTATTTATAATTTTTTTTAAAGTAAAATTTAAATTCTAAATTCTACATTTGAATATTTATTGGAAATTTGACCTGTCAAATTTTCAGGTAGCATATAAAATTAACTGGTAAAAGTTTGTATTTAAATCAAAGATGCAATAAAATAACATGATAAATTTAAATAACATTCATTTGTTTTAATCTAAAAATAAATGTTTGTGTTTACACTGAAAACCCGAAGTCAGAACCGATTGTGTTTATACCGAAGTCAGAACCGAGAATCCTATATAAGTGCCAAGACTGTCAGATTTGTGCTCATACGACACAATGGTACCAGGTAACTACAATTTTTCATAAGACTATTTAATTTTAACTGAGCTCCAATAATTAAAAAAATTAAAGGCTGTATTTTGAGTAACTTTTTTTTATAACTAACAGTTTCAGTCTGCTAAAAGGAAATGAAAGTAACACAGTTTTGTTGAAAATGCCCCAGTAGCTCATATGGCTGACTGGTAAAAATTATTAAGAAACAATTTTAGTGTCAGATGGGTATACTGTGAAAGACTTCCCAGTAACTGCAAGATTATCTCTGCCCCATTTTTTTAAACGTATCATTTAAAAATCTATTAATGTTTAAAAAAATGAAATAAGAATATTTGTAATATCTTTTCTAAAAGAGAGTAGAAAACCAACAAAATAATGACAGGTCATTTATTGATGTTATAGATGAATTTCATGATCTTTAGGTCGAGCAAGATCAGAGCCTCTTCTCAGAGCCTCTATTCACTCAAATATAATGGATATGAGATCAAAACTATAGGCTTTACTTTTGTTTCCAAAGTAGTATTACAGTAGACCCTCTCTTAACCGACCTCGTTTTAACTGACGATTGCATTGTCCACCCTTGCTGGGCAAATATTAAAGATCTCTGTCTAATATTAAAGACCCTGTTTTGAGAAAAGTTTGGTATAACAATCCTACTCTAGGAATTACGGCATTTCTGTTCCCATACCTGGCAATGGGGAACGTCACGCTCAACTCTACAGAAGGTTGTTACGGGTTAAATTATTTTGAATACAGCATTCGTTAATTATTACTTCGTACAGTAGATGCACTTCAGTGCACATAGTACGATGAATATCTGTGAGTTTTCGTTTTCATATCCGTAAACTAGAGTAAACAAACAACATCCACTCTGTGGGGAAAGGGGGTCAACAACTCGAAGGTCAAAGTTTTTTGTGTCTCAAATCTCCAGTGAAAGGCTATAAATCAACTGCCTAACTTGTAATGCAGTGATTGCTTGTATCTTATTAATTTTGAAAACGAAGAATTTATTAAAAAATGATGAAAATCTATTAAAGGTGTCAACATAAGAACTTTTATTGATTACATCTAATAGTTAGGTTATAAAAATGTTTTTCTGTACAGGTTTCTGGCATTTGACATTTCTGTAGTAATTATTTTGAAAAATAGGTTGATAATTATAAGATTAGAAATAAATAATTTAAAATAACAACTGAACGTTTACATTCTATTGCAAAAACTAAAAAACATAAACATATTTATAAACAATATTATTTCTCAATCACATGCGTAAAACCGTATGATTATCACAGATATAATTTAAAGTCACTATCTTGCACTTCTCTCCCCTTAAATGATGTTCATCTATTTTATAGTCGATACAGGGTTTTCGTCTATAGCTCCCTCACGTTTCCTTATTTGGTCAGAGTGTTTCCTTTTTAAGAGACCTCCCCAAAGAACTTCATATGAGTACAGACCATTTTGCTTTTCAATTGTTTAGAAATAAATCATTTAAAATAACAACTGAACACTTACATTTTATTGCAAAAACTAAAAAACACAAACATATTTATAAACAATATTATTTCTCAATCACATGGGTAAAACAAAACCATATGATTATCACAGATATAATTTAAAGTCACTATCTTACAATAATTATAGTTTATTTTCTGAATAATCCACAAACAGCTTTAGAATAACTTGAAATAGAACACAAAATCAATAGAGCTTTTCTTTTTAGTTGTTTAGAAGATTACCCTTTTTTCACTGACCTGTTACGTTACTTGATTACGTCCGATCCTATTAGGGTCGATTTAGAGGGTCTACTGTAATTGGGAAATGTAAAACACTATTGCATTTTCCAGCATTTGAGATGGATTCTGCTTTTCAGTCAGTAAGTGCCACAGTATTATGTACATTGTACCACAATTTGACGTGTCTGTAATCGTAAACTAAGTAAAATATTAGGCTTATAACTCTGATATTTTTATTAAAATGAATATGGTGTCTGATTCATTTTAGTGTTGGTTGACTGTGATATCGTATTACCAAACTTGCCTTGAGTGTGCGTTCTTACCCGATTTCAACTATGTTGCAGGAAGCATCGTTGAGAGCTTTGAAACTCTCCAATGGAGGTTTTGAAGCCGCCCTCGACATCCTTATAAAGCAGCAGAATGAGGCCGGAGTCAACGGCCTCACAAAGGTGGCCTCTTCAGGTGAGTCGCTTATATTTTGGTTGAGAAATAGTAAAAAAACTATGCCTAAAAATGATGACATAAGACTGTTTTTTAGGAGAGCAAAAAGAGATCAGGAATGAGAACAAGCTGATTATTACAAATTTTATTTAAACATATTAAAGTTTATAAGCCAATGTTCTTTTGGTTGAAAATAAACCTCTGGGAACCATTGTCTTTTTCCTGGAAAACAACCCGTGACCTCTATGTGGAGCCTATTATACATTAAGTTTTTTCTGCTTTTACTCTTAAAGAATCATAATCATTTAGAGGAATAAATCCCAATTTCATAAGTACAAAGATTTTTGCTTTACACAAAATCCAATTATTCATTTATTTCTTATTTCACAATGTGTATAGACAAATGTGCATGCAACTAAAACTGTTTACTCACAATCAATAAGTTTATTTCTCAATTTCAGGGTTGTCCAAGTTGATACGCAAGCCCAGTTTAGAGCGGGAGTTGAACCTTCACCGCGGCAGCCCGGCCCTGGACAGCGGCGCGGGCAGCTCTCGGTCCGACAGCCCCCGTCAGTCCGTGGAGCATCCGCAGCTGAGCCGTCAGTACTCCCCTGGCGGCTACACGGAGCCCCCGCCCCCGCCTCCCCCCCGCAGCGGCTCCACCCCCCCGCCCCCGCCGCCCCCCCATGCACCGTACCCGCCCATGCTCAAGCGCATGTCCCCCGCGCCTGTGCCAGTGGCCCGAGGCACCAGTCCCGTGGCCGTCACGTCGCGCCAGCCGATGATTGTGCAGAACGGGCCGCAGGTCCAACAACAGCTCTCGCAGCAGATGCAGGCTTTGAGTCTGTACCCAACTAACTCAGAACCTCCCCCGCCGTACCCGCTGATACCTCCGTCACCCTCCTCGGCGCCCCCTCCCCCGAGTTATTCCGCCTCGATTGCCAACAGGCAGAGTCCGACCCAGGGGTACGATAGGAAGAGTCCGTCGTCGGGAGTGTACTCGGGTTCTGCCGGATCTCCGAGCCCCACTCCGACTGTTCCGGCTCCTCTCCAGTGTTGGAGCGCAAGGCAAGCGAAGACCCAACCTCCGATCATCATGCAGTCTGTGAAGAGTACACAAGTTCAAAAACCGATCTTGCAAACTGCCACGGCACCACCACCTCCGGTAGCGACGCAACCACCACCACCCTCGTACGCATCCTCCATCCAGCAGAAACAGCAGAAGGCGATAGTTCAGCCGCAGCAGGCATCGGTCAGCGTGGTTACTACGGTGCCGACTACGGAGCCGCCCAGCTACGCGAGCACGATGCAAGCCTTGGCTGCGCAGCGGGGAATGCCACCTCCGCCTCCTTACGGAGAAGAGAACTTCGGTGGCACTGCTGCGGTCGCGACGGTAGAGAGTACGATTGCCCCCCGAACTTCCCCTGGGCTTCACCCTCATCCTGTTCTTCAGAGGAAGTTCTCACCTGCTGAGTCGAGGGCAGAAAGCCCGGTTCAATCCACCCCTCCTCTACCTCCCGTCGCGTCCTCGTCACAACAGAACGGCGAACGGAAACAGTTCAAGATCAACCACCAGTCGCCCATCCCTGAGAGGAAGCATATGAGTAAAGAAAAAGAAGAAGAGAGGAGAGATTGTAAAGTTAGAAATTACTCTCCTCAAGCTTTCAAATTCTTTATGGAACAGCATGTTGAAAATGTAATTAAATCGCATAAACAAAGGGTATTCAGGAGGCTTCAGTTGGAAACAGAAATGGCTAAAATCGGACTCAGTCCCGAAGCTCAGTGCCAGATGAGGAAGATGCTGTCACAGAAAGAATCTAACTACATCAGGTTAAAAAGGGCAAAAATGGATAAATCAATGTTCACAAAAATCAAGCCAATTGGTGTCGGTGCTTTTGGTGAAGTAACTTTGGTCAGAAAGATTGATACGAATCATCTTTATGCGATGAAAACTCTGAGGAAAGCTGATGTTCTAAAGAGAAATCAAGTAGCGCATGTGAAAGCTGAGAGGGACATTCTAGCAGAGGCTGATAACGAGTGGGTCGTCAAACTCTACTATTCTTTTCAGGTAGGTCAAGTAGAAATAATCTTCGCTTACTTTCATTGGTTTTCTGTCACAAACACATGCAAAAACTGGTTAAAGTTTCTTTGTTGTTATAAGACTTGTTAATTCGAGGTCACAGAGCGATTGCAACTGCATATGTGTGTGTGCGAATGTGATGCGTGTGTGAGTGAGTGAGGGTCCGTCCGTCCGTCGAGCATGTGTTTCTTTATGAGTGTGAGTATGACTGGTCCGAGTTTCTCGGTTGTCTCAATGGCGTTTTATACTTTTATATTACTGTTATATTTTTACTCATTAACTTCCTACCTTAGTTTAAACTACTGTCCCCGTGGTATTTGCATGCATATTTTGTTTAAATTTATCTTCGTATTTTTCTGTTTGATTAAAATTTACTATTCTTCATTTTGTTAACTGAAAATTCCTCTACAGTGGCTGATTATTGACTCGTTCCCCACCCACAGGCTTTGACCCATGTGGGGAACTAATTCCTATAGTTAAATCATGTACTGTGAATAACATTGTAGACTGTTATTGAAGGAATAAACAAATTTCATTTCATTTCATTTCAATTATGTTTTGTGGACCCTTTTTGTGTTTTTTGGTAGTCCACACCAGATCTTCATTTTGATCCCCATTATTAACTGTTACTAGAATTAGAGAGTCAATTTTTCCCATCATTCTTCTGGCATTGTCATAAGAATGAGACTGTCTGTTTATTGTATAGTTTCGTTTTGTGTGTGATTTGATTCTCCAGTCAGAGCCTTACCAACGATTTTTATAACCAAGGTTTCAAACCAAATCAGATTTGACTGATCAAAAATCTGAAACACGTAGCAAGAGAGTATTTTACCATTATTCGAGGTTTATATGGCAATCGATCTCCCAGAAGTAATGTTATGAGGCCAATGAACCTGAATTCACTTGGTGAGTGGGTGTTATTCATAACAAGATCGTTGTAGATTCATTTCAAATGAGCATTTTTGGTTCTAATTACTTTTATATTTTTAATAATTAAGTGTTTTGTTTAATATTGTTACCAATAGAAGAAACTGTGTTATTATGATATTATCTGTGTTATGATATTATCTGTGCGATTCCAGGATAAGGACAACCTATACTTCGTCATGGATTATATTCCTGGTGGGGACCTCATGTCATTATTGATCAAGTTGGGCATCTTTGAGGAACCATTGGCAAGGTACGATTTTTACCCGAGTAATCTTGAATACAAAAATCATGTATGTGCCACTCCACCAATAAAAATTACATGGCTTAAATCCCCCAAAACTCAATATCCTGAATGGTTTTCTGGTACTGATTAAAAGGTGGCTATTTTAACAGGGATTAAAATAATTAAACTATGATAACCCTTTGAGGTACCAATTTTTGATTGTCAAATATTGTATATTGGATACGTTGATGGATTGTAGGATATTTATTGACAAATTTGCTGAGTTAATTAATAAAAAGTAATAAAAAATGTGTCCTCCTTGTCTATTCAAGAGTAAAAAAGAAAACAGGTGTCCACTACAATCCATATTAAAAGTACAAATGCCGTCAACTTCCACCCAAGCTGGTCACCGTTTATTTTAGGTGGGCCTTTCCACCAACTTAACCACACATTTGCAAGCCTAATAGGGATTGCGCATGGTCGGGAATCAAACCCACGCACCTCTGAACACCTTCAACGCTATACTCGTCAGCCGGCAGCTGCGGCACCACTGTCAGCCAGGAGAACGATTGGCGCATAAAGCCTACTGTCGACCCTAGCAGCAAACCAGTGAACTACTTGCCCAAGCCCTCACTAATAGTCAGGAGGAGACTTGGCATTCGGTCCCACACGGCCACCACGTAACTATTACGTGACTCGGCACCAATGGGTTAACAGGTGATTATTTTAACAGGGACTAAAACCTCGCTTTTTAATCTTCAACTAGCGTAGTGCTTTTTTCTATGGTAAGATGATGATTAATATTCTTGGGTTTTTATGGAATCGATTAGAAAACCACCTAAAAATTTATAGCTTTAGTTCCTTGTGTACATTGCTTGACTCAGGTCTGGCTTTGTAATTCAAACATGATATACCAAGGGACCCCATTTTTATACAGTGTTCTTTTTCAGGTTTTACATCGCAGAACTGACGTGTGCGGTGGAAAGTGTACATAAGATGGGATTCATTCATAGGGACATTAAACCGGACAACATCCTTATTGACAGAGACGGCCATATAAAACTGACTGACTTTGGACTTTGCACTGGATTTCGATGGACGCACAACTCTAAATACTATCAAAGGAACGGTAAGTAGGAGTTTGGTTGATCTGCTTGAGAGATAAACTTTTCTATAATATAATTTCTTCATGTTAAGTATTGTTTAATTGCTACTAAGAGTAACGGTAATATAGTTTTAGATGTGCATAAGAAGGCCCATAAAACTTGGCTAAGAAATGCTTTTGGTTAATTTTGAAATTGTTTAGATACAGTTAAGAAAGTATTCCAAAAATTAACGGAAAGTAGGGATAGGAATCGAACAGTCTACCCCAACCCTTGTGGAAAAAGTTGGTTTCAAACTCCTCGAGATTAGACCTTGTTTTTCATGCCAGGGAGTGGGAGGTAACTATCCAAGAGTGGAAGGTCTTTTCACAAAGTCATAATGGTTTTCGAAGTTTAGAGCGGAACTTGACACCCAGAGATAAGGAGGAACCAAGGTGTAAGGAGGGCGTTCAAAACAGTAGTAAAGGATTCATTACTATTGTGATGACAGCTCTAATTTGTTTTTAATAAGGATTTTTTTAATTAAGTCCAGAGTGCCATTTAGGGCGTAACAACTTATTATATAGACGTTGTTGTTGTTAAAATAACTGTCACTTTGACAACAGCCCAGTGAATTTTCATGTATTCAGGGTCACTCGTAATCTTGAAAATAAAGAAAGCCTGGAATTATTAGTCTATAATTTGAAACCGATTATTTACATTTATTAAATTAAAATATTTAGTTTATGTCGATAACTTAATAAAATTTAATTCTTTTTGTTGTTACTCGAAAACAAATTTTCTTTGAAATAAGAGTTTAGAAGTTTTTCTTGTCAGTAAAAATGACATCACAAGTACCAGCATAAATACACAAATAACAGCAACATTTCATCGCAAAAAGAGTCTTTGTTCAAACTGGAGTGAGAAACTCCATGCTAAACATTAGAAGCTTCCAAGTCAATTGTTCAAAAGTCAAAGTAGATTTTATGTATCAATTAAAGGTTCGAATAAATGAAACGGTCGAGTTAGGCCAAGCTTCCTGACAACAACAATTTTTAATCAGATAAAACATTGTCGTATTTATTATCGACTGCCAAAAATGTCAATTTTAATGATGAGAGGGTGTTAAATATCATCAATGGTTGTTTATGTTAAAAAACCTATGTTTTTTTTGCAAAGAACAAACTATAGTATAGCTTTGTTTTATTAATAAGTTTTTAACCAAAATTATGAGAATTATTTTAGTGAGAAATTCTTGAAAAAGTTGGGATCAGACATGAATTTTTTTGGGCAAACAGGACACCCCGGCATTAAAAGTGAGTGAACATAGCATGTAGTGTCTTAACATGTGTTGTTGACGTCTGTCAGGCGAGCACAACAGGCAGGACTCGATGGACCCCAGCGAGGAGCGGCGGGGGCCGAACAGCGAGTGTCAGTGTCCCCAGCTGAAGACCCTGGAGCCCAGTAGTAGACTCTAACCTCCTCGTCTGTCCGCAGGCGAGCACAACAGGCAAGACTCAATGGACCCCAGCGAGGAGTGGCGGGGGCCGAACAGCGAGTGTCAATGTCACCAGCTGAAACCCCTGGAGCCCAGTAGTAGACTCTAACCTCCTCGTCTGTCCGCAGGCGAGCACAAGAGGCAGGACTCGATGGACCCCAGCGAGGAGTGGCGGGGGCCGAACAGCGAGTGTCAGTGTCACCAGCTGAAGCCGCTGGAGCTCAGTAGTAGACTCTAACCTCCTCGTCTGTCCGCAGGCGAGCCCAACAGGCAGGACTTGATGGACCCCAGCGAGGAGTGGCGGGGGCCGAACAGCGAGTGTCAATGTCACCAGCTGAAGCCCCTGGAGCTCAGTAGTAGACTCTAACCTCCTCGTCTGTCCGCAGGCGAGCACAACAGGCAGGACTCGATGGACCCCAGCGAGGAGTGGCGGGGGCCGAACAGCGAGTGTCAATGTCACCAGCTGAAACCCCTGGAGCCCAGTAGTAGACTGTAACCTCCTCGTCTGTCCGCAGGCGAGCACAAGAGGCAGGACTCGATGGACCCCAGCGAGGAGTGGCGGGGGCCGAACAGCGAGTGTCAGTGTCACCAGCTGAAGCCGCTGGAGCTCAGTAGTAGACTCTAACCTCCTCGTCTGTCCGCAGGCGAGCACAACAGGCAGGACTCGATGGACCCCAGCGAGGAGTGGCGGGGGCCGAACAGCGAGTGTCAATGTCACCAGCTGAAGCCCCTGGAGCTCAGTAGTAGACTCTAAACTCCTCGTCTGTCCGCAGGCGAGCACAACAGGCAGGACTCGATGGACCCCAGCGAGGAGTGGCGGGGGCCGAACAGCGAGTGTCAATGTCACCAGCTGAAGCCCCTGGAGCGGCGGCGGCGGCGGGAGCACCAGAGGTGTCTGGCGCACTCGCTGGTCGGCACGCCCAACTACATCGCGCCCGAGGTGCTGCTGCGCAAGGGCTACACGCACGTCTGCGACTGGTGGAGCGTCGGCGTCATTCTGTACGAGATGCTGGTTGGCTCCCCGCCCTTCCTGGCCAACACGCCAGCCGAGACCCAGTACAAGGTGGGTGTACAGAGTGTCTGCTAGTATGTAACATGTCGGGGATTTTGTAAGAGCGGGATTGTCTGGAAAAAGTAATTGTTTTCAGCAGTCGGGCGTGGTTGAGAAAAATAAATTTGAAATATTAGTTTTTTTTCTTGTTATCATCATTATTGGTCGCAATTCTTTCAATCAAACATTGGCAAACATCTGTTCCGTCTATATTTCAGCCTAAAAATTTTGTTTAGTAGTTTTGCTTGGCAAATTTGTATATATCCCATTGAATGGCGGCACAGATATATTCATGTCACAATGCCTTGTTGTCTGTGGTGAGGATCTTTTTTAATTTTGTTAGGTAAGGTCAGGATAAAGTCAGGAATATCATATTATATGAAATTGTTTGTACACCTTTATGTAATCCTTGATTTAAATTCTCACTATATGGGAATTAAGCATTTTTTCAGAGTTCTGTGATTCACATTTGAAAATATTCATGTCACAATGCCGTGTTGTCTGTGGTGAGGATTTTTTTTTGTTTTGTTAGGTAAGGTCGGGAAAAAGTCAGGAATATCATATTATATGAAATTGGTTGTACACCTTTATGTAATCCTTGATTTAAATTCTCACTGTATGGGAATTAAGCATTTTTTCAGAGTTCTGTGAATCACATTTGAAAATATTCATGTTTTTTAAGGTTTATTGTCAAGTAAGAGGATTCACAGGAAAGTGCTGTGTGATGTTTTGATAACCCTTTAAAGGCATAAGAAAATTCCTTTATTCCCCCTTTTATGACACGTTTGAAAATAAAACTAAAATATCATGTTTCGAAACAAAAATAAATTGTACATATTTCTTTTGAGTTGGACTTAAGTGTTGGAATATTGTTATTAAAATGGGGAATGTTCAATAAAACCAATAGCTGTAGCCAGTTTCAATAGCCATTCTAGATATTGTATTTCTAGAGACTTGTTATTCCTACTGAACCTAAAATATAATAAATAACAATCCTTGGCTCTTTTTTTCAGGTAATAAACTGGGAAACGACGCTTCAAATACCGAAAGCAGCCAATGTTTCCCCTGAAGGGACGGATTTAATCCTGAAACTGTGTACAAGTGCTGAAAGACGGTTAGGTAAAAATGCGAATGAAATCAAATCACATCCGTTTTTTGCGAGTATAGACTTTGAAAAAGGTGTGAGAAGGTGTTCGCCGCCTCACATCCCGCGGATACAGTACTCCACGGACACCTCCAACTTCGACCCCGTGGATCCCGACAAGCTGCGCAACTCGGCATCCTCAGATTCCTCCAAGTCCGACGAGTTCTCAGACAGTGGTAAACCGTTTCACGGGTTTTTCGAGTTCACCTTCCGGAGGTTTTTCGATGATGGGGGCGGAACGCCCTATCCTAACAAAATTAGTTTGGATGATAACGATAACCAAGGTGCAGTTTATGTATGAGTTGTAGATAGCCTTACGATAGTTGTACTAATACGGAGCCGGCGAGGCTCGGTAAGCTTACGATAACATTTGCAAATGAATGTAAAATGTTATTTCGCTGTGAGAACGCAGTGGTCGGGCGTGAAACGTCAATGTGAGTGACGCGTCTTTACGAAACTGTAATTATTTGTTAGAAGATTGAGGTGATGCCAACTGGAAATTTTTATTTTTTCTTTGTGCTGGTGGGCTACACATACAACCCAATAAAAATAATCAAATGTTTGAAATTGTTGGAAATGTCATCAGAGAAAGTAGTAAACAAAAAGATGCAGAAAAACAATATCAAAGAGATCCATTAATGAACCCATGCACGTGTGCTTAGCTCGGTCTGCGTAGGGTATGAACTTCATTTTATCCTGGTTTATGTTTTGGGGACAAATACCTAACACTTACTGACTCACTGAAACAGAAGAATTGCTGCCATTGAATGAATATGTATTGAGAGAAGCTGATTTTTATAAATATGTTTAAATTGTAGTTTAAAATTGATTACATTCGAAATTTCCAAGTAAGTTTTTACAGTTTTAATGTATAATGTGAAGGCAGTGCTTTGAAGTAAATCCCTCATTTTTATGCAGTGATTGTGCATTAGTTTAGTACAGACTTCAGTTGACGTTGAAAAGAAGTAAAGAAACATTGTCTCAAAAATCATTGACTAACAAAATTTATTTTTCCCACATAATATCTTAAGAACAGTGTAGATATTTTGTTGTCAAAATGTTATCTCCAAAATATTTTGTATGTAAAAAAATTTGCCATGGAAGACATTGTCTGCTCAAAGCATTTTTATATTATATAGCTGTGCTCTTTAGCCACTGCATTTCCTAAGTGTAAATGGTTGTGATTACCAAGACTTGGTTGGCTCGCCTCAGTCGCGGATCGCAAGGCAAGTGCCTGTCCAGTCAGTTGGTATGTGATATCCTTGTTCAGATAGCTCGTCCTATCTACTCAATGTGATCTTTTTGAATCACAATAAATAGTATATCATCGTAGGATTTGTTAACAACAAGTTTTATTCTTAATATATATAATATGTGTTGGGGTGTGTGTTAGGATTTGTATACACGTATATTTTAATGTTTAGTTTTATTTGTATTAGTAAGCGTGAGTGTGTGAGTTTGCGCTGTTGTACTGTTATTGAGACATCTGTGTAGTGCCAGTCACAAAACCATGTGCCAATAATAGTTTTACTGTAATTTTAATAGCATCATTCTCCTCAGTGGCCTTTTGAAAGATATATTCTTTTGAGTTAAGGGACATTCTCATTTAAGCTTTTTAAATATAGAATTATCTAACTATGAACAGGGATGTAAAACATCGAGCAGATGCAAACAAGTCTATAATCTGTAGATTTTTAATAAAGTTTTAGAACAATTCTATTGTTGACTATGACACTACTAGAGTAATATATTTCCACTGGTGAAAAGTCGGAATAGATCAGAATAATAGGTCTAAAAATTTTGGTCTGAAAATTGCTATTTTGCTCTCACACTATCAGGCATGCGTTTTCCTTTGCAATTTCCATATCACCGTTTTAAAACACTGAGGCCAAGCGTATTTTAAGGTTAAAATGAATGAAGGATGAGTAAAAGACCTGCTGATTCTTTTTGTCAGGATTATTAATTATAGCGAAATTCAGACAATTTAAATTGATCAAAATCATTGCCAACTAGGTCCATTTCGAACCTTCACAGAACTATCCTAAAATCTTTGATAAGATAATTTTCTTGCCAGCGCAATACAGTCAACATGTGCCCTTCTTCTTGATTTTATGATGTTGATATTTTTCAAATTTTGTGATCTTGTTGTTTTGCTTCTTGTTGATATGGGGCTCATAACATTTTATATTAGTTTAATGAAAAGTTGGCACTTTAACAATTACAATAGCTTGATGCAGAAGGTTATACTAGTTATTAAATTTTCAACTTCAGCTCCATATAAATGGAATATAAATGATTATTTGTTGTAAAACATTACAAGCGAATAGTCCTATAAGCGGTAACATAAGGTGAATGTTTTACTTTACATAATTACTGACCATTGTAGAGATTTTCACATTGATGAGGTGCCTTTGATGAGTGTCTTGCAAGTCTTTCTAAAGCTATTAAGTTTATTTTTGCATTTCTCAAGCATCAGTTGTATCACAATTATTAATGGTATTTCTGTACACCTATTATAATAGATTGCTATGACCTTTAAAAGGTTTCCACAAACTACATTTTTATAAAATAAGGTAATTATGTATCTTGGGTAAATAATTTTGTTGCCTTTCCATGTGCCTTTTATTGCTACGTAATAGCTTTAAATATGTGGATAATTTATAATAAGTGACACCTTCTAGTACATGGACCAAAACAAAGTTAGTTAACTGAAGCCTTGTCCATTTAAACATACCATTTGTTGTAATTTTGAGTGGTGAATTACTTTCCATATTATAATATGATAATCCACCTATCAGTTATATAGGAGAAATGAAGTTTCTTTACTCATTTTATGTTATGATGAATAGTTTAACGTAGGATCCCCGTTTAAACACGGGGACAAAGTTATCCCCCGTTGCAAAGTTATTTTCCAATACAGTAGAGTCCCACAAACTCGGACTAATGTGGACCGAACGGAGTCCGGGTTTGTGAAAATTCCGAGTTATCGGGAAATGAGTAAAAATAAGAAAAATAAGAATAGTTTCTGTTATTTCTATAAGAAATCATTTATTTATTGCATAATAAGCAATACAAAAACTACATTGTCAGTTACAAAAAAACTTAAAGGAAAACCAAAACTATTTTATATGTGTCACACCATGTTCTGGCCTTGAATCTCAGTGCACTTTATTGCTCTGGCAGGCTTTCCGAGTTATCCAGAATTCCGGGTTATCGAAGTCCGGGTTTACGGGACTCTACTGTAATAGTATATTTCGCAACAGGCCGCATTCAGGCCTGTTCCATTACAATAATAATGGAATCAGAAGCTCAATTTAATATTGAAACTTTATTTAAACTGAAAATGAATGTGTAAAATTATATTTTGTACCTAGGGCCATAAATGAAGTTTTACGGGCTCAAGATAATGTTAAAAATTCAAAACGAAGTCGGGAATTTGAATTGATCGAGAGCTACAAAACTCTCAGCTGAGGTGGAAATGCTGTTTTTCACCTCAGTAACCAATCGAATGTCTTGTTCACCAATAAACAGCCAAAACTTCGTTGATACAACTTGGATGTTATAGTCGCTTGTTACGAACAATAATAAATGGATGCTAAATACCAGTTGGTTGTCAATTCCTATTGAATACTATAAGATTATGTAATGTTTACATATTGTTTCAAGCAATTACACGAACAGCTGACTTTATGGCCCTAGGACGGAAAGAGCTACTTTTGGCCTTCATACAATGTTTGTAAAACGGGTAATCTTGTTATAGTGTGTTGAAAATTTAATTTTTATTATTATTTATAAACAAAAATATTAGGAGAGATTTGTTGTTTCTACTAGGGACGAACTATTCTAACTCTCAATTCCTTACTCTAAACTGCCTGCATCCAGTTGTGACACTGATTCCATGAAACCAGGGCAGGTGAAAGCTATAGCGTCTTCCTAGTTGCAAAAAAACTTGATTCATCATTAGTTTGGTCAGGGCTTCATAATAATGTCCTCAAAGTAAAATTGATACAATAATATTGTAATGTAATCTTTTTAGGATCATGGCTCAGTAATTTACATGTATTAATAATTTTTTAAGGGGTGTTAAACAACTGTACCAAGTTCTAAAATGCTACCAAACTTTATTAGGTTTCTAATACAATTTTTACCCCACAAGGACTTATTTGTTTTAGGGAAACACATTATTCAATTTATTTTGTTACACAATATATAATCTGTAATCGGTATAAAAATTCAGAACCTGGTGCGCAATTAAAAATCAAGGAATTCGGGTATCGTCCCATCCCTTATTACTTCAAACATTTTTCATAAAGATATTACGCTTTTTCAAAAATTAGTCATCACTTAAAAATTTTCCAATAATAGTATATTTCGCAACAAGGGCCGAAAATGAGGTTTTGCAGGCTCGAGATCGTGTTTTAAATTCGAGACGAAGTCGAGGATTTGAAACGATCGAGATCTGCAAAACCCTTTTGGCCGAGGTGCGAACGCTATTTTTCACCACACTAAACAATGAAATATACCCTAAATAATAAAAACCCGATTATTATTGGACTCACTTGAAATAAAACACAGCTATGAAAATCATACGATTGCAACTATCCTGTCTTGAATGCCGTATAATTATGTGATGTTCTGACGTTGTTTCAAGCAAATAAACGATCAGCTGACTTTTGGCCCTAGGGCCCCAAACGTTTTCGGTCCTGTGGCGGCAAATAGTGTGTTTCGGTCCGCATTTGACATTTGTAAAACAGGTGATTTTGTCGTAGTGTGGTGAAAAATTATTTTTTGGAGTTACTTTGAAATTAAATGTTTAGACTTGGCATTTAAGCTTTAGTTACTCTCTGGCTTTCAATTCCACAATTCATTTTTCTACGGTAAATAGGTTGTAGGCATACTTTACATCACACTCAAGAGTTGGTGCTTTTTCAACAGTTGTTTCGTTGAAAGATATAGTGCTAAGCAATTTATATTCAGGTATAAATGTCTAAATATTTACTTGACACATAATGGAGGTTTACTTGAACCTAAGGTGTCACAATAGTTTGTTGATATTCAATTTGTTTGATATTTGCATAATGTTAATCTTTTTTGCAAATTATTTGTGTTTAAAAATATATTGAGAGCATTATGCTAAAATGTTAAAAAGAAATTTTGAAAATGCTTTAGTTTTGGTTTTGAAATTCTGGCTTGTGTTTGGTTTTTCATGTTTTTTAAATGGAGCATACGACAAAGTTCTTTCCATCCATTGTATGTTTTCTGGGACACTAAAGTTGTGCGATTTTGTATTGATGTTGAACCCTCTTCTAAATTCCTATTTCCATGATATTATTCAAACCCTGATAACAGCCATTATAAGTTCTAGCAGTTGGACGAACTGCTGGTTTGGGTGTTGGGAAGCATGTTCGGATCAAGCGACTCAACCCTTTGTATGTCCAATTCTTAATACAAGCAGCCTATAACATTGCCAAGCTGCTTGATCCCAACATGTTTGCAAATAGGATGCGAAGGAGCCCATACATTATCAAACATTTTGTTCAACCTGGCAGTTTTCCCAATTGTTAAACCATAATTAATTGGAGGCCTCAATTAACATGGCAAAATCAATAATATGGTGTTGTTTAAGAATGAGAATGGATGGGGATAAAATAAACAAAAACATATTTAATTTGTGTGGCAACCTTATTGTACTCAAGAAGTTAGTTGCAACAAAATATGGCAATTTTGAACAGTACTTCTTATAAACAATTTTACTTTTTCTTTAAATAGTATGCCTGTACTTTTTTATGCATTTCTGGTATTCACAAAAATATTTCTATTAATATAATTTTTGGAGACAACAACTAATTTTAAAATCTTACTACCTAAAAATATTTGTGTTTGTGTTAAGTTTAGAGTTATTTTTGTGGATCATTACACCATTTTTTGTGGATCATGGTTTAAAATTTTAAAATCTTACTACCTAAAAATGTTTGTGTTTGTGTTAAGTTTAGAGTTACTTTTGTGGATCATTACACCATTTTTTGTGGATCATGGTTTTAAAGAAAAGTAAGACTAGATAAAAAGAAAAATGCTATGGAAAGACAATTTGATTTTTGGGTGGTTAAAAGTTGAAAAAATAAGAAAGTTGACAGACTTGTTAGTCTGACTGCTGGCTGTTTGTATTTATTGAATTATAAGAATTTGTAACTATTTGAAAGAAAATAATTAACATGTATAATTTATTTTGGTTTTTCTAAATCAATCTGTCACATGTATATATTTTTAACAATTGGCCGTCGTAGGATTGTACAAATATCAAATGTCATACAATTTTAAAATTATTAAATAATTAATGTTAAGAACATTTTAAAGTAGCCCAAAGATCTGGAAGTGGGAAAAGGCAATAAGTTATTTAATGTATTTGTAGTTTTTACACAGGTTTTACAACTATTTAAGATGTCAAACATTGTCAATCAGATTTGAATGTTATTCTGAGCATTAAAATGCACGGATAGTAGTTAGTGTTGTAGTAGCGGCGGTGCTATCGCGTCATCACATTCATTACCGCTTAGTCGAGAGTTACCATGACTGAACCCGACACACCCCCAACATCTCGCTCTCTGATCTGATTCTTCTTGTAAATATCTCGCTATCTTCCAGCTTTTGTAATTATCGTTTTATAAATATATTTATATACATATTATAAATAAACTTTAACATTTTTTAGCTTTTATTAACATTAATATATGAATATATATATATAAATTAATATAACGAACGATCCGATGTACATATGTTATTTAAAGGAAGTCGGAAACGGCGTGTGCTAGTGGATTGAAAAGCTTATTTACGTTCTAACGGGGTTTGTGTGTCGCTGCACTAACACGAGACATGTCCGCGGGAAGGATTGATGTACCAAAAATATTAACATCGAATTTAATGTGGAGTTAGTGCCTTTGTGTTTTTATATGAAGCTATGTACAGTCTTTGTGTAAGTAGTGTACAATATGTTGACCTGCCATGCTGCTCGTTACTAGTGATAATGTATATTATTTAAATTCGGCAATACATGAATATGTTTTAAACAAAGTCGAGTTATGATTCACCTGGTTGTTTTTTCATCTTTGATAGTGAGCAAGTTTATAAAATTTATGACATTAGTTCATTCATAACTAGAGATTGCTTTTAATGTTTTATGTGTTTCCATTCTGTTGCCAGTTACAAAAAATGTGGATTGCAACCTTCTCTAAAATAATTTAAACCAGATCTCAAAATATTTTTAAAATTTTATGTTTTGTTCCCAGTTAATGAATACTATATCAGGTTTACTACTACTGGTCTTCACTGTTGTTAAGGCCAGGGGTATTTTTCCATAGTAATTGTCTACTAATAACATAAGTAACTCAAGTCACAAATAAAAAGTCCTGTAGGTAATTTTAAGTGCTTTATTTTTTGTCACCATGCGTTCGTGTTGTGAAATGTAATAGATTTTCTTATAAACAAATACTGGACGAATACCCTGTAATTAAATGATTCTAGGAAAATAGTTTCTGGTGTCAATGATAAGTTAATGCCATTTTAATATTTGACCCAGGTGAGTGTTTCAAAATAGTAAGATGAAAAGAACGCCACTTAAGGTGGTGCAGTCGATAATTTTCATACAGTTTCTCTTCTATTTTTGTGTCAATTAATTATGATGAGATAGTTCCGAGGAATTAAAAATAAATGTTCTGGATGCAAACTTTACGAGCTGCAGATGTAAAAAATGCAAAAAATAGGTTACATTTTTTTACTTTCTCCCCCCTATACATAGTATATGGAGAAAGTATCGTTTTCATCAACATTTTTGAATTTGAGTTTGTAATGGATATATTTGTTTTAGCGCTCCCTGAATCCAAAAAAGTGGTTTCCAAAGTGGTGTCTTTCTGTCCGTGTGTGTGTGTGGATGTGAATGTAAAAAATGCTAGAGACGACACCGGTAGTCCGATTTTCATTAAATTTGGCATGTAAAACCATGATATCTCAAGGCGTTTTTTAATTGTTTTGATTTTTAAAGCTACTTCCCCATATGAAACGGCTCTAATGTTTTTGATATAAATTTATTGGTGTTTAAGATGACAAACAAAATTACACCACCCGCATGTCTGTAAAAATTTAGGTTCAGAAGTTATGGAGGGTTAAGTATTAAAAAATTCATATTTTTCAAATTTCAAAAAATCTGTAACTTATTAAGAAAATATACTTGCAACCATCAAATTTGGCTTGAAAAAAAGTATTCAGTATTTTGAATTATTAGTATGCGGGGATAATTGATATTTTATTTTGGTAGTAAATGCAGTTCGTTGTCATATGTTCATATTCTAATAGCAAACATATAAAAACTGATATTTCTGTTAATTACTAGCCGATTTTGATAAAATTTGGAATGTTTTTGTGAGATAAATAATTGTTAATTTGTTTTATTTCATTATATACGTTTTCTGGTTTTAAATGACTTTAAGAGAGAAAGTCAATTTCCTGATATTATTTATTCTTGCATCATCTGCTGGGACACAGTTTACCTACATAGCCTATATTTGGGAACTATTTATAATTAATGAATGTCAAAACTAACATCAAGGACATTAAGAATACACAAAAAAAGTTTGTTGTCAGGAAATAATTTTTTCTCACCTGCTATTTTTAAACGCTTTTTACTCCTTGTAATGCTTGAGTAAAATAATAACTTGTTTTCCAGCGGGAGTAAAGTGATTACTTTGTCTCTCGGTGGGAGACAAAGTAAACCCATAATCAGGGCCGGATTTACGATTTTGCCGCCCATGGGCCCAAAACATTTCGCCGCCCCTCCTCCCAAACATGACAATTTGCCAGACCTCATTATAGGCGTAATTCGGGGGGGAGGGGGGGCACTTGCTCCGCCCAAAAATTTGGGACTATTATTTATGAGCTAAACCTAATTGTTACATTAAATCACACTAATATTTGTGATCGTGTAAATGTCTGCTGATACCAGCTGGCGAAAGGCCTCTCAGAATAAAATTATATAAATATTGTGGTGTTTTTCAATGCTAAAATTCGTTAACAAGACTGATAATGTATTTAACTTTTAGCCAAAAAATCTTATGGCCGCATTGCCACGGTCTAAAATTTTCTCGATTGTTTCGCCACAATCGTCTTTCGGTCACTTCGGGGCTACCAAAGCTTCATTGTCGCCTTATTTTTATCTAGGCCGTTTCATACTCTCTCGGTTAGCCTCTTCCTTATAGGGAAAATTCGCTAAAAGTAGGGAAAAAGTAATTAATTTAAACACTTGGTCGGGAATTTCGATATTTGAGTTAAAACGAAACAAAATATAGCCGTTTTCATCGTTGGTATTGTCATCGCGGCCGGCAAATCTCTCGATCTAATCACAACAAACAATTAATTTGGTAATATTGAGGCCGGAAATCAGTTGTTTACATCGTGGCTAGAAAATCTCTCGGTCGTTTTGCGGCCGGAAAATTGCCTGCTTGTATCGCTGCCGGCAGATCTTTTGGTCGCATTGCGTCCGACAAGTCTCTCGCTCTTTTCGCGGCCGTCGCATATTGGCCATGTCGTGGCCGAACATCGGTTGGAATGCATGTATCTCGGTCGTTAAGTATTTATATCTCGGGTTCCAAATTAGGTATTTAAATCATTTTGGTCTTAAAATACGCAGTGATACTTTGGCTTTTGTTTGATATATTGATACGTAAATTTGGTTAAGTTTTTAATGGATATAAGGCTCATTACGACATAAAGATTAGTTATTTTTAAATTTTACGCTTAATAGTGGTTTATATCTCACTACGAACTTGTCCAAATTAAATGATCATAGTCTCAAAACAAAGCTGATATTTTATTGAGTCTTTTAAAAGCATTTAGAACTTTATACCTGTTCTAGAAATGGAGATAACAGTCTTTATATGAACAAAAATGTCTGAAAAATTCAATTTTATGCGTGTTTTTGGACCACAACTCACCTGAAACGCAATCTATTAAAATAATTTATGACTCAGATGAAAGCCAATAATCTACAGAGTCAATTAAGACCTTTAAGATTTTTGAGTCTTCTTTGGAACTAGAGAAATCCTTCAAGAACTGTAAAATTATGTAACGAATTTATGTTGAGTGAAAGCTCATGAGTCACGTAAACTTTAATCTGAATTCATTGAGAGTTAGCTCACTTGAAAGCTGATGGTTTACTGAGTGATTTAAGACCAAAAAGTACTTAATACCTTATTTAAAACCGGAGATATAGATAATTGATTAAAAAAGAAATACCGAAAATTTATTTTTAAGTTCATATTATGCCTTATAGCTCATCTGTCACTCGTCCAAAGTTGATGATTAATATTTCAAATGAGAGCCGCTATTCCACTGAGTATTCTAAGACTAAAACTAAGTACACATCTTAATTATAATGAGAGATAGAAGAAAAATAATTTTAAAAAATGCTAAAAATATGAAACACCCATAAGAAATGTATAGGGATAAATTTTTATTTGAGTATATCTTTTTAACGAATGCATATTTTCAAAAACGGATTTCAGCATTGTAATCAGTGTGAAAATCTAGTTTAAAATTATGCGTCACCACACCACCTTTACATTAAAAAAAAATTGAGTTGATATCCAAACTGGCGGATCCAAGATGGCGGCCGAAAATTATTTTCCTGTCAAAATAAAGGATTAACCACTAAACAACGATAGGCGTTGTTTCCAAGTCAATATCTAAAAAATACATGTAAAAAATGCACTTAAGTAACTTTTTTTCAAAAATGATCCCATGTTAATTGTTATTTTACATACCACATTCGGATTTTGGTGCCGGGTGTGGAAATTTTTAAAAATTCAAAAGGGCTCCTAAGCTAAAATTTATTAGTACACCATAAGGTACCTTCACACCAAATTTGATGCTTTTATCTGCCAGGTAACGGTAATTTCGCTAAGCCACCTCACTATTAGTTACTATTAGGTAAATACTACTAATTAGGTTAGTTACTAATTAGGTAAATACATGCCAGTTACTGTTGTTTGCAATACAATAGTGTGCTCAAACCCCACACAATAACAGCTGGGGCCCGAATTGAATTTTTCATTACTCTACACACGAAAGTACACTTTCTAAATGTAAAATGAGCTAAGAAAATAGGTTATTCCCACTACTGCACGGCAAAATTACATAACGTTAACTTTCTGTGCATATGTGGTGCACGGAAAGTAACCGTTATGGAATTTTAAGACAAGACCGGCGTGGGCGAAATTGCAGTTCGAACTGCAATTTCACCCGCGCCGGTCTTGTCTTTCTGTAAATTAAATTAAATATTTGGCCAAAAATGTTTTTCGTACGTACATATGTTTTGTGTTTTAAATGTTTTAATCGTTGTTTTAATGTGTAACGACCTCGACAAGAGTGATTTTACGTTCTGTACCTGCCTGAAGGTGGTGGCATGATCACCGAAACCACGTGGTAGCCTGAGTTACTATTCAATCACAAGACGGAATTAAGATAATTTAACCTTTTTTAATAGATTGAGATTGTAAAATGCAAAAGTTTTCATGGAGTATTTTGTTGCCCTCTAATATATAGTGGGAAATTACCAAGTAAAACTCTCTTTAGCACAAAAATAAGAGTATTTTGTTGTGTCAGTTTGACAGACAACACATTGGATAAGTGTGGGACAAAGGGAGCTCAGTATTGATCAAACAGGCATCCTGTTGAAATGAAACATAGCACTGATTGAAAAGTGAAAGGCTAACAAGTGGCAAAGTCTATTGAATTTACTTTTTCAATAAAATATCTTTAAAGGTAAGTAGATTGATATTATTATTAGAAGTAAATTATGAAAGTGTTATTTTTTTGTTGCTATGAAAGGTAGGGTTACCAGATTTTTCTGAGGCCAACCCAGGACAGTTAGAGGAGCGGTCAAACAAGTCGCCAGTCGCTTAACAACACACAAAACAAAGGCCATTTGAGTATTAATATCAAAACAAAGAGTTGTCTTGTTTGTTTGCCTAAGGTTTTACTTACGTATTACCTCAAATTTGGCTGTTAAGAGATGCATATAGGGAGTGTTTAAACTGAATAACCATAGAATACAGTTAATCTATAAAATTAATTTGCATAATACAGTAGAAAGATTAGCTAACATAAATAAAAAGCCAGTCTTTAATTTAGAGGCCTGTTAACTGATTTTGTATTTTGAATTTTGTATTTGTGATGCGGAAAGTGAAAAGGGACCTCAAGTCACTGGAGTAAATTTTACAGTACGGGCATTTTAGTCGAATCGGGTCAAAAATATCGATTTATAGGTTTCAATTGGATACGATTCCTTAATCTTTCCTGTACATATTCATTCGCTTATTTTAGCGATAAGAATCCAATAAGTATTAAAAAATAATCAATTTAGTAGCCTATGTCATGCAAACGAAAAGGGACCTCAAGTCGCTTATATGGGAAATAACATGGCGGGCGACTTCAGGTCCAGGTCCTTCCCGAAATGTGCAGGCCCGTTACTGAAATTGTCGTCAGGGGCATTACAAAACTGGTCTCTCCTGATATCTATCTGCGGATAAGTGAACTACTTCAAGTTTTTGCTGTAGAAGAACATTGTCTGAGTCCAAAAATCACCGTCTTGACAGTGTATTTCTCTTTTAATCCTCAGTATTCTGCCCTCCGACTTGAGATCCCTTTTCAAACTCATCATTTTCTCATTTTTTTAAACAATGAAATTGTGAGTGTATCTCGTCTGTTTCAGTTTAGATTTAAAGATCTAGTTTTCAGCTTTATTTTGATACCAAATTCATTTCTTAAATATCAATAATAAGTTTCCTGTGAACGTTTGAAGTTTTGGGCCTTGATTTCCTAAAATGCCCTTTGACTATTTAAAATTCTAACGCCAAGAATTCAAAGACAAAAAATCATAGCATATATCATCATTATATGTCAAATTGTTCGCAATTTAATGCAGAATTTCAGGACGTTAATAACTCAAAACCTGAAAATTCCGACTTGAGGTCCCTTTTCACTTTCTGCATCACATTTTTTTTTATTCATCAAACCGCGCTTAAAATGTTCTGGAACAATAGTTGGGACGGAACTTATAGTGGTAATCAAAAAGTTCAATATAAAAGTAATGGGGCTATGGGTAATTAAATTAAAAGAGAGAAAATCTGCCTTGTCATCTAGTTTTGTATCTTATGTATGTATTTCGACCCATTGTATACAAGCCAGTAATGAAAAAAATAAAAGTGAAACTAACATAACAAGCAAGGCTTGGGTCTCAAGGTATAATTTTTGAGAAGCAATTAAATTTCATCAAAATATAATCATTCAAACAATGACTAGTACGCTTCAAGTTTATCGATGCTACCAGTAAAACTCGACTTTAGTTGGAGTATCATACCAATACACCGAAATATTCGCCCCTTGGTTGTTCTGTGTGTTAATTGGTCTGTATTTCATTACTGTATAAAATTTATTTTTGTTTAGTTTTGTTTTTATTTTTTTATAATTGTTTTTGCGCATAAAAATCTCGACCATTTTAGAGAGGGGTTAATGAATGTCTTGAGTGAGATAGACGATTCCTAATTATGTGAATGTCATTGGCTGCAGCAATGTGGTTTGCTTATACCTCATTGGTTTCCTATGGGGTGATAATTTGTTTTTGTTTTTTTATATCCTTCTTGAAGTGTTTTGTCTGCTAAGTAGTGCCCTTAGCGGACCTGAAAGTCACAAAGCCATTTTGACAGCTATCATTGCTCAAGAAAATAAACTTTATGTGTTTACGTCTAAGCAGTGACGGATCCAGGGGGGGGCAGCAGGGGCGCCGGCCTGTAGGGGGCGCCAGCAGCGCCCCAACTGGCTGGCTCCGGTTAAGTAAATCAAAAAATTCATTTAAAGTCAAATTTTTCGTTTCGCGGCCGACAAATCTCTCAGTGTCATCACTGCCGGAAAATCTCTATAGCATTGTGGCCGTCAAGCCTGTCTGTTTTCGTGACCGTCACATTCCTCGTTGCTTGATGGCAAGAAAACCGCTCACTCGTCTCGCGGCCGAAAAAGCGTTCGCTCATTTAGTGGTCGGAAAATCGCCTGCTTGTTTAGTGGCCGCGAGATCTCTTGGTCTCATTATGGACGACAAGTCTTTCGCTCTTTTCGTGGCTGTCACATCTATTGGCCATATCTTGATCAGATGATAACAGTCGTTGCTGGCAGGCATATTTCTTTGTTGTTTCACTGCCGACAAGTATTTCGCTAATTTCGAGGTCTTCATTTATTGCATGACCACATTGCGGCCGAAAAATCTATCGTTTAGACAACAGCTGGCAAAAATCTATCGCATTGCAACTACCGCTTGAACTTTTCAGGGCCGGCCGACTACACCTTTCGTGGTCGCATCGCGGGTGTCAAATCGCGGTCGTATGTAGTAAAAAACCACGACCGGCAAATCTTGTGGTCTTATTGCGGGCGGGAAAAATCGCTCAGTGTTTCTGTGACCAGCAAATCTCTAGGTCTCATTGCGGCTGAAGGTGACCAGACGACCCGTTTTGAACGGGACAGGCCCGTTTTTTAGCGACGAGTCCCGTTGTCCCGATGAACTCTCTCGGGACGTCCATTTGTCCCGTTTTGACGTTGTTGATAAAAAAAAATACTTAAAAAACGTTTTACGGTAAAAAACTCTTAAATTTTTCCGGTTCTTTAGTCTTTTTTAGTAACTTAAAATTGATGGTAAATATGAATTAGAGTATAACACATATTTTCAATCTGAAAGTGTCTAAAAATCCACCAAAATGCTCCTAATTCTTCAAAAATGTCCGAGGGAGGACCCCCGGACCCCTCTCTCTTTGTAAGGGGTATGGAAATACATTTAAATGTAAAAAACTTAAATAAATTTTTCCTATTATTTAGTAGTTTTCTAGTAACTTAAAATTAATGGTAATGATGAACTAGAGTCTAGCACTTATTTTCAATCTGAAAGAGTCTAAAACGCACCAAAATGCTCCTAATTTTTCAAAATTTTGCAGGGGAGGACCCCGGACCCCTTCCATTTGTGGGGGGTATTCCATACCCCTCCACACCACCCGGAAGTTGGCGTCCCGTTTTGGCTGTTCCAAAATCTGGTCACCTTACCAGTCATATCGCGTCCGCAAAATCGCTTGGTCGCGTTGCGGCTGTCAATAAGATTGTATTTTACGTTGCATAGATTGGGCTCAAATATTAGTTTAAGGAGGCAACATAGCCGATTTCACTGGTCGGGCATTGTTTAGAAACAGTCGGGAAAGGTTAGAAAAAGTCGGAAGTTTCATATGTGAAATCTGGTATACACCTTGTTTTGGTTTTATAACGGTTGGCAAATTTGCCAACTTGACCGTTGAAATTTGCCTCTTGGTTAGGCTGTATTGTAGCCTAAGAACATCGGTTGTAAAAAAATCATAAGAACCCTAAATAAAATTATATTATGATATTCTATATAGTATATTTCGTGTTTGGTGCCGGGGTGGGGGGGCGCCGAACTCCGTTTTTGCCCCAGGCGACAGTAAGTGTAGATCCGTCACTGCGTCTAAGTCAATTATTTTTTAATTAAAACATATGAAAACAACTATTATAATTTTAAAATCTTAATTAATAATGAATCAATTAAATGACTTAGAATATTTTATAATATTTCCAATTTAATAACTGAATCAACAAAGATGAATCTTGTGTTAAAAAACCTCAAACCAATAATATTATAGACATTTTGACAACCAAGAATTTACTTTTGTTTTGAATTTAGTTCACTTGTTCACAACTATTAAGCAGCAGTGAATAAGGCAGAGCTTGAGGAGGGGAGTACACTTTTCCTCCTCCCCCCATTATTCAGCCATGCGTCAAAATTCTTGTGCTAGCCGGATTTTTGTCCGGGAACTATAAAATGAGCATCTGTCAATACAGTCCAGTCAATTTACGCAATGACCTCAAAAAAACTGCAAGAAAAAATTTTTTGATGGAATTCTACTTAAAAAAAATATAAATTTTAACTTATCCAAAGTTTACCAAAATCGGACTTTGGGAACCTCACTAAAATCACATTTAAAATGGCGGCTTTTCCCACCATACAAAAATTTTTGAAAAAAGACATTCAACTGCATTTTGTATCAATGTTTTTCGAGATACTGACTTTGGACCGCCGCCAATCATCGTTGGGTGATTGGTTTTAAATTTTGATAGAGTTTACATTTTCGGCCGCCATCTTGAATCCGCTAAATTGGATATAAATATTTTTTTTCAAAGGTAAAGATGGTGTTGTGACTTTGGTTGTGACGCATCATTATGCACTAGATTTTTACCCTTAACACAACGCTGAAATCCGTTTTTGAAAATATGCATTCGTTAAAAAGATATGCTCAAATAAAAATTCATCTCTATACATTTCTTATGGACGTTTAATTTTTTTTAAGATTTTTAAAGAATAGTCTCTTACATCTCCAGTTCTAATTAAGGTATGTAGTTTGTTTTGGTCTTAAATTACTCAGTAATTTAACGACTTTTATATGGGCTATTGATCATTAAAATCGGACGACTGCTGGACGAGCTATAAGGCTAAAATCGACACAAAAAACAATTTTATAGAATTTTTTTTTTTTTAAAGATTTATAGTGCAGGTTCTAAATGGATTAAAAAGCTCGTTCTCCCCTCAAATTACTCAGAAGATTCTGGGCTTTCATATGAGCTATGGCTTATTAAAATCGGACTTACTTAATTTGAGTTATGAACCTTCATTTACCATAAAATCTGTTCACTTTCGTAAGTTGTATATAATTAATGACTCATACATAGAAAAGTAACAGAGATTCAAAACAGTTTTATGTTTTAAATAACTCAGTACGTTATTGGCTTTCATTTAAGCTCTTAATCATTTAAATCGGTTGAGTTTGAGGTGAGATATAGACCTCAAACCAACATAAAAATCAACTTTTTCAAAATTTCATAATTATTTAAAGATTTCTATCTCAATCCCAAACATGGCCTGCAAGTTGGATTGGTTTTGAAACACGCGCTGATCTTCTAGCTTTCATTTGACATATTGATAATTGAAATCTGACAAAAATAGGATTAGTTACATATTTTTTTATCATCTTTGACAAAAAACAAATTTCTAAAAAATGGATTTTCTTGTCGATTTTAGCCTTATAGCTCGTCCAGCAGTCGTCTGATTTTAATATCAATAGCTCATATAAAAGCTGTTAAATGACTGAGTATTTTAAGACCAAAACAAACTAGGCCTACATACCTTAATTATAAACGGATATATAAGAGATAATTCCTAAAAAATCTTTAAAAAAAATTAAACATCCATAAGAAATGTATAGGGATGATTTTTTATTTGAGCTATCTTTTTAAAAAATGCATATTTTCAAAAACGGATTTCAGCATTGTGTTCAGGGTAAAAATATAGTCCATAATGATATGTCACAACACCATCTTTACATTTGAAAAAAAAATTTATATCCAATATGGCAAATCCAAGATGGCGGCCGAAAATGTAAATTCGGTCAAAATTTTGAACCAATCACCCAACGATGATTGGCGGCGGTCCAAAATCAATATCTTGAAAAACATTGATTCAAAATGCAGTTAAATGTCTTTTTTTCAAAAATGTTTGTATTGTGGGAAAAGCCGCCATTTTGAAACGTGATTTTAGTGAGGTTCCCATGGTCCGATTTTGGTAAACTTTGGATATGTTAAAATTTATATTTTTTTAAGTAGAATTCCATCAAAAAATGTTTTCTTGCAGTTTTTTTGAGGTTCCCCACGTTACTTTTTGTAGAATGACTTGCCTAATACCCACTGACAATAAAGTAACTCATTACATACTTGTAACTCTTTACCTTCCTTCATGGTTTAACTCTACCTTCAAACTTTTGTAGGTGGCACAGGTTTAGAATAGTTATGGGAAAACCAGGCAAGGGTAAAAAGAAAGGCCCTAAATCAAGTGACGATAAATCAAAGAAGAAAAATAAATCACCAGCAAAAGCTACAAGAAAAAGTGAAGGTAAATCCAAATCTCGTTGTAACGTTGACATCTTTAATGAGTACGCAATGGAAAACGCTTATTACACTTGCCATAATGTGCAAGATGTTCTGAAATGCCGGGGTTTTCCTTGGCCGGATGCTCAAAAGAAAAAGAAGAAAGGAAAAAGGAAATAAAAATCCAGTTTAAAGTATTTAAAAATGAATAATCTTGACCACATAATCATTTATTTTTATTCTTGAATTTGTTTAAAAGTCATGTGAGGGGTATGTTAACTCCTGTTAACTGTAAACGTCATGATTTAAACCCTCTGAAGTAAGTAAACTAAAATAAATCAATAAACTCTTTTAGGATTTGTATTTCAAGATAATCCTGTTTCAGAAAAAAATGTTGGATTTTTTTCATATCATCACTTTAGAGCAGCTATACTTATATTGTTTTTAGGTCAGAATAGTAAAAAAATGGTTATTAGGAAAAAACTAGAAGTGACCTCTGGTTTTTGCTCTATTGCCTTATGAGATGTAATGACAGAGGCATTTGTTTTTTTAAGCAAGAAAATAGCTTAAATGTAATTCAGGTACTCAAAGTAGTTTCATACATGAATCTACCGAATGCAGCTTACTCCCAAGCAGGGACACCATGTGTTACACTTTAATATACCCTTTTGTTACAGTGTTCGTTATGTGGTAGCCTTTTTACATAATATACTGGTTAGCAATAGCTTTCAAATGTGATTTCATCCACTATGGCTATCGGGGTGTGCTTGTAATGCCGTTTAGCTGAGAAAATACAAAGGTTTTTTCTTTGAGCTACTTAGAGAGATACTAAATAAAATAAGTTGAAATTTGAAAATTGTTGTCTAAGGTTATTCAAATGTACTAATAAACATGTTCTTCAGAGAAACCGTTTTCTTTATTTTCTCTTCCAAGCTTCAGATCCCATTGATGATGGGATAGTGGTATTCTTTTTTTTGACTATCAAATCTACTTGCTAACTGACACATTACTAACTAACTCACTGTCACGATAAAGGTTTAATAAATAAACTATGAATACAGACATTGGAAATAGCTATTTTATTCACACACATTGTTACATATCTCAGTATCACAAATACACTTAACGACTTAACTAACTTATATTACAAAGTATTAAAGCTAGAGAGCTGTGAAATGTCAATTTTCCTCTTAAATAACAATTGACTTCCAGCACGTTCGCTTTATCACGCACCACATTGAGTGATTACAAGAGTGCTTTTTTAAACTGCGCCCAAGAACCTGACGGGGTAGACACAGAACATTACTAAAGCTCACCGTTTATATTTGGAATGTTTTTTGCCCAACCAGGTACGCTATGCTTTGTGTTGCATAGGAGCTAGTATGCTATTCGCAATGTTGTTAAATTTGTTTGCGCGCTAATGTGATTCTCTGTATTATATATACACGATTGCATATTTTTGGTTAAAATCATAAATACCCCAATTGTGTACATTCACTACAAAATATGAGAAAACGTGATAATTTGTACAAAAACGTGATTTTTGTGTCCTTTTATTCATCAAACCCAAATGGAATTTATGAAAATATGAAGTACAGATTTTGGTTATGTTTATTGTAAACTGACTCAGCTGAGTAAAAAAATCAAGATGTTCACTGCTGTCGCAAACGTGCTAGAGTATGGCAAGAATTCTAATTATGCATGGATGTCTTTTAGTAGCATTACATTAAATAACCTAGTTGTACTCTTAATATGTCTGACAAGCAAGTATTAAAAATAAGACAAGAAAAATAAAGCACTGGTGATGTGTTGTACTCTCAATATGTCAGAAAAGCAAGTATTGAAATAACATTTGAAAAAATTAAACGCCAGGCAGAAGATTTTGAGAGAAATAGGAACACTAGTGATGTGAAATTGATAAACTTTGAACTCTCTCACGTAAATGCTAGATAATTACATATGAAATTACATCTATCTTAAATTACAAGATCATTAAACTTAAAACTGTTGTCATGACATGAAGTTGGCGGCAAGGCATTCAGGCATTCAGTCATGAGCTTCGAGACCACTGTCCAAGAAGTCTTTCACCATCAACGTCACTTTGTCTGGCAATAATCTGAAAAATGTTTAATTATATTAAATTTAGAAGACAACAAAATTTAACTAGTATTTTTTGTTTGAATTTGATCTTAGGACCTAAGTATATTTTGTTGTTGCAAATGGTCGGGGGGGGGGGGGGGGGGGGGGGAGGGATCAGTGTATAAGAGTATGGCAAACATTAACAATAAGCTTTTTTGCTTAGTCTCCAGCCAAGCTGAACATTAATTGGTTTGATGAAAAAACTCAAAGGCTCAAATAGGTACCATTATTGCGTTCAATTGAAAATTTTCGAAAATAAATATTGATAAAGAATTGTCATACTACTTTTTTAAAAACTGAAATCAAGAAAATGTGTTATTTTTAAACTAATACTTCACACAGGCAAACACACAAGATAAAGGGGGGGAGGAAGGGTGAGAAGAGAGAATGTCCTTCCTGAGGTTGCAGTTTTAGCCCATCAAAGTATAAAAAATCGAGCACTGACTTCAAAATTCATTTTATTCCACATTTCAAAGAAATTACCACGTTTTTATGGAGGGGTCCTAAAATGAAATCTCTACGTTGGTATCAGTTGGTACCAACTCTTCCACAGGGAGTTTCAACTTAGATGGTCACTGGCTCACCTCAACGTGTAGTTGACAGCAAGAAGACCTGAAGGAATGGATATTTCTCTGTAGTTTCTCCTCACAGCTTGGATGATGTGTTTGGCAGCATCTGAAGGAGACACAATCCCAAGCAGGCCAGGAAACCTGTACACAAGTTGAATTTAGTGTTTATCAGGAAGAACAGAGAGCTTTGTCTGTTAGCCTGATGTTAGCTTAGTCTCCATATTAAAGATCCAATAAGGTGAGCTAAACTGAATTGAAATTACCACTCAATTTTTGTTTAAAGTCCGGTCAATATGTCAATACCACCTACCATCATGCAATCATCATCATGCAGTTGCAGTTTGGTCAACTTGATGCCATTGCCATATTTTATATTCACCTAGTCCTTTTTTTAAGATGATGTTCATATCAGTAAGAACTTAAAATCTGTTGAAGACATAAATATGAAAATTTAAATAGAGCTGTTTCGTGTATGATGTTCTCAAAACAAAGTAAAGGTTGTTTTAGGCTTAGATAATACCATGTAACCCGTGAAAATAGCTTTTTCACTTCAAGAAACATACTACATAAAAAACCAGCCTTTATCACAACTATGAGAAGTTACGATTTGAAACTTTCAGTAATCCTCCTCAGGTAAGGGCTTCACTAGAAATTTGAGCAAACATTAATAAGAGTGATCTATAGAAGACAAGAAAACTGATTGTTCACCTCTTGCTTGACTCGATATTTTAAAAGAACTTAAATGTCAAATACACAGTTTCTGACCTGATCCTGGGTTTCTTGCACAGTCCTGTGTTCACGATGTATGGGAAGATGGTGGTGAACTTAACGTTGTGCAGCTGCCGTTTGTCTTCTCTCACTTCCTCCGCGAGCGCTTCCATCAGGCCTGTGACAGACGATCAAGCAATGACATAAGTAATGTTCAAGGTTAAAACAATTTGTTAGCAGAAAATAAGATTAAAATTAACAAGCTCATTAGATGACTAAACTTAGTAAGTTAACAAACAGTGAGTATTTAAGGTCTTAGGCAAATAAACATCTTTCCACTACTGTTACTGCCAGCCAGAGGCGGCTCAAGCTTCATGTTTTGGGGAGTCTCAGTTTAGGAGAGTTGTGAATTACAGAGGACGCGATGTTCCTAAGAGGGCGGGGGGGGGGGGGGGGGGGTATTCTGTGCCTCTCTTTATACTTGCGTATTCCATTCATTACAGTAGTTTTTCAATCTGATGCGGACCATTAAGGTACAAAACCCTGGAAAGATTAATGTGTATTATTTAGGAAGGCATCTGGAGAACGTTTCCTCTTAGTTTTTTACATTTCAGTTTTGTTTTTGCTACAAGTAATAATTATAAAAAACTTTTCTAACTAATTCAAGAATATTTAAATAAATACAGTAGAACCTGCCTAATTCGAACTTCTATAATTCAAAATCTTCTTTAATTAGAATATTTCTCCCGGTCCCAAGCATTTCATATTCAATCAATGCTAAATAATCGTGGTTAATTCGAATTATATTTTAAATCATTCAAATTTTTAACGCGAAAAAAGACAATCGGAAGTCATACCATCGGGCCAAGATTCCCGGAAAACAACTTTGTATCGTTGGCATGCGGTCAAAATCCCTCCCCAGCCCCTTAGCGCGGCCGTATTGTGAAGGTTGTCGGACCCACCCGCAACTTTGGTCGACTCCATTGTTTCGCCGACGTGACTCACCCCTACGGCTCGGCTTCTTTTCAAGGTCATTGCCCAACCCCTCCCACCATGTTATTGTTTTGCAACAATCCACTTGTCACAGCTCATAACAGTGTCATCCCTTACATCGTCTGGTAAAAACATTAGATCTATTGCTTAACGTAACAGTTCAGTAGCAAAATTGGTTCTTTTTATCAGCTCTGAATTTTACCAATTTTGTATGTATCCATGTATTCCTGTTTTATGTAGTACAGTACTGTATTTTATAACATGTAACATTTCTACTGTTTTACAATGATCATTCACTGTTGGCTACTTGATGGACTGTACTAAAACATAAATTCAAGTTATTCACAATAAAGATTTTATGCGGGTATGTAAAGTTTTATTGTTTTAAGCCTCTTAGACCAAACTTTTTTTAATCAAATCTTTGGATACAGTAGAGCGCCGGTTATCCGAACGTTGGTCATCCGAACCGTCGGTTAACTGAACGCCGTAATAATTCATATTTTGAACATGATTCTCAAGCAATTCAAATTCGCGTGGCAAAAAAAGTGTCAGGGCTAAAGCAAAAACAAATTTTGGACTTTTACTCGAAATATAAAGTATACAGTTTACTGTATCTAAGTATGATAAATTGTTCTTTAAAAATTGATACCCATGTATTCTGATTGGTTTCATAATAAAATTACGTGAATAATTTTTGTTTGATCATTTTTTAGCCTTTTTTCTCATAAGAATTGCGTTACATATATAATTTTTAAATTTTGTCTTTTCATGTTCGATTATCTGAATATTCAGTTATCCGAACACCCCTTGTCCCCAATAAGTTCGGATAATCGACGCTCTACTGTTCGAATTTTTTATCAGTCCCTTGAGGTTCGAATTATCCAAGTTCCACTGTAGCATGTTATTTAATTTTTTGGAAAATAAATTAGTACTTTCTTTTGAAGTATTTAAACATATTTGTATTCCATGGTTTAATGAAAGCAATTTTTACAACTGTAATTTAATGGTGATGTAATTGTTTTAAATTTATCTATTTGAGCAATCAAAGAGTGTACAGCTAGTTATGTTTTAACTCAACCCCCATGATGACTTTGTATGATTTTACCGTGTCTTGGGGCCTTGTGGTCTTATTTGATGAGGGAAGACAATGGAGGCTCATTTGCGATCCAATAACTCAGTCTGACCAGAGCAGTATGGCATGAGACCGAACTTACCTCTGACAGCAAACTTGGAAGCGCAGTATGGCACGAGATTCGTCAGACCCAGCATTCCTGCCATGGATGAGATTCCCACCACATGTCCATAGTTCTTGGCGATCATCGGTGGCAGGAACATTTGTAGCATCTTCAACACATTAGGCCTTCTTTTAACTCAAAACTTAATTAAAAAAATATATACAATCATTAGACAGAATGTGTGGAGAAGTGAAATCTTTACTCATTCGTTTCCATTTGGTTTTAAATAAGAAATCATTAGTTGAACCGGTTGCTGAATCTGTACTAACCCAAAAGTGTGCGAACACATTGATGTCGAATATCCTCTTGATCTCTTCGGTGGAAGAAGACATGAAGGGGTGGCAAGGCATGATGCCCGCATTGTTGACTAGAATGGTCACGTCCCCCACCTCCTGCTGCACTCTGTTGGCCAACTGCACCACTTGGTCTCGGTTGGAGACATCGCACCTACCACACAGTGTCAATGTCGATGGCGGTTTAACAATAAACATTAGCCTACACTAATGTTTTAAAATTCATTTTTTAGAGCCTAAGAACTAAAACTGTGGCCCTTTTTGGAGAGATGTACTAGGCACTAATAGCTGAGAGGGGGGAGGGAGGGGTGTAGTGGTTTGAAATGGAATGGGAAAATTTAATTTGAAAATGTAACTTAAATTATTTTACAAAAATAACCGTAAAAAATATGTGCTAGAAACCTAAAACAAAAACAAGTTATTACTAGGTACACAGTGGTCTGTTTTTCAACTCATAAACAGATTGATTAATCAATATTAACAAAATTAGAGTTGAAGATTGAAGTTTCAAATGGCTTAAGCATGACATAAAGTGTTTGGGCTTATCTCTGAACAATAATATTTGTGAACAGTTTTGAACACTTAGCCTAAAACTAGTCAATGATAAGTGCTTGATACAGAACACTAGAATTTGTAAATCTAAATTTATGTACGTTTTACAAATTACAAGTTTAGGATTTTTAGTTATGCAGTTTTGTTGTTAATATCTGTAACACTTTGGGTGCGGCAAGAAATATAAATAAACCTTCCCCAGGGCCTGAACCCCCGGAGGGCCTTCCCTGAGGCCGGAGGGCCTTTTTTTATATAAAATTTTACCTTTTGTATCCAGAAGCCAGGATCATGGTCGTAAACTGAGTTTCCAGGTGTATTTTCCACAAAAAAAAGTGTCTAATATAGACCGGTGTCCGGGCCGGCCTGTGGGAAGGAGTCCGTAGGCGCCGTGACATAAATCCCCAACTTTTTGTCTCACAAACACGGGTTTTTCAAAAAAAAAAAAATTAAATGGCTCTATAAATAATATTTGCAATTATATACAGCCCCTTCCTCCCTCCCAACCAGTGTCAATTACATTCACAATGCATAATGGAATCGCTCAAAGTAAGTACCAAAATACACAATTCTGGTTTGTTCCTACCGTCACCAAAACCAAAAATATAAATGATAAAACGTCATATAACACGCAAAATCACGATAGTAATAGTAATATAAGTCAAAACACGCAAAAAGTAAGTAACAGATAAAACACATGGGAGACCAGCTCAGGCCTGTGGGAACAGCGGGCGACGTGCACACAGTATAGGGCAGGTTACCATGGCAACGCACACAACAACAACTCCGAACTTCTCCGCAAGGTTGAAGCACTGTGGCTGGTTCATTCCACCAAATGCGGGCTGACACACGTGAGCGGCCAGGCCGGCGTGCGCATCTCGCCACTGGTCACCAGTGACCGGCCCGCACCCAAAGTGTTAGATGATTACATCAATACAGAAAACTACATGTGTAATGTAACAAAATACATTTAATTATGATGACAGCTCAAATAGATGTATTATGTTAATGCATTGTCTTGTAAAACTGGATAGAATACCTACTGGTACTTATGGACTTTATTGAAGCCTCTGTCTTTCAGTTCCTTTACTGTCTCTTCATTGCCTGCCTCGTTGATATCAACACAAATGATTCTTGCTCCCAGTTGAGCAAATTGTAAAGCAAGTTCCCTGCCGATGCCATGTCCTGTTCCAGTTATCTGTAGCAAAAAAGATAGTTTTGCAAAAAATTTCACATCTTTTAATAAAACAGAAAGCAAATATTTTGGTTTTGATTTTTGAGGACATTTGCCATCACTGATTAGTAAAAAACAAGTTTCACGACGTTTCGGGATCTGGAATCTGATCCCGTCTTCAGGTGGATGAAAACCTAGAACATAACAAGATTAGTAACACATATCCAGGAAAAACTGGACAAAAACACAGCTAAAACAGAGAACTGTAAAAGCAGTCACAAAAACACTATGCTGAAAAGAAAAACAATAACACAAAATAACACAGAAATCACAAGTGTCAAGAATCACCAGACAGGAGAGAGCACGTCCACACCCAATCAGAGCCACCGGTAGCGCGCCGTGATTTGGTTGGCGGTGGCCGCCGCCATTTCCGTCGCCACCGCCATTTCCTTTCCTCGCACCAGTCTCTGCGCAGCTCTGATTGGGTGTGGACGTGCTCTCTCCTGTCTGGTGATTCTTGACACTTGTGATTTCTGTGTTATTTTGTGTTATTGTTTTTCTTTTCAGCATAGTGTTTTTGTGACTGCTTTTACAGTTCTCTGTTTTAGCTGTGTTTTTGTCCAGGTTTTCCTGGATATGTGTTACTAATCTTGTTATGTTCTAGGTTTTCTTCCAACTAAAGACGGGATCAGATTCCAGATCCCGAAACGTCGTGAAACTTTTACTAATCAGTGATGGCAAATGTCCGCAAAAATCAAAATCAAAATGTAAAATCACCATCACCAACAATGAATTTCAAACAAAGAGAAGAAAGAAAATATGCTATCGTCAAGATTTATTACTATCATGTACCACTGGGAAGCAAATATAAATAGTTTAAAGTAAAAAAAATATTGTTTGATTTACCATCTATAACAGGAATTATTAAAATACAGACAAAAATGCTTGCAGAAAAACCTGCTATGAGGTCTAAAAGGTTACTACTAAAGTTATACCAAAGGTATCCAGTAAAACTTTTGTAGCCTACATAGCCTCCTGTTAAACAGGAGAAAAAATCCTAAAAAATATTACTATATGAATTACGACTATGCGAAAAATGTAAGAATAATCAGCCTCTGAATTTACGCAATCAAATTAACCCAATTAACAATCACTTAACAATCATTGGCTGAACTTCATGTGTCATGTCATGTGTGAACTTCATGACTCTTTTACTTTTCTAGAATTGTGGAAGAAAATTGTAATATTTTGAAGGATTTTGTCTCCTTTTTAATTTGATATATAGCATTCCCGCACATAAGGGTGTTGTCATGATTATCACAGTTTACAACATTGGACAGAACCATATGCAGACATTATTTTTCAACGTACGCCAATAAGCCACATATAAAAATGAAAATGAATAAATTCCTCACAATAAGCAATTTTTATTTTTCCGATATCATGAAAAATAAAAGAGTAATTAATTGGTGTTCAAGTTCAAATAGAGGGTTTTAGCTAAATTGGTATTTTGAGCTAAAATAACTCGGAATGTAATAAGAAAATGAAAAATGTACTTCACAAACCTTGTGTTGAATTTATTTTTCTTCTAGATGCAATAAAATTATTTTCTCTAAATTATAATATACCGTATAACCGTAGTTTGCGCCTGCAATATTTATATATTTTGTATGTGAAAATTTACACACGCTGATCGCTGACCCCACGGAGGAACATTTATTTACTACATTCATCATTGTTTGGACACTTACATGAAAGAGCGACAACATTATATCAGCCTCTGAAGTTATATTTTGGACTAAAGGTGGAAAAGAGTACTTTATAAACTATTTCAGAACATAATCTTAGAAAAACTGGTTATTTACAATGTTGCATTACTTTCTTTCATTATACAGTAATCGCGGAATAATGTTAGTACGTACCTCTCCCGCGAGGGCGACACCGAATTGCCTTTAGCCCCCTTTTAAAACCCTAAAAAATTTAAATGAATAGTCATACAATTTTTAGGTGACATATGTTTTTTTTTTTAGAATCTTCTACAACTAATCTAAATTTGATTTGGCCTACAAGGGTACACTGTATCTATATTTTTTAATCCCTTTGAAACTCATTGAAGAAGATAAGTTGAACTACGTAATGTAGCATAATTGAAAGATTGCTATGAAGTAAGAATAAAAATTGGAAAGAGATTATTGATATAATAGTAGAATAAAGAAAGTCCCAAGGAAACATGTGCACTTGATGGATTGAGGTTAGTGAAACATTAACTGGAAATAATAATAAAGCTGAACAAATTTACAAATCATTAGAAAGACAAATGCTTTTATTAACTTTGTGACTTAACTGAAGATTAACCTTGAAGGTTTTGACCCCATCACAGTAATCATCTTCACGTGTAAGGAAAGTTTAACCTTGAATATATACAGCAACCGGAATGTGTAAATTATGGCTTGAAGCTAATCCGCACAGCTGTGGATGGGTTACAGTTGTTAAGAAAAGCAATAATGTTAAAAATGATGCTTTATGTAAGTGGGCTGACAGTTAAAAATTTTATGTTTAAATTTTTAACCTTTAGTTAAGATCTGAATTAAAGTTATGCTAGTCCCGCTATACTCACAAATCCATACTTACCAGAACAGTATCATTAGCTACAGATTTTTCATGGGGAGGTACAAAACACAGATAAAGGGCTTCAAACAATCCGATGATAACTTTGATCAGAAGAAGTGCAATGTCCCCCAAGAGCACAGCTATTGATGCCAGCTGTGAGATCATTGTTCAGCTGTCTGGAACAATTTTGTGTGTTAGAAAAACATAAAATAACTAACTTATGACAAAAACTAGCAGAACCCGTGGCTTCGCTCACGATAAAAATTATTGTCTAAACCCTGATATGAAGAATCTAGAGGACTGAATAGAAAATATTTATAATATCAAGGAATATGTCATGTAGAGATATGCTTGTTTCATGGCGGAATATAGGATAAAAAATCTATACCACAGTAGCTAGTGAAGGTTTTCTTTTCACCGATATAACTCGAAAACGGCCGGACCGATTTTAACTTCAAATGTGTCGATTTTAAGGTACTTCTTTGTAGATTTACCCTTACGTCCCTGGATTGCCTAGTAGGGCATCAATTAAGTACAGTAAAGGGCTGAATGTTCGAAACAGTTGGTGCTATCCGTGGGCAGTATTTCAAACTCGATTCACTAAGTTTTTAACTTAAAATATGGGCGGGTGGTAATAGTTTAAGATTAACCACTGATTGCAGTATTTATTTTTCCGTGAAAAGCCGGGGCACCGTCGAAATAGATGAAAAAGGAATTTGCCAAATTATTGTAACTGGCATGATTATAATTAAAAACATAGAGGCCGCCCTAAGGAAATAACTATAGCTCCCGCTGCCTAAACAGATGGTACCATAATGAGCTTATGATTGAACGTATAAGGTACGAAACTAAACCAAATGTAACTTTTATATAGTACGAATGACTTAACAAAATCATCAAAACAACCATAAAACCATGATAAAAGGAATCAAATTATAAATCAGCTGTAACAACGTATCCGTTTGTGAAGCTAATATGCTTGATTGAATAAAATTTGAAATTTACACAAAAGATCATCCATTACATTAACATGGGGCATTTTCAAAGCTTCAGCTCACCAAAAACCTCTAAAAACCTCAAATTAAAAAAATCCGTTCTTGGTGAATGCCAACACTCTGTAAGGAACGTTCATGCAAATTTCCAAGGTACTAGGTTAAGTAGTTTGGGCTGTACAATGATAGGTCAGTGGTATTTGACAAAAATATAGTAGAAAAGATAGTATAATTATAACTTACGATCAGAGATTTGTATAATATATAAATTTTTACATAAATAAATCAAAGAATCATATCATATTTCAGCACATTCTGTCTGTGACTGAAAAACCACTGTACTTTTCTCTTTCCATCTCGCCGGGATTTAGTCTCAAGACTCAGTCACAAAAGGCAGTATCCTCTTCACGTTTAAAACTTCGTACGTCGAATTATACGTAACAACAAATCATCGGTCAGGCATAGATGTAATAAAAAAATTATTAGGAACCCCTCCGAATTATTAGCTACCGAAATAAAGATGGTGCCACCATGGTGCCACTTAACTAATTGATGGTGGATTTTATCTAAACTAAATGTAACTTTTATATAGTACATAATAAGGTCCTTGAAACAAATCAACAAAAATCAATGAAGCCATGATCAAAGAAATCAATTTATTACCATCTGTATCAACGTATACATTTCCGAAGCTAACTACCAGCTGACTGATTGAATGAACATTGAAAATGTAAACAAAAAATGGTCCAACATACTTTTATATGGCAAAATTTGAAAACTTTGACCTCGCTGAAAACCCGTTAAAACTTTGAATTTTGAAAAATCTGTTCTTAGCGGATGCCTACGCCCTGAAAGGAACGTCCACGCAAAATTTCAAGGTTCTAGGTCGTATAGTTTGGGCTGTGCGATGATAGGTGAGTCGTATTTGACAAATATATAGTAGATAAAACAATTAGGCTACATGTAGCAATGTCATTCAATCAAACACCAACCCTCTGTCTCCTTGTATATATTTGTAATTTGTTAACAAGAATTAAAAAAAATTTCTCAATGAGCCACTATGTCACATTTATTATTTGCACAAGTCGTCACAATTAAACATTCTATTTGTACTGTAATTAACTGAGTCTACATGATACAGCTGTTGATCTTGACTTATAGCAATGACACCGTTTGCACTAGATTGAATATGTTCTACCTGACTTAATTAAAATTTTTAACAGTGTGTGCACCTTCTTTATTTTGCACCCTATTGGCTCTAACAGCTTTGCCCAGAACTTTTCACACACTTGGATAATATAAATTGTTCACAACTTTCCAACTTTGGATGGGTACAGTCAGTGACCAATTTATCACTGGGCTGGTTTAGGCCCGGACCAATTTTCTTTGTCAATTAACATTAAATTTCGTTTTAAATGGCTTATAATTAGATTTATTGTAATACAAAGACGATGTCAACGGCTATTGGCAATCAAAGGGTTAATAATGTGTGTTTTCCAAACCTAATACCCCGAAATTCCACCTTGCCCCCAAAACAGAGTACCGTAAGTAAATTTGACTTGACGAGCTTGGTGTATAAGAAACGTTTGTAATAGCATTGAAACAGACAGGCATTCTGGACGGAAAAGAAAGGGCAATCTTGATATTTACTCCATGATAGCCTACGGTAGTGCTAATGAGATCCTTTCAGCCACAGTAACTGGAACATCTATTCGGTAAGTATCATAAACAATATGCGCAGTAGACCAGCCAATCAGAAAGCGTTCTGCTGTCGGTGGTGCGCACCAGAGCGACAGGACTTTTACACTAATTATTGCGCCAAGTTCTTTAGCAAATCGACGCACCAGCAAGTCTCGCTGCAAGCCAAATTAGCACCAACCACAGACAGTTGATTTATTATTATAACATGTTTCTTAAGCTTCTAACTCACCTTTTATTTCAAGGTTAAGTATTTATTTGTCAACAAATGAAGACTATGTTTCATTCTAGTAATGAAAAATCTCACGAGATTTGACTTAGTTTTACGAAATTTGCACATGAACTTGCTGAATCTTCTTTCAAGTGTTAGGCTACCATGACGTCACATCTTATTCTTACTCTCACCTGCGCAAGATACCTACCGTATAAAGATATTCTAGGTACTGTGCTTTCAGCCTTTCCAAAGGAGAATAAGAATTAGAAAACAATAGCTTAGAATGAAGAGGCCTAGTTAGGCCTATACCACTTATTGTTTATTATGGTAAAAGGTAAAATCCAGACTTACTTCAGAGAATCACTTTAAAATGGTATCAACTAATAATAGTTAGACCTAAAGAAATCTAGAATTATTAAGTTACAACTCCTTTCCACATTAACTGATGAAAATAAATAATTCACAGGGTCGATCGTTCCATGAGGCTATGCAAGGCAACGACACAATATATAGTGACTCATTACTCAAATCAAGTCAAGTCACTTCGTTCAACCCGTTCCTTTGTTTCACAATTAATAATTAATTGGATTTGAATCACTAATCTCTTGTTATCGGGTCAAAAAAAGACAAGCTTGACATTTGATTTGACAACGACAATTCAAACAGAGATAACCTTAAATTACGTCATCCCAGTCCAAGGAGGTTTGTTTTCATTTCTTGGCAAGGAGGTATAATAACTGGGCAACTTGGCACAGATATATATACATCAACACGCATTTAGCGTGCAAACAAAATCGCTTGATTAGGTGGTTTGGATGGAGTAAATTGAATTTAATCAAACTTAGTAAATTTAATTAGTATTTCATGGAATAATAACCTAAACTAATCGATATTAACCAAAAACCAACTTCAACCCAACCCAAGCTGGACGTTTTGCACCTGATGGACTCTTTGAAACGTTATAACTTCAAATTAAAAATGTCCAAATTAGGAAGACATTTTAATTTCCGATTTGTACAAATTCACAATATGGACATTACAAATTTAAAGCCTTAAAAACATAAATTTTACGGAACGTTTTAAGAAGCATAATGCAGGGAGTAATTTTCTTTAAAACATGTATTATTTTTAATAGGGGTTTTAAATAAATATCAAAGAAATTTTTAATGATGTGAGGTTACCTTGGTAAATAGGAGTAATGTTTTAATGTTATGTTTTCACTCGTAGTAATTACAGAAAATATATTTCTTGGTTCTTTGTGTTTGCTATGTTTTATTTTATAATTTCGCTGGTAAAGTTATGTGTTATTGTGAAGAAAATTAAACTTCGCATCTTTTTGTCTCTTGAATATTGTTCGTAAAATTTAGGTTTTCGAGTTATTAAGCTTTGCAAGTTAAGGTTCTAGTAAACATTATTTATCTAACAAGTTTGAAGTAAAAACTTCAGCTAGGCCTTTGGTGATGCATAAATTGTGTGGAAAATAGGCTACAGATAGCGGCTAAACAGAACGAACATTTTCTTCATTTTTGAGTGTACAGTAGGATCCAGTTCTGCATAGCCCACTGAACATTTCTGAAACATCATATTTGTCGCATGATGAAAGATTGTTACAGTAGATCTTATATTATTAACCGCTCTGAATCACAAGAATCTTAACGAAGAAATGAATGATACTTGAGACAATAACAATGTGTACGAAATAATATTTAAGTCCAGTTTATTTTAAATTACGAAAATTACATCTTGTGCAGTGGTGTAACCCAGATTTTCAGATTTAGATGTCGTAAATTAATAATAGGATTTATTGATTAAGGCCTAGGAGTAAAATTAGGTAGTTGAGCAGCGAATTATCTGGAATCTGAATATTAGGCCTATTGGCCTATCTCGGCATCAGTTGTTTCCCCGTGTAATCCGGAACCTCGCTTTTCAAAATAGAGAGCATTAATCTTAAATTAATTCATCTTTTTAATTTCCCTTGAAATAAGACTCGTTATTGACAAGTGTATGAAACTTGTTTTATATCTAATAATTTTACATTCAAATGGTTTAAAAAATGTACTAACTCTTTGTTAAAATTAAACCGGAACTAAAAACTAAAACTATATCGTTCTAGGAGAATGACAATTAAATCATCAATATCCAGAGAAAAACCAAAGTCTTTTAAACTGTTCTCCACACGTACGACACCGAGTAGCAAGAAAAGCTGTTTCCAGCTATTTTATTATGGTTTCAAAATAATGTCTAATACTCTCAAACCTCAGAAACCTTAATTTGGTACAAACGACTAAACTAATTTAAATGTAAATCTAAATTTAAGTTTTATCCTAGTTTCTTTAATGGAATCCAAAATTATTCTTGAGAAACAATATATACGTTGTTTTGCTGTATACAAATTTGAAGATACAGTAATGTAATTTATTGGTAAACATGGTCCTAAATTTCATGGCTGAGAGTATTTTCAAGCTTCCAAAAATATTTAACCCTAATATAAAACCAGTCAGTTTTCTTTACTTTTCTGCAAGAATAACCATCATAATAAAAGTAACTACATCTATTTTCTCACAAAAATTAGTTCATATATGTATTGGCACTCTAGCAATCACAAATTGAGGTAAGATTTTCTTCAAATTTGGTAGAAACAGTTTTAAAATAATATCTTGCACAAGTTCGTCCGAGAGGTGCTGTATTTTTTGTAAGGTATAAAAAAATCGTATAACCTCTTACCCCTCTTTTGGTGATTAAAAGCACAAAAGGTGAGGTTTTGAACTCAAAAGGTGTAATAATTAAACCCCAAATGTCAATGAAATTATGTACTTGTTTCTCAATACTATAAAGATACAAAAGTCTTAAGCCCTCTCCAGTAGTTTTTAACAGAAAAATACAGTCCAATTTTCATATTAAGAAATAAACCTTTACTGTGAGACTCAAAGCTATGCGCTGCAACATATCCTTCATAAATTGATGTCTTGGGAGTTGCATATCCGCTTTATTTAATACTGTATATCACAATTTCAAACGAGAACATATCGAAATGCTTGAAGACTAAGTTTGCCACGACTAAAAATGTACAGACGAACTTAAAAACATGTATGAAATTGAGAATAACCCTTAGAGCTTGGCAAGCATTTAATTAAAATTCACTCGGGTATAAAAAACAACGGTATCAAGTGCAACCGCAGAGAAATGTATCCATCATCAGATTGATTTCAGAATGGCGCAATAATACTGCAATTGACTCGGCGGTTTCATATTGACTGGCAACCTCAAGGATAATTTTACATATAATATATAAATCAACTGAACTGAAAGTAACCTCGAGGTGGTTTCAGTAAAATACCCCCGTCGCAGCAGACCTGCGTACTCAGCGAATTTCCATAGGATTTATTTTGTATATGTGAGCATTCAACTTATTTGAAGGAAAGTATTGTTTGAATACGTTAAGTAAATAATATAGGCCTACTAAAAACATATATTTAATCATTCATGAGCTTTAAACATGAGGAAAATTAACAAGGAGACCACATTGGTTTTCATTTGTAACACAGACACTTTTGTATTTTATGTAATTCTTAGTCTTTTAATTAAAAAAAGTAATTTTGTTATAGTAATATTAATGTCAACAGACATATAATCAATTCATTCAAAACACTCAAAACAAACAAATAACTTAATCTCATGAAAAAAATAAATTCAATCATATGGTCAGTTTTATAATTACAGTAAACACCCCTGTTATAGCAGACCTGGATCTCCAGCCAATTTCAATAAAACATATCATCAATCCTCATCATTGTAAACATACCATATACTATGCTACATTTTCAGGCAGTTTAGACCAAGACATCCCCTCTCCAAATGCTCATACTTTCTTTATTAAATTTAAAAATAATTTGTATTTTTTGATATACTATATAAGGGTGCGGCAAAAGTCAGCGTACCGCTGCAGGCCGGTGAGTAACATTGTTTATCTCTCGCGCTAATAGCATCTCTCAGTGTCACTCCTCGCCTTATCTTCATCTAGTTATGGTTTTATTTTATTATGTTTATCTTCGTTATTTTATTTTATTTATCTTCGTTTATTCTTTAACGATGAATGTTTGTTTTGTTAGTATACAACTTTTGACAGTGCTGAAGTTAAGTTAATGAGTGTAGTGCTTGTTTTATTAACTTCTATTATTAATGGTTTTAATGTTCGCACTACGGCCTTAATGCTCGAGCATTTTTAAATGATAACTTCAATGAATGAATAGGAAGATGCGGAACTATTGATTGGCCTGCTAGGTCCCCAGTCCTAAATCCGTGCGATTTTAGTAAGTGGGGTTTGTTAAACGAACACGTGTTTTCGGAGAAACCTCAAAGTTTAGAACATTTAAAAGAATTGATAACGAAACATTTTGATGTTTTATTGACACCACAACTATGCAACAAAATCTGTAAATCAGTTTCAAAAAGGTGCTACAAATGTATAGACAATGTTGGTGGTCACTTTGAGCAGCTTCTCTGACAGGTACATTAAAATAATACTGTTAATACTAGCTGTAGTTTAACTGCATTTTCGGTACGCTGACTTTTGCCGCACCCTGTATTTTCTGCAAAATCTTGACAATGAACACCAAATATTCGAAATAAACACAAATAAAATGTTCTTCACCTGAAAATTTAATCATATGTTCAGAATTGTATTTTTTTGTAATCTGTCAAATCAGGGTAATTATACTTTTTGGAGGGTAAAATTAAAAATAATATTGGACAACGTACTGTGTTTAGCACTTTCAATATCTCAGCAACGGGTTGACGTAGAATAATAATTCAAAATGCTAAATTGTTCATTTTTTTTAAGCTGAATCCAATTTTGACACTTAAATTTACAACAAAATAATATAAAGATATTAAATCCTAAAAATAAATTTTATTTTGTCAAAAACCCTCCTTAGAGTTAACTTATCGCGCTGGTTTTCGAACTCGAAGTAATAAATGCCTCTCTAGACATATGTACCAAATGTCATCGCGATCGGACCTTTTTTTACGAAAGTTATCGCGCCTACGGACAGGTATACATTATATACATATACATATATATATATATATATATATATATATATATGAAAATGAACGAATGGTGTTTTTGAGGTCTGGGGGCATCAAAATGAAAAGTTATGGTGGTCCCGTGCTTAAGTCTTACCATGCCGCCTACGGTATTAGCTACTTCCCTATAGGGGGAAATTCGCTAAAAGGAAAACGTAGAATGTTATTGATGCTTCTATAAGAAAAGTGCAATATATACCATTTAACAACTCCCAAAATAGTTCCCATTAACTTAGTAGAAAACACATATACTTATGGGCTCGGCAGAAACCGCGGAGATGATAATTTGGCTGACTCATTTACAAGGATTATTAATTAATAATCTGTTAAAAATAATCCGTTAATCCGTAGGATTAATAGCCCATTAATCGATCGTAATTGTTTATTTAAATGCATAGCAATTAAGAAAAACCTCAAATGTTACGTGCGATTGGGGAGATAAGTTCTCAGACCAACATGTTGTGCTCGCGGTGTTATTTGAGCGGTATTAAATGATAAAATCCAAACTTAATAGTCTAGGTAACTTAAGAAATACTTATAGTCTATTGTCTATAGTCTTGGTACTTATAGTCGAGATAACTTAATAAATTAAATTACTATTAAGTAGTAACCAAAGATGCATTTTGATTTTTATGAACTACTTAAAAAATTAAGTTAAAGGGAAAAATGCCAAAAGGAAATGAATGATTCCGTTGACCGCCGTGGTCATCTGATAGTTATCTAATCGTAGTTATCTATTTTATCTTAATAAGCGTAATAATTCCGATCCATCTGGAATCCCCACATTTCTCTTCCTGGTGAGTTAACAACAGCTTTGCTCGAGTCCGTTGGTCGATAGCGGTGTTATTTCGGACACCTTTCCCTCGATTTCTGATGGCTTGTTGGTCACCTAAGGCCCGTCTGTCCGGTATGAATGTTATCTTTGCATATCAGAAAGGCGCCGAGAGGTTTGCAGACGCTAATGTTTCGTTCTGGACGTTTCGTATCGGTGATTAGGGGAAATGTCAGGGAGTATCTTGGATTCTGCAGGCCTAGCCCTACCTATTTTAGAAATGAAAATTAAGTCTTAGGCAAGGAAAGACTCGTAGAAACTGCTTATTGTAACATTCGAAACAAGTTTTGCCTGGAAAAATAAAACCTAAACGTATGATGCGTGTTCTACCATTTTTAAAAAGTTGTAATTGGTGCAAAAAACTTGAAACTGATCTCGATTTTTTTGTATCCTTCCAAGCAGTGATTTTGTTGTTTAAAGAAAGGCCGGGTGCACATTGGCGTTTTTCAGTTGCCCGTCGAGACAACTTCTCGGAATGAGAGAGGTTGGAACTGGAAGGTCGCGCCAGTTCGCGCTGCGTTGGGTCACATCCTAAACGCATTGTCTTGCGGCACCACGCGAAGAAGGGTTGCGATATCTCAAAATTTATAAAGATCAATATTTACTTAACTCTTCAGAATAAAAATCCATCGACATCAGTAAACAAACTAATGAACATCTAGTGGACATGGCACTTTAAAGTGCATGTTCAAATTATGCCACGGCTACACGCTTGAGTAAAGTAGGCTTCAATTTAAAACATGATCATGTTTAAGACAAGCGACACGTTGTTTTGACACTTTTTCTACTTCAGAAAACAAAAAAACAAAAAAGTAAAAAATCCAACCGATTTTGGAAATTGTATAAAATTAGGATCAAAGGTACAATAATATTTAGACCTATAATTACTAAGACTCGTCTTTGAACTTGAGAAACATTTATTTTTAGGACATAAGAAAAAGCAATTTAGTCGCTGCACGTACTAACCTTGAATTTAAATCGTCAGTCATTGTAAAAACTACTACATTTCGTAACTAACGACATAACAATTACGAGAAGTTTCAACAGCCCTCGCTGGCAAAACAAAGTTTAACTTTAAAATGACAAGTTTGTTCAATCCAGAAAAGATAATAAAAACAATCAGGGACGAAAAATTAAAAAAATGCAAACTGTTATTGTTATTATATTATCGTTATTAAGATCGTTATGTTATCGTGTGTGGTATGGTAGACCTACATAGTTGTAAAAAGGAGTAACAAAGAACTCTAGGAAAAACAACCGCAGTGTATAAACGGGGTCCAAGCTTACTTTTTACTTCTTCTATGCCTTCCGAGGAATCTTGGTCGCTGAACAGATCAAAGTGGTCAGCAGACAAAGAATCTTTTTGCTACTCTACCATTTTGCTAAGTGCAAAAATTGGTCATGTAAGGGTTTTACCCCGAATTTTGGCGTGGATAGCTTCAGCACATTGCCAGGGTCATATTAGTGGTATTTTACTGAGTGGTGGTGGGTAGTAAACAAATCAACAAGGCCTTTAAATATGCGCATGTTTTATTAAACTGGACATGCCGGAGGAACATTCAAAATAAAATGATATCCTTTATGTAAAGTGTCCATTTGTAAGAGTAGAGAGTGCAGAAACGAATGCTTAATTGATGGGCCCCAAATTCGATGGAGCATTACCGATACAATCAAGACACAGATTAAATGGTTGGTGCGACTCGGCCGGCATACATAGCCTGCGAGCGCACACAACGGTGGATTATTTATAATTTGGGCCAAAGTACGCCTAAACACATTTCTTGTAGCGGAGCGATTCAGCGGGCATGATACATAGCCTACGGAACGCTCTCAGCAACAAAGTAATTTGTTAGAGAAATTGCCATTTAACCCGGATTGAGGTGTCGGTGCGACTCAGCGGGCGTGCATAGCCTACGAGCGCACACAACAATATTTAATTTATAATTTAGGGTGAGACAATTTAGAGGCTTTGATTCCAATGAATTCCAAAAATTAATTAATTATCCCTCAACATTGCGGTCTAGACATAGCACGGGAGGGACGGGGAATTTTGTTTGAAACTCAATAAATGCAGAGCGATTCCAGGCGTGACAGGTTCGCCGGAACGCTCTTCACACGGGAAATTTACTATAATTATTCAATATCAGCACAATTCCCCAATGCACTACTAGTTTACTCTGTTGGAGTAAAAGAAATTAAATAAGGCAAACTTACGGAAGCACACAGGTCGGGACGGTAGACGGTAGACGGTAATACGACGACACGCACGGTACGGCAGCTTGAAGATCTCTGATCGTTTCCGTGGGGTTGGTTTTTATATTACCCCGAAATAGTACGGAAGTGACCGAATAGTCACCGATATTTGGTCCAGCAAGTGACCTTGAGATTGTCTGTCCTGTTATCAGATAACGCGTGCACCGCGCGCCTCACAGTCATTAAGTCTATTCTTTCTTCTTCTTTTTTTATACTTCAGGAAGAATTCTTCCACTGCATTTATTCTGTTGTGCGGTGTTTTATTGATTGGTTTAACGCAGTTTTATCTCGATTGAAGGATGAAAAAATAAACGGTTTCAGCAAATTGACACAAACTATATCAGTTAAGAACAGTATTTTAGACAACGTACTGCGTTTACCACCAAACAAAAATATCAATTTATCTTCGCAACCAGTTGACTTAGAATTATAATTGATAACACTGGATTATATTTCTTCAAGCCAAATTTAAATGGTTCAAAGTAGGCTATATTTTGATCGTATATTTGAAAAATTTGAATTTTTTAACACTTAAACCCTCATAGCTTCTGAACGTCAATTTTTACAGACATGCGGGAGGTGTCATTTTGTTTGTCATCGTAAGTACACACAAAAAAACATTATCAGCAAAAAACGTTAGAGCAACTTTTAGAAAATTTGTATTTTTATCGATTTTATAGGGTAAATACCCTTAAAAATAAAAAGTGTAAAAAATTAAAAAAAAAAACACTTTCTTCATACACAATAGTATAGGAGGCAGAAAGTAAAAGGATACAGTCGACTCTCGGTCATTTGAACTTCGATAACTAGAAGCCAACTCGAATATTATTTTAGATTCCCAAGGAAAAAACTGTCTAATTCAAAATTAAAAACCATGCGTGACACGAAAATATTTTACGGTTATATTTTACCACTGTAAGTCGAAGCAATGCAAAAATTACCTCTACAACTTGTAGTTCAGTAGTCAACTCGAATTAAACTTGCACTTTACCTCTAAAAGTCAAAGTTTACCTTTATATCTCGAAGTTCACTCAACGGACCTACATAAATCGAAACACCGCGTACAGGCCGCAACGCGTCATCCGGTTCAGCGTCACTCTTTATTACCTCTGTTTAGTTTGAATTTTTATTTGATTTGCATTTATATCTCGAATTTAGCTGAAATCATCTCTGTAAGTCAAAATTAAGTAAGAATTACCTCTAAAACTTGAACTGTGCCTAATACTACATGTAACTCGAAGAAAAATTTGAGTTTCATGGCATTTCGAGTTAGTGAGAGTCGACTGTCATCTAAAAAAGTCATCATTCCTCATTTAAAAAGCCATCTCTGCCTCTAAAGATTGTAATTCCTAGCTTTCATATTCATTGGTCTAGACCCAAATTATTTCAAAATTACTGACAATTGACCAACAAGCAGAGCAGGGACGCGAGAGTTTCGTTATCTGAAGATCTTACTTGATACCGACATGATCTGCGAAGTTGACACATACCGACTAGATGTGAAGAGTTATATTGCCTCGATACCAACTAGATCTGAAGAGTTGGCCCGATACCAACTATAGCCTATACGAAGAGTTGGCTCGATACTAACTAGATCTGAAGAGTTGGCTTGATACCAACTAGATCTGAAGAGCTGCTTGATACCGACATGATCTGATGGGTTGGCCCTATACCAACCAATGAGAACTTAAGATTTGGCTCAACACCGAAGATGGAGGAATTTTATGAAGGCTCGATTCTGTATGCGCTAGCCATTTCTTGACAAGTAATAAACCAATAATTGTAACAAAAGGTAGGTGGTGTATATACGATGGCGGTGCCTGAGTTTGAATTTATACCTATCAAATAAAAAATATATCCCTAGCATGATTACGAAAAAAACCTAAATAAAAGCAATACAAATTTTGAGAAACTTTAATAAGAAAATCCCTGGGGAGCGGCCTGGTGTTGTGGTTACAACGCGGGATTTCGGTCTTTGGGGACCGGCTTTAAATCCCGCCAATCACCAATGGCTTTTTTGCTATGTGATAATGACGTGACACACTAGTCCTAGCCTGAAGTAATGTGAAAAAAGTTACAGGCTAGGTAACTACACCCGTCCTGGGATGTGGAGGTGGGACAGTAAAAAATACGAAAATCTCTAATGTTATGAGTAGCACCTAGAGTAGCAATGTGAAAGGTACTAAATACTTTGTGACTCAGTCTTTGTATAAACTCTGCGGCTATAAAACCACAGAGTTTCCAATGTTTCCGCAGATCACGTTGTAAGTGGGCAGTATAACTCGATGGGAGTTTCAGATCTCGGTGGCACGTCTCGGCCGACCTTCACTCCGCCTCTCGCGGTCGAGCTGGCCGGTTGTTGCAGTGATGTGCGCGATACGTATAGTAGTATCGGATCGGAATAATGCGATACACAGAGGACGATACGATATTTCGATACAATATTTTGAAAACGATAGTGTATCGTATCGCAAAAAACGATATTCGATTCCGTATCGGCACATATATAAAGACGACATTTACGATATTTTCGAATTTTTATGGGAAATCTGCTTATTTCTCAACATACCTTAATAAACCTTTGTATGTGGCTTAATCTAAATGAGATTTACTTGGTTATGGTCTAAAATCCCCCATTTTGACATTCTGGCATCACCTCAGCACCTGCACACTCATATCCATGGTGAAAGTATATCATAGATACTTCCACTATGCTCATATCCCACGTTATTCTTATGGAGAATATTCTGCATGGTTATTTATGAACATAAGTACGTTAGAAATCTTGATGTGAGGTACCCTTTTAATTATACATTGAAGCATTTGAAATTTGCTGAGTATGTAACGGAGGTATTACATTATTTAGTTGCCTGTGATTTTATTTAAACTTTTTGGTCGATACGATTCGATACGTATAGTTTTCGATAATTTAGGGCCGATACGATACGGACGATAAGATACAGTGCTTCTATACGATACATAATGAACAGTAGGCTACATAACGATACACACCTCCGATACACATCGTATCGCCGTACCGCAATCACTACCTCGCGTCGCGGTGGAGCTGGCCAGTTTGTAGGGTTCAGAGGCCGAAGATCGCCGAGCCCCAGGGACAGAGTCGCCAAGGCCGCGCCACGAGCCCCCGGCTGTTGTCGGCAACCCTTGCAAAGCCACTTTCCTCGCGTTTTATCGAGTAAACAAGATAAAGATAAAGCTAAATTTGGCCGTGAGATACGGATCTAAGTGGTCCAAGTTGATCGATTTGTAAAGGATATAGAGACTGTAGAAAATCGATGGCACTTTTGGTGGTTAACGGAGGGGATAACTGATGTGAATGAGATTAATTGATTTGGAGACCGGTTAGATTCTAAAGAGTCTGAAAATTGTATGGATCGACACAGGACCAAGGCAACAGACCCGCGTGGCCTTAGCCTTGACTGGTCTTTGGCCTATTAAATATGATCCTTGATAGTGAATTAGCCGGTCTGGCAGGAGGTAGGCTTCAAAGGAATCTTTTCTATCCTAAAATAATTCATCCATGTTCGACTTAAAATAGTCTAAAACCACTTAGGGCGATTGGCGCCCCTAAATATTACACCCTAATTATTAATTTTAATTTTATCAATCGCCGTCTTCTAAGCAATCCAAATTGTCACTGTCAGTACCGGCCGGTCTTCACAACAGTGAGTGAGGTTAGGAAAGTCGCCGTGTAAATATGTGTCTTTTTCGTTTGTGTTTTGTGTCCATCGATGTTTTATTATGTTATATTTTAACTTTTGACAAGAACCAGTTGTCTACTGGCGTGAATTAACCTCAAGACTTGTACATGGTGATGATGCCCATGGGATGGAGGGACGAAACAATTGTCCACGCTAGATGCAGACAACATTTGGATTGCTTAGAAGACGGCGAGTCATAAAATTAAAATTTAATAGCAATTCCTGGAAGCCAGTACGTAGTCCCTCTGGAGGTATAAAATCCCTCTATGGTGGTCATGGTGGTCGTCGTCTTTCGTAGTAACATAATGTGTAGTTTTACGAGATGAATTATTCTTTTTATGCAATATAGAATTTTTAAGACTACAAATCCATACATAACAGAGATTAGCATTTATTAAACGAAACCGATTGAGTCAAAGTTTAAATGTTGAATAGGCCTTCAGTAACTCTCTAACAAGTATTACAGATCCAGTGTTAGATAATCTTTGCTGGATCATGGCTAACGGTTGGATGATCCTACGTTTTTCTATCCTTAGTAGTATTATACAGGATGTTACATAATCACGGGTAACCGTAGATTTTATTCCCAGGACTCAGTTCTATGGTCAATGAACTTCCCCTCTAAATTGCGGCCATAACTTGGTAAACGAATAGTAAATGTTTTTATTTCCAAAAGAGAATGAATAATTGCCCTTTGGATTTTATTATTAGGGAATCTATCCATCCTCGGTAAAACAATACGAAAAACGTTAAACGGTTAAATCAGCTGATTTTCTCAATTTTGCACAGTTAATTTAAAAAAATGCCGTTTTAAGGTCTGCGAATAAGAAGAGAATAATAATACTATTAACTGTCAGGTTGCATAAATCCCATAAATCCTGTGGACCCAAGCGGTTATAAGTTTCCGGTCTATAAAATACGTCACGGTCTCTGCTGTAGGTTTCAGGATTCCGGTCTATAAAATACGTCACGATTTGTTTACATTTTTTACTGAGATAACCTTTTGACGTAAGTATACTGTATAGACCATCGATGTAAATGTATTTATTTACATCGATGGTATAGACTCACCGTCTTAGGCAATCCTTTAATTCAATTTAATCTATTGGACAGCTGCTTCGCCCTTTTGTCCTAAGGGCATCATCAGCAAAATCTTGAGGTTAAAACATTGCAAACCAATGGTTTTTGTCGGTATAACTAATAAAATAAAACGAAGTCGAGGACACAATTGACATTTTCACAAACACTAACTTTAAAGGACATATATTTGTTGGGCTCGAGCCTAACCTAAACCTAATAGGTTAGGCTCGAGCCCAACAAATATGTCCTTTAAAGTTAGTGTTTGTGAAAATGTCAGTTGTGTCCTCGACTTCATTTTATTTTATTATTTATATCGACAAAAACCATTGGTTTGCAATGTTTTAACCTCAAGATTTTGCTGATGATGCCCTTAGGACAAAAGGGCGAAACAGCTGTCCAATAGATTAAAATTGAATTAAAGGGTTGCTTAAGACGGTGAGTCTAGTACAGCAATTCCTGGTAAGCCAACAAACCCAACACGTAAGTATACTGTTAATTCTTCTGTTCTCGTCTTCTCTACAAAACTTGACACCGTTTAACGTTTATCACGTTTTTTTTACCATGGATGACAAAAACTCACTATTATTTAAATACATTTTTTTCTACATAAATTCACTTTTACTATTTTCCTTGCAATGGCTTTTTAGCTTTATTTTGCTTAAGAGACTTATCCATATATCCTACTTAAGATTCATATACATATATCCTACTTTACTTTTAACGTTATAATAAGTTAAACTGTTACTACCAATTGTTTTAATTCTAATCTTACGCGTTCCGATCTAGGATTCATAAGTTTGTTGCAATTAGTGTTCATGTAATAAAGAGACTTGAACGGTAGGTTAGTTGTGTCACCAATGAAATAATAATAATAGTTATAGCCTACTCATTAACATGGAGACTGGGTTTAAGTAATCGTAATAATATTATGATCGAATGATCCTGCACTTGTGAAAGAATGGGCTTGTTTTGTAACCGTAACGAATGGATTTAGCGGCGGTCGGCGTAACTCATTTGGCAAGCACCTTCACTGCGCCTACCGCCCCGCTCCACATGGGAATATACCTGAAGAACTAGTATTGCTCAACGGGTATTGTTCAGTGAATTTTAAATTTATAAGTTGACCGTGTCAGAAGTAGAACGAGGCCACCCAGTTTAACACTAGACCCATTAAACAAATTAGTATCCTACGAATAAATGGCAGTTTTTCAGCGGGTTCAGTATACTATTATAAAAAAGTGTTTAAGAGATCTAGAATCACTACTGCAAATTAAAATTTGCCAGGGTGAGTTGAACAATTTTTTATTTTTCTTATGAATAGGATTTTTAAGGAATGGAATTTTCTAGCATATTGACACGAGCAAAGTTTTAATGATGAAACAAAAGACTTATATTCTCCCATGTTTTTTTTAGATTCATTCCATGACTTACATGTCACATAAATGTATCATTTAATCATTGAAGCGTGGCAGTTGGTGGTAGTGGTGGTTATTCGCATTCTGCAAGGCGAAACAAACTTTTAGCCACGTAATTTATTTTGTTCTCAATGAAATCTAGTACTTCAGTTGGGGGGGGGGGGAAGTAAAGTTGTATTTTCAAAGGCGTTAAAGATCTGATAAGTGTAAAATTTAAAAATTGTTGAATTAAAATGCAAGTAAGGGGGAAAGAAAGACATATTGTGTACATGGCTATGGCTTTTAATAAATTCATAAATTGATCTTTTTTACAGTGTTGGGTGGGTAACTGCTAGTATTATATGTTATCGGCTTTCCATGGCTGCGTAATCGGTATTTCAGTTTTTAAACCGGTTAGCAGGAAGCGACCTCGAACCTAAGCCTTAAGTAGCTACAATGCCGTACGACTGCTTACTTTTTCAATCTTAAGTGCTTCAGGAAATGCTGATGCTCAGGCGTTTCATATAGATGTGTATGGTACATATATGAACTAAAATTTATACATTTACTAAACTTATTTCGTAAGTCAGTAAACCTTCAATCAGTAACAGAACCTTCAATCATCTGGTGGTATTAAGAGGAACATGAGTGAAGACTAAATGCAAAACTATACGATCAAAATGATTAAAAATTGTACTCGTGAGGTTTTGATACACCACTTACACTTTACTGTGAACAAAATTGATCGTTTCACGATTTTGAGGCGGATAAATAAGAGCATGCTTTTGAAAAAGTAGTTTTCCTAAATTGTCACCCAGTGCAAAAAGGTAAACAACGTTGTTGACAATCCTGATGATTTAAAATTTATGTAGCAAACATACTTACAACTAAAGAATGGGATTTTACTAAATGAACATTAAACCGATTACAAGTTTAGGATAATCCTGGAATTTTTGGCCTGGAGTATACCAGAAATGTAGATGTTTATTATTAAAAAGGACTTGTATTCGAACACGCAAATTTAAGGATAATGAATGAACCAGAAAGTTTATTCCACTACAGATTTTGATTACCTCAAATAAATTTCATACTTACACAACGGTAGGATTTATTTGTAAGACATATAATTATTCTGTTAAAAAATTATTTATTTTTTAACAGTATTGTGAATGCTAATGCATGCATTTCAGCTTCGACTTACGTTATTTGGAAATGATATCAGGATGAATAAGTTATTGTTCAACAAAAGAAGAGTTACTGGCTATCGTATTCGTAATCTGATAATCGTAAAACTGTTTAAGAGAAATACATAATGGAATGTTAAGACTCGTTACTGGAACGGGTTTCCTCTAATTTTTTACTGGGCTGAACAATGCTATCAAACAAAAGGTCGACTTTAGATAACAATGAGACTCGGGTTTTTGACCGACCTATATCACAATGAAAAAGCATTACTACCGACACCACATAAAATGCAAGAGATCTTTAAAGGCCATACTAACAATATTCCAGTATATTTATTTTTTTATTCGTCTATAAATTTCACAGCATAGTTGTTTAAATGTAATTAGTGATAATTGCAATGAAAACGATCTTTTATGCTATTGAATTATTAATAATACAGTAAATAAATAATGTAGCATGCGTATTTGGTTTTTGTATTTTCCAGTTTTCCATTTTTTTACATACTGGTAGTAAATGATTAAACCCCATAAAATTTTTGAAAAATATACAGGGTGTTCCTAAACAACCTGATCCCCTTTTGTGTTTTTGTTCCTTGCATAAAGACAAACAGATTTTGCAATATAACCATGGGTCTCCCATGCCTAGTTTTCCGTCTGTCTGTCTGTATGTGTTTTTTACAAACAAATTCATAACTCCTAAACGGTTTGAGGTACAGCGTTGAAATTTTGCACAAATGTTTATCTTATTAGGCCCTACCTACGTTTAATATTATACCTAAATATCGTTAACCGTTTCAAAATGGCGGCCATTTAAATCTTTTGATGCCAAATTTCACGAAACCCGTTAATTTAAACAGAAAATTGCAAGATACTCAAAAGTAAGTCCATTTTATGTAGTTTTCAATGATACCTTGTTTGTTGAGATTGGATGAAGATTCACTGAGAAATTAGTTTTTCTTTGTAATGGATGACCACTTTTCCCCGTATAAACAATGTTAAAATACGGGGTGTTAAAAATCAAACTTTAACGGCTTATAACCACTTAACTATTGAGTTTAGGAAAATATGTCAAAAAATAATAAGTTGTTAAAATAAAGCGTTGAATCCAAATACGTCATAAAATACAGGGTGTTCCATAAGAAAAATCAAAGTTGTCCTCCATATTGGAGAATGGCGGCCATTCACAAGAAAATGGAATTCATATTTTTAAATGTCTTAAAAAAGTAGGTGAAGTCCCCCATTTCATTTAAAGTTATCTCTAAATCCAATAGTTTCTGAGATACCAATGGTGGCACAGTTAAGCTGAACACGCCTTAATTTTAACATTGTTTAAATGGAGAAAAGTGGTCATCCAATGCGAAACAAATTAATTTCTCAGTAAATATTCATCCAATCTTAACAAACAGGGTATCATTGAAAACTACATAAAATGGACTTACTTTTATGTATCTTGCAATTTTCGGTTTAAATTAACGGTTTTCGTGAAATTTGGCATCAAAAAATTTAATTTAATTTAATTTAATGAGATAAACATTTGTGCAAAATTTCAACGCTGTACCTCAAACCGTTTAGGAGTTACGAATTTGTTTGTAAAAAACACATACAGACTGACAGACGGAAAACTAGGCATGGGAGACCCATGGTTATATTGCAAAATCTGTTTGTCTCTATGCAAGGAACAAAAACACAAAAGGGGACCAGGTTGTTTAGGGACACCCTGTATAATATACTGCAATTACATTCAAGACGGTAAATACAAACAAAAGGTAGAAAATTGTGATAGATTTCGACCGGAGACTCCGGTTATTATCAGGCCCAAAGAGATACTTCTTAATGTAATACAGTATGATTACATGTATATTGTTAGTGTTGAAAGACGATTAATCATTTACATTCAGTAGTTACAACATATATCATGATAATTAATAAGATATTAACTTTTAAAATAGTTAGATTTAGCAAAATCACATTTAACACTTTAAACATTTAAAGTGTTTATATATTTATTTTAAACACCCTTATTTAAGGGTCTTTCTTTTTTTGTGACGTGTTTTACTATCTTTATAAAAATGTTATTTTGTGTTTGCCATATTCGGCTGAAATAATTTGCCTGGGATGCACGCAAATAAACCCAAAATCCAATCTATCCCAAGTTTAATTGATTTGTGTTCAATTGATGTGTGTATTTAATTTATACTGTGTGTTATGTGTAGTACCTGGGGACCAAGCTCTGCTCGGTGGGAAACGGCTTTTTTATGAACAGGTGGAAGATTACTTTACATTTTCATTGTTATCCCGTAACCAACATGGCAACTCATATGACCCTATCTTAAACTTTTCAACTTTAAAGTTAATTTTTTAAGAACTTTGCTTTTCTACAGCAAATTAAATCACATAGGTGGTTTTAAAAGTAAAAACTACACCTACGCGCAAAATTTTATAAAAACAGTTAAAGCCGTTTCCAAGATAGGATTTATAAATATATTTACACGAATTGCTTATTTATAGTGATAGGATTTTTTAAGAATTTTGAGTTTCTACAGAAAATTCAACTACGTAGGTGGTTTTAAAAATAAAAACTACACGTATGTGCAAAATTTTATGAAAATCGTTAGAGCTGTTTCCGAGATAGAATTTATAAATATATACACGAATTGTCCATTTAGGATTTGTAATGTAAGGGAGAACAAAATTGAGCAAAATCCCAAAAAAATCATAAAATAAACAGATGCTTTTATATTTTTTTTCTTAAACACACCAAAACATTACGATATCCTATAATGAAAACTGTTGTAAAAATAAAACATGTCTTGCTCTTTTGAATGAAACCAATTTCGAATCCAACTTCCTCATCGTTTCCCTTTCTCCGTTTAAATGCTGCCGCAGCTTACATGGAAGTAACTAACCTGGAAGTGGCCGGTGACGATCCGCTCTCTCCGCCACCACTCTCACTCTCTGTGGCGCCGCAGACGCTGCCTGCTGCCACCCGCGGCAGAGAGCAGCACACGTCGCGTGGGGGGCACGTGTCACCGGGGGAGCGGGGGGGGGGGGCTCTCCCGGCAGGTATAGTAGGCGCGTTTTGAAGATTCGCCCCCCCAGAACAGGTAGAAGGACAGTCCTAATCCCCTGTTGACAAACAATGCCTTTGTGCCTTTGTTACGGGCGGCCGGCCGGGACTCTCTGCATCCGCCTGAAATTCCGGTTACTGGCATAACAATATATATCGCAATATTTGATGTGCAAGTTACGCGGCATTTTCTTGGAATGCAGGCGGGTGAACCACCAGCACAACGGTGGCCACCCCTAACAAAGGCTTTGTTTGATAACGGGGGATTAGGACAGTCCGTCTACCTGTTTTGGGGGGGCGAATCTTCAAAACGTGCCTACTATAAGGTTATCCGCGAACAGGGATGATAAGGCTTTTCGAAATATTGACTTATTGTTTATTTGAATGAATGAATGAATTAAATATTTATTCCATCAAAAATACAATTGGTAACATGCAACCATACACATGCACTAATCTAGATCGACATCAAGATTAATGTGTCAAGAATCAACATACTCCAAATCCAGTTTTAAGTAAAAAAATGTTATGCTGATACAAAATTTGGTAAAAGCAAATAAATACTATTATTATTAATATAATCTAAAGGCATTTATTTCTATGTTCTATATACACATTGGCATCCAGTATATTTTCATGAAGCGGTGGGGTATTTCATGAATAAGCTCGCATTTTTAGTATTGACAGGCCCTTTTAGGCAGGAATATAGAACCACCGTCTCAGTGAACCTGTGTACTTAAAATTTCTAAAATCATTTTTATGTTTCATGACAATACATTAGAAGTTTAAAGAAAAGTTTTTAAAACAAGAGGAATAACTGAAAAACCAAACATTTGATAGAAAGGTGATATGTTGAATTTTTATCGTGCTGAGCGAAGTCACGGGTAACTGCTTAAATTTAAATTAGTTAACTTAAATTTAGTCTCTAGTTAACTATAATCTAATAAAAACCCCTAACTATTAGGCTATGCCAAAAAGAATGAGAGAAATATAACATTCTGGCCCGTGTAATTTAAGATAAAACAATGCAATAACATATGTTGTTATATCATTAATTCGATATACTGTATATATATTTAAACCTATTTCATCGGATGTATTAACCTACACGATAAATCGGAAACAATATCAATATGACAAAAAAGAAAAAGTAAATAAATTGGTAAATTGGAAATTGTTTTATAGTATTATAACCTATAATATAGATACATACATAAAATTGGAACACAAATATTTATACCCTTTTTGCGATGTAGAGAACTAAAATCTCGATATTCGCAATATAGCGAAATTATTTTGCCATTCCGAGGAATGTTAAGATTATGATGATATCGATGTGTCGTTATAGTCACAATTTCTATATATTGGAACCTTAAGGGGAGTCTCTAGCTAAAATGCGCAAACATTTTGAAAAAAAAATAAAAGGAAGGCTTTTTGCATCTATTTTGCTATACTAATTCCTGAATTTGGAAACAAATTTCAAAATATTAATTTAATCTTTTGTGCTATGCGCATACAGGAATACAGGGATTTTCGCAGAAAACTCACGATTACCGAGTTGTATTTTTACTGTTTTCAAAAAACTAAAATTGATATTCCAAAAGAACCGTACACATTTAAAAATTTGTGTGGTTATCTAGGTTAAATTATCTCTAAAATAACGTATTTTCAATGACTTTAGCTTAGTCGCTGTTTTTTTTTTTTAATTGAGGGAAGTTACTAAAAAAGTGAAATTTTTTTCACAATTAGGTCAGTACATAAGAAATAGTAAATTATACCTTGCCATTTTAAAAATACGTGATTTTAAAGTAAGTTTAATAACAAACATAGCACATTACAAATTAAATAGTTTTTTGAATATATGTTTTTAAAATGGCTTCAAAAATCCATAAATTTAATTCTTAGGTCCTGTGGATTTTTTCGATTTTTTTTATATGAAGTGGTGTTTTTTAATTAAACTGAAGTATAAAATACTGTTGTTCACTCAAAAACAGCTTATATCTCCATTTCAGCGTGTAAGGTAGGGGCTCCCCTTAAATATCGGAACCTAATATATCGGAAACAAAATATCAACATGGTTATAACGATATATCGAACCCTTACATCGATATTTGCGATGCATCGATGTTATTTTGCCATCACTATCCGTGTCAGTTTGTGATGGCCTGCGGACGAAGAGGTGCAGATAAACAGGCTCATTAGGGATATTGCAGCGACCCCGCCGAGAAAGCCAAGGACCCTTATCGGTATGGACGCACCGTTGGGTGGTGTAGGTGTAGGTGTGACATTATTAGTTTGGTGGGGTTTGTTTTGTAATCGACGTTTTACTGTCTGTGATTGACAGTGTTACAATAGCTGCCATTTGCTGTGGGCTATTATTTAACAGTCCTGTCTAAGGAATGTGCCAACTTTAGTCAGTAACGAGGCTACAAGATCGCGCCACTATTATCACGATCATCACACTCATCCTTCACTCATATTCAGGGTACCTAACGTCCTCCATGAGGTACCTGTCTCAAAAAAGAATGTTAATCAGTTACGTTGCGTGCTTGGAAGTTGATTATACTGTCTTTAACTGATTTAATTTAACTGAGCAATAAACTGGCGCAGTAGGCTAACATGCCTCAGTGGGCTGTGCTCCCTGCCCCCTATGATTAATGAGTGAACAATTAGGGTAAATTTTTTTTCACCACACTACGACGAAATCACCTGTTTTACAAACGTCAAACGCGGACCGAAACACACCGTTTGCTACCACAGGACCGAAAACGTTGGGGGCCCTAGGGCCGAAAGTCAGCTGGTCGTTTATTTGCTTGAAAAACGTCAGAACATCACAAAGTTATACAGCATTCAAGACAGGATAGTTGCGATCATATGATTGTCATAGCTGTGTTTTGTTTTCAAGTGAGTCAAATAATAATCAGTTTTGTTTAATTATTTAGGGTATATTTCATTGTGTAGTGTGGTGAAAAATAGCGTTCGCACCTCGGCCGAAAGGGTTTTGCAGCTCTCGATCGTTTCAAATTCTCGACTTCGTCTCGGATTTGAAACACGATCTCGAGCCTGCAAAACCTCATTTTCGGCCCTTGTTGCGAAATATACTATTGTGGATTATGTTAATAAGGGATTTGCAAGATCGTTACTTATTTATAGCAGGCTAAATGCCGAAAATTCGTTTATTTCGAACGAATGGATTCCTCTGGGGCCCCGTACAACCTCCCCCCTGCGGGCCCTCGACACCGCATTTCGCCCTACCCTGATGTGTACTGTGGGTTGTTTTTTTGTTACTATGTGAGGCCGGTTGTATAGAATAGGTTTATAGCAGTTCGATGTAGCCCATGAATACCCATCATCTCTAGTAATGTGACAACTAGTGCAGCCTTACAAGCACCTTTGTTACTACCTAGAGGACTTGTGGGAACTTTTAAGTACCTTTAGTGTAGGCCTACTTAGTGATGCTAGTGATGGTATAGTGCGGACAATGGTCAGGCGTCGCGTCGCGTTATCGCCGCCTTGCAGCAGATTACGGTTGGATGAATTCATTGCCTTACAACATTCATGCAAGAACTGTAAATTATATAATTGCAGGCTTAAATGATTATTACGCGACCATTTTCACACAATTTGAGTTGTCAAGCAATTATGCGCGGCAGTTGCCGTTATTATGTTTTCGGAAAAACTGCGAGGACTGTGTCACGTAAAACTACAGCTGACTTTTGGCCATAGCGAAAAGAATACGTCCTTCTCAGGTTTACATACAAAATCTAAATAAACATCCGCATTATTTTAAGGAACAAGTTTTTGTTTGAAATCGATGTAATTAGGCCTTATTTAGTGGTTCAAATGTAAACAGGAATGAGCGCAGAGTTTTTGTTGGTTATATAATGATTCCTCAATGAAATTAAGTCCAAATTTAGCATTAAACTTTGGGGGGTAAAAATATAAATAATCTTCATTTACATCGGAATTATTGAAAAAAGTTCCCATCCTTGAAGGGTCACAAAGACAGGGTTTTCATACAGCAGTGAGCTCAGCGTTCGATGGTTATAGTTAGTTGACTGTAGATGAGCGACATACTTGGTGTTATTGTTTACATTGTCTCTTTCTTGTGTTTTTCATCTTTGTAATGGCAATTGATTTAATTTGAATTTATTTCATTTTACCTCGTATTGCCAAGTTAACTTAAAAAAAAATTAAAGCTGATTTCAAAAAAGGAGGCGAACCAAGAGGGTATACTTTTTGAACTGTAGTGTAATTTGTTGTTCATATTACAATTGCCCTTAGTGGTCTTTGTTTTAGGATTAAGGTCGGATTTAAATTATACAAGCCTCTGAAAACGTTTTCAGGGCTCAAATGCTGGGAATTAATTAAAATTAAAAGAAATTTGCTAAATTGTGTTACCCACCATTTTTCTTTAAACTCTTCATAATTTTCGTCAAAATATGGGTTTGTTAAAAAATTTATAAAATTAAAATAAATATTCTTTTTCCCTACGATTCATACTTTTGTTGGAAAGGTTTAAGTTAAGTTTCGATCCCTGAAATTCTCTAAAAACAACCAATTTGCTTGCTATACAGTGGAGGTAGTTGGACTGTAGCCGCTTAATGAATTTCAAAATGTAAAATAAAAAAAATTTTAAAGCTGCAGTAAAAATGTAGGGAAGTCGTTTCAAGTGTAAGTCGGTTTGTAAATATATTTTCGAACTACTACAAAACATTAAGCAAATGACTTTAACATGGGTGAGTTAAGATTACCGTAGATTAACTGGGGATATCTTATCCAAAACGCTAGAAAGAACATGCTTCCATTTCAGTCAGTCAAAACATTAATTAGGAATTTCTCACGGGAATTTGTTTTGCGACGAGTTATAAGCTACTAAGAGAAATAAACAGTTCCAAATTTTGTTTTTATCCATATGCATATGTATTTGAGCTGTATTCTTTGACCAATTATATAAGTAATTTCTTATTAGAGTATATCAAAAGGTTACAAAATTGTGCCTGGAAGTCTAAACATTATATTTAATATTTATGTATATTTTTAGACTACCCAACAAATTCTAAGAACTCTGCTTGGTATTAAATATTGTTTTTACCCACCTGCTATGTTTAATAGTTATTTGTGTGTTGAGAGAGTAAAGTACAACATTGTCTCAAAAGTGAAAATGTTCGCGCCCGAGCGCGCGAGGGTGATAGTTTTCACTGTGCTCTACTCTTGAAATACACACATTTCCCCCCACCTGCAATGATAAATACCAAATCATTAAACATATATTTCATTAATTTAGGTCTGATTTCACCAAACTTTAATAATTAATTTCACCAAACCGTTAAGGCTCGAATAGTTTAATTTTATCAGCTGTTTAATACTATTTTCCTATCTTTAACGAACCGTTTATTAACCGCCCCTTAACTGATGATTGGTGAAATCAGGCCTTAGTAATTAAAAAACAAAATCCATTTTGTTTCGATCTGTAACTAGCGCCTGCATCAAAGTAGCTGCAACCATTCATGCACCAGCGATCAGCTGAGATTGTAGCAACATTCTAGCACGCTTTATTCGTAGACGTTCTTACAGCTGATTGTTTGCAATGTTATTCTTATTTGTATATTTACTTTGGCGTGGAAGTTTGAAGGCGCTCTAATTTTTTAAAAATTGATCACAATGTCATTCTTATGGGTTTACTTTGTCTCGCGGTGGGAGACAAAGTAATCACTTTACTTAGACTAGGAAACAAATTACTATAGGTATTACTCACGCATTACAAGGAGTAAAAAATCGTCTAAACATAGCAGGCGGGGGAAAACGCTTCTTACTCTTTGTAAAAAATGAGTAACATAATACTTTGTCTCCCAGCGGAAGTAAAGTGATTTCTTAGTCTCCTGGTGGGAGACAAAAGTAAACCCATAAGAATAACATTGAAATAAATAATTCAAAAATCGAATGCCTTCAAATTTTTACGAAGGCATGCAATTATGTCGAAGCTCAACATTACAGGCGCCAACAGCTGATTAAGTGGCAGGAATAATCACGATAAAAACGTAAAAAATGGCACTGGCGTTGAAATGCACAAAATATAAGAATGATATTGACAACAATAAGAAGTGGACGTGTAAGAGTGTTGCAACAATCAGCTGATCGCTGATGCATGAATGGTTGCAACTACTCGGATGCAGACACTAATTGCAGAACGTGGCAAAATTTATTTTGTTTGTTATTTATTTTAGAAATAAATATGATAAAAGGGTTAACTATCCAACATGACATGGTATGACATGGTTTTTAACTATCCAATATGTTTATAGATTGGGTATTTATTGTTACAGATGGGGCAAATTTTGTGTGTACAGTATTTCCAGGATAAAGCACATTGTCTCACGAGTGAAAATGTTGGCGCCCAGGGCGACAATTTTCACGAGAGTCTCTACTCTAATGTTTTGTACTCTACTCACTCAACACACAAATAACTATTTCATAATTTAACTTATGGTCCACCAACTTGATCTTACACTCCAAAAAGGTAGACAAGGTAAATCATAGTACCTGTTGGACGGTCGCGCATTAACTCCGCGAAAGAGTTCCTTAACTGCGCTAATCCCACAAAGGGTCCCAAAAAATGTTCCTTAGCTGCGCGAAGCCTACGCCAGGTAGGGCAGAGTTGCCGGCAAAAAGAATGTCCTTGTTTACGTGTCATCATACCACGCGCGCTTACCAAAGTCTGACCAAACACCTGGCTTCGACAGGAACATTTACTACTTTACCGAAATCATGAGACCACAAAAACAAAAGGTACAAAACATTAATATTAATTGATAAATGTTATTTATTTTACAGTAACGGGGTTTAATTTGAAAATACGGTTTACTTATTTTTTCCGTTTCAGAGTAATTTATTGTGAAAAACTACGACAGTCCTTTATAAAAACTCCATATTGCCATGTTATTTTTCATGTATGCGATTGAATAACATGCACTTTGGTCGCCGACTTGAAGCCATGATATTTTCCTAATCCCCAAAAAGGTGGATTTTATTTATTTTGATTAATATGTTCTGTACATTTTAATTTATTTTCATTAAAACTTAAATACGGTACCTCAGTTCAAAAATTAGCTATTGAGTACTTTCTCCCTTTTTAGTAGAACATAGAATCCGTAATAAATGCACTCTCTGCAGATGACTTGGGCTTTGATAAAAAATTCTTAAATGCTCACTTCTAAGAATTCTACAGACAAAGAGGGTCACTTCGCGCAGTTAAGGAACGTATCTGGTGGCTACCTGGAGTAGTTCGCGCAGTTCAGGAATACCTGACTACCTGGCTCAGGTCAGTTCGCGTTCGCGCAGTTAATACCCGCCCTGTAGGACCGAGCTTACACGGTATTATTTCGAGTTTACTAGTTCATCTAGTTACCTTAAAATTTCAGTGTCACATATTTGCAAATATACTTTTTTTATATTACTACATGCAAACTTTATCCCACACGCCGTATTTCTTCTAAATAAACAGGCGTTTGCAAACAGATGTTTTGATTACTTTATTTATTTACATTTTCATTGTTTTTTCGTTGCCAACATGGCAACTCATAAGGCCCAATGTTAAATTTTTCAACATTAAAATCATCGCCATCTTTATTTTAAGTCCGCGGCACTAGTAAATGGCAACTTCGCGCCTCAGGGTTCAGCTGATTTGTTTATCTATTCTCTCTTATGGCACAATTTTTTGTTTACTTGAAACCAGCTGTCTCTTTAAGGGGTTTTACTATGCAAAAAAACCCTTAAGAAGCGGCGTTGCCAGGACGAAGGCCGCGGCCTTATTACTAAAGATGGCCATGTTAAAATTCTTTTTATTACGTTAGATTTCTTCTGGCCAAGTAACCTGCAAATAACACGTTTTTGAGTCAGATATGAGTTATTTTCAGACTTTGAAGGAAGTCCTTGGAGCCGTTTTCGAGATATGCAGTCAATCAATAAAGCAAGTAAGTAAGCATTCAAACAATCATTGCTCTTAAAAGAGTATACTGTATATAGAGGTTACATAGATACAGATGAAATGAAACAAAATTGAATGCCATAATATATAGGTAATCTATCAGAAATTGTCCTTTTTAATTTTCAACTAATAATAAGAATATTTTTAAAGTCTCTGGAGTTAATTAAATAAAAAATCACGGAGATGTTGGATCGCATGGCTATTTTTCTTCCTTGTTGTGAAGGTCTCTAAGGGCCACGACCCGGACCGTGAGGGATGTTGGCATTTTGTTACATGGCTATAATATAGAAACTACAGTGCTCGTTCTGATGAATCATATTTTCCACTATTTATTTATTTATCATTATTTATTTGTCTGTGTCAAAACTTAATACTGAATTGAATAATCTAGTTATATGCACACAAGAAACCCTGAAATACTTTTATAATTAATTGTTACATTTACTGGCCTAGCTCGGATTCGGCCGTTGCTGTGTAAACTTTACCGCCTTTGTTTACCGTGGAAAGGCGGAAAGAGCAGTGTGAAAACAGTGCTTACAGCAGGTGACAAGTTTTTTTGTGGGACTCCAGTGGAAGATTCTAGGTCACATATAGTCATGTGGTTTATTTATAAGAGCCAATCAACAAAAACCACAAGTTTGAATGAAACTAGTGACCTTGAAGCTAAGAAACTCGTCCTCTATTTAAGAACATAGCCTTAATTTTTTGTTACATTGATTACATCAAGCTTGGCTAAATATTTAAGGAAAAATGTCAATAGCTTGGGAAAGGAAATAAAGCTGTTCAACGAATGGCTAATGCATAAAACAACTTTAAAGCGTTTGGGTGTCTTGTTTTACTCCAAATAATGCGAAAACTATACGAAGTTCATGATTTTTTTTCTTACATTTTTAGCAAAAATACCTTCAACAAAGATAATATTACCGAAGGTGGGATGATAACACCTAAGCCCGGAATCATAATAGCACAGGGACCATCATAACATCTGGAAAACCCTTAAAAAATTATAACCCTGACGCTTATAATGACAGGCTACTTCATGACAAGTCTATCCTTCAAACTTACCTCTCGAGTAATGATGTTCCCGTAATGGTGGACGACCATAAAAATAATCCAGAATGTTGATGTCTATGACGTTTAGGAATACCTAAATTGACCTTCAGGATAAAAGGAACATATTTAACATTTTTCTAAAACTGTTGTCAGGTAACCTCTCTGTTGTTCCCTTCAGAATGGCAAGTGGCAAGTACCAAATTAATTAAAATCAATTTCATTGAACCCTGACTTTACTATGTACGTCCGTAGCCGGAATGATCTTTCGATTCAATGAAAGTGTAAAGTAAAGCCCACCTCCAGAACCAGCTGTAAAGGCCCCCACACACGCTGAGATTGTCGCGAAATATTTCTTGAGACAAGAGGTATCATGAGACAGATCTCTGCGTGTGTGGCGATGTCTCAAGCATGTCTCAGTATCACACTCCGTCTCTGAGACCGTTATTTACATCTGCGTTTGTGGTGCTGTTTCACACTTGTAATGAGCCTAATTTGTAGGGGGGTAATATTCAGCTCATTGGTATGACCCATACGAGTAACTAGGCTAAGGTTACCTGGTGCACGTCGTAAACCTATAGGGCACTGCGAGCTTCTAGGCCTAGGCTTAGGCTTAACCTGTCAGGCCATAATTGGTGTTGTCACTATCTGTAAACACCACGAAAACACTTAGGAAAGCTGGTAGGATTGATAAAACGACACATCTTGAAGGGTGGCAAGAGTAAACCTTTGTTGTCGTTGGGCGATCCTAGGCCCTAGTCTGCCGCTATCTGGGTAGCGTCGTTTGGGTGATAAGTGTTGGCCTCGGACGTGATATGTGGGAATAACTCCGAATAAACACTTAATTAAACTCAACTTCACATTGCTGCCTACGGACTTAGCGTATATCGCCTGTGTTGATCGCCTGATATTGTGAAACACGGTGTTGATAAACAACGAACATAACCTGAACGCGGATCGTCACGACTGCGTTCTGCAGACGACGACAGAGCCTGCGCTGTTTCTTCTTCTGCTCGCCGAGCGCGCCAAACTGTTTTTCTCGCGGACGCTCAGAAAAAAGGCCCCGGAAGAGCCCTTTTTGATCCTGTAACCAGCTTCACGTCGCGTCGACAGCTGGTGGGTTTTCCCAGCGGAAAGTGGGCTACACGAGGTCCTGATAAGAAACCTCACTTGTCGGTGCTCTCTCGAAGTGTCCAGTGCTCTTCTGTTTCTCTCGTGCGAACTTCTTCTCGTGGTGCAATTTCGTGCGGGGAAAGCAGACTTCGTCGTCTTCATATACCTTGTGGTATTAAAGGTACGACAGCGTTCTTTTCTCAGTTTCCTTTGATTTTATTTTAAACGCCAGTTTTCAGACTTAGCGTTGAAACTGTCGCAGGATAGGGTTCCGAGACCTATCCTGCTCATCTCTTGGCTGTAACCAAGACTAATTAAATTAATTATCTTGGTGCCGATTTTCGACTAGAGTCAATTCTTAGTATTTTCTAAATTCTGTGTAACCAAGTTAGAGTATTTGGTGATTTTCATATTTGGATCAATTCCTAGATTTTCCTGCTGTTGTAACAGGCTTAGTCTTGTCAAAACCTGCTGTGTTACAGAAGCGTAAGGTCTGTCTTGCTCCTGTAATTACTGGTCACTAGTGAAATAGTTTAATGTTGTTTCTTGATTAGGGTAAACATTAACTATGGGTAACTAGTGTTAACTCTGAACACCTCGCATAGCTAGGGAAAACAGCAGAGGGCATTTTACTTAGAAGGTGTTTCCAGATTTAGTCTGTCCTAAGTTGAATGCCATCTAGGTTGAATATAACTGAGCTCTCATATCTGAATATCTGATAACTACTGTGATTTCGATCCTCGACCCCTGGAATTATCCCAGCGTCCGAGCTGAGCGATTCCAAGGCCTCCGACAACCCGTGACGTGATTTCCTGCGGTTCGGTGTACCAGTGTAACCGATCATCTTTTCTCCCACCAGGAAATATACGTCACACACTTACTTCACAGCTGATAGTAGTTGTTCGCGAAAGAACAGTTCAGTTTCAATGGTTCATTGACGCAATGAAATGAATCATGAATCATTTATTGATTGAATCGAATCGTTGTGCAAACCGTACTTAAATAAACCAATTTATCTAGGTTTCCTCCTTTCCCTTTCGAAAAAAGCAAACTGCAAACGCCGATTTGGAATAAATTTTCGGGAATTCAGTAAGTTACCCCCATTTGATATTACACATTTACTAAATTTAAAATTGAGAGGGGTTAAATTTTGAGGGGTACAATTTACAAGCAGATAGTGTCTGATGTCAATGTATATATAGAACCCTCTAAGTTAGGACATCCAATGTTAAATTTTTAATCCCGCCGCCGAAAAGCAGAGGAAAAAATACCCCCGTTGCAGCAGACCTGCATACTCAGCGAATTTCAAGTGCAAAACAACATATTTCGATCCAACATAGCGAGATTTGACATGTTTTTGTAAGCTCCATAAGAATAACATGGGGAATGAGTATGGAGGTTTGCTGCTACAGGTATACTAAAACTGGGTGGTTTTAATTCAATATTTAGTAGATCTGAACCAGAAGAAGCCATTTACCAAGTTTTATAAAGATATGTTGAGAAATAAGCGAGATATAGAATTTTACTTATTTCCCATAAGGTTAACATTGGGACAACGTACTGTGTTTACCACTTTCAATATCTCGGCAACCAATGGACATAGAGCCATGATTCAAAATACTAAATTGTTTGTTTTTTTGGGCTGAATTCAATGGTGCAATAAAAATTTAAAAATTTTATTTTTCTATGTAAAAGTCTCAAAAAACCCATTTTTGGGGGGGTTTACCCCCCTTTACCCCCCCTTCCGGTGGTCCGATCGGGCTGGTTTACGAACTCGTCCGAATAATTACTACTTTACACGTCTATGCCAAATTTCATTCCGATTGGACCATTTTTGCGCAAGTTATCGTGCTTAAAGACACATATATATATATAGATATATATATAGATATATATATAGATATATATATAGATATATATATAGATATATAGATATATATATATATATATATTTATGAAAGTGAACGAATGGTGTTTTTGGCATCTGAGGACCTCAAAAAGAAAAGTTATGATGGTTTTAGGCTTAGGTCTTACCATGAGACCTACGGTAACAGCTTCTTCCCTATAGGGGAAATTCGCTAATAGCACTGATGCATGGAATAGTTCAAGCTGACTCCGTATGGTCCGCGCTTATACCCACTGACCAAAATGTCAAAATAAGAATGTTTGTTAACAACAACAGGTAAACATTATAGTAAAAGATACAACAATACTGAACAATAACATACAACTCTCAAAATATTACAACCAGCTGCTTGACTTTGGTAAGTCAGGTTGATCCGTAAACTCGTACCAACAATTCCGATCAGACTGAAAAATGAAAGTGGCGCCATAGAGTAATAATGAACTTCGTAAAGAGTTGTCACTTCCATGTTAACTCGGTGGACTTAACCATTTCTTAGTCTATTTGCTTTTAGGATTTCTTTTTTTTTTTAGGGCGACCGCAATGGCTACCCCACAAGCAAAACTTCTTACAGTATTTCATCCAACAATGTAAAAAAATATAGACATAAAATATATAAAAGAAAAATTATATAAAATAGACTAAATGAAAAGATTTAATAGAGGGATTTGAATCAAAATTATAAACGTAAACAAATATTCTAAATCTGTTCAATAATATGATTTTTGTAACACATGTTTCATAAAACTTTGGTCTCAGACATGTATCGCGACAGATCTCAGCGTGTGTGGCCTTGTATCGCTGATACCGCTTGTCTCATGATACCTCTTGCCTCGAGAAATGTCTCGCGACAATCTCAGCGTGTGTGGGGGCCTTAATGTTGGCAGGCAGTGTCACATTAGTACCTTATGTTATATCTATAAACTCAAAAGAGCTGAAGTATAAACTGGAGCTGGAACTGGATGTCTGTAAACAAAGCCAATTATAGTTAAATTTGTTTGCAGTGAACTTAACATTCTCGTGAGCTTTACAAAAAGTCAATATATATTTCAAAAGACAAAAACATAAATTATTGATCTATGCTTAATTTATTGTTCGTATCACATGGTTTGTATTTTTCATTTTAAATCACTAAGTGGAATGGCTGTGAACCATCCCTGGGAACGTGTGACTGTCTCTTTTCTGATTGGTTCTTTTCTATGCAAATGTTATTTAAGGGGAGGGGCTTTACTTTACACACTCACTGAATAAACCAATTGATTTTAGAATCCATATTGGCATTTCCTAAATTCAATGTTTCCTAACTTTGTGGATTTTATTCGCAAGAAAAAGTAAATGGTAGCCACCTACTGATCGTTAGATAGCCCTGATTTTGAAACACATTTAAAAAACAGATTTGTAATATTACCCTTGAAAATTAAGGTACTGTCCGCGAATACATTTTTTTAACACGAAAAATCATCATGATTTTTTTTCAATTCTTTCTTGTTACAAATTTCATTTAGTAATTAGAAAGTATCTCGGTAATAGCCTACTAGGTATGGAAAAATGAATGTCAAAGACAACATCTAAGGCTTTCAATCAATTTACCTTGAGCTAGACTGGGTAAAAATACGTTAGAATTTACACAGATAAATAATAAAAACTTTAAAGTTATAGTTTTTTATTTTATAAAATTATTTTAAACTTACAAATAACATTAAAAAAACACATTACTAAAGTACTGGACTCTATAGCTAAAAACTCATAACACAGTGCTAAAAACATAATATACTGGCATTATATCTTTCATCCTTTGGTTTAGAGAAATAAGTTTCTTTTAATACAAACACTCTAGATTTAAGGGTAAAAGTTCTTGAACTACTTGGATTGAACTACAGGGTTGGATCATTGATAATTTTACCCTCAAGTACTTAAGTATGATTAATCGTTTATTGTGGCCTTGGAAAAAAAACAGTTGAATTAATATTCCTCAAAATAAATTTTCAGAAAAGTAAAGCTCAAGTAAAGTCAAGGACACATTCATGATTCCCCCCACATTAAAGCGGAAAATTAACAGAAAAATTTGTTTTATGTTTTATCGTCCCCTATTAAATGAATTCTGGGAGGTTTTATCGAAAGAAAAAATATAACTCCTAAACAATAGACTGTTGAATTAGTCGTGTCGAACAACCATTCAAGGAAATCAAGTTTACAGGATGAAAAATCGTAATAAAATTTAAATAACTAAAATATACAATAAAACTTTAAAATAAAACTATTACCACGACAAAGACTACAGACGTTGAAGATTTTAAAGTGTTTTTTTAAATAAATAATGATCACACCACTCTAAAAGTTAAATTGTACATGGGTATAATAACATTATATATTGTCTTTAGCAACCACAAACATTGAAGCAATTCTCACAGGTTTGATTGTTCACAGGTACGATTAGTTTCAACAATACTTCAGAGATCATATAGCACGTTGGTAGCACTGTAAGCATTGTTGATTCAACTATGAGCAATCGTTGGTGGTTCTGTGCTCTAGCAGCTTTGAGCACTGTTTGCTTTGTTGAGAACACTATGCTCTAGGAGCACAGTTGTTCGTACCGAGTTCTGTTTGCTTTGTTGGGAGCACTGCAGATCACTGAGTTTGCATTCGGATTGTTGGTACATAATCATTTCGCACTGTTGATTGCTTTGTTTGCATTTGCATTGTCGGTTTTCCTGTTAGTTATGTAGGTAAACTCATCAATCCACTGGATCCACCCCGGTGTCAAGGAAGTCTTTACAGTGCTGGATAAACTTGCTTGGAAGTAGCCTGGAATCAGAAATGTTAATCAGAAAACTAACTGAATTTACAATACAATTTTCATTAGTGACATTGACTATTTTTTTATTTCTAATTTGTTGTTGATGTTATGTTTTGGTTTTGGTAATTTTATGCGCTTGAAGTGAAAAAGAGCGAGGCTATAACAGTATTTAAGATACTTTTCTTTTTCGTAATTATATGTTTTTATATTGATAAATATTAATAAAAGTTCACAACAGTTTGTTAAATTACTTTAAATTTAAATATAGTTAACGTTCTTATTTTGCAATAAGAAACACAAACAATTATAAAGTATACGAATTCTATTGAGTACGCGAATAGTTCTATTTTTAGTTTGAAGTAGACAGTAGTTTCGAGTGAAAGTTGGTTGATATTACGGGGAAATCTTCGCTACATGTTTTCCCTATCAGTGTTATTGTTAATATCAGTTATAAACGGTTAAAATTCATTCAATTATGTAACAATTGTACTAAATGGGGCCTCATCATTGATCCGACGCATTACACTTTTTCTCTTTCGGGCCTTGGACACGTATTTAAACAATTAGGTATTTCCTCAAGAGTTTTCCTTGACATTCTCACACGCCGATTATCTGACTGCAATCTCTTCCAAATTATCCTTGAGTTGAGGCATTCGCTTTCCAAGATAATCTAGTCGTTTAAAGTAAAAGAAATCGCTGAGATTCAAATTAAGTTTTAAGTACAAGTCTGCTAAACATGTTTTTACTGTAAAGATTTGTATAGCTCGTATTCGCTCATTCAAGTTATTCGATGCACAACTCTTCATCTTATTACACTGGAACTCTGCATCTGATGACTTCTGCAAAAAATTTTCAGCAGTCTTTTATCACAGCTGGCGTTTTAAAAGAACTTATCTTTGCGACTATGATTTGAAAATCGAACTTACTTAAAAATCTAGGCTCACATTACAATGTTTAAAAAATATTAAATATAGAAGTGTTAGGAAGTATCGTGGGAAAAATTGAATCAAACTTAATAGCTTCTTAGTCAAAAAATTAAAATTCGCGTGAAAAACATGACTTTCGCGTTCCCCTTTCCGTACTACGCGCCTGTAACAATTTTGCTTGTCAATATATGAAGGCTCCTCTCATAATATACTCTTGCATTTGATTTATAAAATCACAATGTAAATTTTAAATGATTTAAAAGCAATTTACATTATGTGCTTTGATTGCCTTGTTTACGTACGGCAACATGTGCTTATAACATAGGGCATCCTAATTCTTTTGTAAGGCAGATTTCGTTAATAATATCTTAAAAACAATTAATTTATAGGTTTAATGGCTACCCATTTATTTTTTAATGAAGCTTAAACAATGATATTATTTTGAGTAGGTAAAAAGCAGGAAACCAACTTCGGGCAAAAATGTATAAGAACATAAATTATTCTCTCACTCACTAGATTAGCGAAGAATGATATGTCGTATACCTAATGGCATTCGCCTGAAAGAGTGAGGCTACTAATATTTACATATTCAAAATGTATTAAAAAAATGAACTGTTTTATTAATTATAGTAGGTATTACTTAGGTCCTAGTAATACTGACATATCAACAATATTTTTTGAAAGTATCGAGACACAATTATGGGTCTTGAATCAAAAAACATCTTCGAAACAATTGGACCCCGACTTAAGTGCCTTGATCCCCGTACTAATGTCTTTAAACGACTTCTTACTGAGTATTACATCTAACTGACAAAAACAAAGAGAATGACAAATTTTAGGTTTCTAGGTCTCATTGAGGATAGAGGTAAGGCTTAGACATCGACAAACACTCTTTGGTAACTTATCGAACAGTAACACTCCAGTCCAAACAACGGCGTGAGTTACCTAGAGACGCGGTCGAGGAAGAGCATGGGGGGCGGGAGGCTGAGCTCCTTGTAGTTCCGCCTCATGGCTTTGACGATCATGGAGGCCACCCTGTCCGGCGGCAGCAGCGCCAGCAGCTTGGGGAACCTGCAGACAACGGGCCGATCAGAAACAAAAAAGGCTGAATAACAAGCCGGGTGTCTCACCTCAAGTGAACCAACAGCCAACTTTTTTATTATAAATATGACAAAGAACTTGTTATTGGGGACTTTCCTTTTATTTTTAACGGTGCTTTTTGGAATTGATTCGAAATTTAAAATTATGGCCGCCATTCTCCGGCAGACAACTTTGACTTTTCTTGTGGAACACCCTATTTTTTCGCGTTTTTGGACATTACGTTTAATTTTAGGAACTTCTTATTCTTTGTTATGTTTTCCTAAACCCAATAGTTTAAGATATATTATTTTGAATATGCTTGTACTTCTCATTCGGAAGCATATATTTGACATGAGAAGATTTGACGGAATGCGTGTTTGACGCAGAAAAAAGTTGAAAGTCATGAAAGTTATGGGATGCACAGACATATTTGGATCTCTTTAATAATGTAAATGAAAAATAATTCATATTATTTCAAAACTGGGAGTTATTTTTTATTTATTTTTATAATATAAAACAAAATTATAAGTATTTAATTCTGACAGTCGTAGTATGAAATATATTCATAATATGTCACAGAGCGGAGGGACATTCCGGCCTCATTTCATAGCCCAGACCCCCTCCACGAGTATTCCTTGTATATTAGGGCCTACTATCAACCATGACTTATTCACACAACTTTTGATCCTCTATTAAAAATTTGCAATAACCTTCCACTTATGTAGTTTCCCCCACATTCACTTAGGTTTTGTGATAGAAGGCCCCGGAAAAGCTGGTTAAACACTGCTACAATTTGGTCTTGATATACTTCCAACCACCGGAAAGTAAAATGTTCGAAGAGGTGGAAAACTTGGTAGAGCACAGTCAGTCGCACTCTCCAGGATGTTTGGTTAAAAACCCTTCACACTCGAGGCGGGAGGCCACCCAGACAAGTATGAAGAACTGCCGCTCTCTTTTCAAAGAGTGCGGAATGACAAGGTCCTTCGATCAATTCAGAGAGTGAAATTCTCGTAGTTAAAAAGAAAGTGCATGGGAAGCCGTTCACACTCTACATTAAGCTTACAATGAGTTTTAAGTACTTTAAATCTATTCAAGCATATTAAACTATATTTAAAACATTATTAACTATTGTATCCCCTAAATGTAATCTTAGAATTGAAACAGGTTTTCCTAAGCTAATTAAAAACTAAAAAAGTGTTATAGGTGTTTCTAGAAATCTTCACCAAACGTGCTAAATGAACGACTTCCCCAAAATATTTTAAAATCCTGTCAAAACGGTAACTTTGACATCTCTTTGTGGCTAGCTGACAATAGCCTATTTGAGATTCAGTGTCCCAGTACAGGAGAACACGAGTTATTTTGATAAGGTAAACATTAACATAATGCCTCTTTGTGAGGAAATGCAAAGGTCGCTGAATGTGAATGTATGGTAAGTATCCAGACGAGTTTTTCGTAATATTCTCCTTTCACTATGTCTACAGATTTAGAATGAAAATGCCATAACATCATACCCTATGTTTGGTTTTACTCTCTTCATCTAATAAAACTTTCCAGAAATGGTGTATATATCGGTTACATCTCACGCTCTCAGTGGCCCAGTCATTTAACTCATTCAGGTGTTTATTTTATCATACCCAAAAGCCCCTTTGGTAGGTGGTCGGCAAGTGGACGCCATCTTGGATTTTAGGTATGTTAATGTTTTTTCGATGTTTAAGTTTTTCTGAAACATCTTAAAAATGTCCAGGCAATTTTTGTTTTAAAATGACTGGGCTACAGGGAGAAGCTAATTGGCATGTTGAATAGGTTGTGACCGAAACTTTTTCGACTCAATAGACATATTTCTGAGTTTGACATGAGTTACCTCTTTATCTCAAAGTGATTCCCCATACTATTTTTCATAATGGCTTGAACCCTTTTTGGTGTAATACCATGCCCTCGACATACCTATATGGCTTAAAGGGGCAATTCCTGTGGAGTCTGGAGGCTAGAAAAAACTTTTGTTGGTTTAATTAAAATTTACTCCTAAATAAAATAAATGAGCATTGCAGAAATCTTGCAATTGCAATAAAACATTGTAAATTCGATATTTGATAGAACAATTACCGCACATTTTTACGTTTAATATTTATTTATTCACTTTTAAATTCTATTTACAATCGTTTAGAATTATTTATTTTTTGAAATTAAAATAGTAAGCTCACCCAAAACTCTAATATTATAGTCAGAAGTAACCGTTTAAAATTTACAACTTCATAAAACCATCGCTATATTTAAGTTGCTTAATTATTTCGACATTTAGTTTTGAAACATGTCCTACCGCCGTTTACTGAGTTTATAAACGATAGTACTACTTAATTTATTTAATTTATTATTTTACGTAGGTGATTAATTTAAGAATAAGTGACGCTTGTTTATAAGTGTGACACATTAGCCTGGTCATTTGGACATTTGCTCTTGCTACCGTCACAGTGGCTTTACCTTGGGTATAGCATAAAACAATTCTTATTGTTCATAGTTTCAGTATGACAGTTTCTCCCAAGGTTAATAGAGGCATAGAAGCACTCACACAATAATTTACAAATCGTGTCGCAATATTCGACCGGAAAGAAGCATCTGTAACCTCCAGCTGGGACGGAAATCTAACTTTGCCGATCAGAGAATACTTTTAATGACACCTCGGATGAGGCTTTATTTTTACCCAAAAAACTAATAATAGAGCTTGGATGACACCGATTTCCGACACTAGTCTTGGCTCCACTCGACTAGGGGTGTACGAGTAGTGATTTTTAAAGTCGAGTCAAGTTTAAAAAATACTTGCGAGTTTTAATCTTTTTCTGCACATAGTTTTTAAAGATTACAATACCTACAATATCATCGTATTCCTCCATAATCGTCATGTCAAAAACTATTATTTTTAATAAAATACGGTACATATTTTAAGGTGATTCAACTTAAAGGTATTCCTGAAATAATAGCAAAAATATAAATAAATCATACGAAACAAATTTAGCAAAACCTTTCACTTGAACTCACAGGTATAAATTCTTATTTAATGTGTCTTTCAAGCCTAACTTTTTTTGGCTTACCTGTGTTTGAAATGAAATTAAAGCCATCCTTATATTTGATTAAAGTATTTTCTTTGAGTTACTTCTATGTATAGGTTCACTTGCGTTCATGTACTTGTCAATAAAATTGATTTTGTAGTATTTACTCGATTTAGTAAATATAACTTTTAAAAGAGGATTAAAATAATTTAAAATCATAAAAAAGAATTGAGTGATGTAAATCCATTTCTCTTTTAACACCTCAATATAATTCTCTCTAATTCAAGTAAAATAAGCGAGATTTCACTGATTGCGATTAAGATGGCTTGACAAAGCGAAAAATACCATACTAATCAATCGCACTTACCGATTTTGGGTAAAAATCTGAAGTAACTACTTGACTCGATTTTTCGAGTATTTCGTAAAAATGCAGGTTGTATGGCTCGAAAAAACTCGATGATCGAGTACTCGCACACCCCTAAGGTGAGGTATTCTTTTAACATTACAGTCAACTCTCGCTAACCCGAAATTAACCCGCTCGACCACGATTTTTCTTGAAATTACTTATGTTCCTACTTAGACATATTTTGAGCTGTAGAGGTAATTCATACTTAAATTCGACTTCCAGAGGTAATTTGAACTGATTTTGAGATAAAGAGGAAACTAAATGAAAATTCGAGTTACAGAGATAGAGAATAGTGACCGGATATGAATAATTGGCACATTGCGACCTGTACAATTTACAGACTGTACACATTGGGGTTTCGACTTACAGAGGTCCACTGATTAAACTTCGAGATACAGAGGTCAACTTCGACTTATAGGGAAAAATGCAAATTTAATTAGACTTATATACTGAACTCTCGCACTGCTCCGACCTACAGAGAGGTAAAATTCAACCGTAAAATCGTTTCGAGCTACGCAAGGTTTTTATTTCGGCGTAGACATGTTTTTCCTAGGGGATCGAAAATAATTCGAGTTATCGAGGTTCGATTTATCGCGAGTCCTCACCTGTTCCTCGGCCGCTTGACCAGGCCGGTGCCCACCATGATGGGGTAGACCGTGGTGAACTTGATCTGCGACTTCCTCACGCTGCTGTCGGACGCCCGCATCTCCTCGTACAGAGCCTCCATCAGGCCTGCGAGGGAATTGGAGTAAAATCACCAGGCCCAACGAATTATCATTAACGACATAATAGATATTACTGTTTTGATGGAACTGTATGAGTGAAGAAAAATGGCATCTGAAATATTTGAGTTCAGAAAAAATCAAATTGAAAATAGTTTACTTTGCTTAATTTAGCAGTACATTAACAAAATTACTACATCAGTTATAAAAATTAAGTTATTCAGGCATACAGATGGCAGATGTAGGCCTATTCACAAACTCGCGACCCACTGCCTTCTCATATACAGGGTGTTTTTTTAACCCAAAACTATTTTATCAGTGAAGGATTATTTCCCCCCCCCCCCCCAAGATCCCCGGATTTTACCCCACTATATTATTTTCTTTGGGGATGGATAAAAAGTAAGGCCTACGAAAACAATTCACAGGATATTCAGCACCTCAAAACAAACATAAGAAATTTAATGCAAAACATTCAAAGAGGCACCTAGCAATACGTGTTCGGGAATTTGATGGAGAGAGCATAACTTTATAAAGGTGCCAGTGGCGGATTGTTTGAGCACATAATGTAAACTAAATTTGTGATCAAACTTAAGTAATAGGTTGTATAAAATGTAAAGATCCATAATGCAATTCTCATTTCATATTTATATGTGTATTATTCTATCTTAAAAATGGGTTGCGTTAAAGAAAAACACCCTGTACTTATTATTCGTTTGGATAGGAACAGGATAGAAAAACTGTAGAGTTGCAGTAGAATATTTTACCTATATTCGTCGATATCAAAGCAAACCTTTTCTATGTTTGGTTTGAAGCACAATTTAATAAGACATAAAGATATCATGCTTTGTGTGATTCATCACTGAAAGAATGCACAACAAAGCGTATTGTTCTGGGGTCCCCATCAGAATAAAAGAAAAAAATCCACGTAAAGAACTTTCGAGGAAATAAACCATTTGCAAATAATGTATATTGTAAGACTTAATTTTTTTACGATCATCACCTAATAGATTCTATTTGGTGCATGCAGAACATGTTTTGGCATATGATCAGTTAATTTCTAAACTGTGAAATTAATTACTTGTTACTTGTTACGGCCTCTATTGGTAAAATAAAATACCAATAACACCCAAAACACGGGTCGAACACACAGTATAAAACATGAATACTAAAAAATGTTTTTCTGGTGGTTGCAACAAAGTACCAGATGAAGATAACCTAAGATAGCTTGAAATATATTCTGATTCAAACATGATCTAATGATCTGATAGGTATTTTTATCCTACATTTCATCGTTCAGCACAGGACCCAACAATGGATATAAGTAATTTCCACTGTGGGATATGTAAATACTCAATAACCTTTTTAAGCATAAAAATGTAAAGATTTGTGAATTATAATAAACTAACTTAAATCAATACCTTAAAAAATTCTTCTTTTAAAACATTTGTATCAAGTTTTGACGAATCTATGCTCAATTTAGGGCCCAAAAGTGGCCAAGGAACCTTAAATAAATTTGAAACTATTAATGCATGAAATATTGAGAAATCTTGGCCGCAACAGCGAATTTGTAACCAAACCGCATGTGGCGAAGTAGGCCTACCTCGGACGGCGAACTTGGAGGCGCAGTAGGGCACGACGTTGGGGATACCCATGACGCCGCACATGGAGCTCAGCGCCACCACGTGGCCGTGGTTTCGCTCCACCATCGCCGGCAGGAACGCCTCCAGAGTCTGCAGACACACAAGCAGTTGTAGCAAACAGTGAGGAGGAGAGCTTACTTAAGGTGTAAATGATAAGTAGCGGATATGAGATTCAGCTGATGATTGACGCAGTATCTTACCATGGCGCTTCATTTCGTGTATTCAAGAACGACCATTGGACGTTTAAAAGAAAGTGTTCAAAAACACGTGTAACGTGTAAAAGTTTACAATGTGCTAGTTTTAAACTTAAATCAAACTTTTCGTCAATCATTATGTAAGCGTCATTAGTTAATGGTCTAATAGAATTACTAAAAAAACTGAGTGGTTTTACTTTAAGGTCACTAAACATGTAGAACGTCTAGCCTGCACTCTCTCGTGCAAGTTGGACCGATCGCACTTTTAACATGATTTAATTTACAAAGAGAGAACAGACCATTCTTTATTATATGGAGTTCTGAGTCAAAATTGGACCCAGGCCCGTCAACTAATAATTCAGAATAAGTAATAAGTACAAAGCGCTGACATCTCCTGATTATTCTAACTTACAAGTGATTCAACATAGGCCAATCATAATATTTTTATAAGTAATTGCTTGTAGGTATAACCTAAACTACTCGTAAATATCATAACTATTTATCAACATGTATTTTATCAACCCATAAAATCTTCGGTCATATAAATCTCGTAACCCTTTAAATGACAATCATAATAGCTGAATTACATCTAGTTCACTATCAATCCAGAGTCCGGGACTCTGGACTCTGCTATAGGCTGCGTTCAAGAATTTTGAAGGCTAGTGAACCAGTAAAATACCTGATACTATTTTAATTACGAGTCACTTATTTTCCCCAACCTCGTTAACCACCTACAATCGACCTTGATCGATATATTGTAATTCAATCATATACCCAGAAGTGAGCGAGGACGTTGACGTCGAAGATCTTCTCGATCTCCTGGGGCTTGTGGCCGGCCAGCGGGTGACACGGCATGATCCCCGCGTTGTTGACCAGCACCGTCACATCGCCCACCTCCCGCCGCACCCTCTCCGCCGTGGCCAGCACCTCCGCTCTGTTGGAGACGTCACACCTACAGCGAGACAAGAGGAGTGACACGGCTGTAATGACCAGCACCGTCACATCGCCCACCTCCCGCCGCACCCTCTCCGCCGTGGCCAGCACCTCCGCTCTGTTGGAGACGTCACACCTGCAGCGAGACAAGAGGAGTGACACGGCTGTAATGACCAGCACCGTCACATCGCCCACCTCCCGCCGCACCCTCTCCGCCGTGGCCAGCACCTCCGCTCTGTTGGAGACGTCACACCTGCAGCGAGACAAGATGAGTGACACGGCTGTAATGACCAGCACCGTCACATCGCCCACCTCCCGCCGCACCCTCTCCGCCGTGGCCAGCACCCCCGCTCTGTTGGAGACGTCACACCTGCAGCAAGACAAGAGGAGTGACACGGCTGTAATGACCAGCACCGTCACATCGCCCACCTCCCGCCGCACCCTCCCCGCCGTGGCCAGCACCCCCGCTCTGTTGGAGACGTCACACCTGCAGCGAGACAAGAGGAGTGACACGGCTGTAATGACCAGCACCGTCACATCGCCCACCTCCCGCCGCACCCTCTCCGCCGTGGCCAGCACCCCCGCTCTGTTGGAGACGTCACACCTGCAGCGAGACAAGAGGAGTGACACAGCTGTAATGACCAGCACCGTCACATCGCCCACCTCCCGCCGCACCCTCTCCGCCGTGGCCAGCACCCCCGCTCTGTTGGAGACGTCACACCTGCAGCGAGACAAGAGGAGTGACACGGCTGTAATGACCAGCACCGTCACATCGCCCACCTCCCGCCGCACCCTCTCCGCCGTGGCCAGCACCCCCGCTCTGTTGGAGACGTCACACCTGCAGCGAGACAAGAGGAGTGACACGGCTGTAATGACCAGCACCGTCACATCGCCCACCTCCCGCCGCACCCTCTCCGCCGTGGCCAGCACCTCCGCTCTGTTGGAGACGTCACACCTACAGCGAGACAAGAGGAGTGACACGGCTGTAATGACCAGCACCGTCACATCGCCCACCTCCCGCCGCACCCTCTCCGCCGTGGCCAGCACCTCCGCTCTGTTGGAGACGTCACACCTGCAGCGAGACAAGATGAGTGACACGGCTGTAATGACCAGCACCGTCACATCGTCCACCTCCCGCCGCACCCTCTCCGCCGTGGCCAGCACCTCCGCTCTGTTGGAGACGTCACACCTGCAGCGAGACAAGAGGAGTGACACGGCTGTAATGACCAGCACCGTCACATCGCCCACCTCCCGCCGCACCCTCTCCGCCGTGGCCAGCACCCCCGCTCTGTTGGAGACGTCACATCTGCAGCGAGACAAGAGGAGTGACTCGGCTGTAATGACCAGCACCGTCACATCGCCCACCTCCCGCCGCACCCTCTCCGCCGTGGCCAGCACCCCCGCTCTGTTGGAGACGTCACACCTACAGCGAGACAAGAGGAGTGATACGGCTGTAATGACCAGCACCGTCACATCGCCCACTTCCCGCCGCACCCTCTCCGCCGTGGCCAGCACCTCCGCTCTGTTGGAGACGTCACACCTGCAGCGAGACAAGAGGAGTGACACGGCTGTAATGACTAGCACCGTCACATCGCCCACCTCCCGCCGCACCCTCTCCGCCGTGGCCAGCACCCCCGCTCTGTTGGAGACGTCACACCTACAGCGAGACAAGAGGAGTGATACGGCTGTAATGACCAGCACCGTCACATCGCCCACCTCCCGCCGCACCCTCTCCGCCGTGGCCAGCACCTCCGCTCTGTTGGAGACGTCACACCTGCAGCGAGACAAGAGGAGTGACACGGCTATAATGACCAGCACCGTCACATCGCCCACCTCCCGCCGCACCCTCTCCGCCGTGGCCAGCACCTCCGCTCTGTTGGAGACGTCACACCTGCAGCGAGACAAGAGGAGTGACACGGCTGTAATGACCAGCACCGTCACATCGCCCACCTCCCGCCGCACCCTCTCCGCCGTGGCCAGCACCCCCGCTCTGTTGGAGACGTCACACCTGCAGCGAGACAAGAGGAGTGACACGGCTGTAATGACTAGCACCGTCACATCGCCCACCTCCCGCCGCACCCTCTCCGCCGTGGCCAGCACCCCCGCTCTGTTGGAGACGTCACACCTGCAGCGAGACAAGAGGAGTGACACGGCTATAATGACCAGCACCGTCACATCGCCCACCTCCCGCCGCACCCTCTCCGCCGTGGCCAGCACCTCCGCTCTGTTGGAGACGTCACACCTGCAGCGAGACAAGAGGAGTGACACGGCTGTAATGACCAGCACCGTCACATCGCCCACCTCCCGCCGCACCCTCTCCGCCGTGGCCAGCACCTCCGCTCTGTTGGAGACGTCACACCTGCAGCGAGACAAGAGGAGTGACACGGCTGTAATGACCAGCTCCGTCACATCGCCCACCTCTCGCCGCACCCTCTCCGCCGTGGCCAGCACCTCCGCTCTGTTGGAGACGTCACACCTGCAGCGAGACAAGAGGAGTGACACAGCTGTAATGACTAGCACCGTCACATCGCCCACCTCCCGCCGCACCTTCTCCGCCGTGGCCAGCACCTCCGCTCTGTTGGAGACGTCACACCTGCAGCGAGACAAGAGGAGTGACACGGCTGTAATGACCAGCACCGTCACATCGCCCACCTCCCGCCGCACCCTCTCCGCCGTGGCCAGCACCTCCGCTCTGTTGGAGACGTCACACCTACAGCGAGACAAGAGGAGTGACACAGCTATAATGACCAGCACCGTGACATCGCCCACCTCCCGCCGCACCCTCTCCGCCGTGGCCAGCACCTCCGCTCTGTTGGAGACGTCACACCTGCAGCGAGACAAGAGGAGTGACACAGCTATAATGACCAGCACCGTCACATCGCCCACCTCCCGCCGCACCCTCTCCGCCGTGGCCAGCACCTCCGCGAGACAAAAGGATTGACACAGCTTTAAAGACCATTACGATTCAAGGGATACAATACAATTACAAGGGATATAATTATTGTTACGATACGAGGGATACCAGACATATTGTACATATTGTATTGCACATATTTTATGTCGGCATGGAAGCGTACGCATCGGTAGGGAACAAATCATTGAAAAACTTGGATTGAACCAGATCACCAAAACAGGAGTTCTTTGGATTTTTTTTTCAAATTAACCGTCCTAATACTGTTTAATAGGTCTAACCTGTTCTGACGTTTAATTAATTTTTAGTAGAGATTTTTCAAAGGAACAGTTCTTTTTAAGTTGTACCTCCGTGGTACGTCCCTTACGTAGCAAATAAATATTCTTTAAACAAAAGGCCCGGGAAATCCAAGACATGTGTCAGATCAACTGCCCCTACAACCCTATCTCCTGGAAAACCACGTTGTTTAAAAGCACACGATGGGTTTTTCGGTCTTACAACGTGTCCTTTTACCCTTTTCCCACACGGGCCAATTCGGGAGAGGATATAAACGGCGTATAGTTCTCCGTCATTGGCCATGCCTGGGCAATAATAATTGCAGTAAACCGGTCGCGTTAAGTACATCGTTAAGGAAAATTGCCGTGATTTGCCGGAATAAGTACGTTGTAAACCCACTGCTGGATTCCCAAGGATGAACCTATTGAAGGAGTCCCGCAGTCAAGTGTCCTCGGGAATCCTCTTTATCCTCCTCTAAGCGTCCTCTTAGACCTCCTCTCAGCGTCCGAAGAGCCATTTTGTCATTCGCCAGAAGGTGCGTGCGTCTCCTTGGTATTTGCCGCGTCCTTGGAAACTCCACCTCGCATCTGATGTAACGCTGCATGCTCCCGAGAGCTTGACAGAGATAATTATTCCAGACACAAAATCATACATGTCCTTCGACCTACTTCTGTCAAGCCTCAAAGCTGTTTGTATATGATATCGTGCACATGGTGCTATGCTTGAGAAAAATTAAAATAAAATTGAAAATAATTTTAATTATATTAATTTTTTACGTTTCTTTTATCTCTTTTTTTGCAGCGTCGTCCTGTTGATGGATCCTCCGATTCAATCGGCTTTTTCTGAAAAAGCGATTTGTCGATTGGTTTTACGGATACGATTGAAAGTACTTGATTACTTTATCCCTGTTCATCCTTACTGGAAAAAGTTACTACTTTTTCCGCGAACATAAACGCTCTGGATTTTTCTAGAATAGGTAATTGCTTATGACAACCCACTTTCCACTCAGGACTCGGGTTTTAACTCGACTAAAAACAACCGATTGTCGACAAAATAACCAATCGACTACTAGATAGTTTTGTTATTTTTGTTGTCCCATCGCTACGAAAGGCTTCAAAAAAGGTGGCTGAAATGCCTTTAAGCACAGAGAAAGGAACGGTATCCCATTCCTTTCCCTGTGCTCCAACTCACAGTAAATACTCACGTGTAGGCATGTATATTCTTGGTGTAGCCGAGCTTGGCCAGGAGCCGCACCGTCTCCTCATTGCCCTTCTGGTCGATGTCCCAGCAGACAACAGTGCAGCCGTGCGGCGCGAACTGGAAACACAGCTCCCGGCCGATGCCGTGGCCCGTGCCCGTCACCTGGCGGCACACATCGCTGGGTCAGGGGCTTTTAATTACGGAGTGATTTACGACCGATAGATTTTAAGATGTACTTAAATATTTAATTACAAGAGGGTTTTGATTAATCCAAGATTAATTGCATGCATGTATGGTATAGGCTATATACGGTTTCCTAGACGCGGAACAGGTGCGCTGTGGCTTTCATTAAGATAAAAAACGTAAACACCGGTTAAGTGTTTCCTAGGCTGCGTAGAATACATAAAGTCGTGCATAGTTCCTTCCAATTCTGCACACAACGCGTCTTTTTCGAAGATTTGACCGCTCTAAAAGCAGTCAGCCAAAAACGTACCTATTTGTATGTAGCCATTTAATGCGAGCAACTTGATACACTTCTTAGAAAAATTCCATAAGACAGGTAAGCTGCGCATTAGATGCGCTTATGCAGCACATCTATTAACATATTCTGAAACCGTGTATCGACCTACCTTAAAGGGTATGTCTATGAAATACTGTGTAAACATTACACATATGTTTATGTAAATATTATAAACATTACCCCTCAAGAATTTTAATTGATTAGTGTTAACACTAATGTTTAAACATGATTCAAGAAACACATGCCATGAATATAGAATTGTCTTACATATTTGAATAGGATAAGAATGCACATAAAACAAAGGGCACTCGAATAGCAGAACGAAATAATAAAGTAATCGGTCTAGTAGTAATTACAAGTACCGAATTTATTTGAACTAAGGTTAAACAGGGTTGTATCCTTGCTACAATCTACATCTTCATTAAGTGTAAATAATCCTTAAACTAAGAGTTCTGTTATCACTAACCAGCACGATCTCATTGGCCAGCGACTTCTCCACTGGAGGCAAGAGCAGGTTGTACAGCGACTCCAGGGAGCAGACCAGCAGCCTGAAGGCCAGCACTAGCAGCTCCGCCAGCAGCAGCGACGCCGTGTACAGTGTCTTGGCCCAGGCAATCCTGCGGCAAGGTATCGTGTCAGTGACCTCTCCACTGGAGGCAGCAGCAGGTTGTACAGCGACTCCAGGGAGCAGACCAGCAGCCTGAAGGCCAGCACTAGCAGCTCCGCCAGCAGCAGCGACGCCGTGTACAGCGTCTTGGCCCAGGCGATCCTGCGGCAAGGTATCGTGTCAGTGACCACTCCACTGGAGGCAGCAGCAGGTTGTACAGTGACTCCAGGGAGCAGACCAGCAGCCTGAAGGCCAGCACTAGCAGCTCCGCCAGCAGCAGCGACGCCGTGTACAGTGTCTTGGCCCAGGCGATCCTGCGGCAAGGTATCGTGTCAGTGACCTCTCCACTGGAGGCAGCAGCAGGTTGTACAGCGACTCCAGGGAGCAGACCAGCAGCCTGAAGGCCAGCACCAGCAGCTCCGCCAGCAGCAGCGACGCCGTGTACAGCGTCTTGGCCCAGGCGATCCTGCGGCAAGGTATCGTGTCAGTGACCTCTCCACTGGAGGCAGCAGCAGGTTTTACAGCGACTCCAGGGAGCAGACCAGCAGCCTGAAGGCCAGCACTAGCAGCTCCGCCAGCAGCAGCGACGCCGTGTACAGCGTCTTGGCCCAGGCGATCCTGCGGCAAGGTATCGTGTCAGTGACCTCTCCACTGGAGGCAGCAGCAGGTTGTACAGTGACTCCAGGGAGCAGACCAGCAGCCTGAAGGCCAGCACTAGCAGCTCCGCCAGCAGCAGCGACGCCGTGTACAGTGTCTTGGCCCAGGCGATCCTGCGGCAAGGTATCGTGTCAGTGACCTCTCCACTGGAGGCAGCAGCAGGTTGTACAGCGACTCCAGGGAGCAGACCAGCAGCCTGAAGGCCAGCACTAGCAGCTCCGCCAGCAGCAGCGACGCCGTGTACAGTGTCTTGGCCCAGGCGATCCTGCGGCAAGGTATCGTGTCAGTGACCTCTCCACTGGAGGCAGCAGCAGGTTGTACAGAGACTCCAGGGAGCAGACCAGCAACCTGAAGGCCAGCACTAGCGGCTCCGCCAGCAGCAGCGACGCCGTGTACAGTGTCTTGGCCCAGGCGATCCTGCAGCAAGGTATCGTGTCAGTGACCTCTCCACTGGAGGCAGCAGCAGGTTGTACAGCGACTCCAGGGAGCAGACCAGCAGCCTGAAGGCCAGCACTAGCAGCTCCACCAGCAGCAGCGACGCCGTGTACAGCGTCTTGGCCCAGGCGATCCTGCGGCAAGGTATCGTGTCAGTGACCTCTCCACTGGAGGCAGCAGCAGGTTGTACAGCGACTCCAGGGAGCAGACCAGCAGCCTGAAGGCCAGCACTAGCAGCTCCGCCAGCAGCAGCGACGCCGTGTACAGTGTCTTGGCCCAGGCGATCCTGCGGCAAGGTATCGTGTCAGTGACCTCTCCACTGGAGGCAGCAGCAGGTTGTACAGAGACTCCAGGGAGCAGACCAGCAGCCTGAAGGCCAGCACTAGCGGCTCCGCCAGCAGCAGCGACGCCGTGTACAGTGTCTTGGCCCAGGCGATCCTGCGGCAAGGTATCGTGTCAGTGACCTCTCCACTGGAGGCAGCAGCAGTTGTACAGCGACTCCAGGGAGCAGACCAGCAGCCTGAAGGCCAGCACTAGCAGCTCCGCCAGCAGCAGCGACGCCGTGTACAGTGTCTTGGCCCAGGCGATCCTGCGGCAAGGTATCGTGTCAGTGACCTCTCCACTGGAGGCAGCAGCAGGTTGTACAGCGACTCCAGGGAGCAGACCAGCAGCCTGAAGGCCAGCACTAGCAGCTCCACCAGCAGCAGCGACGCCGTGTACAGCGTCTTGGCCCAGGCGATCCTGCGGCAAGGTATCGTGTCAGTGACCTCTCCACTGGAGGCAGCAGCAGGTTGTACAGCGACTCCAGGGAGCAGACCAGCAGCCTGAAGGCCAGCACTAGCAGCTCCGCCAGCAGCAGCGACGCCGTGTACAGCGTCTTGGCCCAGGCGATCCTGCGGCAAGGTATCGTGTCAGTGACCTCTCCACTGGAGGCAGCAGCAGGTTGTATAGCGACTCCAGGGAGCAGACCAGCAGCCTGAAGGCCAGCACTAGCAGCTCCGCCAGCAGCAGCGACGCCGTGTACAGTGTCTTGGCCCAAGCGATCCTGCGGCAAGGTATCGTGTCAGTGACCTCTCCACTGGAGGCAGCAGCAGGTTGTACAGCGACTCCAGGGAGCAGACCAGCAGCCTGAAGGCCAGCACTAGCAGCTCCGCCAGCAGCAGCAACGCCGTGTACAGTGTCTTGGCCCAAGCGATCCTGCGGCAAGGTATCGTGTCAGTGACCTCTCCACTGGAGGCAGCAGCAGGTTGTACAGCGACTCCAGGGAGCAGACCAGCAGCCTGAAGGCCAGCACTAGCAGCTCCGCCAGCAGCAGCGACGCCGTGTACAGTGTCTTGGCCCAGGCGATCCTGCGGCAAGGTTTCGTGTCAGTGACCTCTCCACTGGAGGCAGCAGCAGGTTGTACAGAGACTCGAGGGAGCAGACCAGCAGCCTGAAGGCCAGCACTAGCAGCTCCGCCAGCAGCAGCGACGCCGTGTACTGTGTCTTGGCCCAGGCGATCCTGCGGCAAGGTATCGTGTCAGTGACCTCTCCACTGGAGGCAGCAGCAGGTTGTACAGCGACTCCAGGGAGCAGACCAGCAGCCTGAAGGCCAGCACTAGCAGCTCCACCAGCAGCAGCGACGCCGTGTACAGCGTCTTGGCCCAGGCGATCCTGCGGCAAGGTATCGTGTCAGTGACCTCTCCACTGGAGGCAGCAGCAGGTTGTACAGCGACTCCAGGGAGCAGACCAGCAGCCTGAAGGCCAGCACTAGCAGCTCCGCCAGCAGCAGCGACGCCGTGTACAGCGTCTTGGCCCAGGCGATCCTGCGGCAAGGTATCGTGTCAGTGACCTCTCCACTGGAGGCAGCAGCAGGTTGTACAGCGACTCCAGGGAGCAGACCAGCAGCCTGAAGGCCAGCACTAGCAGCTCCGCCAGCAGCAGCGACGCCGTGTACAGTGTCTTGGCCCAAGCGATCCTGCGGCAAGGTATCGTGTCAGTGACCTCTCCACTGGAGGCAGCAGCAGGTTGTACAGGTACTCCAGGGAGCAGACCAGCAGCCTGAAGGCCAGCAATAGCAGCTCCGCCAGCAGCAGCGACGCCGTTTACAGAGTCTTGGCCCAGGCGATCTTGCGGCAAGATATCATGTCAGTGACCCTCCAAGAGGCAGCAGCAGGTTGTACAGCGACTCCAGGGAGCAGACCAGCAGCCTGAAGGCCAGCACTAGCAGCTCCGCAAGCAGCAGCGACGCCGTGTACAGTGTCTTGGCCCAGGCGATCCTGCGGCAAGATATCATGTCAGTGACCTCTCCACTGGAGGCAGCAGCAGGTTGTACAGCGACTCCAGGGAGCAGACCAGCAGCCTGAAGGCCAGCACTAGCAGCTCCGCCAGAAGCAGCGACGCCGTGTACAGTGTCTTGGCCCAGGCGATCCTGCGGCAAGGTATCGTGTCAGTGACCTCTCCACTGGAGGCAGCAGCAGGTTGTACAGCGACTCCAGGGAGCAGACCAGCAGCCTGAAGGCCAGCACTAGCAGCTCCACCAGCAGCAGCGACGCCGTGTACAGCGTCTTGGCCCAGGCGATCCTGCGGCAAGGTATCGTGTCAGTGACCTCTCCACTGGAGGCAGCAGCAGGTTGTACAGCGACTCCAGGGAGCAGACCAGCAGCCTGAAGGCCAGCACTAGCAGCTCCGCCAGCAGCAGCAACGCCGTGTACAGTGTCTTGGCCCAAGCGATCCTGCGGCAAGGTATCGTGTCAGTGACCTCTCCACTGGAGGCAGCAGCAGGTTGTACAGGTACTCCAGGGAGCAGACCAGCAGCCTGAAGGCCAGCACTAGCAGCTCCGCCAGCAGCAGCGACGCCGTGTACAGTGTCTTGGCCCAGGCGATCCTGCGGCAAGGTATCGTGTCAGTGACCTCTCCACTGGAGGCAGCAGCAGGTTGTACAGCGACTCCAGGGAGCAGACCAGCAGCCTGAAGGCCAGCACTAGCATCTCCGCCAGCAGCAGCGACGCCGTGTACAGTGTCTTGGTCCAGGCGATCCTGCGGCAAGGTATCGTGTCAGTGACCTCTCCACTGGAGGCAGCAGCAGGTTGTACAGGTACTCCAGGGAGCAGACCAGCAGCCTGAAGGCCAGCACTAGCAGCTCCGCCAGCAGCAGCGACGCCGTGTACAGTGTCTTGGTCCAGGCGATCCTGCGGCAAGGTATCGTGTCAGTGACCTCTCCACTGGAGGCAGCAGCAGGTTGTACAGCGACTCCAGGGAGCAGACCAGCAGCCTGAAGGCCAGCACTAGCAGCTCCGCCAGCAGCAGCGACGCCGTGTACAGTGTCTTGGTCCAGGCGATCCTGCGGCAAGGTATCGTGTCAGTGACCTCTCCACTGGAGGCAGCAGCAGGTTGTACAGAGACTCCAGGGAGCAGACCAGCAGCCTGATGGCCAGCATTAGCAGCTCCGCCAGCAGCAGCGACGCCGTTTACAGTGTCTTGGCCCAAGCGATCCTGCGGCAAGGTATCGTGTCAGTGACCTCTCCACTGGAGGCAGCAGCAGGTTGTACAGCGACTCCAGGGAGCAGACCAGCAGCCTGAAGGCCAGCACTAGCAGCTCCGCCAGCAGCAGCGACGCCGTTTACAGAGTCTTGGCCCAGGCGATCCTGCGGCAAGGTATCGTGTCAGTGACCACTCCACTGGAGGCAGCAGCAGGTTGTACAGCGACTCCAGGGAGCAGACCAGCAGCCTGAAGGCCAGCACTAGCAGCTCCACCAGCAGCAGCGACGCCGTGTACAGCGTCTTGGCCCAACCGATCCTGCGGCAAGATATCATGTCAGTGACCCTCCAAGAGGCAGCAGCAGGTTGTACAGCGACTCCAGGGAGCAGACCAGCAGCCTGAAGGCCAGCACTAGCAGCTCCGCCAGCAGCAGCGACGCCGTTTACAGTGTCTTGGCCCAAGCGATCCTGCGGCAAGGTATCGTGTCAGTGACCTCTCCACTGGAGGCAGCAGCAGGTTGTACAGCGACTCCAGGGAGCAGACCAGCAGCCTGAAGGCCAGCACTAGCAGCTCCGCCAGCAGCAGCGACGCCGTTTACAGAGTCTTGGCCCAGGCGATCCTGCGGCAAGATATCATGTCAGTGACCCTCCAAGAGGCAGCAGCAGGTTGTACAGCGACTCCAGGGAGCAGACCAGCAGCCTGAAGGCCAGCACTAGCAGCTCCGCCAGCAGCAGCGACGCCGTGTACAGCGTCTTGGCCCAAGCGATCCTGCGGCAAGATAAGCAACACGTAAAAAATAGTGTGCTTTAACTGGGAGAGGTCTGATCTAAACTTTTGAACTGATCTAATAACTTTGAATATTTACTGTATATATACTTAATGGCTCTTAAAAGAAGGGTGTGATATCCATTCCTTAAATCTTTTTATTTTGAAATAAATAAAATTTCTAAATATTCTAAGTATTCTCTGTTTTGAGCACTATAACACTTATATTACTCTGGGCTTAAATATACGATGACATAGAATTACCAGGTGGTGATCGTCAAATCTCCCCTTACTGCAGTGAATTTGTTAGCTTGGCTTACTTACTATAAACATAACTATAATAACATTGTACAGTGTTATAACGCCGACGCTATCTAACAGGGCCGCTGACAGACTTTTAGAGGCCCGGGGCAAAGTTTGGGCATGAGGCCCCTCAATAGATAAAAGCGTAGATAAAAAACTGTTGTCTCTTGAATAGCTAAAATCGTAGATCCTGCTGACTAAAAAGTTTTGTTCTTTTGTTCTAAAACTGTTGAATATTATCTTAATGTATTCAAAACTAAACAATTTAATCGTAAGCCTGTAGTAAACCTTTTATTTGTAAACTTATTTAAATTTAGAACACAAACTGTAAAATTAGGTAAAATTATTTTTAATACGCCTAATGAATCTTTTGGTTAGAAACACCAGACTAAACAATGTTTGTAAGAAGCCTGTACTTGGGGTTAAAAAGAATTAAAGAAACAGTTCTAAGTTATTGAGGACTACCTAATTAAACCCCTTAATTGGTTTTTCTTTTATTATTTAACTCCTATATTTTCATAAGGCCTGTGTGACGTCATCAGGAGACAATTTATCCGGTTGTATTCCAAGATTTGAAGAGAATAAGAGAAGAGAAGAATAATGGTACACATATGTTACCTCAGTCAAAAATGTAAACAAATCCTGACGTCTTCTGCAGACCGCATACCTAATAATCTCCAGCTGTAAAAAGTTATTACTCTTGACCAATCAGAGGAAGCATATTACCATTACCTCCTTTGAGGCTATATTTTACCCTTATGCTAATAGAGCTGCTTAGATCCGGATATTAGGCCTATCATTGACGTCACAGGCTTGGATCCACAGGTCATATGAGACCACCAGGAATAAGACCATCCGACAGTATAACATCGGACTGTGGATTCTCTTCTAATCTACCACAGACCTTGGTTGTATCCTAGCTATAGCATGTTACTTTTGGGTAAAAGTAAAGCCTAAATCAGAGGTGCCAGTAATAAGAGCTTTCTGATTAGCCAAGATATTTTATTGTATCAACTGGAGGCTTCAGACGAGCTGCATTCTTCTAGTTGCTGATGACGTCACGATTTACTTAAATTTTTGAATGAGGAAAGCTGCATTTCATTGGATCATGGTTCGTACGTAGCTAAACTGAAACTAAGAGGAGAAAAGAAGATGAAGAAGTTACTCATCTCTGAAAAATAATTCATGTCACGTAAATGTTGTATCTACTATACTCCGTTTAGTTGTAGCTAGGAATCCTTTTCCTTGGTCCATCGTAGGCCTGTACAACGTTTTGTGAAGAATTTTTGGGAACAGCTAATTGGACCAGGGAAGGGGCCTAGTTTAGTTCGAATTTAGTTATGTGTGGTCTGGCGCAGGCCTGACCCGGGCCTAACCTCGGGGGGCCCCTGACGAGACGTCAGAGAACCAAATGAAACTGTATCAAAAGTAAGACAAATATAGGGCATTTTAGTTAGTTAATACACGTTTTTAAGATTATAATTTTTATGTATTTTCTAATTTTTCATTTCATATTGGTATTCTCTATTTAAATATCCTAATTTGTAATAATCCACAAAAATGTTCTGTGCTCAAAATGTGGCCCCCTTCCTTTTGTGGCCCGGGGCAATCTGCCTCCTTTGCCCCCCCCTCTCGGCGGCCCTGCTATCTAAGGGTATTCTAAGGCCGTTGTAAAGGCTGATAGAGGAATGGATATTCAAAATATAAGAAAACTCGTGCGATAACGATGCCAATGTGGTAATATAAAATTTGAATATTTCTAATTCAATTCCTTACAAAACGTTTTTTACGCTAAAGGTGACACCACCAATTTTTCATTCCCCAAGTTGAGGTAGACCGCAGCCCAAGGCCAGTCCCGGACATTACCATTTCAGTCAGACGCCATCAAGGCCAGCGCCGACTGACGTGCATGACTGATGTCCCGGGTCTCAACGAGCGCCGGGATGAACTTGTACAAAGTAGTGATTATGACGGATCACGGTGCTTATTAAAACGAGCGTAATTTGGAATATCCAGTCATCGCTTGAAGGTCATCGGTCTTGGGAGATCCTTCATGAGGTTGTTATTTTTTATCACGCACCTACAAGGGGTCGAAGTTCTTTACGTGGGAGAGTCAAAATGTCACTGTGTAAGCCTTGAGGACAAAGAGTTCAAGTTATGTCCAAAAGTATGTTATTAAATGCGATTGATTTTTTAAAAATTATCATGGAATAACTTTTGGATTTGATAAGCGTGTCAATTAACAAGTCACATAAGTCTGTGCTGTGCAGTGAAGTGTGAATATTCATCATGTTCCCCGTCATTTCATGTTTCGTTTTACCTGTCTGCCCCTCTTTAAATCGTTACCGACCCTGAATTAACTGTATTCTGTTTATTACCCCTTTTAAATTTGTTTTCTTAGCGAAAACCAATTAATATGTTACCGGAATATATTAAAAAATATGTTTTCCTCATTATGTCTTATATTGGCCTGTAGATAGGGAATTAAGTGCTGCGATTTTGATATTCCTCGATCCTTGAACTCTCTCTTGAAGAAAGGGAAAGTCACGATGAAAGACAAAACTTCCTAATTAAAATAATAATTGCAAACAAGATGTGGGAAGACCGGAGCAACAAATGCTAAATATGATGATGGCAGCCATACTAAAATATCTTTACTGGGTTGCCGTTTTGGAATCTTGTTCGTTAATTTTATAATTTGCAATTTGGATTAGATTGTACTAAGTAAATAAACGAAAATATCAATTGAACAATGTTTACATTTTTAATTCGATCGTTAAAGGCCGTCGAAGTCGCCCTAATCTTCTTCAAAAATATTGTGAAGATTCTATACTAGACCTATTAGTTTTAATTAATATGCAGCGAAGATTAGAGTTTACAGTTCCATATAAAAATATGAAGAAATATCCCCGGTGATTAACATAACAAAGCTGACTCTTCTGATATACACATACAATTAAGGTGGCTTTAGGCGTGAACAGAAAAACTAGTCGACAAATCTTCTCCTCAACCATTAACACATACTATTTTGCCGTTGCATAACCTGACAAGTGAGCATCCATCAAACACTAACAACTTAATGTAGACCAAGTAGTACCATACAATTGAGAACAGGTTTGGTTTCCTCACGAGCTATCCTGATCAAATCTCTCTATCAACACTTTGAAAGGAAAACAGAATATAGCCGACCTGCGTACTTAAATGCAGTTGATTCTTAATTGCTATGGGTAACGATACTGAATCAACAAATCTTTCTTCATAGGTAACAATCAGCCTGTTGCGTAACCGGACGTAGACGCATCAATCATACATAAATTACTTAATTTCATTCCGAACCAATTTTAGAACAGGTTTCATTTCCCCACAAATTGTCCAGCTCCTCTCCCAACACTCCGGAAGAAAACATGAAACCCGTCCAATCTGCGGTCGGCCTGGATAGCCTAGATGAGTTACTACTCAATCACCGCGTGTACTGCCTGGTTCCTCCTTCCCTAAGTTACGGTAGGTGGTCAGCCTCGATAATCCTTTATGAGTTACTCCCAATACCAGCCCACATCGCACAAAATGTAAATGACGTCAAATTGATGTCAAAATAACGTATGATACGTCTTCAACTACAGTGTGTTCTGCTTCCTTCCTCCTCTCCCGAACTATGACAGGTGTTCAGCCTACGATGGCTACATGAGATACTACTCGAACTACCAGGATTTATATTCAGTCACCACGTGTACTACCTCCTACCCCAAACCACGTCAGATGGTTAGGCTAGATTTTGCCAGATGAGTTTCTACTCCTCTACCAGGATTTATCTTCAATCACTGTGTGATCTGCCCCCTTCTTCCTCCGAGGGGAACACGACAAGTGGTCAGCCTAGATAACCCTAGATGAGTTACTACCACGATTTATCTTCAATGACCGCGTGTTCTGCCCCTTCCTCCCCCCGAGCTGCGGCAGGTGGCGGTTACGTCAGCGGCTGAGGAGTGGTCAGTGTCGCAATGGTCCAGTCCCCGGCTGTTTTGGACCTTTGACACTCGCTGCGGACACACTGACCCATATCTCGGCCGGTCGCGGCCTTCTACAGATTATCGATGAACATTCCGATCTGTCGACGTATCGACTTGTCGCGGCCTTCTACAGATTATCGATGAACATTCGGATTCGTCGACGCCGCGAAGTATCGACTTGTTGGGACAGTCGGGTGTGAGTTGGGGGGGGGGGGTGGGGGTGGTTTGAGGGAACTGAGAAGGGGAAAGTAGCCATTTGTGTTTTAGATTGAAATGCATGTCTAATTGAAAGAGAAGATTGTATTGATTTGCATCAACTGAGCTTTGAGGTATTTTTTTATAGTTCTGAATTTTCTCTGCTTGTGCACACCATCAATGACAACTATTATCTCTCTCTGCCATTCTAAGCCTTATGACTGAAATTTGTGTTTCGGGCAAGAATACTTCAAATCCCTATTATCACTAAAGTATTTTTAATTTTTGATAATTATTCCATTAATTTGAAATCATTTTATAGTAAAGTAATCAGAGCCAGTTGTAATAAAGTCCTTAAGGAAAATGCAATACACATATAAAGTTTTTGAATCGGAGATTCTAAAATGTTAAAACAAATTCCAGAGAAATTTAATTTCGCCCTTTTTTGAGGTTCTTATATGTGAAGAGGATATTTAGTAGGGCAATCGAGTTGTTGAAATATTAATGGTTTTATTGCAAGTAAAGATGTTTTGCGGGAAGTGACATTGCAAAACGCCATGTCCAAGGATGGCTGCGAAATTTATCAGCAGTGAGTTGGTGGGATCTGATAGTTTCCGGCACTTGTTGACGTCGAATAATCAAAAGTGAATTTTAGCGAATCGAACTTGTAACCTTGATAACACTCTGATGAAAACTTCGTTATCGCCGACATCAGATAACACCACAACACGATCTTCTCGAGTGACTGTACAAGTCTGTGAAATCGCTTTGAATACATTTACAGTTAGTTATATTTATAGTTATTATTTAAAGTTATAAATGTATTTATGATAAAAAGTCAAAATCCAAAATTTAATGGTTTTGTCGATGCCGCAATCGACTATTTATGAGCTAGAAAAATGTTATTAAGATAATTATTTAATGACATTCGTATTTTTAATAACAATGCATTTGTTGTATGAATTCATGTTTAAGGAGAGTTTTTGTTGTAACTTTGAGGCATGATATAAGGAGGAGGGGGTAATAAACGACTATTTGAATGAATGATTAACATTCTGAAACAAACTATATAACAATATTTTTTTATATGAAAAACAAAACGTGAGTGTATCATGATTAATGTTGATCAAGATCATGTTTAATTTTAAAGTTTGTTGGGTATCAAACCGACTTATCAAAAGTAAAGTACAATTTTGCAACCGTCCCGAACAATTAAAAAAATTACACCTAATTTTAAGGTTGAAATAAATAGATTTTCCAAGATGGGCGCCCAAATGTGTTTTACTTACAGTACAAAAACTATACAGTATAATAACTCAATTGCTTTGGTCTACATTTCGAGGATGTCAGCGGCTTCAATCTTGATAAACAGGACATTTACCTCTGTGAGATGGTGATACATTTTTTTAAGGTTAATTTTTAGAGTCTGCCAATATTTTTAAGTTATCTCCATGTCCAAAACATGTATATTGTGTATGTATAAATGAAAAACATATTTTTTTTGGCGTTTGGAATATCGGATGCCAGAAACCCAGCACCACAAGGGATAAAAGGAACAGTTTTATACTGAACTGTTTATACGTTTAAAGTAAAACTCATTTAAAAGAAAGATTTAGCGCTTATAAAATTATATATAATGGCGATAAGCAGATATGGACGTTGAAGTCACCGAGTAGTGATTTGAAAAACGACTGATTTTAACCATCCAATGGTTCATCCGATGGGTTTTCTTTCATCGATAGTTTTCAGATGGATGATTGATCATCCGATGGTTTTCTTGTGTGGTGGGGTGGGGGGTGGGGAGCGCATTGGCCCGTGCTGAGTAGAGAAACTATCCGATCAGTGGATGGATGGATAAACCATCTATCTGTTCTTGAGCCTGATTTAGATTCAGAAGATAGTTTTGATTGGTGGTGTAGCGTATCGATTTAGATAAAGATATACTGTCGAGCCAGCGAGCATATGATTTACCTGTGAATGGACGAATAAAACCTATTTAATACCCTAAACATTGTATTTAAGTTTAGTAATTAAAAAAGGTGAAAGATTTACCCATTGGAGCAAATATACGGATATTTTCACCATTCAATAACGAACAGTTTCAGTAATTAAATAACTAATTCGTAGTTTTCAGGGGAATTAAAATACGGGACGGATAGTTTTACAATGGAATGAAAACATGGAACGGAAGGTTTTCAGATAGTTGGATAGTTACGTTCAGATGATTCCACGTGAGTGTAAGGATGGTTCATCCGGATGAAAATTAAAGTAGCCATCGGATGAATCGGTTGGCATGCAACAACCGGATGAATCGTTTGTTTCTATCGGATAGTTCCACCGAGAGAGGCAGCGGCTACGGCCCCCCGGCTCCGGGCCGCTGAATGTAAACGTTCGCATTGGACTCGATGCATATCGTAACGACACAACCTCTGCATTCTATAGCTGCAGGCGTGCTCTAGATATTAGGGTCATTAGATGCTTCAAGGTCACTAGTTTCATGCAACTTATGGATTTTGCTAATTGCTTCATATTGTAAACACACTAACAATAATGCAACCTTGAAGCTTCTATTCATTCTATCATAGTGAACCCGTTGTACGTCATACTTTTTTCTCAAACATCAATGGCCGACCACTTTATGTTACGAATAAACTTTGGAAAATGGGCCAAGATTACAATAAAAAAATAAGCATCATGCTTACTAAAGTTGGCTATTTGTATAGTCTACCGAAGAATACATTCAATTAATGTAAAACTAACTATGTAATACTTAGTTTAAGCACTTAATACCCTAATTGAGCATAGTTTCTTTAACGCAAGTGATTTTAAACCAAAGTTTGTTCCTTTATCCACCGATTTTACATTGCTTTCTTATTAGAGCATAATTGATTGTTGACATCAGTGTATTCTGCTGGTGGCTCACTGTATATTAATAAAATTAGTGCTTATCTCGTAAATGGCTGGACTAAAATAAACATATTATATACTTTTATTCCATGAAATTTAATTTCCTTTCATTTTTCAATTTAATATTGAATAATATAAGTTGATAGTTTTCAAGATATTTAGGACAAACCTAAAAATGGTACCTTCAGATCCCTCTCTCTTCCCCGCTCAAGAGCTGCGGACGGGGACTTTTGATATGATCATCTCCTAACTAGTCTAAACAAAGCTGCAAAGTCAAAAATGTGTTCCATCCATTTCCCTCTATACCTTTTTTTGAGTATTCTTCGCTTGGTCTAGTAACTCTGTTTACATCGTGATTTTTAAAACAGGGAGGTAGGGACATTTTTTTAATAGCAATCGAGAGAAAGTTTAATTCTCTATTGTCCATAATCACTAATGTATCACATAGGAATCCACAGGCTCTCTCAAGCTGTGAATGAGAAACCAGAGACAACTCCACCAGTTTCCTCATGAACCCGCGCCTGCTCGTTAAGGCGGTCCAAAGACAATCGGCTGTTTAATATTTCCCAACGTGTGAGCATATCACAACTGGGAAGAAGGAAGAGGGGGCCATAGAGGAGGGGAAAAGAGGGAAGAGATAGAGGGGAGAGGGAAATGATGAAGGGGAGAGAGGGAAATGGCACTTGCATCGGTTCGGCGGCGGCCTCTTGGGCAACATTCAGCATTCCGGACGACGCTTTCCACACTCACGTAACCGAGCCGAGAGATAAATTCATTGGGTTGAGCAACCGTATGTGGGCCAGTAGGAGCAGGTTCGCTGGGCTGTGGGTCAGTCGGTGCAAACACAGCGAGGGGTGTAGGGGGTAGGCAAGGACGACGGGAGAACGCCTGGAGACTATCCATGATGGTCTCTGTGGGTCTCATATTTCCTCGAGTTTTCCAAGGCAACATGACCGCTATGATTTAGTTTGCCTAAATTACTAGATATAGTGCAGTTCTACTTGGGATGGATGGTTAGTGAACACATACACATATGTTTTTTTGCTCTGTAAGTTCTGTTAAAAGCTTATTTGATCTATCCTTACTAACAATAAAAAACACTCTTTTTAATTAATTAACAAAATGTTAAAAGAAACCTTAAAAATGCTAAGGGATGATTATTAGCGTCTATTAATATTTTCTAGTTATCTCTATTTTCAAACCGTCTGTATATTTTATACATGAATGAATGAATAAAAAAAAAAAAAATATATATATATATATATATATTAATCAGATAAATAACACAACAAATAAAATATCTCATGAACTTGTCAGAAATCCACGAATAAATAACTACGTACACACGTCTGAGAGAAAATCTTTAGCATATTTGTTTTTTGGAAACGTTTTTGGTACAGATTTATCAAGTATTAGATTTTAAATCCAATCAAGCTCTCTCTTCAGCTCTCTTTTTTTAGTTTAGACCTGTCAAGAGGGAACAAAGTAGCCCCTCAAGAGAGAACAAAATAGTTTGTCAAGGGAGAACAAAATAGTCTGTCAAGGGAGAACAAAATAGTCTGTCAAGGAAGAACAAAATAGTCTGTCAAGAGAGAACAAAATAGTCTGTCAAGGAAGAATAAAATAGTCTGTCAAGAGAGAACAAAATAGTCTGTCAAGGGAGAACAAAATAGTCTGTCAAGGAAGAATAAAATAGTCTGTCAAGGAAGAACAAAATAGTCTGTCAAGGAAGAATAAAATAGTCTGTCAAAAGAGAACAAAATAGTCTGTCAAGGGAGAACAAAATAGTCTGTCAAGGGAGAACAAAATAGTCTGTCAAGGGAGAACAAAATAGTCTGTCAAGGGAGAACAAAATAGTCTGTCAAGGGAGAACAAAATAGTCTGTCAAGGAAGAATAAAATAGTCTGTCAAGAGAGAACAAAATAGTCTGTCAAGGGAGAACAAAATAGTCTGTCAAGGAAGAATAAAATAGTCTGTCAAGGAAGAACAAAATAGTTTGCTAGAAAGAACAAAATAGACTGACAAGAGATAACAGAATACCCGAATCCCCCGAGCCCGACACTCACCCGTACTCGGCGGGGTCGCGGGGCCCGCGGTCCGTGTCCGAGCCCTTGCGCAGCTTCCTCTTGACCGTCGTCGTCATGGCGATGGCGTCTCCAGCACCCTGCAACACACCCACAGTCACCACTGGGAGTCGAGCACACCGAGCCTTGTGGGGAAGGTTACATCCTGGAATAGTAGGCTACTAAAGAGTATAGTTTTTATTTTAATTTTTGCGGACAAACAATTTTCTGTTTATCTAGGATTAGTGCAATCAAGTTTCACGACGTTTCGAAATCTTATCTGATCCCGTCTTCATGTGAGAAGGAAACAAGAACATAAAAACATTAGTCACACACAGCTATGAAAATAAATCACACACAGTAATGTATATAAATTATCCAGTTGTCAGGCTTGTTGGACCTGAACAACGAACATAGCTGAATTGTTAAAACGGAGAGATGCAAAATGAGTAAACAGTCTGAATGGTAAAATCAAAACATAAACTCACCACTCGCAACGAAATGAATATACCAAACAAAGAATACAAAATATTGAGTGGTGTTATCTTAAAAACATTTGTGCAATTCATGTACTGTACAACTGAGGAAGTCTAATATAAAATAAATTGTGGCCTACTGCCAATTGATATTAGGATGATAAGTATTGAGTATCTAATATAATTAAGATCAACGCCGATATTCAAAAAGTAAAAAAAATTGTTACTTCGAGACATGCAAAATAAAATGCAGTCCAAACTCTGATTATTAAAATAACTGGTGAACCAACTCGCATGGGATCGAGACATAAAATGTAAAGAAGTATTTTGTATAGTTTATGTGTATTGTTTATGGATTTTATGTTATTTTATGAAAAACAATAAGGAATTTCAAGGAAAAGAATAAATATTTTACAAATTAGTTGAAAAATTATGTCTCGAAATAAATCGTACGATTTTGTGTAGATCTAAACCAACAAAGTAATGCTTTTAACACACATCTTAAAGTTAGTTGAATAGGGACACCAATGTTTAATAAAAGGGGTCTACTGTTAAATTATTTTATTGATTAGGAGAAGAAAACCTACAAAATGAAAATAATGTATTTAAGCTACAAATTTGGGTTCGATTTTCAATACTGTATAACTAGAACTAAATTTCGTTCATTCATTGTTATGAAATAACTTTCTCTAAAACAATTAACATTTCATTAACTACCTGTTTATCTCCTTACATTATTACCTTATGCCCAAGCATGATCAGATTGCTTGTTCATGATTTTTTTATGTTATTATATTTGAAATACTAGACAAATTTTAATCACAATTGATTTTTTAAATTCGTTTTTAACAGGGCCCTGTGGCGTTTAGCTTATGTACTGTAAGTGTTTTCTAGAAATTACCTGCAATAAAACCTCACTAAAAACTTGAAAATGGTCTTTAATAATACTGAGAAGACTCAGCAAGTAATTACGACTAACGAATGTTACGATGAGAAGCAAGTTATGCTGCACAAGACCATAAAATGTTTAGTGGCCATAAAACAGAGGATGTATCAAATTAAGTGTCCAATCAATCAAATAACTCTAAATGAGAGATAAGATAACACACTATTAAAATTTTTTGGTGAATTGCATGGATTCTCGTACTTTAAACTTTGAGACTTTTATATGATTTTTTGAGACTTCAATTAAAATGTAAGGCTATTGTTGAATTTTTCCTTTAGCATCGGATTTCTCACGTAAGTTAATAGCAGTTTTCATCACAATGAGCAAAAGTGGTACGTTTTAGGACGCAATCGTGGTTTGAAAGCGAGGTGTAGCCAAACGATTAAGCACCAAAAATAAACGTTTGCACCGTACTCTGCGGGAATAAGCTTTTAATCTTTGAAGTTTTACCATGTTAGTTATTGAGGTTACAAAAGTAATTTATAATGTTTTCATTTCTATTGTTTACAAACAACAATTATCATCTTGCAAACAGCGATTCCAGCTCACATGAATGAATAAAACAATAACACCGTTTGAAGCTAGAGAACCAAAAAGAATCACGGATGACTTTTTTGTACCAGTAGAAAAAAATGCGATTTTGCGTTCTGTTAAGAGAACGAACAACGGCTGATTTTCGAGCAAAACAACTCAAATTCAAAAATTTTGACGAAAACAATACTTTCTCCATATACTATGTATAGGGGGGAGAAAGTAATTATAAAAAGCATGGTTAATTTTATTACTTTTATAATCCAATTAGGATCTTTCTGGGATGAGCTCCCAGCTTTTAAGATTTCCTTCATGTATTTATTTTTTTACTGACCAATTATATCTCTTTTATTGATCAAGTTATATCTCTTATCTGGATAAATTCACTAGGCTGTTTATTATATCAATATTGTTATGTTTTAGCTTCCCTCCCACTTGAAGGCGGGATCAGATTCCAGATCTCAAAACATTGTGAATATAATTTTATCTATCAGTGATGGCAAATGTCTGCAACAAATATAACAACACAAACTCGCCATCACAGAAATTGGATTTCGAACTAAGAAGTTTATTATCTTGTGATGTAAAAAGGAGTAAAACTGGTAATGTACGGTGTACAGCTGCAACAGTGTGTAAACTGTGCACCTGTGCATACATTAATGATATCGAGGTCACAATGCTGTTGCACGGAGTTCTACGCTACTGCCGCATACTTTCTCTCAACTGAGTAGCTCGCCACATACATCCAACGACAACGTTTAAAAGGCAAAATTCAGTCAGCGAAATTAAAGTATAATCGAATGTTTGATGTCAGACGATATGTTATATTTCTTAACTTTTCTATGGAATATTGGAAAATGGAAATTTAAACGGAGTGGTGGGTTTCGACAGTCTTGATCTGCATTGGTATAAAAATGGGTAAATTATAAATAAATAATATGGTAAAGTATAATAAATAATATATACAATCTATAATATATTGCGTAAACCACTATCAACAAATCAACAATAAAAAATGGGTGCGTGCAATTACTTTGTTTCTAGATGTTTATTCCCAAAACAAATTATACCTAAAATGTTTCTCCTCAAATAAAATAAGGCGAAGTTAATTTGACAAAATAGTTATTAAAAACCTGATAAAGAGTTTTAAATTTTATTTTTACGATTGAACTAGTGTTTGGCAATATAGAAAAACAACTCATTTTTATAGTTATGTTTTAATTTTAAATGTATATAATTTGTCATAACTTTATTTATCATTTCGCTATTAATAAAAGCCAAAATAATACCAAATGGAGTGAATTTTAAAGGACGTTAAGCTTCTAAACTTATGTGAAATCTGCGTTCATCAATCCTGTGAGTCTCAGTGTAGGCCAGCTGTGCATTTAATATTCAATGAAAAGATAAAATGACGGCGTTTCAGCCAGATTTAGGCCAGTTGGTGTAATTATTCCCTAATCGTCACTAAACTCTAACAATAGTATATTTCATTACAAGGACCTAAAGTGACGCTTTTCGTACAAGGTCAAGTTTTACAACCGAGGCTGTAAGCCGAGGTTGAAAAATGACCGAGTAACGAAAAGCAGCTTTAGGTCCGTGTGATGAACTATATTTTTCGTTATATTGCTCAATACAATACGTAATCTACTTAAGAAAACCAAAATGTTACAGCTTGTTTACCTTTAAAGATGCCTTCAAAAGATGCCACCGTCTTGTTCTTGCTAATTTGAAGCAATCAGCTGATTGTATGTTTCATTTGTGTTAGGCTAGACTGACAACAATGAATAACTATCGACGTATCGAACGCATGTAATAATCGATTGGTGAAATGAGCGAGTTCCACAAATTGATTAAACTGACAACAATGAATGTTTCGATAATAACGATGAATGTTTCGATTATTTGTAATCGAATGAATATTGTTCGATTATTACGACGTACTCGGCACTTTTTGACTTTTATAGTCCTAGGACTATAAAAGTAAAAAAGTGCCGAGTACGTCGTAATAATCGAACAATATTCATTCGATTACAAATAATCGATACATTTATCGTTAATATCGTAGATTCATTGTTGTCAGTTTAATCAATTTGTGAAACTCGCTCATTTCACCAATCGATTATTACATGCGTTCGATACGTCGATAGTTGTTCATTGTTGTCAGTCTACCCTAACACATATGAAACAGACAATCAGCTGATTGCTTCAAATAGCAAGAACAAGACGGTGGCATCTTGTGAAGGCATCTTTAAAGGTAAACAAGCTGTAACATTTTGGTTTTCTTAAGTAGTTTACGTATTTTATTGAGCAATATAACGAAAAATATAGTTCATCACACGGACCTAAAGCTGCTTTTCGTTACTCGGTCATTTTTCAACCTCGGCTTACAGCCTCGGTTGTAAAACTTGACCTTGTACGAAAAGCGTCACTTTAGGTCCTTGTAATGAAATATACTATTAATAACTTAAATATTAAAAATTATAATGAGAGAAAAAAAATCATAAAATTTAAAAGTAAAGTAAGGGCTAAGGGTCAATTATGTACTCACATGAGTGATAAATCACACCGGTAACTCAGTATTAAACTCACAAATCAGTTATAGAATCAGTGTATATGAAAACCAGTTCACGACACAAGATTGATAGTCACACAAGCCGCACGGTCCGGCACTGCACTGCCTCCGCCAGCCTAGGCCGCGGCCGGGCCAGCTAACCAGAACAACTGACACAGTTTCAGAATACTTATATAACTCAAATTACTACCGAGTTCCGCTGGAAAATACCATGACCATGTGAAAAATCTGGATGAACAGTAAGTAGTCAGAGTTTTCTTAAGTCAAGTTAAATAATTTTCAGTTGATATTTCGAAATAATTGCACGTTAATTGCTCAAGTTAATTACTCAAGTGTCAGTTGCAACGTCACAGACCAGCTGTGGCAGATGTCACGCTTTACTGCCTAATTACAACACGAACGTGTCCCAAAGACGGTGTGCAGTATGTTGCAAAGTGGTGTATTGTAGGCTTCACGATGTTATTAACTGACTCACTGAATTCTTCGGTGTTTACCAACAGCCCCATGACGACAGATCTGCATTGTCAGCGAATTACAAATTCTATTTAAATTATATGCTGGTATATGTAGCGTGAATCCACTAAACAAACTTCAGAATAGTAAGATGGCGAAGAGGAAAAATATAGAATATTTATTATCCTCTTTTGGCGACATTGCAACCAAAATATGGCAAATGAGCGAATATTCAAGATTAAGTCAGACGTTACAAACAAAATATTAATAGTAAATCTAGAATCAGTTAAAACAATCGGTATGCTTTAATACCGTAATTATTAACATTTTTTAAGGAAATACCTAATTGTTTTTTTACAAAAGTTTACTACTGCACAACGTCTATGTTAAAACTATTTCATTCGAAAGAATATAAGAGAATAATAATCCGAGTGCATGTATATTTGCTTTGAAAACTTAATACAGGGGTTTAATCTGCATATTTACCTTAATAATCCCAAGTAGTTTTAAAAATCACTTTAGACAAACCATTCCCAAACTACATTGTTTTAAAGGTTTTTGAAGTAGATTTGGAGTTTAATTTTGATTTTAGTTTTTTTTATGTATCTCAGTCAAAATTATTGTAGGATTGACACTGGTTCCAACTTTATAAAATGTTGCAATAGCAATAAAAATTAATTTGAATTGAACCTTAAAACGTTAATATTACAACTAAAAATAAAACATGTTAACTCAAGCTTTTTTCAAACCACATTTTAAAAATTAGCTAATAATACATTTCACTGTTTCTAGTCAGATACTTAACACATAAGAAAAGTGATCCCAGAATATTTGTCAATACAAACACAAATTTTAAAACACATTTTAAATTTATAAAACACATCATAATAACATTTATTTGTGTAAGGTTTTGCAGGTTTCGCACAATGAACTTTCAAACTGAGCATCCTTAGATGCCAATGATTTTACAACGTACATTTCATAAGCTCGAAATTTCCAATAACTTACGTGGACATCCTCACGCGCAAACGTCAGACTGCACGAACTCTCCATAATGTACTGTGAAAATGTTGCACTCGGAAAACAACTGTAAAAGACCCCCACCACTCAGCCCGGGCCCACTCGTGTCATCCTCGACGCGGCAGCATGGCTCCTACAATGGTTTGGGGGCAACAAGTTTTTTTGCAAAAGGAGCCAGCTCTTCAAGACCAAGGCTGAAAACCGGTTTCATTTTAACGAAATTTCAAAAAGATACAATTAGTGGGAATTCGCAACCACGATGAGACTGTCCGCACAAAGATCCCTCGTTACAACAATTTTTATGACTGATATTACTTGAAATTAGAGACCGGCGGCATGAAGATTGGGGTTATTAAACTTAATTCCAAATCCTTGCGTCAAACTCTCGATGCGTCAGTTTCGGCGAGCTGAGATCATGGCGTGACTAGTGGTCTTGATGTTACGTTTATATTGTTGCAGTACTGAACTGAGGCTAGCGTGCGTGCTGTTGTAGTCGTGCGTCACTTGTAATTGAGAAGTGAATTTAGCAACCGAGTTTAAATTAAATGCGACATGACGTGTATGCCTAGTAGTGGTTGTTTATTCTTTACTCTACCCTCTCTCCTTAATGCGAGATTTCAGTTGTTTTTCCAATGGTCTATTCGGTTTAGTCCTAGTAATAAATAAAACAAGTTAATTTTAGAATGGATTGAAGGAATCCTTGAGCTCTAAAATATAAATATTGACTAGGTTTGAAAAGTTGTTGTTTGGGCAAGGCGGTATTAGAGAGTATTGGATAAGAGTTTTACACGTTTTAGTTTAAAGGTTTATTTTCGATGAAATTCATCGGTTATAAAATATTGTTTACCTCTGCCTTTCAAAACCTGGTGGAATACTTGGTTCCTATTGTTTACAGTATTGTTCCGAACCTCTATTATCTAGAAGCTGTCGTAGTTTTAAAACAGCCTTGAATTTTCGTAGATTTCGGATTTGAAAACGTTTAAGTGTTTGTTATAAAAGAGACTTACGAATTCAGTGGTAGTCAGCGTTCCGTTTTTAGTTGCAAATATTTGAATTGAGAGAGGGTTCAATTCCCTCATGGCTTGCCAAGTTTAAATGTTTGCAATAAACAGTATTAATTTACCTCAGATTCATGCGTGCACGAACTTAGTTTTGCATGTCCGGAAATTACGAAAGTTCACCCGAGATAAAGTTTAAATTATCCTTTCAGATAGACTTGATAAACTCTAGTTAGTCGATCGTGTCTGTCAAGTTTGGTTTGGCTGAATTACGTACAATGCGCCTACTGTAATATCACATTTAATCTGAACATAATGTTTGCATGTTTATTACTTTAATCTCAAAATAAAATGCTCGCTTACGGACATATTTTTTACTGTTTGCTGCCAAACAAGATGATCTTGAATTATATACATTCAGTTTTTTATTACAAGAATAGTTTGATTCCCTTAATTTGAAAGTCGATTGAACACTTAGGTTATTTGTTAAAAAACAACTTATTTTCAACACGGAGAGAGTCTTTTCCTCATTCAAGTAAACTTGAGAAAACATCACACGAACATATCTACTGGTGGAACATTGAAACTGCTAATAATGTTGTTGACAAAATCAATTAGTTTTCTACCTAATCGGTTATAAAATCGGTAGAAACTAAGCATATATGCTAGTTTGATTTATTTTATTTCACATTTTTAATAATCTGGAGAGCTAGACTACATTATGGTTTCCCAATTTATCTTTCAAACGCGTTGCACTAGGAAAACCATACACATCTTTAGAGTTGCACATGCAAGTGTTGGATTTTTTGTTATCAAAGTCTCGACTTTTCCCCGATACCAAACTAGTTTATATTTGGAGGGGGGGGGTGGGGGCAGCCCCAAACCTTTAATTGCAAACTCCTTTTGAGTTTCCCCTCATTTTGAAGGGTTTGTAGATGGAAATACAAAGGTAAAACTTAGTTCAGTATTACACTCCTTCACTGGGAAAATAACATGACAAGAATATAACTTATTGAAATCTTAAACTGAAGATCTTGCCTTACACTGAAAGGAAATTAACATAATTTGTATAGTCCCAGTGATCAATTCTTAGTCTTAACACGGGATTGAGAGGTTCTCCATAAAAAGACTTGGGGGACACATTAAGGAATACTGCCATTGACCTTTTAACAAGCACTTAAAAATCTTTGTGAGCTATTTAATCTTTTTAAATCCATCTTGAAGTAAACTTTAATTTATTAATTTTAATTCTTCCCCTTTCTTAATAATCTATATTTTCAAAGTGAAAATTAGGGATAACTAAACGAGAGGAAAACAGATAAAAATTTAAAATGAGACACAAATCTATTACATCCATTCTTCACTCAACAAAGGGTTGACTGATTACTTATGAGAACCGTTGCTGACAAATAACCCTTATCAGTCAATCTATTTAAAATTAATTTGCACGAATGTCGTATAGGTGTTCTACATGTGTGTTTAGCTCCTATCAACAGTTATAAAAAATATTAAAAAGATAAATTTATATTTAGATGTAATTTATTATGTCACGCTACCTCAAAGCAATAATTCACGAATATGTTTATGAAGAAACTAATAAAAGGCACGAGTCGCTCGGTTGGGCAAGGTTCGTGTTTATATTGCCTCATAAAACATCGTCTTTGGGGAAAACCGAAACAGGACAACAAAAGCTCAGCTATGAGGATTTGTGTTCTTATTTTCTTCGCTAAAATATTGTTTTCATCTGAGGTATTGTTGGTATACAGATAATACAGATAAAATTTTGATAAAAGAAGAGTATATTTCCCTTGAACTTTCAAAATTACAGATACAAATTGATAACGTTTTAAATATCAGGATTCATTAAAATCCAAATATTTTTACTTCCCGAGGTTGGTTTTGTTTGTATGAAGCCGTTGTCACTAAAACAACCGAGTCTAAAACTAGAAGATCTTATTTAATTCAAATAAAATAACAAAAATAACTTCGTTCAAACCCTGGACCTTCATATTCAGTTCGAGAGATCCCTTAAATCCAACGTTCTAAAAACTGGTAAGTTTAATTAACAAAGATCAGCCGAGACTCATTCTAAAAATAATTTGACCTAACAGGGATCAGCCGCACCTCTTACAACGACTTATTCGGCGCTATTTAACGTTCGCCGGCTGTTCTCTAAAAATATAGTCCCAAGTCTTCTACACTCCTAAGAATCGTAAGTCCAACACAACTCAAGCTGTAAGCCATAAAAGTGTCGTCCAAAATGTTTGACACTGATAAAATAATTTTCACCCGACAATATTGGTTGATCGCCACTGCCGCAGCCCCGAATTTGCTGGTGAGGAGAGCACTTAGGTACTCTATTTCGAAATGTGACATTACGTGTAAGAAATATGAGAGCAGGGCCGTACTGTCACGTCTTACCGGCTACGTGCTTACTAGCCTCACAGCAGTTCTACCGAGATTGAGCCCGTAGATAGAAGGTTGCATGTCCGTAGAGGGACTGTGAAGGAGGGTGAGTCCAAGGCTGGAATGAACTCATAAATTTATGATGGTGGGTGTGGCACACACTACTGTGTGGTTTGCTTTACATACATACTGAATTAAAAGACACAAATAGATGTGACTGCAAGTGTTCAAATGCTGTATTTTGTGTTTGACTAATTACCTAGTCCACATACTAAAAAATTGTTCTGTAATACGATTTAATGAGTTTTGGGGTGTGAATAACTTACATGATTTTCTTTGTGAAGCAATTTATACACTTTTTAATGTTTTACAGCTTCACGGTTATAAACGTTGTTGGTATGTAGCTCAAGTTACGTGAATCATTTTTTGTAAGGCCATGGTAAGCGTTTAGCATAACTGTAAAGCTTAAAAATAATGAAAAATATACTTAAAAAGAATGGATGAGGTCTCAAATAAAAAAATGAAAACATCCAGCTGCAGACGGGGTTAAGAAAGCTCTGCAAAAAATTTGTTATTTTTAAGGTTTGATAATACGGATTTCCTACAATAACAAAAAAAGGAAGTGTTATGATATAACATCACAACTAGTACCATTGATCAGTTCGGTATTTGATAAGGAGTTGCACCTGCCGGGAATACGTTAGTGGTTGTGTTCTCTTAACAGTGAAAGTTACTGTCAACTGAGCCACCGGCTAGAGCGATTCTCCACCTCCACCTCTTCCCACTGTCTCCCATTGTATCATAGACTCTACACTCCGTTACATAGGAAGAAAGCTTCTCACACCATTAACATCGTTAAATTTCTCTGGGGGAGCAAATTTTTAGCATTTATCTAAGCCATTTTGGCGGTTCTGCAATTGAAATTTAAGAATTAACAATCCACTAGCAGCCCGCGTCACTTCATGACTTAACAAAAACTTGGTAAAATAGGCTTTAGTTTAATTTTGATTATGTATGGTGTTTTGCAGCGTAAAAATGCTTTTGTATGAGGAAGTGTACAAATTTTCTTGACGAATCTTTGTGTCATATACAGCACTGGAATAAATTTCCAGTAATTGAACTTCTCATGGGGGCAAACTTTTATAAATAACTTATTACTTTAGACTTGAAACATCAATATGTGTAAGATATTCCTCACAAAATTGAGAAGTTCATTTATTTCATCTGCCTTACAAGAGTCTATTTATAAAATCTACACTTTGAAATCTCGTCTGTGCAACAACATTCATTTTGCATAAAATGGGGTTTAGTTTACATGGTTACTTTACACGATTGCTTGGCGCATCTTCATGTCTCTATTTTAAAGTTTTCTTTTCAAAAGTATTGAATCTTTATATTAATTTCATAATAAATCTACGCGTCAGTTTTTTGCATTCATCTCTGTTAGGTCTTGAATACAAATTGTAAAAAAATGGACAAACCACTGATCTACTAATGAACTATCTCTAAATAACATTCATAAAATAGCCAATCGGCGTAAAAACTAATTATTCAACGCTCATAACAGCCAGGGAATTAAGTTTTCAAATTGACTCGCTTTTTGTTTGTCATCCCAAGCACCTAATCAAGTAGCATAAATTTCTATGATGCCTTCATTAAGTAGGCATATTGTCATTAGATAGGTTTAAAACATTTTTACTTAAGCAAATAATATAGATTTCTATGAAATGCCTTCATTAAACAGGTATATTGTCATTGATACATTTCAAAATTGAGTAAAATAGGCAGGTTAACCGTTAACTCTTCAATATCCTTTGCATTCCAAGTACATTTGTAAAATACAGGTTTTGAATTTATGATGCGTTTCAAAACTTGAATTTTTTAGGGAAATATAGTCATAGTCATAGTCATTTATTTTCTGAATAGATACAAAGTTTACATTTGTATATCTCAGTCGTCAAAATAAAATACAAATTGAAACAATCAATAAAATAAAGAAATAAAATTACTCTGGAAAAGAATGTCACAGTCAGGCAGAGAGAAATTCATCAATAGTGTATGCCTCGTTATCTAAGAGGAGAAGCTTTAGAGACTTTTTAAAATAATTAAAATTATTTATTTCTTTAACATTATTTGGCAGTTTGTTAAAAAATTTAACACCGGCATGGAGCGCTTCTCTTTCACTCAAGCATAAACGGATTTGAGGGAGAAGGAGGTTTGTGCCATGTCTTGTGGGATACCTGTGGCCTTCCCCCACGATCGGAAGTGAACCAGCTTTGAGTTTGACCATCAGAACTACTTTAATAAACGGTATCAGGAAACTGACACATACTTTCTCCCTTCAAGTAATTTAAAACCAGAAAACATATTTAGTGAAATAAAACAAATTAACAATTAATTATCACACAAATATATGCCAAATGTTATCAAAAACGGTTAGTAAATAACGGAGATATCGATTTTTAAATATTTGCCATGAGAATAACATTGGACAACGTACTGCGTTTACCGCCGAACTAAAATATCAATTATCTCCGCAACCAGTTGACATAAACTCATGATTCAAAATACTAGATTATTTAGTTTTTCAAGTCAAATTTAATAATTGCAAGTATATTTTCTTTAGAGGTCACAGATTTTGTGAAATTTCAAAAATATGAATTTTTTAACACTTAAACCCCCATAGCTTCTGAACCTGAATTTTTACAGACATGCGGGTGGTGTCATTTTGTTTGTCATCTTAAGCACTAAAAACCATGAAATTTTTATCAAAATCGTTAGAGCCGTTTTTGAGAAATTTGGATTTTTGTCATTTTTTATGGGTTTTTATGGTGTAAATACCCTTAAAAATCAAAAATTCAAAAAAATGAAAAATACGCCTGGAGATACCACCGCTTTATACCTACATGCCAAATTTCATGAAAATCGGTCCACTGGTGTCGTCTCTAGCTTTGTTTACATCCACACACACACACACACACATACATCCACACACACAGACAGACAGACACCACGCCAAAAACCATTTTTTTGGATTCAGGGAGCACTAAAACGAATATATTCACTACCAACTATAATTCGAAAATTTTGACGAAAACAATACTTTCTCCATATACATTGTATAGGGGGGAGAAAGTAAAAATATATAATGAAGAAAGAGTTAGAATCCCAAGGCGTTTAAAAGCTCCTCTACAAGACTGAGAGGGAGCAAAGCCAGACAATATCCGAATTGTTCTTTTCTGTTCTAAAAATGCTTTATTGGCATGAGCAGAACCACCCCAAACCTCTATGCCGTAGGACAGAACAGACTGAAAACAGCCATAATAAACATAATAAACCTTTATCAGGTCCTCTACATTTAATAATGGAAATAACGTTCTCAGAGCAAAACTCACTCTACTTAACCTTTTACAAAGATCTGAAATATGATGATTCCACGTTAGTTGAGAATCCAGCGTAACGCCTAAAAACTTAACAGTAGAATGTTCTTTTATGGAAGACTGAGGAATGGTCAGGTCCAAAGGACTTTTATTTCTAGTTAGAAATTGGATGTAGTTAGACTTATCATGGTTCAAAATAAGATTATTACTTAATAACCAGGCCTCGAATTCCAACTAATATTGACATTTTAAAACTGTAAACCTTGAATCATTCATCAGTGTGTTGAAACAAGTATTAATGCGTATGTATCAATGCGTAATGTATCAATTTTCACTGTCAATAGCTTGTTAGAAAATCTCATCTCCAGAGCCCTTCCTGAATTACTTATGTTCATTTTTAAGTTTCCTTTTTAAGAAAAGAAATACAGTAAATTAAGATGATTTCAGACTGTCGGTCTTAGTTTTAATAGGGCAAATACTCTTCCTTACTTTCTGTTGTGTTAAAAATCTCAATATTTTAAGAAATCAAAATCAAAATCAATGTTTCTAGCTCTGCATTCTGTGGTATATTTCTGGAACTATTTCAAATCTTGATCATCTGTTTTGTTACAAACAAATCGGAATTAGAAAAAGATCACAAGTTCTACCACAGATAGTAGCACTTTCGCTGAAATTTCAAAAGCCTCCTGTGTGAAGGCTTCTCATGGAATATTTTCCAAACCCGCAAAAGGCACATCTAGAGAGTAATAGCTTTAATTTCATACCAAATAAGTGTAGAAAAATTAATTTCTAGAGGTCGATATGCTCTGTACAGAATCCCAGAAATTTTTTAAATAATGTAGAATTTATGCTGAATGAAGAAGTTTTATACCAAATCGAGAAATGGTAATAACTGCACAGTTGTCGTCTAAGTGCGAACTTCTGTCATTAATTCAATTGCAATAAACTGTATTGAAATAAGAAATACGTTGTTTTACATCTCAAGTGAAGAAAGTTCTGACAATCAAAGACTTAGATTTAATGATGTGATATTTAGACAAACGCTATGATGCTTACAATTAATACATTCTATATGAAGACTTAACTTTCCCAACTTCCCTATCTCAGACAACCCGCCTAGAATTATTACAGTTGAAGCCTAGGGCACCGGGGGTATTGACCCATGTCCAAACTCATGTATATTATTAAGAGTTGCGCGATCTGACATTTCACAAAGTGGGTGGTTGAGAAAGTCAACGGTCTCCCGTATTTTGTTGAGGTGAGATTATATCTGCTGCCTGTAGGAGCGAAATGATTGATGGACTAGCGATATAATACGGTAACTAGTTCATACTACTAGTTCATAGTCTGGAACACCTAAAATTTATTGGCCATCTGTTCTTCTTTCATTTTAGGCTATTCTGCCCCATAACGCTTAAGCCCTCAGCATTAAAAAGTCGCCTTTCAATGCGCTATAAAAATCTCAGCATTGCTTATAAATACTTCTGTATACAAAGTGAATGATTTTGGCAATTTTACTTTGGTAATCGAAGAACTGACTAGTAAAAATTTTAATTAGTCTACAGTTCGCGCCAAATGACGTGGACCAGGCCGTCGGTAAACCTGTAAATTCAATTCTAAAATTAACATTAGTCTTGAGGGTAGAGTGGGCCACGTCATTTAAGGACTGTAACCTCTCTAGTATGTAGAAATATGAATGGTAATATAATTGAAAAAAGGTTTGCCTGTTTGAGAGTAAATTATAAAAGAAACTAACAAATCTGTTAAGTGAAATGTTCCAAACCTGCAGTGTGGGCTTCCCTAAACGTGTGTTCTTCCAAACCAAAGTCCAAGACTCTAAAGGTTATCCCACATCCCAACTTTGCACAAGCAACCCCGCATGATTGACTGAGCTTATACAGCTTCCCAGAGGTTTTGCGAGTTTTATGTAGAGCGTGTAAACACAGAATGCGTCCAGGATCGAACAGCTGAATATCTGCGTCCTTTGCCGAATAGTGTCAAACCACTTAAACTTAGCATACCAAGACTATATGTTTCAAATAAGGTATGGTGTGTTTCTCTTCATGAGTGAAATTTAGGTTGTACCCGGTTCACAATTGCTAATAGAAGTAAGGCAATGAAAGCTTTGATCACAGCCGCATGGTAAATCCTTGAACAAAGAGCTCAAAGACTCTCTCTGATTGGAGCGCATGTGATAAACAAGCCTTGATTGTTGCTATCCTTGGTGAGGCAGGTAGGTGCAGACGAGGGCACGAGGGAGATCCGAGAAGGCCGAGTCTGCGACGGAGGTCTTGGACAGCTGTTAATTGCAGGTCGCTACCAACCTACTTCCGACAGCGTACATGCAGCAGAGGGCGTCTTTCGAGCAAATTCGATCGTTGCCATTCATTCATAAGGGTTTTGATGATTTGGAGGCCGAAAGACAAGAATATAACGAAATGGGTTTGAACACAGAGGTACTTTGGGAGGAAGAGAAGAGTAAAAATTGTAAAACAGATGTCCAACACTAAAATATAAATAAATCGTGACGTGATAGATGGGCCGGAAATCTGTAGCCTTCCCGCTGGGACAAAAATGTATCTCGGCCAAGCAAGGGAATGTATTACTAGCATCTCGATTGGGGCTATATTTTTACCCAATAGGCAATTTCAGCTTCGATTAATGGAAAAGGGCCCTGCATTGACATAACAGGCTTTTAAAAGTGAGGTAGCCTTATAATGGATATCGTTATATTATTACTCTATTCCTCTTTACTGGTTGAACACTACACTAATGACTTGAGGTTAATTTAGGCTATGACTTGTTTGTTGTATGGACAGTGTTGTAGTTTGAACCGAAGCTTGTTTGTTTCCATCATTAACTAGGTATTAGTTAAATAATAAGTAAACATTCAGGACTATAAATAGATACTATTTTGCTAAACATTTGCGTTGTCAATCTTTAGGTTTATCTCTACCTATTAAAGGCAGTTAAATGTTATTACGGGATTCTTTAAAATTAAAGATTATTTGAAATGTTAGGGAGTTGGATCACTTCTTTTTAAAGAGTTCAACGTATCTCTTCAGGGAATGTCTTGAGCGTTGACACATAAATCATATTAAAATGCATAATTTCATATTTAATTGTAGCCTCCATAAATGGGATGCGATGTGAACTTTCAGGAACGGAATTTGAACTTTTTATGACATTATTTAACTAACTGCGGGATTTAGGTTTGAGTTGCCATGTATTTTTTAGACGCAAAAGACGACAAATATCGACTCAGTTCTCATGTTTTATGCAGTCGGCTTCGCTACGGTTGCGTTGTTGGTTAGTACCTCTTAGACCGTCACAACAACGCTGCGACCTCCGCTTGTTTATTTTCCTGTTGCATATGTGCATGGCAATGAACATGCAGACGTCAGGTTGAGGTAGGTTCAGGATCGTCTCTTAAGAGGTATGTGTTACTGGGTTGTAAGTGGGCAAAATTCATGTGTCTGAACCGTTATCGGCACAATTCAGTTGTAATGGGTCAGGGCTATAAACTGGAGCTTGTTGTGATGTTAAAGAGTAGACTGTTAACGTTGAATGGGCAACACTGATAATGAAGCTTGAAGCGGCGGTCCTTGTTGATGAATTTTTATTAGCTTTAACCTTTTTTAAAGGAATTTTCATTACATTATTTCCATAATATATTTTAACATCTAATTCATATAAAAACCAAAAGCCTTCACAAAAAATGTTCATGTTCTGAAGGACTTTTAGGAGACTTGTTGCAAACCAGACGCTGTTTAAACAGCTAAATGTGAGTAATATATATATATATATATATATATATATATATATATATATATGTAAGAAAAGATTTCAGATTCCGGTTCCTCATATTTTATATTGGGGGGCTAACCCTATTTATTATAATCAAACTTAGTCAAGTATTTTATACATATTGAAAATTTGTAACTTTTACAAGTGAGCTATTCAAGCAGCTACAAACGGGAGCAAGTTAGAAAACTCGAATGTTATAGATTATAATCTTTCTACATGGAGCGTTATTCTCTGGAAAATATTCGACACAGCATTCCTTTGTAGGTGTTGGATGTGATAAACCCATCTGAAAAAAAATTCTTTCAACCTGACTCTCAAAAAAACAACCCTCTAATCTACAGACGGCCTAATAGGATCGCCTTCTTTATCGACCTACGATGGAGAAAACGACCGGATGTCCTTCCAAGGCCGAGGAAACAGAGGTAATACGTGGCCTTGTATTTCCTAACAATCCACAACATCAAGGTTAATAATGTTAATATACATCCCGATATTTTCCGCAATGATAAACGACTTGGTGTCTTATATCTGGAATTTGTAGTTGACGATTGTTTAGAATTGGAATTACTTTGTCAGTTTGGTTACTCTTTAGTTTGGTTAAGTTAGTTTAATTCCTTATTGTAATTTAAACAAATCACTTAACATTGATCAATGTTGTCAAAATACCTTTCTTGTTAGAATTAAAATTTTCAAACGGGTCAACACCACCTTATAAAGCATTCAACACTCTTTGACGTTAACACTTCAAGAGAACAAATTGTTAACAAAAATCATCGAGGAGGGATATAAAGTATATCACCTAAATTGACGTTTAAGGAGTCTGTTAATAAATTGAAACCAATTAGAAGCGATTAATATGATTGACTAAATATAAAAGTTATTAACATGGACAGACGTACCTTGTCAGTCAAGGCACCCCCCAATGTCTTCTGCGGTACCTCCATCATGGGTGAAGTGCGAATCCGATCTGACTACTAGCTGAGATGGAGAGTATCAGACGGGTTTTATCTCTATCAACTTTATCAGTTAGTAATCCAAGTTATTAGACTATCTAATGTCCTTGTCCTTCTGTGCCGACAAAACATCGTGATTAGGTGGAAAAACTAAACACTTATTCCGTAATTTTTAAGTGCGACACTTAATGCAAGTACACTAAAAAACCGAAAGAATTAGAAAGGAAAAGTTCCTGGTTCCAACTTAAAACTGTTCTTACGCCGCAAAGGTATAGTAACTATATTGATATAGTTTTTTCGTATTATCTGATTCTTAATTCTGATATAGTATTTAAGAGGAATATCAAACTCGGTTCGGATGTTGCAGTTATTATGCTTATGTCATCGTCCTACTGATTAATACGGGTGGTATTTGTCAATAGAACCATCTTGTTTATTATTGACCTGATTTGCAGTAAGCATGTACTTGTAGAAAGTATGTATTTATAGAAAGTTTATGCGGATGGAGTATTTATAGAAATATATATTGATTTGTTTATATTTTGTATTTTAAGTAATAAGGGTATTTAGATTTATTTTAACCGTTAGGATTTCGAAGAAGTCAGTGTTTCAGTGACATCGCAGCGTATTTATTAAATGAGGAAAGGTCATTGACTTCTCATGTTACACGAAAATATTGTACCCAGTATGTCTATAAAAAATATTATTCTTGGACAAGAATTATAAATAAAAGCAAATAATTAAAGTTAAAATATTCAACACAATTTCATACTTAATTGGTTTGAAATATGGTAAAAATAAGTTAACTAAACATTACTTCAGATGTGACTATTACCGTATATACCGAAATTTGCATTTTACGAATGCATTAGTTAAAGTAATTAGAAAGAATAGTTTATTCGTGGCGGCTACTGCCTACACAATCTCCCTCGCAAGCTTATTTAGGATATTTATATTTTCATTAACTGGTATACAATGTGTCTAGTAGCAGTTTAAATATAGAGTTAATTTTTTTATTGTTTTTGGTTAATATTTTAGCTACTGCGTTGCATTGAACGCAATAACTAACAATGTATAATTTTCAATAATTTGCATTCCTACAATCGGGATTTCACAGAAGGCTTCAGTGCGTCCCAGCATTGAAGTCGCTGATGGTCGACCTTCAAATGCCCGGTTGCGTGACAGCGAGCAGCAACCACTGACTATCTGAGCTTCGGTAATGTCGACAGTCAAGACATTCTGAGTAGAAAGTTAAGTAATATTTCGATCGAAAATGATTTTAAATTTTATAGGAGCGTGAATTCACAGATTCGACTTTTCAGTGCTGAGTTTTCGTAAATATCATCTACAATTCATTGATTTTAGCTTAGTAAGGCAGAGAATTTTATTCGAACGAATGTAATATTATTGGAAAGCAGTAAAGAACCACCTCTTTCAAACAATCTTAATTTTGATTAAATGATTACAATTTAGTCATTTAACACTGTGGTAATTAAAAGCACTATAGTTAATATAACCGCTTTATTATAAACACCAGATATAGTATGATCGTGACCGTTAGGCCTACAAAAATTCTAAAAAAACTGACGCATTGAGAGTTAAATTCCTGCTCCAGCTCGCCCCCTGACTAGCTGACAGGTTAGGCCCCCCACTACATGTGGCCAGGTTTATAATTTTTAAGCCAAAAATATTGATATAAATTATTATTCATGAGTTATAGTTAGATCGGAAAACTAGTAAAACAAACCTCATGCATTGACCATTGAGATAAAAGGGTGGCAACAATTTAACATATTTGTGTTAGTCGAAATTGCAAATGAAAAGGACTAAAAAGAACTTTTTGGAAACATTTTTGTTTAAAAGGTTGCAAAAACATTCAAATTGAGGGTTTCCATATAATCAACATTGAATATACTATCGAAAAAAATCTTTATTTGTTGCTTTTGATAACACCAACTTGTTAGCATGTTATGAGGGAATGTACACATTTGGAACCACCAGATTAAAATAACAATTTCTGGTTTAAATTTCACATTGCTATTGATTGTATATATCTTTATTTAAATTTTAAATTTACCCGTCGGCGTATGTATCAGAGGTTAGAAGAACTAGTTCCACTAGTGAAGGTAGACTAGTTTCCATGAAGGGATTGTAGCTGCAATTCCAGGACACGGTTAATTTTGAAAGTGAATTAGCCTGTAGTTAGGGGTATTAGTCTTAAGTGAACGTAGAAAGTCTATCACTGTGGAAAAGATTTGGTAACGGATAGATAATTAGTGGTTAATCGTTCATATTTAATTTTAAGTTGCTACGAACCTTTAATATGGCAGCAGTGTTTATAAGCAACCAAGGCAATAATATCTTTATTGTAACCTTATAAATGTGTTCGATACAATAAATTGGTGAAGACAATTTGTATATTAATCGTAGGAAAATGAATTCCAACATATTTAGAAGGATGACTGTGATTATATCTTTTATGATGATATTTAGTAGTATTTGAACTGCGATAGCGGGATTCAATATTATGGTTAAAAGCTCTTTCGACGGAACCCAAGTGGTATATTTAGGAGAGAGACACGAGTTAGAATTCAAATTCACAACACTGTTGTCACTCACACTAATATTCTGTTTAACGACTGTAAAACCTCCAAATCACTGCAAATTAAAAAAAAATGGTGCAAAATACCTGCCTAAAAAAGGTAAGTATTCCTTTCTATTATTTCTATACACTAATAGAAAGGATTACTTGGCCGTATGACTAGGTATATATCAGACATTTCTCGCTTATAGTCAGTTTTGTAAAATCTAGCACTTGCGCCTTTAAACATATAGAACAAGCAATCAAAACAATCTCTACACCGGATGCCCAATATTTTACCCAGTATTTAAAATTCTAATACAGACACCGTATCAAAAACAACACGAGCAACAAGGGTGTCCGGCACAGAAAGCGCGACCGCGGCGGCAGCGGCGCGGCGTTGGAAAGCGGGTCGACGGGTTGACACGGGGAGGGGGAGGGGGCAGTGAGAGTGGTGATAACAGTGATAAGACTGACCTGCAGGTGGTATCCAGCTGGGGCGACGGTCGGCGGATCACTGAGGCACTCTCACTCGCCGGGTCTCCCCTCACTTTCTAACCTCTTCTCCCGCCGCCGCCGCTCCTGATGGTCCGGGACCTCCAGCCCCCGGCGCCGCTGCCCTCTGCCCCCGCCGCTTCCGCGTACACTCTACACTTGCGGTCTCAAATTTTGGACATTGAAAGACTGTGTCACTGTTAATATTACTTAGGGTGTTTAGTTAAAAATTTTATTGTTCCTTAATTATTTAATAGGGACAGAAAAAACTTAAGGTCTTTCTAGAAAGCTGAAGACTGGTGCAATTATTCTGTTGACCTAATTTTATATTATAATCCTGCCCTTGGCGCCACCCTTAATTTATTTTAGTTTAACAAGTAAATATTTATTATTGGTTCATACATGTATTAGTTAAAACGATTAAATACTACACACACTCGTCGTATTTCTTTACCACTAATTTCAGCCCAAATTATGTCTGAATTTTCACGTAAAACTAAAACATTTTACAATCGATTGTGTTTTCTCTTTCCGATACATACATTTATTTTTTTTGTAAAACGTGCTAATTAAAAATCAAACAGAACCATTTCATAACAAACCTGTTAGGTTATGCTGCATTATTAATGGAATGTCATCAGTCACCAGGTTGGTATAACCGGCTCACAATAGGACCTCACAATAAGGTCAGAAGAGATGATAGATCTTAAAAGATCATATATAATGTTTGGACTTTTTTATATACAAATATATCAAACGGATAAACACCCTTTGTGGTGTTTAGTATTAATATGTAACGCTGAAAATGCATATATCAACCGTACTTTTATCATTATCAGAAAAAATCTTTCTACAAAAGCATCTTTGAACCAGCCCAGACCTCTGGACTACCCGTGGAGAGGCGATGGTATAGAAAGGGTTCGCGTGAGACTGACTCTTTTTCCTACCTCCAGCCGGTGCATTAATTAGGTTGTCTGGCCAGTTTTTTCCACCGCGACATTGAAAGCCCGTAATAATTGATCAATGTAGATATGGCTATTTTACATGTATTCTTTTAAGAAAATTAACATTTTTTACCACATAATATTACATGAAAGTATCTTCATAATATAAATAAATATATACACTTACAAACATACACATAAACTTGCCAACAAACATAATATGTAATACTGTAATAACAGCTTATTCAATAATGGGCAGAATCCTACTTCATATGACTACTTTCACAGTTTAATAAAATAGGAATAAGCGCTCACTTATAATTGATTATTTTCAGGTACGGAAAAAGAGAAGATATACAACGATTTTATCGTGGTCATTGGCCATTTTATCAATCACAATGTAAAATATTACTACGAATAAATAACTAGTTTTTTTTTTAATTTGAATAAATGAATTGTTGCTAAACTGTATTGCCATTTACTTTGTTCCTCATAAGTTACCAAACGTTTACAGTTACTCATATGTTTCGGACTCGAGGGTTTTGGAAATAGCCTACAATCGTAATGTGATAGTAACACATCAGTTTTGCTGCGTCGTGGAGTAAGAAAGTGTAACAGGCAGAGGAAACTGTTATCCAACAGTTACCAAAAGTTGCCCAACCACCAGGCCGAGCACAATTACTGTCGGGGAGGGAAGGTCTGGGTTCAAAGGTGTCGATGAGCACACAGCGAGCCGGCCCTTGTAGTTGCAAAACTGGCTTTAAATGCAAGCATAACCGAATTGTAAATGTAGGAAAATTATTAAAACGATTTAAAACATTTCATGGCCGGATCAATCAAAGATATTAATGTGCGAGCGAACATTATGCTTGTATTTTTACAGCTGTTCTTTTGTTCTGAATTACTATTCATTGTTATATTAATGAGCCAAAACTGGAATTGTGAAGGCTTTCCAAGGGCTGGGTCAAAGAGCTGTATTACTGAGGCCTAAACTTTTTTGACTTGACATTTTTACATCGTAACTCATTTTATTATAAACAAATAAAATTTCACAAATTTTGATAATTTTGGAGATTTGGTGATTAGAAAATAGTTTTGCAACAGCCTCAAATAGTTTTGTAGTGCATGCAGAAGAGAAATGAACGCAAGAAGTATAAGGATAAAATGCGTAGCTATGGTGTAAATCGGTTTGTTTGTTAAATATGAATAAAAAAACAAAAGATAACGCTAATTATGTAATAGGTTCCAGTTCACTCAGCTTAGAGCCATCCATGAACCCAGTACCAACACTAGTCACCTCGTCTTGTCAGTCCCCTACTGGAACACTGTAACGGGGAAGGCCGATCAGTGTTGTCCTATTTGATTGATGCGGATTAAACGCATTGAGATTATCTCCCACTGATAACAGGTCTAGTCCACGATTATTTCTTTCCATATCTTAACCTTATCAAAGGTAAACAACAGAGGGAGGTGGGCGATTAAGCGTACTAAAGGTTTTAATTCTTCAGAGACGGATTAAAGGTTTTAAGAATACAATGTGTATGTTATTGTTGTATTCCATTCTTCTTTGTTGTGTTGACTTAAATCAATGGTTTATTTAATTATTTTATTTTATTTTTACAATTTTGTAAGGAGAGGAAGATGGTGACGTATGTTTGATTTTACCCCTTCATCAGTGAGTTGGTCAACCCTTAGACTAGGCAAATGGGACCCGTTTAAGATAAGGCATGTATCTTCCTGGAGAGTTTTGTGCACAACTTAGGAGTAGACATTGGTAGATAGTTTCCCTAGAATTATTTTAACGTTTAAGTTTTTTTTAAGTAATAATCATAAAGCCAACACCAGTAAATTAATTGAAGAATAGTTAACCAAACAGAATGTTATGTGCTTGCTCGGGGATATCATATTTTTCATCAATTTAATTTGAAGTTTCTTTTGTATTTGCAATTATCTTTATTTGAATTTCATGCTTTAGAAAAAAATTTCCTCCAATGTTAATCTTATGGCAGTGGAAATGAATTGTTATTGTTTGCGCGTTCATCCAAATACGTGATAAAGGAGCGGTCACCTAGTTTGATTTAATTTTTTGGTGCTGCTCGCCACATACTTCACCTAATAAATAGGTCTTCTGTACATAATTTGAGAATCGCTCGTGACGTCCTGAAAGCGTGTTACACAAAAGGAAGCATCCAAATAAACACTAGTTTTGGGCACCGGTGAGGAGCAGTAACACACGGAATACTACACTGCAATAAAACTGGGGAAGAGACGGTGATGTAAAAGAAATCAACAATCGAGAAATGCAACGCTCGGCGTCATGTTGCATGCAGAGTGGAATCGATGCAGGTCTGAGGGTAAAGGGGGTTTTAGAAGCGGTGTTATTGTGTTCCATCGATTAACAATTTCCATTCGGCCCGCCTCGCTGACAGCAGTAGGCCTAGCGCGGCGTGCTCGAACGTCTTCTCTGGAGTTTTCAAATGACAGTTTCCATTACTGTTACTTTATTTACTACGGCAATGATAGATGCTTTAGATGGTGTTCTGTTATCGAGTTTTCCTGAAAGGAATACAAATTTCTTGGGATGGTAGGTAATATCTGACCCCAAGAAAACGTAAACTTTTTGATTTATGACTTGAAACAAGAAAACTCTCAGTCGTACTATCTAAAAACCTCTTTATTTTAATTAGGTAGAGAAAACAGATTTACAGTAAAATAAACTAATACTAGTTAAATTTATTTACCAGCCTATTTACAAACAAAATGGAATAACACTAGTATTAACAATGAACTGGAATATTTTATAAACAACCCCTTCCACACTGTAGGAGGACACCTTCTTATATAACCTACTGCCAAGCTGACCACTACAGGCTAGCAGGGGACGGATGGTTGCTAGAGGATCAAGCCCTCTCGTCACGACACAGTCCGGATTACTGTCACCTAAGTTCCTAGTGGGCGTCCACTTACGGCCGCGGTGTAGACACCTGCGGCAGGGGTGTAGACACCTGCGGCAGAGGTGTAGACACCTGCGGCGGGGATGTAGACACCTGCGGTCGGGGTGTAGACACCTGCGGCCAGGGTAGACACCTGCGGCGGGGTGTAGACACCTGCGGAGGTGTAGACACCTGCGGCCAGGGTAGACACCTGCGGCGGGATGTAGACACCTGCGGTCGGGGTGTAGACACCTGCGGCCAGGGTAGACACCTGCGGCGGGGTGTAGACACCTGCGGAGGTGTAGACACCTGCGGCCAGGGTAGACACCTGCGGCGGGGTGTAGACACCTCAGCACTGCAGGGTGGACAGGAAGGTCTGGCACGCTGTGTCCGCCGGCAGACACTGCCCGAAGGCCTCGAGCAGTAGCGGCTCGTCGGACACGGCGCTCTTGAAGTCCTGGAAGGAGATCCTCCCGTCGCGGTCGTAGTCCATCTTCCGCAGCGCCAGTTCCACCAGGTCCCTCACCCCCTCGTCCGGGTCCTCGTCCTGCGGGCTCTTCACCAGGCTGTTCCTGTCGACACGAAACAGAAAACGTATAAAAAATCAATGTTTTCGTGTTTGATTTTTTCTCGAATATCATATATTTAATTTCGTAAGGCGATTCTTTGCGTCAAAATTTTGGGCGTCTGACAAGTCGTAGAAAGATGGGAGAGGGCTCATATTAAAGGTCTTTATTCCGTGATGGCGGGAAAAATAATGAAATTGCTTGAAATTCACCAGAAAACGAGAAATAACGTAAAATATCTGTCATTTAAAAAGCATTGGAATCTAAAAACGTCTGCTTTGTTTACATTAAATCATATGGTGCTGTTGTTGTGCCATATGCTAGATGCTGAAATATGTTTTTTTCAAAAGACAGCTAACTATGTTCAATGTACTATAACAAAAAATATTTTAACTTTAAAATTTTTTGAGTTTACAATTACGGGTTTGAGTGTGTATATTTATAATTAAAATTATGAAGAGTTAAGTGCGTTTGTTTGGTTAACGTTATACGATGGAGTGAAATTTTTGTGCCGAAAATGTGGGCGTTTGGCAAGTCGCAGGATACTGGGAGAGGACTCAAATAGAAGGTCTTGATGGCAGGGACTCGGGAAAAATACTGACATTTCTTAAGTTTATCAGAAAATAAGATAAAACGTTAAATATTTGCCATTTAAAAATCTTTGTAATCAAAAAATGTTTGCTTTGTTTACATTAAAATATGTGTTGCTTATACCTGATTTAAAACCACATGCTAGATGTTGATATATGGTTTATTTAAAATCCAGCAAAATAGGTTGAAAGTACTATAACACATGACGGTTTTTTGCTTTAAAATTTTCCGTTTTTATAATTTAGGTGTCACGACTTTCTTTGGGAAATATAGTGCTGCTGTGATTAACCTTAAGAATCTTTTCAAACCATGTCCATATGTTTAATTGTAAACAAAGTGAACAGGGTTTGTTTTGAGCGCGACGGAAGCGCTACTGATCCAACAAATTTAGCCCTTTACTATACTGAAGTAACGCCCTTTCTTAAAATTCTGATAAGTACTAGCGAATGTCGAAATATCTTTAACATTACACTTTAAATGTTTAATTCCGCCAGTGGACGTGTTACCGTGAAGAAAACATTAAATATCCAGCATTTGTATTTTATTTTCAGGGGCTTTTGCCCCTACAAGCCACTAGTCATATATTTAATTTCGTAAGGCGATTCTTTGCGTCAAAATTGTGGGCATCTGGCAAGTCGTAGAAAGATGGGAGAGGGCTCAAATTAAAGGTCTCTGTTCCGTGATGGCGGGAAAAATACTGAAATTGCTTGAAATTCATTAGAAAATGAGAAATAACGTAATATACCTGCCATTTAAAAAGCATTGGGATCTAAAAAGTCTGCTTTGCTTACATAAAACATGTGATACTGATACTTGATTGAAAACCATGTGGTAGGCTAGATATCAATATAAGGTAGATTCAGTTTGCTATTAAGGGATTTTGTACTATATTAAATAAGGATTGTTTGAATTTTCCCTCATTAGGGGCTTTTAGCCCCTTCAAGCCACTAGTTTTTATTGTATATGTTTGGCAAAAGGGATTTTGTTTTTGTGACTCAAAAGAATGGAGATAAAAAGAAACAACCAATAATAATATGAAGGCAATTCTCTAAATAAGCTCCCAAAGGCATGACAGGTTAAAAGGAATAGACGTTATAGTGCCAACAATTGCAAACCCAACCTGCTTATAACACCCATAAGCAGGTTAATGCAAACGCCATAATTTATGCACTGAAAAGTGAAACCCGAAATAGTAACTTAATGAAAGAGCGTTGCATCTACCCAATGCCCGCACCTGATTCTGGACAAAACAAATAGTGTTTTCTGTCTATTCTTTTGACATATTTTCTGTGGAGCATTGTTTATATATATTTATTAGTGGAAATGGAAAAGAGCAAGTGGTTCAGGTTTGAAAATAATTCAAATTTTACATCGTGGGCTTTGCCTTGGTCACTAGGTTGTTTCTGACAACTTACAGAACACTGTAAGTTCAAGCAATTTAGGGTTATGAAGTTTCAATCTAGTTCGTAGGACGGTCTCAGTTCTGATAATGTACCTTGTAGCGTTCCCATGATGACCCTAGAGGCACGACCCTTGACCCGAAGAGGCACCTTAATTCATGACTCAGTGATATAGACCGAGTGAGGGCGAGAGTCCCTGAACCTCCTACTACGTCAGGTTAAGAACTAGGACGAATCTTTTTGTTAATAATTTAGTTGACGTGATCTTCACATTCCAAAGGCAGTCCATTAGCACTGTCCTGAGAGTTGGACAATTGTTAGTCTTTGGTCTTGTAAGTCTTTGGTTGGACAATTGTAACTATTGTAACACAGATAAAAAAACCAGTATTTCTAAGAAATGATTTCCTGAAAAAATAAATAAATGTCTGGAGTAAACTGAGCGAATTGAATATATTAATTTTTGTACTGGCTTAAAAGTGCATGAATCAGTTTTTTCTCTGAGGTAGGTTTTCTTAAACCAAGGTTTACGACCTCTTGTTTTCGTTAGGCGTGTGAAGTATTATCTGTACATGTTTTTGGTGTGCCAATGTCTTTTTTAGTCATGCATAATATGTTTACGTTATTAATTAGTTGTTTAGACAAACAATTTCTGATGATCTTTTGGTTTTATTCTCGGATGTTTTTCATGTCTGAAGTAATCAAGTGAAATAACTCTTCTACTTACGAAACCTCCTCTTCAGAGGAAGGACGAATCAGAAATAATAAATTATTCACAGCTTAGTTTGATCAAAACATGTATCTGGTTTGAAACTTTTATATACCAATAAATACCTACTTTAAAAATCAGATTTTTTAAATAAATTAATAGGCCAGTAAAATAAAGATTGAGCCTGGACAAAATTCCCGGAAAGCTGGAAATCGTCCTAATCTTTCCGTTTTCCATCCAAGTATATGAATTTGAAGTTTGTCCCATTTTTCCTAGTGTGCTTTCGACCTGGGACCACAAAAATATCAGAGTTTTGGGTAATTTTTTATTCTTTTGTAAATAAGTAAAAAAGCGTTTATTCTACATAAAAAGTTTAAATACAAGAATTGTAGAGGGCAAAATTCTGCATTTATTGAGTACCTTCTGATAAAGATACTTTGAATAGTAATTGATTTATGGTAAGTTAAATAAAGGGTTTTGGCGAATTTCTCTTTTAGGGAAAGAGCTATTACTATAGGTCTCATGGTAATCCCTAAGCCCCAGACCATGATGACTTTTAGTTTTGAGGTCCTCAGAAGCCAAAAAACCCATACGTTCAAATCTATATAAATATATATGTATCAATATAGATGTACATAAATATAAATACTTATGTATGTGTTTCCTCGATAACCCTTGCAAAAATTGTCCGATCTTAATAAAATTTGGCATGGACGTGTAAAGTAGTAATTATTTACACATGATCGAAAACCAGTCCGATCGGACCATCGCAAAGGGGGGTGAGGGGGGTAAACCCCAAAAAAGGGGGTTTATTGAATTTTTCATGTAGAAAAATTAAAATACTCTAATTTTGGTTTATACAGTTGAATTCAGCTCAAAAAACAAATAATTTAGTATTTTGAATCATTGCTCTATGTCCATTGGTTACCGAGATATTGAGAGTGGTAAACACAGTACGTTGTCCCAGCAATGTTAACCTTATGGTAAATAAATCAAATTGTATATCTCCCTTATTTCTGAACATATCTTAATAAAATTTGGTATGTGGCTTCATCTAGTTAATATCTACTTGATTATAGCGTAAAATCCACAAATTTATATATTCTTGAGGCAGCAAACCTGCGTACTCACCTTCCCAATGTTAACCCTATTAATGGAAAATAAATAAAATTGTACAGCAAGCTTATTTCTCAATATTTTGATCAAACTTTTTTTTAAACATCCAGTTGAGGTCTATCTCACTAAGCAACATACCAAGTTTCAACGAGATCCGTTGAGAAATAAGCAAGCTACACACATTTATTGTTTTCCATATAAGGTAAACACTGGGGAAATGAGTGGGCAGGTTTGCTGCCTCAGGAATCTATAAACTTGGGGATTTTTGACCGTAATAAAGTCGACCTTAACTAGATACAGCCACATAACTAGTTTTATTAAGATATATTGGGAGATAAGGAAAGTGTTCAATTTTATTGATTTCCCACAAGGTTAACATTGGGAAGGTGAGTACGCAGGTTTGCTGCCTCAAGGATATATAAATTTATGGATTTTACGCTATACTCAAGTAGATCTTAACTAGATGAAGCCACATGCCAAATTTCATTAAGATATGTCCAGAAATAAGGGAGATATACAATTTGATTTATTTCCCATACGGTTAACATTGCTGGGACAACGTAATGTGTTTACCACTCTCAGTATCTCGGTAACCAATGGACATAGAACAATGATTAAAAATACTAAATTATTTGTTTTTTTCTGGCTTCTGAGGACCTCAAAACTAAAAATCATCATGGTCTCGGGCTTAGGGATTACCGTGAGACCTATAGTAATAGCTCTTTCTCTAAAAGCGAAATTCGCCAAAACCCTTTATTTAACTTACCATAAATCAATTACTATTCAAAGTATCTTTATCAGAAGGTACTCAATAAATGCAGAATTTTGTCCTCTACAATTCTTGTATTTAAACTTTTTATGTAGAATAAACGGTTTTTTTACTTATTTACAAAAGAGTAAAAAATTACCCAAAACTCTGTTATTTTTGTGGTCCCAGGTCGAAAGCACTCTAGGAAAAATGGGACAAACTTCAAATTCATATACTTGGATGTAAAACGGAAAGACTAAGACGATTTCCAGCTTTCCGGGAATTTTGTCCAGGCATGACTAATTTTTTATCTAATTTTACTGGCCTATAACTAAACCAAGAGTTATTATTTTGGTTCTCAAAAAGAGCCTTAAATCATCAATTTCTCATCTGCTGGGGAGGGCAGGAATTTCAAAGTTAACATAGTTTTTTTACGAATATAATTGAAATAAAAGACTGAAACCCTTTTCACTCTCTTCAAGGGACAAAAATAGTCTTACTAATTTTTTTCAATATGCCAAAAATCTGAAAATTAGGCAAGATGGAAAATTTTTGAGACTAGAGAAAATCGACTTAATTGAAGTGAGGAGAAAAATAAACTTTCAGTGGCTTATAGGGATGAAAATCTACAAAAGTGTTTGAAATGCAGTAGAACCTCATTAATTGGGTCTAATTAGGACAGAACCTACTTTGGATTACCGAAATGTTTTGATTAACCGGATACAGCAAAAACACGTCCCCCATCACGCGAGATCGTCTCCTCGCCAAGGTTACTTCTGCCCATCACGTGCGATCGACTTTTTACAGCAAAGTCAATTCAACTGATCACAGTCGTCTTCTGTAGTGGTATTTTCTTATTTTCTACGCGTCTTCTTCGTCAACGTCTATTTTGTTTATTACCCATTTTGCTTTGTTATGCAGGGTGTTTTTTTATACGCAACCCATTTTTAAGATTAAATAATGCACATATAAATATGAAATGAGTATTGTTTTGTTATTCTTTACATTTATGCAACCTTTTGTTTAAGTGTGATTAATTTAGTTTGCATTATGTTACAAAAATCCGCCATTAGCATTTCTATAAAGTTGTGCTCTTTCCATCAAATTCCTGAACACGTGGTGCAAGGTACCTCTTTGAATTTCTTTTATTAAATTTGTTATGTTTGTTTTGAGGTGCTGAATATCCTGTTAATTGTTTTCGTAGGCCTAACGTTTTATGTATCACAAAGAAAATAATATAGTGGGGTCAAATCCGTGGATCTTGGGGGGGGGGGGGAATAATCCCTCACTGATAAAATAGTTTTGGGTTGCGTTAAAAAACACCCTGTATTTCCGAACTTCCTGTTAGGATAAACTGAAATTTAACGAGATTCTACTCTCCACTTCTCAACGAACCCAAACACCCACCTGAGCAAGTGGAACATCTCCTCGCGACTGATGAACCCGTCGCTGTTGAGGTCGTAGACGAAGAAGGCGAAGGCGGTCTTCTCGTCGTGCGAGCCGCGGAGGAAGCCGCTGAGGCCGCAGACCCACTCCTCCAGGCGGATGGCGCCCACGTTGCAGCGGTCGAAGGCGCAGAAGATGCGGTCCATGAGCACCTCCTCCGTCACCACGTCGAACGTGTTGTGCAGCAGTTCGCGGAACACCATGCGGTCCAGGCCCTGGGGGATTTTAGGGGTTACACTCCGTTTCAAAAGCCGTGGCACCTGATGGATTAGTGGATTCTCGGGCTTCCAAGTGCGGTTTTCTAACAGCTTAGGTGCCACGGCTGTTGAAGTAAAGTATAGAGAATGGGATGAACCGGCAGCTTGCTGACTACCATGTAGTCCAGGCCCTGGTGAATTGTAGAGATTACACTCCGTTTCCAAAGCCGTGGTGCCTGGCGGATTAGTGGAGCCTCGGTCTCGCAAATGAGGGTTTCCTACCCCTCAGGTGCCATGGCTGTTGGAATAAGTATAGAGAAAGTGTTGTGCAGAAGCTTGCGGACTACCACACGCTCTAGGCCCTGGGGGTGACAGTCGAGTTGTAGAGTGGGATTAGGTGTACAACCAATATTGCCGGTTTTTTTGTTTGTGCCAGAATTTAAAGTTGTATAGGTTATTGTGAGTGGCGGACAGAATGTGCTTTTTAAGTATTTATTTTAGTGGTTTTTGTTAGTTTTTGGAAACTATGATCAGAGTGAGAGTGAAATCAATGCTCACTGTAACACAAATTTTTATATTGCCTCGTAGTGAGTTATTGATTTTTTAAGCCAAATAGATATGTACAAAAATTGTGGATCCAGTTTAGCATGAGCAAGAACAAAAATCGTGGATCCAGTTTAGTATGAGCAAACTGTGAAGGAAAAATTTATATTTACTGTATATTACTCCTCCTGAGGCTATAACCGGGATTGGTAAACGATGTTTATAACTTGCTTTAAATCATAACTCTGCCAACAGGCAAAGAAGATAAACAAATTGCAATAGCCAAGAAAGTATACTTTAGTATCGTTATCAGTTTTTTTATGATCTTGATGAGTGGTAATGCATTCGAACAAAATAGAACAATTATTGACAAAATTCTGATTTGAAAAAGTTCCTACAGTTTAAGGAAAGTACTCTGACAACTCAAACATAGAACTCCCCTCGCCTCTTTTCTGCGACCCAGATAGATGGCTGAAGGACAGACATGTAGTTCATTGAGAATAATCAGCTGCTTTCGATAAGAAATGGGACTCGTATTAACTCCAAAAAATGGTTGGCGTGCTATAATGTAGTTGAAAGTTGAAAAGTATGAGTCCGCAGATGATAGCAGATTCATATCACCGTTAATAGTAATTGAGTTAGCTTTTGGTTCGTACTGTTGCAAAGTTTCTCATGCAATTCACCTGTTCAACCAAACTTCTAATTAATCTGTTTTACTTATTTCGTATTATGGCATGGGGAAATAGGCTGTTCTTTATGAAGTTCCAGTTTTGAAACTTTGATAGGTCCCCACTCGCCGACAGTTGTATTACTCGTTCGCAAATAATACTTTTATAATTATTATACCTCGTGAGGAACATGTTGAAGTTTGGGTGTTTACATGAAAAGGTTTAAATTCGTATTGAATTCTGGGTACTTTGGTATTATACGGAGGCCACCCTTATACAGCGCGCTGCGGCGGTTATGTTTGGTTAGGTTATCATAAATATGTTAGAAGGACTTTCCTCGTTTTGTTACGAATCGAACGATACCATATGAGTCACACCTTCGCCCGCCAAATCCCCTCCAAGTAGGCCTAGGTCAGGTTGTTGACCGAAGTTTGTCCATCACTTGCCTACAGGATTTGGCGGGCAAAAGTATGACTCATCCGGTATCGCTTGATTTGTAACGAAATGACAAAACTCCTACTAAAGTATTTATGATAACCTAACCTAACATAACCGCCGCAGCGCGCTTTATTAGGGTGGAGATCGAGTGTTGCCGCTAGCGGCGGTGACGCTTTACCTGCCGACATCGCTGCCTTCTGGGAGGCAGAACACAAAGACCGCTCATCATAATTATGTCAAAGTTGGACAGTAAGTCAATTAAGGTATGTTCTCTACAATTATGTAGTTATTTTTGGTATCCAGTTAAAGAAAACCTCCCTAAAAATAGTGGCCTCCGTATAATACCAAAGTACCGAATTCTGAAGTACAACGTTTAAAACCGTTCAGGTAATTTTTATTAATTTAGTGAGTGGTTAATCTTAAAAAAATTCGTATTTGTTAAGATTTGTATTTGAGAAATGTCATCTTGAAAACTAAACACCATACCCAAAAACGGGTCGTGCTAATGAATTCCGAGTTAAAAGTTAGTTTGAAATGGTGTGTCATAATACCATTTCCGTATTAAAAAAAAACTTATTTCATCTGAAAATGGCGAATCCAATAGGCCTATGAAGGAGAAAAATTTTACATTGGCGAAAGTAAAGTGGAAATAGCTCAACTATAACTGGTGGTGTATTGAGCAATTTTCTAATCATCCAGCATAATTTTGTGTTTATATAACTATTTTATAAATCTCTATTGTTAAAATAAATTGTTGAAAATAAATCAATTATTTGTTGAAAATAATTTAATAAAAGCTGTCATATCCTGAGAAATAATTAATATATTTAAAACGGATTGCGGGTGTTATAATCAGTGAAAAATATCTAGTATGAAATGATGGGCCACAACACCGTTTTTAAATTTGAAAAATTAATTTAAATCCAACATGGTGGATCCAAGATGGCAGCCAAAATTAAATACCCACTGGAAATAAAGTATTAACCACCCAACAATGATTGGGGATAGTGTGGGATTGGCAATTGGAAAATATGTAGAAACAATTGGGAGGGAGACTATTATGGGATACCCTGTATTTTATGACTATTTGGGTACAAGGCAGTTGTAAAGGGTGAAACGCTATGGCTTTTGGAAATGCTCTAGGTTTGATTTTTACACGAAAACAAGAGATAAAAGTTGAAAATCGTTCTAATGCAGCTACAAGTAGAAATACTGTCTCGAGGAAAACCCCGTATCGAGCTACCAGCTATATTTTTTAAAGAATTTTTGTAGAGAAATATAATTTGAAGTTATCTATTCACATTGAAATATATTAAGATGAACATGGAATATATTTATAATGTAGAATATTTCTTCCTGTACAATATCAGGCAGTGGAGTTACCTCGCCTTTGACGGCGTTGGGCGGCATGGCGGGCAGGTTGGCGGCGGCGGCGGGCGCGGGGCCGTTCAGCGAGTGCGACTCCAGCAGCTTCCTGTACACCTTGCTCAGCGCCTCTATCTCCTGCCTGTACAAACCATAGTAGTAGTAGAACAGCAGGAGACGTTAAAATATTTTTCCTACAACCGCGCGTAAAGAGTCAGTTTATGCACCGAAAAGCAATCGTAAAACAGCTGTTTACTGAGGAGCGAGCGATTAAGTCTTTGAAAGTCTTTGGAGCGAGCGCAAAAGTCTTTTGCGCTCGCCACGTGATTACTTTCACGCTCGCCAGCTGATTTTGCATTGTTAACCCGGCGCACAACAGAGCTCCTTTCCGCTTCCGACTGGGCTCGACTTGTTTATAACCTCAAACTGGCGCATTCAGCTACAATGGACGTAATAAGTGATACGAATTCGGCCTCCACCTGATATTAGTGAATTAGAGGAAGAAGTTTCATGAAATTTATTACCTCGTAAATCAAGAAACCCCTACGAAAATAAATATGAAGAATTTATGCAATCATAATGGCGCATTCAGCTACAATGGACGTGAGTAACTGTGATTGTATTTACCGCCTTGGAAATTAAAACTGCAGTTGTAGGAAAAATTTAGTATGTATTTCGCGTGTAAAGCGTCTTTCTCGCTTTCGCTAAAAATACCGCGCTCCGCTACGCGTCGCGCGGTATTTGATTAGTTCAAGCGAGAAAGACCTACTTTACGCTCTTAATACATAAATAACTATTCATTTATTGCGATATGCGTTTTTTGTTATGGGTGTTTTTTTTGTTGTGCGTTTGTTGTTTTTTTTGCGATATGGTTTTTTGTTGTTTTTTGTTATGAGTATTTGTTATACAACATAAGTTTTCACTAAATTCAGCTAACAAACTATTTAGCATTTTGAATCATTGCTTTTGGTTATGAAAATATTGTCAGCAGCTGTACACACAGTATATTGCCTCTATGTTATCCCTATGGGAAGCAAGAAATATTCCATATCTTGCCTATGTCAAAACGTATTTTAATTAAACTTGATTTGTCGCTTCATCTAGTTTAGATTTATTGTATTTTAGGATGAAACTTATAAAACATACAGTTTCTACATTTTTTTGGCAGCAAAATTAGCAACATACATATCCCCCATGTTTCCTTATAATAAATAAAATAATATATTTTTTATTTCTTTACACATCCTGATAAAAGTTGGTATAAAGCTTCTTATTGCACAGATTTACCAGATATTGATTTAAAAACACCAATTTTCAACACACCTGTTGCAACAGACCTGCATAGTCATTCCTTAGCTATAACTAGGGAGATAACTAGTTTGTTATTTTGGATTGAAATATGTTTTTAAGCATTGGAAATTCGATGACTATGCAGGTCTGCTGTATGGGAGTATTTCAACTAACATGTTTTCATTATTTAGAGAGGTTTCACGAATCCACTTCACATAAAGTATTCCCTCTAGCACCCGTCATCTGGACAATCCACGTGTTCGTAAAATAATCTTTCCTAGCTTGTTAAACTGTTACGTCACTTAATCGCTCAAATTACTGTCCAGTAGCCTTGGCACAACAATTAACCCTTGTACTTTTCTTTCACATAAACAAAGCCGGTGATAGGACAATCGAAGAAAGTTTAAGCAGCATTCATCTCCACTGGGAATTTCATGGTCATAGAGTTATAAAAACTGTGATTTAATCGATGTGTTTACTAAATTAATTTTCAAGGATAAACTGTTACAACAATTATGTTTGTTGAGGCAAGCATTTCTAGTAAACAACTGTGTTTAGTGTACCAAAGTGGGTATAATAACGTTTTAATAAACAGCAATTTGGGAAAATAAATCCCTTATATCTGATAAGTATAAAAGAAGAAAACACCGTAATATTATAAATCGTTACAACTTGCAGTAAAGTCATGGATGGGTTGAATTCAAACCATGTGCTGTATAGTTTTCTGGTATCTGACGGACTTAAGTCTATGCCGAATTCAATCAACCTTAAAGCTACAGGCATTTCATTGAATTATAATCATTTGTTAAACTGCTGGATGTTCTCGGACCCATTTTGTCGGTAAAAGGAAAATCAATTGCTTTTTGAATATAATAAACAGTCTTTAATTGGCTGTTCGTGAATACTTCTCCTGGGACAGGTTGAGTCCGGAAAAAATAATTGAATCTAAATTATGTTTAACCATCTGCTATGACGTCCAAATAAAAAAAATCAATACAGAAATAACGCAGTCAATTTAGAAAAACAATTTTATAGCTTATAAAACTGGCTTAAAGTGTGTGTTAAAAAACCTCTAGTTTAACAAACTAGAAGTTCCATCACGTGAGGATTTAAGCTCGCACCACCATCTCACATCTCTTGGTGCGAGTAATGTACAAAAAATATAATATTTTTTTTTGTTAAATTATATATTACGTATAATGAATAGTGTTTTAAAGGTGACCACTACCCAAAGACAGGTTTGACCCAAGCGATGCTTCAAGCTCGGGGCACAGTTTACAATTTCAGATTATCGCGAGGTATGTCAGTAATCCCGCAGATTATAGATTGGTTCTACACAGATGTATCGACAGGGAGGGCCGTGCCAACTGCCAAGTCACACACAGGGGACGTCGTAAGTCGACATCAGTGTCACTGTCACTACCGACAACGCCGCAACTCGGTACCAACATCATCAATACCAACATCTGTACATGATTGTAGCTTCACATGGGCCTCAATCAGTTTCAAAGTTAAGATATTCCCATATAGTTGGAAATGTCTATTGAAAATGTAATAACAATTACTTATTCAAACAAATGTATATCTTTCATTTTCGTTGTGAAATCGCATCAGGTCTTCGATATCTTCGACTTAGATTACTTTCAAACTTTGTCTACAAGTTTAAAGAATAAAAACATTCTCGACAGAAAATATCTTTAAATGAAAACTAGCAGCCAAACCACTGCACCAAACCAGCGTCACTTCGTGACTTATAAAAACGACTTGGTAAAATAGGCTTTAGTTTTTTTGATGATTATTTGGAGTTTTGCAGAGTAAAATACGTTTCAATGATAAACTGTGCGGATTTTTGTGATTTTTTAGTTTCCTACTAATTTTATATGTCATAGCATTGGAATGAAATTGCCAGTAATTTAACTTCTCATCGGGGCAAACTTTTAAAAATAACTCATTACTTTATACTTGAAACTTTCTTTATGGGTAAGAAATTCCTCACGGAATTTGAGAAATTCATTTATTTCATCTTCTTTTAAGGTGTCCATATTTACACTTTTGTACGTTCAACACTTTGAAATTTCGACGGTGCGCCAGCATTCATTTCACATCAAATGGGTATTAGTTTAAATGGATATTCATTGCTTGGCGCATCTTCATGTCTCTGTTTTAGAGTTAAGTGTACACAACATCTACGCGCCAGTTTCTTGCATCCTTTGTTAGGTCTTAACAAAAATCGGTAAGAAGATGGACAAACCACTGATTTACTTTTTAACTAATCTCTAAATAACATTTATAAAATAGCCATTCGCTGTAAAAACAAATTATTCAACACACATAACGGCCAAAGAATAAAATTTTCAAACAGACCCGCTTTTTGTTTCACATCTTAAATACATATTTGGCAAATTTTTACGTAAGCAAATAACATAACTTTCTAGGAAAAGCCTTCATTAATTTAGGGATATTGTTATTGGGACATTTAAAAATCGAGCAAAATAGGTAGGCTAACCGTTAACACTTCAATATCCTCCCATCCCAAGTAAATTTACAAAATACAGGTTTTAAATTTGTAGTGAGTCTATTTTAAAGCTCAAAACGTTGAAACATGCATCAATGTGTTGAAACATGTATCAATGTGTCTTCACTGTCAATAGATTGATATAAAGTCCCATCCTATTTACTTATGTTCCTTTTTTAAGTTTCCTTTTTAAGAAAATAAATACTGTAAATTAAGATGATTACATACTGTTTATCTTAGTTTTAATATGGCAAATACTCTTCCTTATTTTCTTTTGTCTTAAAAAAAAACTTAAATATTTTAAGAAATCAAAATCATAATGACATTTGCTTGCCCTGCATTCTGTGGCATATATCTGGAACTATTTCAAATCTTGATCATCTGTTTTGTTACAAACAAATGTGAATTAGAAAAAGTTCACAGGTTCTAACACAGATAGAAGCACTTTCGCTGGAATTTCAAAAGCCTCCTGTGCAAAGGCTTTTCAAGGGATATGTTCCAAACTCGCAAAAGGCACATCTAGAGAGTAATAGCTTTAATTTGATACCAAATATGCAAAAAAAATTAATTTCTAGGGGTCGATTTGCTCCGTACAAAATCCCAGAAATTCTTTTAATAATATAGATAGTTAGATAATCAATAGATGTTATTTAAAACGATCAAACAAACCTTGCGTTACCTAAGGTAAAAAAAACCAACCTTACAACCTAAGGATTCTCTATTCCACTCTTCATTGAGTTTGTCTAGTTCTTTTCCGTCTAGATTGTAGATTGTTGTCTAGTTGATTGTAAAGTATATGTCGAAAAAGATAAATTACCAGTTATAAACAAACTGCCAAGAAAAAACTTATAACTTATTGATTAAATGAGGCATTTACATCTCAAGGTCTACTTCGTCTTTCCTTGTTTAAACTAGGAGTACGCTTATTCTGCGCGTAATGGGATGAGTGAACTCAGATATTACCAAAGCATTATTTTGTTAATTTACGAGCAACGTGTTTGTACTGTTTCAAAAGTTCTAAAATAATTGACAATTAGGCTGGCCACACACTGTGGTGACAAAATGTTTTTTTTGTGTTTTGTTGTTGAACAGCTGACGAAATGTTCATCAAGCCATAATGGTTTAAATGTTTTTTCCTATTAGAATTGAGCAAACTCTACAAAACTATAAGTGACGAATAAATTATGTTTGCCAAAGGACATGAGAGGGCTTCGCCCCCCCCCCGGCCAGACACCACCCCTTTTACTCCGCCCGTGATTAAAAAGCTATGACGGTTTGAATGCTTTTTTTACTGTGTAAACCTAGCTCTACAAAATTATGAGCCACTAATAAATTATGTTTGCCGAAGAAAATGGGGGGCCTGGCCCCCCGCACCCCCCATTTACGACACCCATGATTAACGTGCCATAATGATATGAGTTTTTCTTTTTTTATTAGTATTGAGTGAACCTTGCTCTACAAGGCTATGAGCGTCTAAAAACAGTTACACGCCAAAGCATTTGTATGCAACCCTCCAGATATACTCTGCCCCTTTATTAACATGCCAAGATGGTATGAATGCTTTTTTTATTAGTATTGAGTAAACCTAGCTCTAAATAACTATGAGAGACTAAAAACAGTTACACGCTAAAGCAGTTGTTTCAAAAAGGCTATGGGGGGGCTTCGCCACCCCACACACCCCCTTTGAGCTGCCATGATGGTTTACATGCTTTTTCTCTTATAGTATTAAATAAACCTAGCAACGCTAAACTATCAGCGACTAATAACAAGCCAAAGCAGTTGTTTGCAAAAAGAACATGGGGGGCTTCGCCCCCCACAACCTCCCGCCAAAGCAGTTGTTTGCAAAAGGACATGGGGGGGCTTCGCCCCCCCCACATCCAGCTCTTTACACTGGCCATTATTATAAAGCCATGATGGCTTAAATGTTTTTTTTCTAAGAGTATTAAATAGACTTAGCTCTACAAAACTATCGATGGCTCTACAAGCGACTATTTACACGGCAGAGCAGTTGTTTGTAAAAGGACATGGGGGGGCTTCGCTCCCCACGTCCTCCCGCAAAGCAGTTGGATGTAAAAGGACATGAGGGGCTTCGTCCCCCACGACCTCCCGCAAAGCAGATGTTTGCAAAAGGACATAGGGAGGCTTCGCCCCCCAACAACTTCGCATTTACACTGCCCAACATTAAGAATCCATGATAGTTTGAATGCTTTTTTTTACTGTGTAAATCTAGGTCTACAAGATTATGAGCGACTAATAAGAGTTACACGCCAAAGCAGTTGTTTACAAAGGGACATGGGGGGCTTCGTCCCCCCACAACTCTCCTTTACACTGCCCATGATTATAAAGCCATGATGGTTTAAATGTTTCTTTTTCTATTAGTATTAAATAATGAACCTAGCTCTACAAAACTGACAGCAACTAATTACACGCCAAAGCAGTTGTTTTAAAAAGGAAATGGGGGGCTTCGCCCCCCCACACCTCCCCCTTTCAACTGACCATGATTATTAAGCCAAGATGGTTAACATGCTTTTCTACTAATAGTATTAAATAAACCTAGCTCTACAAAACTATCAGCGACTAATTACACGCCAAAGCATGTAAACCACATGCTTTGCGTTTACATGCTTGCTGGTGCGGTTACATGTTTTTGCTGGTGCGGTTGTTTGTATAAAGAACATGAAGGGGCTTCGCCCCCCTCGCCCTCTAGCCAAAGCTGTTGTTTGTAAAAGGACAGGGGAGGCTTCGCCCCACAAATTCCACCCCCACGCCCTCCTACCAAAGCAGGTGTTTGCAAAAGGACTTGGGGGGGTTTCGCCCCCCACGCCCCCCCTTTGCACTGCCCATGATTATAAAGCCATGATGGTTTAAATGTTTGTTTCTATTAGTATTAAATGAACCTAGCTCTACAAAACTGTCAGCAACTAAAACACGCCAAAGCAGTTGTTTTAAAAAGGACATGGGGGGGCTTCGCCCCCCCACACCCCCTCCTTTAGACTGCCCATGATTATAAAGCCATGATGGTTTACATGCTTTTTTAATAATAGTATTTAAATAAACCTAGCTCTACAAACCTATCAGCGACTTATTAGACGCCAAAGCAGTTGTTTGTAAAAAGAAAGTGGGGGGCTTCGCCCCTTACGTCCTCTCCCCAAAGCGGTTGTTTGCAAGCCCCCAAATCCCCCTCTTTACACTGCCCATAAGCAGTCGCTTTAAGCCATGATGGTTTAAAAGCTTTTTTTCTAATAGTACAAAAATTTTAATGAAGAAAAAGAAAATGAAGCTTGCATAGATAAATTAGGATTAAGTAGAGAAGTATATGATTCAAAACGTTTCTCTTCAAAAAAATTAAGAAATATCTTACAGCAAGAAGAGTATGAAAAATGGTGCTCTCTTCCCCGTAAGGGTAGAGGCGTCATTTTATTCCAAGAGAGCGAATCGGAAAATATCCATTTTCACAGAAAATGTGGACTGTCAAACTCCGAATACAAAGACGCTTTGAAAATCATTGGTGATGTGGCACCTCTGAGATCAGTCCCCGGCAGATCCAAGGATGGAACCCGGTGCAGGCATTGTCCTGACACCGAGACTTATCAATTTGAATCTATTGAACACGTCCTTGGATCTTGCCCCCATGGGGAACTATTACGAAATAAACGCCACCACACAATAAGATCAATCATAGCAAATGAATTGAAGAAAAAGCAGAACTTTGAAGTCTTCGAAGAAGTGACATGTGTGGAAAACAATGGATCCATCAGAAGGTGTGATATCATTGCCATTGACAAGAAGAAAATACATGGATATAATATTGATCCAACTGTCCGATTTGAAAAAGCACATAATCAACCACTTCTAGTACATAACGAAAAGAAAGATATATATAGTGGAACAAGAGATGACATTAAACAAAAATACAGACTTTCTATTGTAGAAGTCATTGGATTGATGGTTGGAGCAAGAGGAACTGTTCCAGATTTTTTCAAAAAATCTGGAATCAGTTCCACCTCCCAAAAGAATCTTTAAAAATTATCTCGACAACAGCCATCAGATATTCAATTAACATTTTAAAGAACCATTTATATAGTAAATACCAATGATTAATTATCCAACCATTTTTTATAATATTTCAAAATTCATCAACCTTTGTTATTCTGCAACCTTTGTTATTCAGCAACTTGTAAATTATAAGAAGGTGTTAATTTATTATTTACTTAATAAATTATCTTTATATATGTATATAAACATAGCCTCGCCCCCCGCGCCTTCCCGCAAAGCGGTGTTTGCAAAAAACTTGGGGGGGCTTCGCCCCCCCACACCTCCCTCTTTAGACTGCCAATGATTATAAAGCCATGATGGTTTACATGCTTTTTTATAATAGTATTTAAATAAACCTAGCTAATATTTATGTAAACCATCATGACAGCTCAAAGGGGGGGGTGTGGGGGGCGAAGCCCCCCATATCCTTTTGCTAACAACCGCAAAATGAAGCCCCCCATTATCTTTTTACAAACAACTGCTTTGGCGTGTAATTAGTCGCGGATAGGTTTGTAGCCTATCCGCGACTAATTACACGCCAAAAAAGTTGTTTGAAAAAAGAAAATGGGGGGCTTTATTTTGCGGTTTTTGGAAAAGGACATGGCCCCCCACATCCCCCTCCTTACACTGCCCATAATTATAAAGTCATGAAGGTTTAAATGCTTTTTTCTAATAGTATTAAATAAACATAGCTTCGCCCCCCACGCCCTCCCACCAAAGTGGTGTTTACAAGAGGAAATGGAGGGGCATCGCCCCCCCACACCTTCCCCTTTACACTGCCCATGATTAAGAAGCCATGATAGTTTAAACCCCATGGCTTTCCCCTTTACACTACTCATGATTAAGAAGCCATGATAGTTTAAACCCCATGGCTTTCCCCTTTACACTGCTCATGATTAAGAAGCCATGATAGTTTTAATGCTTTTTTAACTCTCTACAAGATTATAAGAAACTAATAACAGTTACATGCCTAAGCAGTTGTTTGCAAAGAGACATGGGGGGGCTTCGCCCCCCCACACCCCCCCCTTTGCAATGCCCATGATTATAAAGCCATGGTGGTTTAAATGTTTTTGTCTACTAGTATTAAATGAACCGGGGTAGCGGATTTGTACCCACCACAAAAAACGCTACGTCATTTTGACGTCATAGGAGGCGGGGCCTAAATCGCTCGAGAAACAGCCCTCGACTGGAAATGTACCCCCCAATACATTATTAAATCATCAACACCTAAATGGTTTGCAATTAAATTATTTCCCTTGAGTCTGACCCCGGAAATGTACCCCCCGGATTTGTACCCCCCGGATTTGTACCCCCCGGATTTGTACCCCCGATTGAGATAGGACGAAATGAATGGCTAAAAAAGCTCCTCCGTGACATTTTACATATTTATACCTAGTTTCATGGCAAACAGTCCAACGGAATACGAGACCATAAACGTGAAACATATATAATCAAACTAACAAATTTTTTATGAATTTAGATATTCAAAACAATATTTTATCCAATACTTTCATCGCGTATTATTGACAGATTTTCTAGCTTACTTAATGATGAATAAGACTACACAATATAATAATAATAAGACATATTCGTAGAATAATATTAGGCAATAATTTATCGAACAGCCGTTGATTTACGAGAATTTAATTAAAAAAAGTCAATAACAAGAACGAATATTGACCCGGTATATTTCCATGGTCGGTCAAACTGGATTTGAGCACAGGGGGTACAAATCCGGGGTATAAGACTTAAGTATAAGGCCACGGGGGGGTACAAATCCGGGGTAGGGCTTGAAGATTTGGCGACGGGGGGTACAAATCCGGGGGGCAAAAATCCGGGGGGTACAAATCCGGGGTAGGAATTAAGAATTTGACCACGGGGGTACAAATCCGGGGGGTACAAATCCGGGGGGGGACAATTCCGGGGTCGGACTTAAGAAGTTTAATTGGATTTATGCAGTATGCAGCTGTTAAGCCAACCGTGAAATGTCAGTTGATTAAAATACATAATAATTTATCCGTCCTAAAAGTTCGCAGCCGGAATTGTACCCCCCGTCCTGTGACGTCAAAATGACGTAGCGATTTTTCTGGGGGGTACAAATCCGGGGGATACAATTCCGGCGCCCCGTTTTAACTCAACAAAACTATCAGCAACTATTTAAACGCCAAAACAGTTGTTTTAAAAAGGACATGGGGGGTCTTCGCCCCCCCTTTTAACTGGCCATGATTATAAAGCCATGATGGTTAACATGCTTTTCTACTAATGGTATTAAATAAACCTAGCTAAATAAACCTACGAAACTATCAGCGACTAATTACACGCCAAAGCAGTTGTCTGTAAGAAGAACATGAGGGGGCTTCGCCCCCCAACGCCCTCAAGCCAAAGCGGTTGTTTGCAAAAGGACACGGGGGGGGCTTCGCTCCCCCCACAACCCCCTCATTACACTGCCCATGATTATAAAGCCATGATGGTTTAAATGTTTTTTTTCTATTAGTATTAAATGAACCTAGCTCTACAAAACTATAAGCAACTAATTACATGCCAAAGCAGTTGTTTTAAAAAAGGACATGGGGGGACTTCGGCCCCCACACCCCCCCTTAAGACGGCCCATGATTATAAAACCATGATGGTTTACATGCTTTTTTTAATAATAGTATTTAAATAAACCTAGCTCTACAAACCTATCAGCGACTAATTACACGCCAAAGCAGTTGTTTGTAAAAAGATAATGGGGGGGCTTCATTTTGCGGTTGTTTGCAAAAGGACATGAGGGGCTTCGCCCCCCACACCCCCCCTTTGAGCTGCCATGATGGTTTACATGCTTTTTCTCTCATAGTATTAAATAGACTTAGCTCTACAAAACTATCGATGGCTCTACAAGCGACCAATTACACGGCAGAGCAGTTGTTTGTAAAAGGACATGGGGGGGCTTCGTCCCCCATGCCCTCCCGCAAAGCAGATGTTTGCAAAAGGACGTGGGGGGGATTCGCCCCACCACAACTTCGCCTTTACACTTCCCAAAATTAAGAATCCATGATAGTTTGAATGCTTTTTTACTGTGTAAATCTAGCTCTACAAGATTATGAGTGAATAATAAGAGTTACACGCCACAGCAGTTGTTTACAAAGTGACATGGGAGGCTTCGCCCCCCACAACTCTCCTTTACACTGCCCATAATTATAAAGCCATGAAGGTTTCAATCCTTTTTTTAAATAGTATTAAATAAACATAGCTTCACCCCCCACGCCCTCCCACCAAAGTGGTGTTTGCAAGAGGAATTAGAGGGGCTTCGCCCCCCACACCTTCCCCTTTACACTGTCCATGATTAAGAAGGCATGATATGTAAATGCTTTTTTCGTACTGAGTAAATCTATAGCTCTACAAGATAATGAGCGACTAATAACAGTTACACGCCAAAGCAGTTATTTGCAAATGGACATGGGGGGGCCTTCGCCCCCCCACGACCCCCCCCCCCCTTACTCTGCCCGTGATTAAGAATCCATGATAGTTTGAATGTTTTTTTTCTACTGTGTAAAAGTAGCTCTACGAGATTATGAGCAACTAATGACAGTTACACGCCATTGCAGTTCTTTGCAAATGGACGTGGGGGGGCTTGCCCCCCCACCCCCTCCTTTAACTGCCCATGATTATAAAGCCATTATGGTTTAACTGTTTTTTTCTACTTGTATTAAATGAACCTAGCTCTACAAAACTATCAGCGACTAATTACACGCCAAATCAGTTGTTTGTAAGAAGAACATGCTTCGCCCCCTACGCCCACACGCCAAAGCGGTTGTTTGCAAAAGGACATGGGGGGGCTTCGCCCCCCCACACCCCCCTCATTACACTGCCCATAATTATAAAGCCAAGATAGTTTAATTGTTTTTTTAATAGTATTAAATATCTTCGCCCCCCACGCCCTCCCGCCAAAGCAGGTGTTTGCAAAAGGACTTGGGGAGGCTTCGCCCCCCACACCCCTCTTTGCACTGCCCATGTTATAAAGCCATGATGGTTTAAATGTTTTTATTAGTATTAAATGACCCTAGCTCTACAAATCTATCTGCAACTAATTACACGCCAAAGCAGTTGTTTTAAAAAGGACATGGGGGGCTTGCCCCCCCCACACCCCCCCTTTAGACTGCCCATGACTATAAAGCCCTGATGGTTTACATGCTATTTTAAAAATAGTATTTAAATAAACCTAGCTCTACAAACCTATCAGCGACTAATTACACGCCAAAGCAGTTGTTTGTATAAAGAAAGTGGGGGGGCTTCGCCCGTTACGTCCTCCCGCCTAAGCGGTTGTTTGCAAAAGGACATGGGGGGCTTCGCCCCCCACATCCCCCTCTTTACACTGCCCATAATTATAAAGCCAAGATGGTTTAAAAGTTTTTTCTAATAGTATTAAATAAACATAGCTTCGCCCCCCGCGCCTTCTCGCAAAGTGGTGTTTGCAAAAGGACTTGGGGGGGCTTCGCCCCTCACACCTTCCCCTTTACACTGCCCATGATTAAGCAGCCATGATAGTTTGAATGTTTTTTTCCTACTGTGCAAATCTATAGCTCTACAAGATTATGAGCGACTAATAACAGTTACACGTCGAAGCAGTTATTTGCAAATGGAAATGGGGAGGCTTCGCCCCCCCACACCCCCCCTTTAAACTGGCCATGATGGTTTAAATAATCTCCTCTAATAGTATTAAATCAACTAACCTCTAAAAAAATATCAGCGAATAATTAGACAAGAGAGCAGTGGTTTGTAGAAGGACATGGAGGAGCTTCGCCCTCCCGCCAAAGCAGTTGTTGGCAAAAGGACATGGGGGGCCTTTGTTCCCCCCACATCTTCGCCATTACACTGACCATGACTAAGAAGCCTTATTAGTTTGAAAGCTTTTTTTACTATGTAAATCTAGCTCTACAAGATTATGAGCGACTTAAAACAGTTAAACGCCAAAGCAGTTGTTTGCTAAGAGTCATGGGGGGGCTTCGCCCCCCAAAATCCCCCCTACCCTCTACCTATAATTAAAAAGCCATGCTGGTTTAAATGTTTTTTCTATTAGTATTAAATGAACCTAGCTCTACAAAACTATCAGCAACTAATTACAAGCCAAAGCAGTTGTTTTAAAAAGGACATGGGGGGGCTTCGCCCCCCCACACCCCCCCTTTAGACTGCCAATGATTATAAAGCCATGATGGTTTACATGCTTTTTTAATAATAGTATTTAAATAAACTTAGCTCTACAAACCTATCAGCGACTAATTACCCGCCAAAGCAGTTGTTTGTAAAAAGAAAGTGTGGGGGCTTTGCCCCCCACGTCCTCCCGCCAAATCGGTTGTTTGCAAAAGAACATGGGGGGCTTTGCCCCCCACGCCCTCTCGCCAAAGCAGTTGTTTGCAAAAGGACATGGGGAGGCTTCGCCCCCCACGCCCTCCCGCCGAAGCGGTTGTTTGCAAAAGAACATGGGGGGGGCTTAAAGCCATGATGATTTGAATGCTTTTTTCTCCCGTGTAAACCAGCATTTTTTTAATTATGCGACAATTTTACATTGGAAAAATACCATTTACATTTGTTTAGTTTCTAAAATCACTACAGGTTACTGTTTAGGGTACTTAAAGAAAGAAGTAAGCGAACCATCTAACCCCTTGAGCGTAGTCACGGACATATTCATCACCCAGGAGGCGGGGGACAATAAAGTAGTCATTGACATTGGATAAATCCACAGTAAACCTGGATCTGCCAGGGGCATATTTTCCGTCCAGCAAGGATAACAACCCCATTCGTAATCAGTCTCGTATATACAATTTTAGTGGCGCAGAGATCCGGGTTTTTATCCTTTTGGACCCTCGCCTTTTGGACCGCCTTTTTCAGTTTCAGAAGCTTGCTTATTCTTTGCCTTGGCCTACGGAAGCTCCCAGAGCTCTTGCTCGGGTTCTTGATCCGCTTGTGTGGTGCGGAATAACTGGTCACGAGGACGGCGCCAATGATGAGCCGTCCATGGATCCGCGACCTAATCCTCTTATTTTTGAATCTGGCTATCCTGACTTTATTATTATAAAACTAATTATACTACTATATATGCAAAATTAATTATTATTTTTGTGAATTTCTTGCTTGATTATGTATAGTAAAATTATGTAGGAAACAAATCATTAATCTACACATCTACAACTACAACATCCTACATTCTCAATTCAATTTCATACGTATTTAATTTGTCTTAATATAACTGATCGCATGCATCCTTCTTGGCAAAAAAAGTTTGTTATTAATACGAATTGCGCTATAAAAATATATTTTTTATCGCAATTTTATACAAAAATTGCGTTTGCTGGGATAAAATTCACATTTGTTTCATCCATGTACTTTTATACATGCAATAGTATCTTTACTCATTGTTTTTTTAACGTTTTATTAATTCTACCTAAAAGAAACAATCAATAAATATTTTCTCTTAAATATATGGAATCAGCTGTTAGTAAAAGGAAAATGACAATGTGTTCCTGTTGGTTCCATCTAGCGTCATTCATATAAACTATTTCGACTGAGGCAACAAAACAGAAATGATCTATCTGATTTTTTATATTTCTAGGCATTGTTTTTTTCAATAATAAACATTTTAACGTAGACTTAAAAAACTAACAATTGATAGGCATGTAGCATGTCATTTAAGTGTTTCGTGAAATACTTTTTTTCTAAATTCCACTGGAATTTTCCTTTTATTTTGAAACAATCTTTATTTGTATCCCGTAGTTTACGAAAGTAAATTATTTCCCAATGTTAAACTTATGATGATTTTTTGCAAGTTAAAATATTAAATTACTCAAAAAATACTAAACCAATATGCTTCATAATTTAATGGCATATTCCCTGTGAGATACTTAACGTTTGTGCGAAATTTGGAATTGATTAGTGTAGCGGTTTTTTAGTTACCGCGTTACGTACACACTCACACACTCACACACTCACACACTCACACAGTGACGGACAACGAATCTTCAACTCCGCTGATACATAGACTCGTTCACTTCGTTCACTCATCGATTACATTTAAATAAAAAATCGAAACTTTATCGCTTGAATGAGCAAACTCCGTGATTAAGGAATTTATTTGCAAACACTCGACACAAGTTTGTTGATCATTTCAAGCTCCCAGAACTAGGGCGGTAACAATGCACTCACATAACTTGTAAGGGTTACGCCACTTCCCTTAGTTGCCTTTCACAACTTTTTTCTCTTTGGTTCTTTTTACAATAGCTCGTATCTATTCCCCTTTTTGTTGAACTATACCTCATTGTTCTTCTTTTTATCTATTCTGTCGTATTACTTTCAAGGACGCCCACTAAAAAGCTCGCACATCTAAATAAATATTATTGAATAAGATGTTTAGTCTTGTAGTAATTTAAGCTTAAGAAAATATTGGTAAGGATCAATTAGTTGAGTTTGAGATTAACTGCCGAAGTTAAAACAAGCGAAAATAATAGAGTTTTGAATGGTTAACACAGTTGTTTTAACAGACAAAAAATTTTTTTGCATTATCCGATCTCAGTAAAATAACCGAAATATGAATAGAAATTGTTTTGTCAGACTCTTGCAAAATTCTCAAGGGTCAACGTCAGAGTGTTGTTCAACACAACTCCGTAAGATATAGAACGACATCTACAACTGCCAAAACCAAAACATATTTTGTACCCTTACCATTAGGAAAACCGAAACTTTGATATCTATGAATAATTGTATATTACTATTTTGAAGAAGAGGCAGTGCTGCCTTTTTGTCCAAGACAAACCAAATTTTAGAAGGGTACAATAACTATAAAACCCGTAATTAGAACTGCCTTCAAGTTTAAAGACAAATCCTCAACTCTGAAATGAACGTGGGTTAGTATCGTTGATAATGGAGGCGTCGAAACAGTAGTCATTTTTGGCGGACAAAACAGTAACAGTGCTCACTGTTGTTGACAATAAGTAAACAAACGAATCGTACGAGAATTTTGTATGCAAAGCTCTTTCGGATTCTTAGTGGTAAGATCCATAAAATAAGTTTTGATTTTCTTAATAAAAAAAAAACTATTTTGACAAGTTAAAATATTTTCAGAGTTGTTTTACTTAGTGTAATTGAACTCATTTTACCTAAGAGGAAATCTTTAAGCAACAGAATTTAATAGAATTGTAGAAATTACTAGAAGAACCCGTGGCTTCGCTCACAATAAAAATTAAACATACACTATCACCCATCAATTATATAGTTTTGCTTTCCCATTTATTTTTCTTGTTGTAAAATCTATTTCTTTAAACATACCAAATGTACTTCCTGAAAACAAAAAAATATTTTTAGAAATACGCTCTTAGTACGCAGGTCTGCTACGACAGGGGTATTTTATTCCTGCATAAAGAGCCTGTCTATATAAAAAATGTGACCATAACCAGCGTCCCACCGACAAAGCCCCAAATGGTGTTGCTGCCCTGGGTAGGCTCATGCCCAATATCGGCGTCCTTCCTCTTGCAAGTGCTGTTTGCTTGTATCAGCTGCCCAGTCGATCTTGCTATCAGGTGAAGAGGATTGCGCTCACACACTCAAGAAACGAATTTACAGAAACTGGCTCACCCAAGACAAACGCCGAGAAGCATTTATGGTCGTTTCTGCTCAACGCACGGTATCTGAGCTTGCCCTGATGATGATCATGGGGCATGATATAAGAAACGGCACCCTTAGCTTTTTTGACGGCACTTTGAATCTGCTCGCATATGTAGCATAGTTACCCTTAATTAGAACTTTTATGCACCCCCGTCGCAGCAGACCTGCGTATTAGAAATCCTATTTCTCTCCTTCATGAAGGCATACGTTTTAGAGGAATCAGAACATGGCTTGAAATTTTATTCACTGTAAAGGATCATTTTCTTAAGGTTTTAGGGTCTACCTTGAACAAAAAATTACAATGCCACTCCAGCAATTATTAAAAAGTGCTGTCTTACCCTCTTTAAATATGTCACAAAAAGAAGTCCTTCAAGTATAAGTGATCAGTGATCACTGAAGATCACTGATCATCCTTCAGTAATCAGTTGATTATTTTATGTTATACTACATACCAGAATTTTATATAGTGTATTGCACTTAAGATATAATAATATGCTAAAGTCTAATTCATTAACCATCTGGCACCAAGTAACAAATCTTCATGTAAACAAATACAATTAAATAGCAGAAAGAAACACAATTAATTTACATCATCTGTTTTAAATTTTACTTTCAAATGTTTTGTTAGTAAACAAATCTAACTCAAATTCTTTCAATATCCCTGACATGGGTACCTTTAAGGCGATCCCAGGGCTTAGCCCTGAAAGTTATGCCAAAATTGAAGGTGTATGAACGTACGCCATGAAATTCTACATATATCTACCAAGTTTCGTGGCCATCGGTCCAGCGGTGTCTGAGTTTATCCGTGCCAAATATATATATATATATATATATATATATATATATATACCAACATCCTCTTTTATACTTATAGATTACAATTGACTTTAATAAGCTGACGTTTTTACAACATAACAGTATTTAATTTTCTTCCTTCGTGGCATCTCAAAACTTAATATTAAGTTTAAAGTGATATTTAATTACCTGCAAGGTATTTTTTTCTTATTAGGTAAAATTTAACATTACCTTCAATTTTGAAGCAGATTCCCTTTTAAAGAATTTCATCAGTTTTTCTTTCCATCGCCAATCAATTGATACAGTAGCAATGATTCATTTATGAATGAGGTTGATTTATAAAACAAACGAAGGTTTACATGATATAAACAAACAGTTGTGAGGAGTATTATCTCATCGGTGGCTGCCAGTTGTGTGGCTGTTGCATGATTTGTGTTGGGCTGTGGCCTACAGCAGTACTACACGCGAACAGCCCGTGTCGCTTACTTAGCCTACAATGCCCCACTGCTGCCTTTTTTCTGGTCTTATACATGTCGGCCCGTCTACATATACAAGTTGAACAATTCCAATTGATCCTCAATTCAGAAAGATTCCCTCTGCTGCCTTGTTGTTGGCCCTACATGTGTCGGGGTGATTGGATAACCATCTATTAAAAGTAGAGGAACTCTTTTTCAATTAAAATTTCAAAGTAACCCTATGATCGAATGAATGACAGTCAGAATGGATCAATTTTTATCCTGCTTTGCCGCTATTAATTGGCTCTATAGCCTATAGCTAGGTGAATATGATAAACATCTGTTTAAAATACAAAGTGTTCTTTTTTAATAGTTTGCGCAAGCGTCGTGAAATGGGAATGATGCTGTTTTTATTCAAGCTAATCAATGGCGGTGTTGATTGTAGTGAAATCCTAGCGCGGGTGAACTTCCTTGTTCTTCGTACCTCGTCCAGGGTCCATGCGTTGTTTAGTCCACGGTTCGCACATACGACGTTGGGAATTCACAGCCCTGTCAATGTGATGATGCGACTATGCAACGATCTGCCTACATCAATTGATATGCTTTCTTCGACCTTACTCTCTTTCACCACAAAAATTCAAGATATCAACTTGAGTCAAATCTGTTCCTAAGTTATTATTATTATTATTGTTATTCTTGTTTTATATGACTATATTTGCTGTTTTTTTGTCACTGTTATGCCTGATATTAATTTATAATTAATTTATAACTTTTATTTATATTTGTTACTTTGCACTCTATGTTGCCTAAATATTATTTTTTTAAAGAATCTAACTTATTGTTTAATTTGTATGTTTTAGTATGCATGTTAATTTTGTTCAACTTTCATTAATCGCCAAATTCATCGAAGTAAAGGGGACAGCTACAGTAGGCGATTTATTTATTATTATATAAGTATTTAAACTTGTATCTTGTGCTATAATTGTAATTTTATTGTTTTATGCTACAATATAATTAGAGTTGTATCTGTTTTGTGGCATGAAAATAAATGAATTGAATAAATTAAATTGAATTGAATTGAATTGCATTTTTTAAACGCAACTCATTTTTCAGATTGAATAATGCACATATGAAGAAATGAGAATTGTTTTGTTAATGTTTTCATTTTATACAACCTATTATTTAAGATTGAACACATTTAGCTTACATTATGAGATCAAACAATTCGCTATTTACATTTATTCAAAGTCGCGCTCTCTCCATAAAATTCCTGAACACGTTTCGTCAAGTACCTCTTTGAATTTATCGTGTTAAATGTTATGTTTGTTTTCAGTTCCTGGATATCCTGTGAACTGTTTTCGTAGGCCTTAATTTTTATGTATCCCCAAAGAAAATAACACAGTGGGGTAAAATCCGGGGATCTTGAGGGAATAATCCCTCAGTGATAAGATAAAGTTTTGGGTTACGTTAAAAAAACACCCTGTGCTGAAAGCTTGGATTCCATATCGTAGCCTACCACCTGTACCCTTCTTATATTGGCCCTATATACCATTCAGTCTATATATAAAATCTATTGAATGCAAAAAGATTCCTCTAGTTTCCTAAGATTTGTAAGTTATCATTTTAAGACCTGTGTGACCAAATTTAAACGTAGTTTATGGTTATAGGTTTTTTAGGTCTGTTCTGTTATTATTTTACCTCCACCTCTTCTTACAGCCTCGATTAGTTGACCGTTCTAGACATTCATCAAATGCCCCTCTATACGAACTGCTCATATGATCAGCTCGGCCGTAGAGCACAATGTAAAATTTGTTGACACCCATTAACGGTCTAGCGAATAAGCGATGTTCATAGCTTGACAATTATAGAGCTATTAAATTAATAAAAAAAAGTCAATTATCACAGATGTTAGAAGAACTTAAAAATCATCCAAATTCGATCATACAGAAAAGGAATAAAAAGTACAAAACGATTTACATACAGAAAATAATTCAAGTATATGGCTCATTGATATTAATACCACTGCCAAAATCTGTAACAGGAGGATATTACATGATAAATTACAAACGAATAATATGAGTAAATAATAAATTTAGGTGGAATGATAGATATATAGTGATTAAAGTTCTTTTAATATGAATTTCCTACGCTTGATTTTATAATTTATATTTCTTATTCAAAAGTAAATTAACACAAAGTTTAGAAATCCATCGCAAAATTTTCCTAGAATTAGTTTTTCTAGAACGTTTGATTTAACTTGTTGATTCTCAGAGATCCTGGATGCATAATTAATTGTACGGGCTGTATTATCAAACACGATAAGCTCAAGAATTTCGTCACTGGCGCCCCCTAGCGTTAGCATCAAAACATTGTTAACATTGACAGGTTTGATAGCAGCCTAATACCTTCCACCGAGGGAGGTAAATAGGCAGGATAGGTCAATGCCATTTTGTGGTAATTTGAGTGTTATTGGATAAACATAGTTATCTCAGCTCTGTTGCATAACAATACATTCTCAAGATAATCGGCTTAAAGTTACCATCATTGTCAGAAACCCTCAAGTAACTGTACAGATGAGTCATTTTGATACCATTTAAATATCAACAAGTGTTGTCATGCCAATTTGTTTGGGATAGCGGGGTAATTCAAGTAGGAAATGGGTTTAAAGAAATATACGTAAATTGCTTAATCTAATAATATTACTCGTGTTAATTCTTTTGTGTTGTTCTGGATAACGTAGGCATTAATTCGCATTTTAATTTTTTTAAAAGCTATTAATGTCGATATATTAAATGTATTTATCTCGGCCGGGTAAAGCCATCGATGTAAAAAAGACAAATTTCCATGGTTTGGTAGATGCCATATCGTAGCCACAACACAAGTAACAAAACAACACGTTTCACATCATAACACACGTTATGACGCATTAACGTCATAACACGTTATTTTTAACTTAACAAAGTGTTTGTAAAATCTGCCAAAATCATAAGATTTATTTAAATATGATTTATACTCGGCAATATTTATAAGCACCAAGTACTTTGATGCAATTTTACAGTTATCACTTATTTAAGTAACGTTTAACACCGATTGCACATAGTGCAAAGCTATGAAGATTTGAACTTGTTGTCTTCATAACTTCATAACTTTTCATTTAACTTCCTCATTAACTTTTCATAACTTTTCATTAACTTTTCTTTTAACTTGTCTTCATAACATTGTCTTCATAAATATACATTTATTTAAGGTCCGGCATGGTGTAAAGAAAAATCCTTACACCATGGGATAGAACAGCCGTCCCTAATATTTATTAACGTTTTATTTGTTAACAGTCCATATATTTTTGCACCACAGTTGTCTAAATGATTTTGTACATTTTAATAAAACTTTTTGTACATGATTTAAATTTTACCAAACAACTCATCACATTTCACAATATTTTGGCTTTATACTTAAACAATTATAACATTTTTATTTTATTCCTTTAACTTCTGACTACTTTAAAAAACTGAAGTGTTATTAGAGATTAACCCTTTGCTTTTGTCCCGTTAATAGTTTGCAAAATTACTCATTTTCAAAAATTGCATTTGGTTTGGTAAATGATGCATTTTTAACTTAACAACGTGTTAGTAAAATCTGCCAAAACCATAAGATTTATTTAAATATGATTTATACTCGGCAATATTTATAAGCACCAAGTACTTTGATACAATTTTACAGTTATCACCCATTTAAGTAACGTTTAACACCGAATGCACATAGTGCAAAGCTATGAAGTTTTGAACTTGATGTCTTCATAACTTCTCTTCATAACTTTTCATTTAACTTCTTCATTAACTTTTCATAACTTTTCATTAACTTTTCTTTTAACTTGTCTTCATAACTATACATTTATTTATAATCAATGGTAGCATCAAATGTCAATTTAAAACTACTTCAAACCTTACAATGTTTTTAATTGGACGATTTTTTGAAGAGGTTCTACCCTTAAATTTATTGAATCAATAGTTGAAGTTGACATCAAAAAATTATTATAATTGATAAAATAAAAAAGAGACTTGAATTTCAATACTAACTTGGAGGGAACTTAAGCCGTTCTTAAATAGTTTTAATGCTGGCTCTTTAATTGTATGTGGGAATAAGGTAGAGGAGTTTAGCTGCCGTGTTAGCGGTTTATTTTTACAAAGAAAATAGAAAACGCGGTTTCACGTATGTTTGTTTTATTGTAAGTTTATTAACTGATGCTTTCGGCACGAACCCCTTTCCCATTTACCAGCCCAACTACCAGATATTTTGGCCGGATGCACAAATATTTTGACTAGGGAATTTTTTAATCATGTGAGCGTTTTGAAAAAAAAAATACTTTTTGTACTTTAAAAGCAAATTATACTCGAATCAGAGGTTGAGCCCCGTCATATCTACCATTATAACAGGGGCGTAGCCAGGATTTTGAGAAGAAAGGGGTCTAGATGACCGGGTGTTTTAAGGATAGCGAATGCCCCCCAAAAAACAGGGAAGGTCCGGAGTTTTTCTTGGCTACGCACCTGAAAATATAACCTTATCAAAATCAGTTTTTTGCACAATTTAATTGGAGACAAATTGTTATATCGGAATCGTTTACATAGGTTATGATTAAGAGTGGATTTTTAATACAACAAGGAGCTACGAGGTTACTGTTAGTGTAAGAGTGATATGTGCAGAGTTTAGTGTTTTACTAAAGAATTTCACTTTATAAACACTTTTCTTACAACGATAACTGGTATGTGACTATTAAAACCATTGAAACTTGTATGTGACCATTAAACTGTACATGTTACTAGCTTGTTAAGTACGGTCTTACGGGCGGGTTACGTACAATATTTTATATCACACTTCTAGAAAGAAAATTCATTAGTCATAACTTTTTCAGCATAGATCTGCTGCTTTCCTCAATTCTTTAAATCCACCATGTGATAAAAAATATACGAAATATTGTTGCAAGCAGCAGTTTGCATGCGTTTCCAACTTTACAATCAAAAGTGCTCGGTATATAATCAAAAGTGCACAGTAAAGTTACCGGCAAGAGTGACTTTCCTGCCAACAACAACACTTAGAAAACAGAGGTTTCTGTTAGTGTTAATAATAAAAAAAAATTTCAATAAATTAAACGGCACAGGGCGCAGACCACAGACCTGGTGAAGTGCGTCTGCTTCTTGAGATGGTCCAGGACCTTGGCACTGCTCTGCTTGGTGCCGAGCTGCTGCTGGCGCGGCGTCTTCTCGTCGCCCATCCTGCGCGGCCTGCGGGCGGCGGCGGCGGCGGCGGCGGGCGACTGCTGGGGGCGGCGCGGCGAGCCCGGGGGCGGCGGCCCTCCCCCCGCCCCCGCCCTGGCGGCGCGCGAGCCACGTCTGCCGCCCAGGAACAGAGACACGCTCTTCAGGAGCGTGCCACCCCCCTTCATGTCGGCAGGCTCCACGCTCTGCACAGGTAAGCGCGTAAAGAGAGTCGACTAATAATGATAAATGATAAAGAATAATCATTTAATAAGCTTAATTTTTTCAATAAGCTTAATTTTTTTAATAATCTTTTTTTCATTTAATAAGCTTAATTTTTGTGATAAAGACTTTTCCTACAGTTCTGAACCAATTGGAGTAGCTTAGGTGTCGTTAGAATAGATCGACGTGAAGTTCTGCAGGGAATTAAGTTTATTTAGGTTAGACTAAAGGGAAGAGCCCTTGACGCCCTTTAAGTCTCATATATTATGCCCATTGGATGTAACATGGGGATGGAAATTTAAATAACATAAAGAGACATAAATATGACATACATAGACACTGTTTTGGCAGCAGACAATCTTGAAAATTAAATAAACAAAAACTTAGAAGCTGCCGAGGAGCGCGTTTCACTATAGGAGAATGTCTGGCATTTTGTTATTAGCATATCAACCCAAAAAATTCATCTTTTTATACAAAGTCGGTATCAAACTAAAGCTATTTCTCTAGATGTACCTTTTGCAGGTTGAGAAAATTGTACGGAAGACTTTTGACATTCCAGTGACATTCCAGTGAATGTCCTATTAGTAATTCTTACGAATTAATTATTAATTTCGTGAAACGATTACATGAATAATATTGTAAGCGAGGTTATACATTGAGGTACCCAAAGCTTTTGCATTAAGAAAGCCTCTAGAACATTCATTGACATTCCATTAGATCAGCTTCGTTCACTCGACAATAACAGCATGAACTGTTATTGCGTTTTACATTAACAACTGTTTTAAAATCTGTAACGATTCTATTTGCTCCAAATCCCTGGATTCCCAACAATACGCCAAACCCTGGGACATCGTGAAACACCCTCGACAGTCTAGGTGAGCCCGCAGTGCCTCGGGCAAAAGGCCTTTTTTATAGCACCCGGCAGCTTGTTGACAAAACAAACAAAAACCTGCTTATAATAGTGCATTTTGGAAATAATTGTAACTTTTTTCGTCGTACTTATGTATAAATTATAATTTGTATTGCAATTAAAATTTCTATTACAATAACAGCCTATTTCTATTTCTATTGTTTTTTTCTTTTAGCTAATTAAAGGATTTTATTATAATGCTATGAATAAAACTGTATATATATATATAAAGTAAACCATTGAAATTAGTGACCTGAAAATACTTAATTAATACTTAAATTTAATACTTAAATTGTGAAATGTTCAAAATGGAATGACAGAAAGCAAATACATTGGTTTTTGTAAGGCAACTAAATAATTTAACCAAATGGTTTTTAGAAATTTGTTGAGATTAACAATCTATAGTACAATCAAGTATTTTTGATAAAAAAGAAACTTACATGTCTAGTGAGGCGGAGTTAAAAACAATTTGGTTTGAAAATGTGTTGTCAAATAAAATTTTTGTTAAAATCAGTTGTTTGACAAGTTTATAATAATAGTAGGATGGGGATAAATTTCTGCTCTGGGAGCACTAGCCGTTTCATCTTTTAGCTATAATTCTGATCAACAGAGATTATGATTATCTTGTTTAAATTATACATGGTGTTTTTTTCAAAACGCATCCCATTTTTAAGATTGAATAATACACATATAAATATGAAATAAGTATTGTTTTGTTGATCATTACATTTTATACAACCTATTATTTAAGTTTGATCACACATACTATACATTATGTGTTCAAACAATCCACCTTTGGCGTTAGTATTTAAGTTAGTATTAGTTAGTATTAAAGCTCTCTTCATCAAATTCCAGAATACGTGTTGTAAAGTACCGCTTTGAATTTCTTGCATTAAATTTGTTATGTTTGTTTTGAGGTGCTGAATATCCTGTGAATTGTTTTCGTAGGCCTTACTTTTTATGTATCCTCAAAGAATATAACGTAGTGGGGTCAAATACGGCGTTATTCGGGGGAAATAATTCTTCACTGATAAAATCAAGTTTTGGGTTGCATAAAAAAACCTGTACAATCGCTAAAATGGCAGCCTATTTACTAAGCAGATATAATATGATAAGTAAAAAAAAGTATGTAACCATCGAACTGACTGTAAAATTTTACAACTCGATTGTTTCAGCCGTTCTCAACATAAAATTATAACTTAACAGTTGTATATTTTAAAAGTTGATATGTTGGTTTGATAACATACCATAAAAATTTACTCAGATCCAAACAATAGAAAGAAATCAAACCATCACATAAATAAATTCAATTCAATCATATTATTTGTATTATAATTTTAAAAATCCCATTTTAAGAAATCTAAAGAAAAAATTGAGTACTTTTCCCAAAATTCGGATAGTTTATGTCCCTTCAGGAAGAAATAAAAGACGATGTATCTTATTCAACAAATATAATATCTCAGTAATTAATTGAAGAAGAGTAACAATTCAAAATACTATATTGTAACTTTTTGAATCTGAATTAAAATCTGACCATTAAATTTGCATAACATTAATAGAAATATGCTAAATCTTGAAAATAAATTTCATTTAGGCAAGCTAAATAAACTATAAACCCGTCTTATAGTTTCTTATAGTTTATCATTTTTATATACGGTGATAAAAATTTATAATCTCTATAAATAAATAAATAAATAAATAAATAAATATATATATATATTATTTATTTATCATTTTTTATTGACGGTGATAAAAAACTATAATCTCTATAAATAAATAAATAAATAAATAAATAAATATATATATATTTATTTATTTATAGAGATTATAATTTTTATCACCGTCAATAAAAAATGATAATCTCTATGATTATAATAGTAGCCCTAACAAGTGAATGGAATTTATTTTATAAATAAATAAAATATACATAATATATATAAACGAGTGCACGGTGGTTTTGGGCTCTAGAGACCTCAAAACAAAAAACCAAATAAATAACATGGTCCCGAGCTTAAGTCTTGCCATGCTGTCAACGGTTATAGCTACAGTAAACTCCCGGTTTTCCGCGAGCGAATTATTCGCGCGTGCTACGAAAAGCGAGTAAATACGTATTTATAGAAAAATTAGACTGAACTGAGAATTTCTTTAGTACAAAACGCGTGCAGACTTTCTCCGTCTACCGTAACGCGAAGACGATGTTTGTCTACCGCGACGCGAATACGATTCTCGTCTACCACGACGCGACGACGATTTTTGTTAACTGCGGTGTGGCAACAATTATTTATCCATTGCGACAATGATATTCGTCTACCGCGACGACCATATTCGTCTACCGCGGCGTCTACTACAACGACGATACTCGCCTAGCGCATCAACGAACTTTGCCTACCGCGACGTCCATATTCGTATAACCCGACGACGATACTCGTCTACCGTGATAACGTTATCCTTATACCACGACGACGATTTCCGTCTACTGCGACATGACAACAAAATGTGTCTACCGCGACAATGATATTTGTCAACCACAACGACGATATTCGTTTACTGCGACGTCCATATTCGTCTATTGTGACGCGATACTCGCCTACCGCGACGTTATAGGATATCCCCCTCCCCCCCCCCCCGAAATTAAATCTGGGTTCGCCCCTGACTGAATTAAGTAAATTGATTTTTACTTTCTCCCCCCTATTCATAGTATATGGAGAAAGTATTGTTTTCGTCAAAATTTTCGAATTTGAGTTGTTAGTGGATATGTTCGTTTTAGTGCTCCCTGTATCCAAAAAAGTGGTTTTTGGCTTGGTGTCTGTCTGTCTGTGTGTGTGTGTGGATGTATGTGTGTGTGTGTGTGTGTGTGTGTGTGTGTGTGTGTGTGTGTGTGTGTGTGTGTGTGTGTGTGTGTGTGTGTGTGTGTGTGTGTGTGTGTGTGTGTGTGTGTGTGTGTGTGTGTGTGTGTGTGTGTGTGTGTGTGTGTGTGTGTGTGTGTGTGTGTGTGTGTGTGTGTGTGTGTGTGTGTGTGTGTGTGTGTGTGTGTGTGGATGTAAACAAAGCTAGAGACGACACCAGTGGTCTGATTTTCATGAAATTGGGCATGTAGGTATAAAGCCGTGGTATCTCCAGGCGTATTTTTCATTTTTTTGAATTTTTGATTTTTAAGGGTATTTACCCCATAAAAACCCATAAAAAATGACACAAATCCAAATTTCTCAAAAACGGCTCTAACGATTTTGATAAAAATTTCATGGTTTTTAGTGCTTAAGATGACAAACAAAATGGCACCACCCGCATGTCTGTAAAAATTCAGGTTCAGAAGTTATGGGGGTTTAAGTGTTAAAAAATTTATATTTTTCTAATTTTACAAAATCTGTGACCTCTAAAGAAAATATACTTGAACCCATTAAATTTGGCTTGAAAAACTAAATAATCTAGTATTTTGAATCATTAGTTTACGTCAACTGGTTGCGGAGATAATTGATATTTTAGTTCGGCGGTAAACACAGTACGTTGTCCAATGTTATTCTTATGGCAAATATTTAAAAACCGTTATCTCCGTTATTTACTAACCGATTTTGATAACATTTGGTATATATTTGTGAGACAATCAATTGTTAATTTGTTTTATTTCACTAAATATGTTTTCTGGTTTTAAATGATTTGAAGGGAGAAAGTATGTCTCAGTTTCCTGATACCGTTTATTAATATTGAAACTGTTTTCCTCTTTTATTCTCTCCCATTTTCAACACTTGCGGATTATCCACGATTTTCGCTATCCGCGGTAGTCGCGCCACCCAATTCCGCGGATAATCGGGAGTTTACTGTACTTCCCTATATAGAGGGAAATTCGCTAAAATAAGCAAAAAACCTCGACTTACTGACGAGCTGACTGACTGATCACATGCAGTTTCTCAAAAACCAATGAATCTAGGTTTGAAACTTGGCATAGATATTCTTCAAAGGCTCTAGATGGGGACCTTCTAAGAAAGGATTTTAAAATATTTGCTCTAAAGTTATACGATTTAAAGTGGCGGCCATTATTCTGTTTTGAAAAGCTATGAAGCGTGGTACATGCTTTATAGGCTCTAGATGCATGCTAAGAAAGGTTTTTAAAAGATTCTCTCTCAATCTGCTAAAATATAGTAGACTAGCTGAGCAACACGGTTTCACCCGTGGAAAAACAGAAAAACTTCCTTGCATTCATGATGATTAATATAAATAATGTTGCTTAATATGACAACTTCATAAGCTTCCCTATAGGCTCGAAATAAAATAAAATTAGCTTTTTAGAAGCTTGCTGTTTAATTTCAAAAAGACTAACGCTAGTTTTAATTCGTCTTAAACCTTCTCATTTGTGCATAAAATACAGAAAATAAGTTTCAGCCATACCAGTACTCTAGTTTTTGCGTGAAAAGCGGTCTAATGTGTGATGTTAATCGTTACCAACAGAGTGACAGAAATTGAGATAGGGCTTGATTCGGATTTTCTGACCTTCAAAACGCAAAAATAACCAATAATTTCATAATTCTAAGCAATGTACAGACAAAACTCTAATTTTAATTTATATAGATTATGAAATTTAAGATGGAGACCATTATTTTCTGAAATTATGGATGGAAGGCTGTAGAATATTTTTATGGGATAGAAAAGACAAAAGGTTCAATATACCAAAAGAATAAAATATTGAATTCATTACGATCACCTTCTATTTATTTATCTAATGCCATTTAGGCTTCTTGATCTATGATAAAATGCAGGATAATGTATTTCTACTTTTGTAAACTGGGTTGTCCGTTTAATAAATAATCAAATATGTATTCCAACTGGGATCTTAAAACTCGGCATGGAGATTCTATTTCGAAAATAACTTTTCACTTTAAACGGGGTTTCAAGACTAAAAATGTTAGGACGGTTTTCGTATAGGTAAGGGGAATTTCAGTTCCAAAAGATTGACTGACATAAAAACTAATTTAATTAAAAACTAGTTATCCTTTCAGTGAGCGAAGCCGTGGGTATCTGCTAGTTATTTGTAAAACTTTTATAAATAAATTACTAATATTTGCTTCTTGTGAAAACGAAAAAATCAAGAACTGAGCAAATAGCGATCTAAATAATATAATGCCGTTAAGAAACGATTTAAAAGATATATATACTTATTTAGAGGTAATATTTTCCCAATCTAATAAAACCCAGAGGTGGAGTCACGGCGAGAGCTAAGTAATAGCCTAGTCTAGGTCAAAGACAATATCGATATTTGCTAATCGGTCAGCCATAAAATCAAAGGAAATTGCCATTTTGTTATCTGATTTGTTACCCCAACATGCAACCTTGAACTTTGGATGGAGATGAAAACTTTGAGAGATCATCACTAACAAAACGTCCGAGTGTACAAAATTAGTCAAAGATTTTAAATCTCTGATATGTCTAATATTTTATAAGTCCGTTAAAACTCCTCTTTGTAATAAAGCTCGGTCTCCTATGAAATATAGAGTTACTTCGTTACGTATATTTTAGAGTTTTAAATCAAAACTAGTTGGCACTTGAAGGATGTCTTAATGGAAGGAAACATAACTTTTTCTTCCACCATGACGGATTATGATATTTTCAAGACAGGTAGTGTGAAGTAGCCTACTCATCAGACTTTATAATATACTTCCATTTGATATTTATAATCAATGTGGATTATAAATTATAATATAATATTTTTAATTACGTTATTACGAACGACTATCTAGGAAGCCTCTGACTCGAGGGGGTGCATGTGTTTCATTCCGTAATTTATTCCCCCTGATATTTTTTTGCAGCTATAATTATTGAAACGAGGAATTTTTCGTAAAAATATAAATGTAAAACAGATTCCAGATCAAAGATTCCATTTTGACGATTTTTTTCAATAAATATGAAACGTACCATTCTAAAGATTGCACGATTGAAAATTCCATAACAATTGTTAACAAATCGAGCTATATGCAAATCCAGTGATACAAGAAAATAAATCAAACAAAACTCTTGGCAATTTGAAGATCTGAAGTCACTTTTGAATCAGTTTTCCATCAACATAAATCTCTTTCTTGTCGTTTTTACGGTCAGATATTTTGTTTATTTTCAAACAGAGATCTAGTGAGGGTGTATCGTGCCGGGTACATTTGTAGAGGATTTATATTTCCCAAAAACACACAAATGCCTGGTTTGATTTAGTAACAGCGTGCGCCATGCCATGCGAGCTGGATGATGCCGCCCGTGGCGTCCTTATCTGTTATCAAACAAGTTGAAAGGGTTGTCCGACAGTTTATGTTGTCTAGGTTGACAGGGAAAGCAATATTGTATTTCTACTCAAGCTACTCGTGAGGTTTGCATAACATCAAGTATTTATTTGCGTAAAAGAAAAAAACATTAACTTTGTGATCGTTAAAAATAATATTTTATTTTTTATGATTGGTAAAAGTTTTTATTTAAGAAAATGGTTTTCCAAATGTACCTTACTTGTTGGTATTTAATTTTATTTAAACATTATGATGAAGGATAAATGGAAGGTTTTTAAAAACAATTATCATATGCGATACAAGATCAGATATGGTAGTGGCAAAGCCATTATGGTCTAAAATTAACTATGTAGTTGATGATTTAAAAAAAATGATGATGAAGACAGATGATGAAAAAACAAAGTCATTAGAACCATAATTTGATTTGTAGATGTTGTCCTCTATAATTATATATTTAAAAATCAAGAAGTTATTACTTTAAATTACATTAAGTCGCCGACCACCGGAATGGGGTATTTTAAGGCACATCCGATATAGATGAAGATGTATAATGATTGGAAGAATGCTAAGAAAGAAAAAACTCGTGAAGACGTTAAAAAGTCGAACTATATGAAAAAATCATGAGGGATGTGTAAATATCAAATAAAAAGGCGGGTGGATTCACAAATCCCCAAAAATTATCAATTTGACGCGATTTTTTGATTCGATACAACAATTATAAAAAAATTAATTATAATAACTTTATTTGCCTTAACAAAATGTGTTATTGCATTGGTAATTACAAATGTTTACAAATTCAATTTATTTTAATACTTAGGGTTGTTAAGATCTACGGATGGTTTCCTCTACTTGTATAGTAAACAAAATCAACTGAAGACATGATATAATCATTTAATTTATTTGTATTTATCATTCTCTGGATTGATTGCAGGGCTCTGGATGAAGCCATTGAAGACAATGTGATTCGAGAAGTTTACCAAAGAAGAGTGCTCGTCGCCAGCGCCAATAAGTTACCAAGTCAGGAGGTTCGACTACCCGCCGCCATTCCGGATCCGCCAGATTGTACAAAACATGCCCTTTCAATTTAATGTGAGTAGTGGGCAAGTGGGGCTGCTGGCCCAATCAAACTTTTTGACAGCTACTTCCGGTCACGTGACCGGAAGTGACGTCACAGGCTGTGACGTAGCTGTGACGTGTATGGGTTGGTATTTAAAGTTTAAATGCCCGGCTGTGCTGGTATTTAAATTTTAAATGTCCGGAAAGGGTCAAGGTCGGCCGGGGATATTTTTTCTTTTATTTATTTTTTTTACAAAAGTATTAGTTTACATTTAGTTTGAAAAGTTTGCTCACAAATTTGAAAAGTAGGTTGTTGTCGGTGCTGAAATTTCTTGCTTATTTTCATTTTTCTTGCTGTTGTAAGTTGGCAAAAACAAATTTTTTTCGTTTTGATTGTTTGTTGCATAAAGTTCCAAAGATAAGCCGAACCCAGTGGCTATAAGCTGTTTCAGTTCTTCACTAAAAATTTCCAAATTCTTGTAAGTTGTAAGATTGATAGTGTTGTAGTGGATCCCGCGAATGTTGAGAGACATGACTAGAGTTGTTTACTCGACTAGAGGTGTAGCAGGAATGGTTATTGCAAAGCCGGTGGTGCGGGTACCTCTGTCGGTAGTGGGGGTAGTAGTGGTGGTGGGGATAAAAAATGGTAGGCGCTTGTTTGATCACTTTGCATTTAATCGCTGCCACAATAGACCGAGTCGATGTTGCAATTCTTCTAGTTTATCCAACCGGTTCTTTTGATATGTTTTGCAACCACATTTACAGTAGCAGAAAGAATTACATTTTGTACAAGCTTTTCCGTCAACTTGATCTTCAGGTATTTTAAAACATTTTTCTTTGCAACAATAAGATAAAAGTGGTAGATTATTTCTTTTGGATGACATGTTGATTGTAGCATGTCTTAAACAGAACTGAGCCTCTCAACGTTAAGGTTTCGTATTTATATAAAGTATTCGAATAAAACTATCGATTAAAATAATCGAATAATACTATCGATTAAAAGTTCAAGGTCATCCGTTTGAGTTTAAAAAAAAATACAACTTATCAGTATATAAATAACATATACTGATATGTTGTTTTTGTTATCTTTTTATTATAAACATGTTTTTACAATATTTACAAAGTTATTTTTGAGCGATGTGCAGAGTAAGTTCCGTAGAGTTGTTTCCGCTCATTCTTCGTGACACCAAATATAATGATCCTGGCTGAATTTCCCGCAGATCTTCATTTTGCAGCAACTGGACGAATCGTTTTGGAATATATGCTTGAAACTTTGGTTCATCACCTGGTGTAAATGGTGCATCGGATAAAGATGCGACGACTGCGTCTCCATGCGTTGTATCAACTTTCTTCATTTCATGAACAATATAATGTTTCTGTTCTTTTAATTCTGAAGATTTCTTGATAATTAGAGTATATGATTTTGAATGTAAGTTGAATTGTTCAACTAAACATTGGAGAAACTCTTTGCAGACACATCAGTTTGCAGGTAGGACTCGCAGAGTAAACATCTAAATAAACATGAGTTCTGTTTTATATGTTTCTTTTATCAAAGATGGACTTTGCATTGAAACACAAAGTTTTACTATTGGTGCAGACCCTGTACAACAAATTTTAGTACATCCTCCAGAAAATTATGATTCCATCTACATTTCGGTGCATGAACCTAACGACCCCCCACCACCAACAATTGCCGACACGGAGTAGAACAGCGGCTACCACACGTCATTAAAGCTCCAGCTCTTCACCCGAGTACACATGGACTCTGAGCTTCAAAATAATACTGTTTCTTCTACATCTACACAAACTTCCGAACAATAACCTACTACAAATAAAACTACTACAAGTGTACAAGTAAATTAAATTTCATCAACTGTTAGTTCTGATGCGCAAGCAATAATGTTATTATTAATAGGTTTCGACTAAAAATTCAACAATGGAGGAAGAAAGAAATTCACTACTTTACAAGTTGGTTTTTGTGAACCCGTCGAAATTTGTTATTTGCCTAATTTCATTTTTATGTGGTTACAATTTTGGTTACCTTGTTCAGGAAATGCTAACAGATAAAGAGGAAGAACATTCGCTATATTTTAAAGTTTATGTTTATATAATTGCATCTTTATTTGGATACTTTGTAGCAGGATATTTTCTTGTTAACTTGTCGATTCCATTTTTAACATGGTATTTTAATAGAAATGAAAATCAACAAAACAACAATTAAGAAACAGTTTGTAAAAAGAAACAAAACTTATCTTGCATTTTCGGATTTTCCGAAAATGCAAGATATTTTTTAAAAACATCCCCGGCCGACCTTGACCCTTTTCCGGACATTTAAAATTTAAATACCAGCACAGCCGGGCATTTAAACTTTAAATACCAACCCATAAACATCACAGCTACGACACAGCTGATGACGTCACTTCCGGTCACGTGACCGGAAGTAGCTGTCAAAAAGTTTGATTGGGCCAGCAGCCCCACTTGCCCACTACTAATGTGTTGATCCCAAACTAGACTTTAACACTGATTATAATGGCTCAAGCTGTCTTTAAACTCTTGACTTGTTTGAGACATGAGCACTTTCTGGAATTCTATTTCCGGCAGATTTCAACATTTTGAACGGAAAAATCTGCCTTTAAAAGCTCAAAGTAATGTCTTACAACGACAAGTAACCATCATCCGTCATTGGTCAGTCACTCACTTTATACTGACGATCGTAAAATACATGCTGTTTCAAAAGAGCAGATTCTATGATAATGTGTGATTTAATGTTTATATAGTATTTATTTTATTATTTTAGTTATCAATTTATAATATTTTATAAATAGCTGGAAACCTTCTTCGCTTTGGAGATTATTTTCTTTTAGCGAATTTCCCCTACAGGGAAGAAGCTGTTACCGTAGTGGTAGTACTCATGGCAAGCCCTAAGCCCAAGACCATGATAAATTTCGTTTTGGGGCCCTCAGCATCAAAAAGTACCATTCGTTAATTTTAATATGTATATATTAAAGGCTATGTGGCCTTAAGCACGATAACTTGCGTAAAAATGGTTCGATCTAAATGAAATTTGGCATTAACTTGTAAAGTAGTAATTATTCGGACGAGTTCGTGACCTAGCCCAATCGGACCAACAGAAGCGGTGGTAAAGGGGGATAAAGCCCCCAAAAATGAGGTTTTAAGTTTTTACACAGAAAAATAAAAATAATCCAATTGTTGTTAGCATAATTGAATTCAGCTCGAAAAAACAAATAATTTGGTATTTTGAATCATTGCTCTATGCCTATTGGTTACCGAGATATTAATTGAAAGTGGTAAACACCGTAAGTTGTCCAAAATGTTACCTTATGAGAAATAAGTAAAATATTATATCTTGCTTTTTCAACATATCTTAAAAAAACTTGGTTTGTGGCTTAATCTAGATGAGATCTAATTTAAATCGGTCTAAAACCCCCTATATTTCAATTTTGGTGGCAGTAAACCTGTATATTCATTCCCTATGTTATCCTTGTGGGAAATAAAATAAACATATATTTTCCTAATGTCTTAACATGCTTTTTCTCCTTCAGATCTGAATTAAGCCCACCAAGTCCTAACATAGGTCTACCTGTTGCGGCAAACCTGCATACTCATTCCCGATGCTATTGTTATTGAGCTTACAAATGTCAAATCTCGCTATTGGATTGAAATATGTTTTTTTGCATTTGAAACTCGCTGATTAAGTTATGCAGGTCTGCTGAAACGGGGGCATTTTCGTATTTGTAAGTAATTCATTCATTTTGGGACCATTGTAACTTTTTCAAATTAAACCATATGTTTAGATGCAATCAAATAAAACCTAAAGCTCTTCAAACGTATTGAAATGAGTCCCTTTCGGACGGTCCTGTGCCTAAGACCTAAATTATATCGAAACTCAACAACCATAGCACACATCACGAGGTTCTAAGCTTTAGTTTGTTACCAAAATCAAGAGTCTACAACATGTAATTTTGGCTGTAGCAAATGGTATATCAACACACAACTCTCATTATATAGTATATGTTACTCTCATTATATGTTACCCGTGGCGTCGCCCACGCTTGAAATAACTTGAAAAGCTGGTATTGCTCCGGCTCTGTTTTTTGTATCTTTCAATTGTTATTGGGTTTATTTTATTATATTTTGTCAGGTTGGATGGATACGTAGTTACAGCTGACTTACATATTATGACAAACAAACGTTTCAGCTGACAATCAAACAAACTCACAATCTTTCGCTATTGCAAAGAAAAAAAATCCAAGCAATGTTAAGTTTTGAAGCCTAACGTGATCATATGTTACAAAAATTAGCATAGCATCTGGTAGAGAATCTTTGTACCAAAGAAATTAAAAATACTTTTTCACCACACTACGACGACATCACCTGTTTTACAAACGTCAAACGCGGACCGAAATACACCGTTTGCCGCCACAGGACCGAAAACGTTGGGGGCCCTAGGGCCGAAAGTCAGCTGATTTGCTTGAAACAACGTCAGAACATCACAAAATTATACGGCATTCAAGACAGGATAGTTGCGATCATATGATTGTCATAGCTGTGTTTTGTTTTCAAGTGAGTCAAATAATAATCAGTTTTTTTTAATTATTTAGGGTATATTTCATTGTGTAGTGTGGTGAAAAATAGCATTCGCACCTCGGCCGAAAGGGTTTTGCAGCTCTCGATCGTTTCAAATTCTCGACTATCTCGAGCCTGCAAAACCTCATTTTCGGCCCTTGTTGCGAAATATACTATTTTCATGCTCTCCTTTGAACTCCTAGTTTTGACGTTTTAAAATAAAATCCCTTTTTTAACCCTAAACCGTATTTTAGCTTGGCAGAGGCAAATATATCCCATTTCAAGGATACAAATATTTAGCGTGAAATCAAAATCCTGGCGCAATCTGTAGTGGCGAGTGCCGAACTAATTTCGCGAGTGCTTAATTTCTGGCTTCAAAACATTCATAAACATGAGCAATCTCATTTTATTTGTAAAGTCAATGCTTTCACATTTATTAGCAGGATTGATTAGCTTGATACCACAAGTATATCGACTATGATTTATATGACATTGGGTAAAGCAATAAATAAAGCTCGTTTCGAGAACTTACAGTACGTATATAACATAACTGAGGAATCCATTGTTCCAGACGCTGTGACCTTAATCAGTATAAATCAGTCAGTATAAATGGACTACCGTTTTGATGTATGTCCTGCTCCACAAGGGGCGCATGTGAAATAAATTAAACCTCGGTAAAATAAACTTTAAATATTCCTCTGTTTATTCGTATTTTTAATCAAAATTTTTTGTTAAAATTTGTTTGTTATTTAAGGCTATAAAATCTGCTTTTTCATTTAGAAATAACCTATTTTAAAAGTGTAATGCTATTTATCCATGTCAACACTGCTGATCTTGCTCGCCATAAACGTATTATAAAACATTTCATCAAATAAGATTTTAATTGTAGTGTCAAGCAGGTAATATATAGATTTTATAATTTTAATGTAGATTTTATTTGGTCGCAGCCTTTGTCGTGATCGGTATGTTACTTAAATTAATAATGTTGCCCTTTAGCACTTTCAAAGGGATTCAAACAGTTGTGCTATGCCTATAATAAAATTCAATAGAATTGGCTGGTCAAGGTCAAGCTTTTAAGCAGGTCAGTTGATTTTTAAGCATTATGTCAAATGAGCCTAGGATCAGCTGGCCTGTTAGAAGCTTGACCTTGACCCGCCAGTTTATTGGTTCTTATTTTAGTACACTATAGGGTATTTCATTTTGTTTATGTGGATCTTTATCGCGATTGAAACCTACCCAGTCAAGTTATTTTTAATCAGTGTTTAGAGGTACGGTTATTTTTGCAATGTATTGAATCCTTGAATATAATGACAAGCACCTTATTTGGAAAATGCACTTTTTTATTTTATTAATTAAGAGTTGATGTTTATAATGGGTTGGTTGGAAGCGTTATAAATAGGTTTTTCATTTTAAAATAAAAAAGATTTTGCAGAACTTGTTTTTTGTAGAAGTCTGTCGTGGATGAAATTAGAAAATTAAATTTATTCAGTTCCTTAGTAGTCTTTGTTAATATAATATAATATATTTAGTAAATAAAGTCATTATTGCTCAGTTACACATAACAGAGGAGCTATGTTAAGACGATATTGCTTAGGCTTACTCCATACAAATAAAAAATGTGAGGCTCTTTCTTACTTAATTTAGTGAAAATACCCTTCCCTTTTCAGGAATCCAGCTACCAAAGAATAATATTCTCACTTATTAATATTCTTTGGTATCTGTAAGATTCACTGAGAATATTTTTTGCGTTGCTTCAGGAGAGCCGACTAACATTGCCCCAGATAATAATAATTGTATACAGGTGACATCCCGTTCCATTGGGCTCATAAGAGTTGTTGATTACTCTGAATAGCAAGCAAGTCAAAACAAAAAAAATCACAACAAAATAAAAGACAATTTGTGACCATCTGTTGCGTCGACCCCGGGTGGAGTCCCAAGGTAATTCCGAAAAGTTCCTTCGTAGGGTATGCCTATGCTCATGGCCGTCTCTAGGATTACACATGCAAAATTCCGTACATATATGTGTAATGGTTTGGCCTGGACGTTGATAAGAATTCCATATTTAAATTATATGCTATTTATAATTTATGTCTCGTACATATGTGCCACAGTGCGAGTGTGACGCACTTGACGCATGCGCCAACGCATGCCCGGATTGAATCGAAACGGGCACGATCCGTATTGCACACTGTGGAGAATTCATTTCACCATATTAGATTTTTCTCGCGTTCCACGTTGCAATTCAAATAAATATTAATATTGTATAGTTTAATTTTGAACCAAACCTATGATGAAAAAATTCAAGGTTAATTGAAGGTGTTAAGTGCTATAAAAAATGCATGTGCAGACGCATAATGAAGTGAAAGGGTATATGGAAGTTGAAAGGAATGTTTGGAATGAATCGCGTGAGAAAAAATGGTTTGTAATTCTCGGTCGCACAAATAACGCAGCTTAATTTCACCCTTAAACCTTCATTTTAATACAAATTTTCTTACGTAATGATAACTATGTAGTTGTGTAAATGCATTTTCGTACAATTTTACTGGATTCAGAGCTTTCTATTGTGATATAGAGGAAATATTGAGTGGCAAGGTTGGCTATATCTAATGTAAGTTAATTGTGAATAACTATAAAAACTTGAGCTATTTTTAACTTACTCTCTGAACCTAACGTTACACAGGCTTGGCCTTCCATACAGGTCAATTTCTACATCATAAGCTAAATTTAAAAATTGCGTGATACACAAGCATAAGCATAGAACAACAAAGTATTCACTATATGACGACCGAGGATGCGAGGCCATGATCAATACAGAGTCCATCCTAGGACGTTTCCTGATGGCTGTGGCACGGGATCGTCTAGTACGAGCTAGCCAAGCTAATGGACCAATCGATAGTGCAATGTGTACCTACTTGTGCGTTGCGGAGGCACGCGACTTGTGATTAGTGGCGGCGCACGGCGTGGAGGACGCGGCGAGGCGACGTCGCCAGGACGGTATCGAACCAACCACTACAACCGCCCACGCTGCAGGCTGCACCGACAACATCTCTTGTTGACGAAACTAATATAAATTAGTATCGTAGATGGATAAATTAGGCTGTAAATTAGTGATTATAGATATGTGGTCTAATAAATATTGATTTTAAATTATTTTTCTTTATACGTAAAAATTGATGTCAAAGTGTTAATACAAATATTTTATTCCTATCAAGCTACAAATAAAATTTTAATTGTTTCAGATTCTACTTCTGTGGCTGCTGAGAAAGCGGACGAGTTCAATGAATAAAATACGCATGAAAACTGGTTAGGCTACCTAAACTTAAGTTGATCTTATTGAAATATATTTCGATTAAAAAAAATTGTATTTTAATTATTTCCCCTTTTTCTCTTGGGAAGTAGGCAGATTAAACCCTCATATGGCTGAATCCAAAGCATTAAGGACGCTACTGGTCCTCCAAGTCCTCGAATTCTTCCAATTGGTCTCCTTTGGACCTGGAGATCCGCCTACTTTTTCAAATTAACAGGAAAGTGCATATTTGTATAGATTTTTCCGATCCTAAAAAAATTACTGCTGCACAATATGAAATCTGGTCTAGTCGTGCGTTGTTAAATTTACTAACTATGAGAAATCTTGATCTTGATCCTGATCTCAATTTGTTATTGTTGTTATCCTCAAAATTGTTATTGGCTGTTTGGCAGAATAGCGTTACACTTTAGTCTTTTATATTTACAATAATATTTTTATAACCTCCAACACTAAAAAATTTCTCCTGGTCCTCCATCACTCTCTAAGGAACCTCAAAAGGTCTTTTTTCATTTGATTAATTTCCCTCCTCCGAGTTCCTATCTTTCGATACACCTCGGATTATCATTCTCGGCTTTCTATTTTCTACTTAATTGTTTGGGGGCTTTTCTTTGTATCTTTGATATTATTTCCTTCAAAATATCAAGGAAATATATTTTTGAGATTTCCTTAAGGTTATTTCAACATTATTTTAAGTAAAATTTGAATCTGACTAAAACTAAATTCAAGAGTGACAAATCCTAACATTTGAGATTTCCTCCAAAGGTCCACCAAAGACCCTATAAAGGTCCTATAAAAGTTTTCCATTTTGCTGCATTTGACTTGGAAATCACCATACCATAACCATTTCTGACGGCCATCAGTTCTATTACATTCACCATTCATTATAAAATTTATTTCATATGACATTTGAAGTTGTATCATGGGGCGCGTTCAGCCGCAATCACCGCACCGGTGGATAATCTACCAGCCTGTCTGTAATAAGGGAACGGTAGTGGTGGATGTACCACCCACCGATCATTTTGTGCATCCACCGATGTTGTGTTTACGGTGGATTCGGTAAGTAACCGGGCATTGTTGATTGTCAAGATGCGGTGGATTTGTCTAATAGGGACTATGGTAACCGGTTAGACACCGGTGACTGCGGCTGAACGCGCCCATTGAATGTATACCTCAATCTATACCTATAAAAGGCAAAGCCCTCACTCACTCACTCATTCACTCACTCACTCATCACTAATTCTCCAACTTCCCAATAACCCAGAAGGCTGAAATTTGGTTCACTGTTTCTTTAGGCATTAAATAGGAAAACTAAATGGTTTTCAACCTGATCTGACCCTCGGACTCCGCCATGGACCCTCTCAAAGATCCCATATTATCCTTATGGCAGAATACAAATTGGTGAAATGTTTATACCTATAAAAGGCAAAGCCCTCACTCACTCACTCATTCACTCACTCACTCATCACTAATTCTCCAACTTCCCAATAACCCAGAAGGCTGAAATTTGGTTCACTGTTTCTTTAGGCATTAAATAGGAAAACTAAATGGTTCTCATCCTGATCTGACCCTCGGACTCCGCCATGGACCCTCTCAAAGATCCCATATTATTTTTATGGCAGAATACAAATTGGTGAAATGTTTATATTTAAACAGATGTAAAATGCAATAAATTTAGTGGAATATCAAACCAGCTGTCAGGAATAGAACATAAAATAAATCACTGACTAGAGATACTTATAAGACCTTTCTTCCCCGTAACAGCTGTTAATGAAATAGCTAATTTAAACCATTTATTTTATCTACATCGTTAGAAAAAAACTAGTGGCTTGTAGGGGCAAAAGCCCCTATAAATAAAATACAAATGCTTAATAAAATATATATTTAATGTTTCCTTCACACTCACAACTCGGTAACTGTTTGTCGGAATTAAATGTGTAAAGTGAAATGTTAATTATACTTTGACATTTGCTAGTGCGTATCAGAATTTTAAGAAAGGGCGTTAGCCTACTTCAGTAGTAAACGGCTAAATTTTTGAAACAATGGCGCTATGGATGTCGTTCTCAAAACAACTCAGTTCACATTGTTTACAATTATTAAACATATGGACATGGTTTAAAACAATTCTTAAGGTTAACCACAGACTGTGAAACTTAATTTATTTGCCAAAGAAAGTCGTGACATTTAACTCAAAAATGTAAACAAATGTCTATAGCCTCCACCTAGTTCAAAAGAATATTATATTGGACAGTTAAAGGGTACTTGTTATGGAATTCTCCGTTTGAGGCTACATTGTACACACTAAGCGAATAAATAAGGATTAAATCAGAAAATGGTCTCCCATTAACGACTCCACACTCCACGTTTCAGCCTCTGGTACCCTACGTTCAACACTTTTTTATGGTTGCCCGTGAATAAATACTGCTTTGTCTTGGTAGATTCAAGATTGAATATACTTTTGATTGGCCAAATTTAAAGGTGAACCTTTTTGGTGGAATCAAATTTAAAGCTGATGTTACACTCAGCTGATCTACACTGTTAGACGTTTTTAGATTACAATGATTTTAAATGGCAGATATTTAACGTAATATCTTATTTCTTGATAAAATTAAAGACATTCTTGTATTTTTCCTGAGTCCCTGGCACCAAGACCTTCTATTTGAGCCCTTTCCCATTATCTTGCAAGTGCAAGGCCTGTGACTTGCCAAATGCCCATAATTTCGGCGCAAAAATTTCGCCTACATAATATATTTATATCGATCATTTGGCATTAAATCGGCATCGTTATAACGTAAAAGAAACACTTAACTCTTTATAATTTTATATTGTAAATATATACTCAAACGCGTAATTATAAAGTCTGAAATCTTAAAATTAAAATATTTATTTGTTATAGTACATTGAACATAGTTAGCTGCCTTTTGAAAAAAACCCCATGTATCAACATCCATCATATGGCTTTGAATCAAGCATCAGCACCACATGTTTGAATGTCAACAAAACAGACGTTTTTAGATCCCAATGCTTTTTAAATGGCAGTTATTTTACGTTATTTCTCGTTTTCTGGTGAATTTCAAGCAATTTCAGTATTTTTCCCGCCATCTCGGAATAGAGACCTTTAATTTGAGCCCTCTCCCATCTTTCTACGACTTACCAGACGTTCACAATTTTGACGCAAAGAATCGCCTTACGAAATTAAATATATGATACTTTGCCTTTGTCTTTTAGAAAATTTCATTGATAGAATTATTACCATAGGTCTCACGGCAAGACCTAAGCGCGAGACCATGATAACTTTTCATTTTGGAGCTCCCAGAAGCAAAAAACACTATTCAAACTATATTTAAAGCTGAAAACACAGTACATTGTCCCTATAGAAAAATTCTATATCTCGGTTATTACTCAACATATCTTGATAAAACTTCATATGTGTTTTTTTTTGGTTCAGACTCACCTGATATTGTTTTAAAACCACCAAATTTTTGAATGACTGTTGCAATAGACCTGCATACTCATTCCCTATTTTATTCTTATGGATGAAATGAAATAAGGTCATGCACGTAGTCTGGAGGTCTTCTGCAACGAGGGTATTTTATGTTCAAGATAGACCCTAAAAACCTTAGAATTTTTTCGACATTAAATCAAGGCAATTTCTACGTTTTAAGTACATAAACTTTCATGAAACAGAAAACTGCTTTAGGATTCTTTAAGTACGCAAGGTCTGCTGCGACGGAGATTTTATATTCCTGCTTAAGGTCCACTATACAGTATACCATGCATGCGAGCAGATTCAACGATATTGGGCATAAGCCTTCCCAGGGCACTTGCACCCTTGAGGCCTTTATCGGTGGGGCGCTGAATCTGCTCATATGTATAGTACAGGAAGGCCAAATAGAAATACCTCCTGCGGGGGGCAGCAATAGAATAACTCCAGTCGCAGCAGACCTGCGGACTTTGAGGATTCCTGAAAACATCTTTCTGGTTAATGAAAGTCCATCTTTTTTATATTTGTCCAATACCACTTACCTATCATTGCTCAGCCCAAACTACAAAGTACGTTGTCCCAATGTTAACCTTATGAGAAATAGGTAAAATTCTATATTTCGGTTATTTCTCAACATATCTTGATAAAACTTGGTAAATAGCTTCGTTAGATAGTAACAAGGCCTGGGTTTGGACCGTTCCCGATCAAAACGTTAAAAAATGCCACTGGCGTAGAAAGACACAAAATACAAAATACAAAAATACAAAATACTCATTCCCCATGTTATTCTTATGGAGCTTACCAAAATATGTCAAATCTCGTTATGTTGGATTGAAATGTGTTGTTTTGCATTTGAAATCCGCTGAGTATGCAGGTCTGCTGCAACGGGGGTATTATTAACATCTAAAGAAATATTCATCCCATAAGAAATGCATAAGACTTTGAGTGAAAAATAAATGCCCAACGGGGTAATGCCTATTCACCTAAAAAGGAGGTTTTTGCGGACATTGTCCACCACTGATTAGTAAAAAACAAGTTTTACGACGTTTCGGGATCTGAAATCTGATCCCGTCTTCAGGTGGAAGAAAACCTAGAACATAACAAGATTAGTAACACATAGCCAGGAAAACCTGGACAAAAACACAGCTAAAACAGAGAACTGTAAAAGCAGTCCCGAAAACACTAAGCTGAAAAGAAAAACAATAACACAAAATAACACAGGAATCACAAGTATCAAGAATCACCAGACAGGAGAGAGCACGTCCACACCCAATCAGAGCTGAGCTGAGACATCTTCCACCTGAAGACGGGATCAGATTCCAGATCCCGAAACGTCGTGAAACTTGTTTTTTACTAATCAGTGATGGCAAATGTCCGCAAAAATCCTAATCAAAATATAAAATCACCATCACCAACAATGAATTTCAAACAAAGAAGTAAAAGGAGGTGTATTCACCATGGGAGGTGTATTTAGGAAAAGGGGTAGGACAAATCTGGGTAGCTCTGGTTTGGTTTCTGTTCTTTTAAAATTTCCTTAAAGAATCAACTAGTATTATTGAAAGCTGATTGTAAAAACTTATGTTGGTCAAAAATTTAAAACAAGGTGTAAATTTCTCGTTTATGAACGAACAAAATGGAATGAATCCATATATAAGTGGAGTCAAAGATTGTTTGTCCGTCACTGTGTGTAGGTATGTGGGTGAGTGGACGTGTTCGTAACTAGGAGTACGCTCCTATGTCGCGTATGGGTCGAACGAAGTGCGGTAAAATTAAAGGGAGGCTATTAAATAAAAAATAAATATTTAAACGTATAATCAACTACTCATTTATAGATTAAAACAATCTTCGGGGCATAAATATGATGTGTTCAAGAATTTTCGTCAAATAATAAAAGAGGAGTTAGTTCACTAAGAGTGATTTTCAAGTCGAGTACAGTATAACTCACTTCGTTCGAAAAACGGGTCCACTGATCATTTTCAAAATTTGCTCAAATTAGATAGGTCACTGAAAATAGGTCTTTAAATTATGAAGCTAATCCGTTGAAAAGTTGCGATGATTTGATTTTGGAGATTGAAAAGTATTTCAACAAATTAACATAGGGGGAAATTAACGCTTTTATTACAATATGGGGTACAAATGAAGATAATTTCTAATTCGAAGGAAACTACCGATGAAATATGTGAACAACCTATTTCACGAAAAAGGTACCCTACACCAAAAGTTGAGTGTCAACGGTCCGCTATTGTGAAAAAGGTTTTATAATTACTAACAGCCCGCGTCACTTCGTGACTTATAAAAACGACTTGGTAAAATAGGCTATGGTTTAATGATGATTATTTATGGAGTTTTGCAGCGTAAAATACCTTTCAATGATGAACTGTGTGGATTTTTGTGATTTTTTAGTTTCCTACTAATCTTTTATGTCATAGCACTGGAATGAAATTTCCAGTAATTTCACTTTTCATCGGGGCAAACTTTTAAAAATAACTTATTACTTTATACTCGAAACTTCAATATGGGTAAGAAATTCCTCACGTAATTTTAGAAGTTCATTTATTTCATCTGCTTTTAAAGTGTCCATGTTTACACTTTTGTACGTTCAACACTTTGAAATACTGATAGTGTGTCAACATTCGTTTCATATTAAATGGGTGTTATTTTATATGGATCTTCATTGCTTGGCACATCTTCATGTCTCTGTTTTAGAGTTAAGTCCACACAACATCTACGCGTCAGTCTCTTGCATCCGTTTGTTAGGTCTTAACAACAATCGGTAAGAAGATGGACAAACCACTGATTTACTGATTAACTAATCTCTAAATAACATTTATAAAATAGCCGTTCGCCGTAAAAACAAATTATTCAACACACATAACGGCCAAAGAATAAAATTTTCAAACAGACCCGCTTTTTGTTTCGCATCTTAAATACATACCAGTAAACCCGTTGCTCGAAATCGAGCAATTGTTATATATTGATTTCAAAATAAAAAAAATTATGGTACATTTTTGTTGAAATATTTTATTAATTATATGGTTGAACTTCCTTATATACTGAAATTCTTTACAAAAACCTTTTTGAACTAAATTTCTTGTGAATACTCTAAGGAAATGTCCATGTTTCTATAGTGTTTTCTACGATTATTATGAGGCCCTCAAAGGAGTTGGCTTGACCTGCCACCACAAATACAGTGGTCCATGAGAAAGTACTGGGGAGGGAAGGTAAATTCCAACTTTTGCAATGGACTGACCCTGAACTATTCTTAGTCATAGCGAGTGCTGAAATTACTGGAAACTGGGTACTTTTTATTATAGAACATCACTGAACACAAAAAGAATTGCTTAAATTATATTATTTACATGTTTACATCATTCATGGTTAGCATTTCGTAGTTGAACTAAATTAAAGTAATTTACATTTTCATGTAGTGTTATTTTAGGTAATTGCTCACAAACGCTTCACATTAACATTCACCAAAAACTCCAATCGAAGCGTATACTCAACCAAGTTCATTTTATTATTAATTGAAATACCCCATGCACCATATGAAAGAAAATGAACCAAAACAAATTGTTATTTGAAAATCGACCGCAAATTTGTTTAGAAAAACTAATGTTTGTAAATGGGTTGTTAGAATTAAACCTGATGGGCAAAGAAGAACTAAATTATGTTTTGGAAAAAAAAATTAAGTTAGGCTATTTGATTTCGTGGGTTTTACGTTATTTTTGTAAAACTTTCTGAAATTCAGTATATGTGGTTAAGATCTGCTTTCCCCAAATCTAGTTTAATTTGAACTTCAGAAACTTATGTTTAGTACAATTTGTATTTTCCTGATCAAGTAGCATACGATCCGTCTTAATCTCAAACCTTAAAATCTCAAAGTCTTAAAATGGTTCAATAAATCTACTTCTTTTTCTTTTATTTATATTTATATTTATAGAATTTATAAATAAGAATTTTTATTTCTTGTAGTATTTTTCTTTGGAATATAAACATATGTGAATATTAAGATCTTCACACATGTGATTCAAAATCGATGTTTTTAAAACTGAATTCTGACCTTAAGTATATATTAGGATAATAGTTTATTTATTTACATCTTCCATCAAATGAAATGCCTCCAGCTCTACATGCAATGTTTTCAATCATTTCAATCCCATTAAAAACATATGGCTTTGCTGAAAAACTTTGTTTGCACCAATCAGCTGCTTTAATTGAAATTTCTATTCCCATGTTAAATCTTATGGACTAATATGAAACTTTAAGGGCCCCCAGGGCTCTTCCCTTTAGTCAAACCTTTTTAAATTTTATTTCCTGCAAAACGTCACGCCAAGCTCTTTCCAATGACACCTAAATTATTAAAATCGGCTCAGAACTTTAGGAGGAGTAATGATCACAAAAAAAAACCCTAGCGTATTAAATATACACAGGGTGTCCAACTTAACTGTGCCACCATTGCTTTCTCAGAAACTATTTGATCTAGAATGGGGGGCTTCACCTACTTTTTTAAGATATTTAAAAATATGAATTCCATTTTCTCCTAAATGGCCGCCATTTTCCAATATGGCGGACAACTTTAATTTTTCTTATGGAACACCCTGTATTTTATGGCATTATTGAATTCTACGCTTAATTTTAAGAACTTTTTACTCTTGGACATTTTTTCCTAAACCCAATGGTTAAGGAGATATAAGCAGTTAAAGTTTGATGTTTCCCCATTTGAAATGCATTGTGTCCATTTTAACTGTGCCATCCCATGCAATCCTTATGAAGTATAAAAATATTCAAAATTATTCATTTCCATGAGTGAATCTCGACTAAAAACTACTTATATGATTGAATCTAAACTAAAATCACATTTTAAAGCACTTTTGTTCTCTGGTATGTTCTAATTGCCCCAACCGTTATTGACATACTGTGTACCAACAATAACGCAATGCATTTCTTATGGGGAAAAATCAAACTTGAACTGCTTATATCTCCTTAACCATTGAGTTTAGGAAAAAATGTCAAAGAATAAAAAGTTCCTAAAATTAAGCGTATAATCCAAATACGCCATAAAATACAGAGTGTTCCATAAGAAAAATCAAAGTTGTCTGCCATATTGGAAAATGGCGGCCATTTAGAAGAAAATGGAATTCATATTTTTAAATGTCTTTAAAAAGTAGGTGAAGTTCCCCATTTAAAGTCTTCTCTAAATCCAATAGTTTCTGAGATAGCAATGGTGGCACAGTTAAGTTGGACACCCTGTATATATATATATATATAGATTTGGCAAATTTTTACCTAAGCATATAACATAACTTTCTATGAAAAGCCTTAATTAATCTAGGCATATTGTTATTGGTACATTTCAAAATCGAGTAAAATAGGTAGGCTAACCGTTAACACTTCAATATCCTCCCATTCCAAGTACATTTACAAAATACTGGTTTTAAATTTATAGTGTGTCTTAAAACTTGAATTTCTTAGGATAAAATTCAACCAATATTGATATTTTAAAGCTCAACACGTTGAAACATGCATCATTGTGTTGAAATATGTATCAATCACTGTCAATAGTTTGTTATAAAATCCCATCTCCAGAGCACCACCTATTTATGTTCCTTTTTTAAGTTTCCTTTTTAAGAAAATAAATAATATAAATTAAGATGATTACGGGCTGTTTATCTTAGTTTTAATATGGCAAATATTCTTCCTTATTTTCTGTTGCCTTAAAAAAATTTAAGTATTTTTAGGAATTTAAAATCATAATGACATTTGCTTGCCCTGCATTCTGTGGATATCTCTGGAACTATTTCAAATCTTGATAATCTGTTTTGTTACAAACAAATGTGAATTGGAAAAAGTTCACAGGTTCTAACCCAGATAGTAGCACTTTCGCTGAAATTTTAAAAGCCTCTTGAGTGAATGATTTTCATGGGATATTTTCCAAACTCGCAAAAGGGACATCTAGAGAGTAATAGCTTTAATTTGATACCAAATATGCAAAGAAAAATTAATTTCTAGGGGTCGATTTGCTCTGGTCAAAATCCCAAAAATTCTTTTAATAATATAGAAGATTTCTAGTGGAAAAACAAAACTTGCACGTTAAAGCCCAGAGACAACTTTCTCTCGCAAAGTCTTTACCTACATGTACCCAAGAATGCCGATAGAGAGCAGCAGCATCCGAACCCCAACTATCGATGCTGCTTTCTGTCGGGATAACGGACAACTCTGCTATACATAGATTTACTTCATTCTATCATAGAAATAAGGAATCCTTAATGACAACTCCAGTAGTGGTAATAAAGACAAATATGACATAATCCCGCATATTCGTAATCAATACTCTTTTCCTACACTGCGCGTAAAGACTCAGTTTACGCTCTGAAAACTAACCTGAAACAACTGTCTACGAGAGGAGCAATAATGAAGTACTTAAGGTTCGCCAGATGATTACTGTTGATATATTTGATTGAAATCATATGATTATCAATTTTAATTTTAATCACATGGTTATGTTTTTGTGTTATTGTTTATGTTTAGTTTTTAGTTGAATTATTTTGATGAATCTTGGATTTCCAGAATAAATGCAATGCTCACTATTAATATACTTTTTTTATTACATTTAAGTTGTTAAGATGGTGTCAGAAGATTAAATTGGAAAAAAATGAATAATATACCAGTGCCAGAGCCATTTGAATTCACAGAAAAACAGAGCTCAACAGAAAATTGGAAGCTTTTCAAATGCCAATGGAAGAACTATATCACCTTGGCAGAAGCATGCAGCTCTAAGTCAAATAATTTGTCAAACAGGAAGGTCAGGCTTGCACTATTCCTCTCAGTCATAGGTGGAAAAGCCCTAAAGCTAATAAATAAACTATGCGATGAACCATCAGACGTTGAATAGGCCTATGTAATTTCAAGATTAGAAGAGTATTTTAAAGAAGCGAAAAATGTAACCTATGAGCGTTTTACATTTAATAGCGCTATGCAAGAAAATGAAGAATCATGCAAAGAATTCATCAATAGGTTTTATGTCATCGCAAGGCAGTGCGATTTTGATGCTTTGGCAAATATATCCCAGCAAGAATTAGAAGAGCGGCTTATTTGTGACCGTCTGGTAGCCGTCTGGTAGCCGTCTGGTAAAAAATGTACGTCTGAGGAAACGTTTACGAATCAAAGCAAACTTATCCCTGGAAAAAGCAACTCAATTATGTTTTATTGATGAAGAGTCAGAAAACTTGGCACTGAAAATGAAATCAACCTCCAATGAAAGTGATAATGATGAAAAATGGGAAACTAAATTTAAGGTAAACCATAAAAATGCTCGGTCTTGTAAGTTTTGTGTAGGTAATCACGTTTGGAGCCGGGATAACTGTCCAGCATATGGAAAAATTTGTAATAAATGCAAAAAGAAAAACCACTTTTGGCCAGGCAAGTTAATTCATCTCCTGGAATCAACGAGCAGATAGGCTCTAGTAATAGTGATGATGACGTTTATAATGTGAACGAAGATTGCCCGAAGAAACGGTTATATGTCAGCCTTCCACTGTGTGTAATGGGAGTACAAAAACATCTAAAATGCCAACTAGACAGTGGAGCATCATGCAATGTCATCGGAATCGATACATTGAAGGAATTGGTTGGGAATCCGATGCTTAGGGAAAGTAATACTCGACTGACATTCTACGGGGGTGCTTCACAATGTTCTCTAGGAAAAGTTCAGTTGCATGCCTGGTGGAAAAATCGAAGACACAAGATAGCCTTTGAGGTAATTCAGACTCCCCATAATCCATTGCTAGGAGCTCAAAATTGTATAAGGCTTGGACTTATTTTATTTGATGAAATGGTGTATCAGATAAAATGTTCTGATGATCCCAACGAAATATTGTCTTCTTATCCAGAAATCGGAAAGGGATTAGCAGATGTTTTGAAGGACTTTATACGATTTCAAGCTAGATAAATCTGTGCGACCAGTGGTAATCCCTCCAAGAATAGAAGGTTTCCCGTAGCACTAAAAGAGGAGATAATTCAAGAAATCAAGCGTCTAGAAGATATTGGAGTTATAAATACCCCCGTTGCAGCAGACCTGCATACTCAGCGAATTTCAAATGCAAAACAACATATTTCAATCCAGCATAGCGAGATTCAACATGTTTTTGTAAGCTCCATAAGAATAACATGGGGAATGAGTATGCAGGTTTGCTGCTACGGGTATATCAAACTGGGTGGTTTTAATTCAATATTTAGTTGATCTGAACTAGAAGAAGCCATTTACCAAGTTTTATCAAGATATGTTGAGAAATAAGCGAGATATAGAATTTTCTTTATTTCCCATAAGGTTAACATTGGGACAACGTACTGTGTTTACCACTTTCAATATCTCGGAAACCAATGGACATAGAGCAGTGATTCAAAATACTAAATTGTTTTTTTTGAGCTGAATTCAATAATGATAGCAAAAATTGGGTAATTTTTAATTTTCTATGTAAAAAACTAAAAAAACCATTTTAGGGGGTTTACCCCCCTTTACCCCCCCCTTCCGATGGTCCGATCGGGCTGGTTCACGAAATCGTCCGAGTGGTTACCACTTTACACGTCTGTACCAAATTTCATTAAGATTGGACCATATTTAAGGCCGCTATCGTGTTAACAGACATATATATATATAGACCATCGAAAAGTTAACATGGTCTCGGGTTTAGGTCTTACCATGAGACCTACGGTAATAGCTTATTCCTTTAAGGAAATTCGCTAGAGTAACCGAGCCCACTGAATGGGTCAGTGCTATGGTGGTAGTTAAAAAGCCGAACAAACTTCACATGCTTTAATTTTAATCACATGGTTATGTTTTTGTGTTATTGTTTATGTTTAGCTTTTATTTGAATTATTTTGATGAATCTTGGATTTGGAGAATAAATGCAATGCTCACTATTAATGTACTTTTTCTATTACATTTAAGAATTACTAGCTGAAGATCGTAAACAGCTACCGAATTACATTACCGAAGATTGTAAACAATTACCCGTTTCTTATTCACCTTGCTTCTACCATGTTTCTCTGCGCACGTGATTACTAGCTGAGCAAGGAAATCCAGTCAGATCGAGACTTGGAAGCAACAAGAGTGAACCCAACGACCTTTAAAATATATGTCGTTGAGTGGACCATCATGCATCATCCTATACTCCTATAAGAGCAATGTTATCTTTCATGCGTGCATTGAATATACAAGTGTAAGTAGAAGTTGCAAGCTTATGGACGAAATGAAGCCAAAAAGCTGGGTCCAAGCTGGGTTCAACTTAGTATTCTGGGTTGATATCAGAGGTCGTTGGCGTCGCTTTTGGGGATTTCTCCCTGTAATGGGTAAATAAAAACGATTTGTGGGACGAAACATTCTCGTGGGATAAAAATAGGGAGTTTTCGTAGATTGACGAAAACTCTTATTTCATTTTACTTCGTACATTACAACAAAAAATACAGATTCTGCATTAATTATTTCAAAAATGAATTATTCAGCCAATATCCTATTGCTATTTAAGAAGATGTTTTCTTATTGTTACAGTGATGATTTTTTAAGTAATTCTGAAATAGTTCCGATTTGTTTTCGCGTGAAAAAAACATTTCAAGGGATAAAGTGAGATTACCTACTTCGAACCCTCGTAACACTTGTATTATGGATCACATTTAACAGAGAGTTTGTCATTTTAGCGAATTTCCCCTATAGGGAAGAAGCTATTACCGTAGGTCTCACGGTAAGACCTAAGCCCGAGACCATGATAACTTTTCGTTTTGGGGCCACCAGAAGCAAAAAACACCATTCTTTCGAATTTATATATACATATATATATATATATATATATATATATATATATCTATGTATGTGTCTGTTAGCACGATAGCGGACGTAAAAATGATCCGATCTTAATGAAAATTGGTACAGATGTGTAAAGTGGTAATCACTCGGACGAGTTCGTGAACCAGCCTGATCGGACCACCGGAAGGGGGGGTAAAGGGGGATAAACCCCCCAAAATGGATTTTTTGAGTTTTTTACATAGAAAAATAAAATTTATCGAATTTTTGTTGGAACCATTGAATTCAGCTCGAAAAAACAAACAATTTAGTATTTTGAATCACTGCTCTATGTCCATTGGTTACCGAGATATTGAAAGTGGTAAACAGAGTACGTTGTCCCAATGTTAATCTTTGGGAAATAAGTAAAATTCTATATCTCGGTTATTTCTCAACATATCTTGAAAAAACTTGGTAAATGGCTTCTTCTAGTTCAGATCTACTAAATAATGAGTCAAAACCACCCAGTTTTAATATACCTGTAACAGCAAACCTGCATACTCATTCCACATGTTATTCTTATGGAGCTTACCAAAACATGTCAAATCTCGATATATTGGATTAAAATATGTTGTTTTGCATTTGAAATTCGCTGAGTATGCAGGTCTGCTGCAACGGGGGTATTATTTAAATATGTCCCAAATTACCTTGAATACCTTGAATACCTTGAATACCTTCTTCTTCATCAATGACCAGCTCTGCTGGATAGACTGCGTCTTATAACTAGCTAACTAAACTAATATTTACAGAAACTTGTTATTTGAGATGGCGGGCGGCGGTTCAGACAAGATCGGCTGTGCCCCAATCAGCCTCAAGGAACTCAGATATGCTATAGAGGGGATTTTCTCTGAGCCAACTTTCCACCTGCTGCCTAAATATTCTATTTTCCAACCCCCTAATCCTCAGTGGCAGAGCATTGTAGAGCCTAAGGGCGAGCATGGGGAAGCAATCCTTCTTCCTACTCAATCGGCAGAAGGGGATGTCCATTTTCATTTTGCTGCGTGTATTGTGCGCATGTATATCACTTCTCTTGGTGAAAGCCTCAGAGTTGTTTTTGATGTACAGCAAGCTGATCAAGATATACTGGCTATATACTGTCAGGACACCCAGCTCCCTGAAAATAGGCCTACAATGCTCCCGTGGTCCCGCTGACTGTATGATTCTCAGTGCCTTTTTTTGGAGGATAAGGACACTGTCAGACCCAGGCGCATGACCCCAGAGGCATAGGCCATACAAAATATGGCTATGGAACAGTCCATAATATATTTGAATTAAGTAGGCCTTTGAGAGCATTGGCTTCAGTCGGCGCAGCAGGTAGGTCACCCTCGCAAGCTTTGCACAGATGCCGTTGATGTGGTCATTCCAGGACAGCTTGGCATCGAGAGTAAACCCCAGTAGCTTCACTGTCTCCGGAGTCTGGTTTTCGTGTCTGGACAAGCTGCAAATAAGTTCTTGGGTTTTGTTTTCATTGAGGTTAAACTTGTTGTCCGCAAACCACTCATTAGCAATCTCAAACAAGTCCAGAGCAGAGAATCTAGCCAAGTCAGGTGAGGGTCCTTTAGAGTATATCGTTGTGTCGTCAGCAAATAACAGGACACTGCCAAGTAGTCCTAGGTCATTGATCGTCACCAGAAACAAGACAGGGCCCAGAACTGAGCCCTGTGGGACCCCATGCTTCAATGGCAGTGGCTGAGAGTTCGCCCCGCCCACAGACATGACCTGCTTGCGGTTGCTCAGGTAAGAGTGAAATGCCTCGAGGACCATTCCACCTACGCCATAGCTCTTAAGTTTTCCAATGAGTATATCATGGGGGACACAATCAAAGGCCTTGCTCAGGTCCGCTAATATCAAGGCAGTGGAATCCTTCGCCTCAAAAGCATCAAGGATTTCGGATATCAGTTGAGTTATGGCCGAGACTGTGGATCTGCCTCCCCTGAACCCATGCTGTGCATTTGTGAAGAGGTGATGAGTCTCAAAATAGTTGACAAGCTGGGTTTTCATGTGTGTCTCAAAAACTTTAGCCAGCACAAGAATGATGGATATGGGCCGATAGCTCCCCATGGCCTCAGGGTCGCCCTTCTTTAGGACCGGCACCGTCCTAGAAACCTTCAGTGCATCAGGGAATACTCCAGCCAGCAGGCAGGAGTTCAAGACCCTTGATAGTGGGTAGGCTATGGCATCAGCTATAGACTTAAGAACAGTAACTGACATACCGTAGATGTCCGGTGAACTGGTGACCTTGAAATTGGAAATAATCTTTATAATCTCAGTCGGGGTTACAGGCTTCCACTGCGCGAAGGCAAGGTTTTCATAGTGCATAGCATCAATGGCAGCCAGTGGGTTGTTCCGACTCAGCCCATCGCTTAGTGCCACGATTCTATCAACGTCTCCTAACAGGAATTTGTTAAATTCGTCAGGACTAGCCTGACATTTCATGGGGACTCTTTGCTTACAGACCTGGTTCGCCAACTGCCAAGCTGCTTTACAAGGGTTTTGAGCAGATATAATTTTTGCCATATTCCCAGCTTTCTTAGCACTATCCACCTCCCTTCTGTAGATGTTTTTAGCCCTGAGATAGGCAGAATGGAACCTATCCTTATCTTGAGCTGTGGTTGCGGATTTAAATCTGTCATGCAACGCAAGGACCATATTTCTTACCTGGGCCAACCTGGGGGTGTACCAAGATTTGTCATCAGTCAATGGTCTGCTCGTTTTCCTATTTGATGCTTGGGCAGGCCTAACACTTCTAAGAGGGAAAATGTCATCAAAGATTTCCTTCAATATGCTAAAGAAACTATCAAAGTCCTTGAGGGGGTCAAATCCTGTTAAAATGTCATCCCAACTTATGCTACAAAGACATGTTCTAAGATATGGAAGATGATCCTCCTTAATGGTTCTAGTGTAGCGAGGGTAATTAGCACACCATGCAATATTTTGGTTGTCACTCACCATTTGATGCAGACACATAACCACCGCACAGTGATCAGCGACGAGAGGGTTCTCAGTCGTCACGGAGTAGTCCCACACGCTGAGTGTTGTAGCGATGACATCAAGGCAGTATTTCCCACGGGTTGGTTCCCGGCTGGTGATATACAGGCCGTGACTCTGAAGAATAAACTTGAAAGCGTAATAATCAGGGCAGTCAAGATTCAGGTGTATATTAACATCTCCACATAGTATTATGGTCTTGTTAAGTTTGCCTAGGCTACTCAAGGCTAAGTCCAGAATAGACAAAAAGTTATTCAGATTTCCATCTGGCGATCTGTACACAGCAACAACTATAAGTGGCCTCTCTGTGTTTGTTAGCACTAACCCAGTTAATTCAATATCTAGTTCGCAACAATAACTGTGTAAGTCGATAAGGTCAAAGCTTAGATTCTGCTTAAGGTAAATTGCAGTTCCTCCATTGATATGTTGTGTACGGAAATAGGCCGATGCTAATTTTAAATTATTGATATTACTGTAGAATTCACTTTCAGCTTCTACTAAATGGTGTTCAGTGACACACAGTACATCAGGCTTAACTTTGTCAACAAAAATAGAGAGCAAATTATACTTTGTTCTTATGCTTTGAGTATTTATATTAGCAAATTTCAAGCCTATGGTAGCCTTACCTGATGTTTTGGGGTTAGGCCTAGTTGTGCTGGTTGTTTTCACTTGAACTAGCTTAGTGTCCTGTTCATAGGTCTTCTGAATAAAAAACGTTTTAACACTACGTTTTTAGGCCACACTGCACTATTCATAAAGTCATCTTTCTTCCCATAGTCCACACTGATGCGGAAGCTAGAGTAGGTAGCACTCTTTGAATCTAGTTTTTCCACACTTGCATTAACACCAGGGAAAGCATTGTCAATGAATTTATTCACTGTTTCAACAGTAGTGTCCTTCTTTGTACGTCCAAGCCAAAGCCAAGCCTTTTTATCACCGGCTACAAGGCCTAGGTCGTCATTATCACGGGTTCCAATAACCACTTGTTTTGATTTCGATAGGTTAGTTTCCTTTTTGTGATTTTTGACATCAGATCTATTTTGCAGTCGATTCACCGATGGATCGATATTTTTCACTGAGTCACTGCCACTTCGATCCTGTCGATTCGGCTGTTTGGAGTTTCCGTCTGCTTCGAGTGAACGAGATAGAGGAACATTATTTTTCTTGTTATTTTTCTTGTTGTTTCTCTTGTTCCACGCTGTTTTCCACGGATTCGAGCTCGATTGGGATTGAAGAGGTTCATTATTATGTGCATTTTGATTCGACTCAGTACTGTCATCACGCCCCTTACTCGTATCAGATGAGTCAGTGTTTAAGGACACGGGCTAAAATTCGGAGTGAAGAACAGACTACTTGTTTGTGGGAATAGGGAGTGAATATTTGGATTTTTATGTGGCGGAGGATCGCAGAGAAGGGGCAGACAGACCCGGGGCAGACCCTATGATTCGTCTTTCAAATCGTTGTCATCGGAAACATTTATTTCTCCCAATATTTTCAAGTAAGTAGACCTCAATTTTGAAATTTGAGTAACACAGCTAGGCTACCTGTGTCTTGGTGTTTAGAGTTTTGCAGAGTTCAGAGTTTTGCAACACAGCCTACTAAGCATTGGTTGGCCTTTAAGCATTTTTTTAAAGTACAGGTTAGCCCAATTTCCCCCTGGATTCTGTAGTTGACATTTAAGCCCAATAGGCATGGGCTGGATTATACATTGTTTAATGTGAGCAACAAGTAGGCATTGGAAACAAAGGATCCATTGTTCTTTCACTAAAGGATCTTTTATTTTCACTGGCTAGGCTACTTGTCACTCAGCTATAAGTAATCCATGCCTAAGATAGTAGCAACTTGTACTAGGCTAACAAGTTGTTCCCCAACCAACAACTTTTTATCTTTGGTTTTAAGAACAGGTCAGACTGAACAACACTTTGTTGTTTGGGTTGGTCCTAAACTCAGGTAGGCCTAAATGTATTATTTCAGTTCAGTTTAGTTTTAAAAAATAATCAACTTGCTCTCACTGAGCTAACATCTCAGCATATTTTTATCAGAATTGGCATAGCCTAGACGAATAATAGAGCTATTGTTAGGGGCCTAGGCTCACTATCATTAAGTAGGTAGGCCCTAGGCCTATGAATTACGAAGATTTGAAGTTATTTGTTAGAATAATGTTTTCGCTATGTAGAGTAGTAATGGAAATGTTATAGTGTAGCTAGTATATGGGGAGTAGAGATTATTTTTCTTTGAAGTCTGGAAATAAGTAATTTATGACTAAAAAACGTGTTCTATGCCGATTATTTGACCAGAGAAAATCTAATAACATTACAAAGTAATTTTAAAGTAGTAAAATTTTAATTTTGTCCTTATGAGTGTCCATGATAGCAACGAAATTAATAGGGAAAGTGTGATCAAATAAAGATATCACAACAGCTGTTGGCAAACTACAGCCACCAAGGAAAAATACAGCTTGTGGGATAAAGATTGCATGGAGTAATAAAAAAGTGTATTTATATATGATATAAAAATTTGTATAGTTATTGAATGAACTGGTAAATGTAAAAAAAATACATTTACCTGGCTCGATCCACCAGGTACTTGTCATTATGAGAGGGGAAGAGGGACAAACTTCAAGGTATGCCCATCTGCAAGGCGAACCGTCCTGCGAGAGATGCTCCACTTCGAGGAGGTTTTGGAGAAGGGGGTAAGTCGTCCCTGGATAAGCCCGAAAGAAGGTCAGGGGGCCGCCTCTGCCATCCCTGAAAATCCCTCCTTTCGTTATCTATATCAAATGTCTTGCCTAGCCAGCAATCACTGGGGCTTAAAATACTTTACAATTGAACACAATAAATCTCTGACAAGACGACCTATTAAAACTTCATAAACTAGAACCACCACCTGGGAACCATCCTTGCTTGGGGACGATAATACCATGGCCGTCTCTATTGATAGAGATAGCTGTGACATGGTCCATCATAGGACCATTTCTATTCTAACGTCTGACCGTAGGATCTCGCCGAGAAAGGGCCTCTCTGGGTCCTTTATAATAATTAGTGAAATGGTATAATGATTTTATATATTAATGTGGTTGTTAAGAATCTTACGTTTTTTAAGTGGTTTGGAAGTAACAGCAATAATTGAAGCGTATGGTAACAATAGATACATTAGATACATTAGATACATTAGTTGAAATGGCGACCTACCCAGGTAGGTATTTTAAGCCAAGTATGAATGACAGATGAGTGAAGGATGATTGTGGCGCGATCTTGTAGTCTTGTTACTTACTAAGGCCGACATATTCCTTAGAAAGGTCTGTTAATTAATAGCCCAACAACCAATGGCATCTAAGGGACTTACATTTTTACGTGGGATCCGAACAAGGCCCCACTGAAAATCAGTGGGGCCTTGATCCGAACCACGATTTCGCCTCGGTTAACAATTTACGAACTGGTCTAATTATGAGGATGGTCCCATGAACGAGTACTCAATAGTGCGGACGTTAATCCCCACTAAGGAACACCGCGTCCACAAGCCATCGCTCATAACTATCCACAATTCGTGACCTCCAAGTAGCTGGATTACAGGACACGCCACCGTCCCAGTCACACCAATAATTACTTGGTTACCCTCTGAATTCTATGGGGAGAACACTTTTAAATTTTGACTTAAGTTACTGAAAGATTACTGTGCAAGAGCACACTTTATCAACAGCTTGATTAATATACGTAAACGTTATCCTGGCTTAGATGTAGACGGAAAGTTTTTTTTTACTATACATTGTCTATGATTCTGCAAACTCTTACTTATTTTAGCGAATTTCCGGCTATAGGGAAGTAGCTATTACTGTAGGCGGCATGGTAAGACTTAAGCACGGGACCACCGTAACATTTCATTTCGATGCCCCCAGACCCCAAAAACACCGTTCGTTCATTTTCATATATATATATATATATATATATATATATATATATATATATAATACACCTGTCCGTAGGCGCGATAACTTTTGTAAAAAAGGACCGATCGCGATGAAATTTGGTACATACGTCTAGAGTGACATTTATTACTTCGAGTTTGAAAACCAGCGCGATAAGTTAACTCTAAGGAGGGTTTTTGGCAAAATAAAATTCATTTTTAGGATTTAATATCTTTATATTAATTTTTAGCGAATTTCCCTTATAGGGAAGAAGCTATTACCGTAGGTCTCATGGTAAGACCTGAGTCCGAGACCATGATAACTTTTCGTTTTGGGGCCACCAGAAGCAAAAACTACCATTCGTTCGAATTTATATCTATCTATCTATCTATCTATCTATCCGAGCTACCTATAGGGTAAGGTATTTTAACCTCTAAAATTAACATAAATTAAATAGGCTCCCATATGAAAAATGATTCTTTAGAAATTCGCTGAGTACGCAAGTTTGCTTCGACGGGGGTAATTTAGTTTTTTATGAGTAACGGAATCGAATCGAACCTGCTAAAGAAAATTCAGTTGAAACCATATGTTTCTAAAAACAATACTCCTGAGTTTGTAAACAACCGCTCTTCAATCACTACAAACACGACATGAACCCCATCACATAACGAAAATTATCAGTGTTATAAAGGTAAGCAACAAGCACAACTTACTATTATTTATTAATGCTCCTAAGTAATTTATCGTTAAGTTTGATAGGGAACTAACGGACGATAAGAAAATAGTATAGTTATTTAGTTATTACTTAAGTGTTCTACTCCCATGACGATTACCCAGACGATTACTTAACAGAGGTATAGAGTTTCATTTCTTTATTTAAATGATTCAAAGCAACATTTTTAATTAAAGTGGTGAATTGGGTAGTAAAGTTGTTGATATATTTATGTTTTTTGTGGTTAAGTTTTTTTCATTGTGATTGACATGGACTGATATGTCAATCATATTAACATTATCAGAGACCCAAAGAAGGATTTAGCTGGCCGTTCTTGAGTGTAGACCTGTATCAATTTTATCACTGATTTGTGTCGTTATTACTTTTTTAACTTACAGTTAAAAATTAATCATATTTTATTAATTTGTCATACAAAAACTGTCAAAACGGAGTTTAAGAATTTTTTCCATAAAATTCTTACATTGATCCCTCAATGTGTAATGTGTAACAAGCTTATTACTAAAATTATAAAATCTAAACGATGACAGATGATAACTGCTTGCAATGAAGAGCATTGATCATCTTACATGTACGGAATGCTATCCAGGACAAAATGGAACATTTGGGCAAGTCTTATTCATTACCCTGCATATGATAAGAGCCGGTGCCTCTTGGTTTGAAAATCAGTCACAACGAGTAAGAGGAGTTTGTGGATGTTTATGTTTAGATGCATACACAATGAGAGATAGGCTGTGATTTTAAAGTGTTCAAGTGTTTAAGAAGTGACGATTTGAGCAGTTGATCTATAATGTAACTTAGGTAAACATAAAATTAAAATATTTTTAGTGAACTTTAGGCTACCTCGCCTCTCCTATTGCAACCGCTATGTTTTTCAGGTTCAAGGTACCCTATACACACTGCAGACATGCCGATACTTCCATTCAATGAAACGTACACTTCAGGACCAATCACAGTACAGCATAGCATTTATACTACAAAGGACCCCGAATTTCCAGACATTAACAAATTAGTCATAGAGATCAACACGGTAAGTGGCGTATTCGGTAGGGTTGTAGCCATGGCCCTAGGCGGCTCTCTGACGGGGTCATTCTAGCTCAGAGGTCGACAATGGGTACAGTAGGAAAAATATGGCATTGTATCGGTAAGGCTGTAGCCATGGCCCTAGGCGGCTCTCTGACGGGGTCATTCTAGCTCAGAGGTTGACAATGGGTACAGTAGGAAAAATATGGCATTGTACGGTAAGGCTGTAGGCCATGGCCCTAGGTGGCTCTCTGACGGGGTCATTCTAGCTCAGAGGTCGACAATGGGTACAGTAGGAAAAATATGGCATTGTACGGTAAGGCTGTAGGCCATGGCCCTAGGTGGCTCTCTGACGGGGTCATTCTAGCTCAGAGGTCGACAATGGGTACAGTAGGAAAAATATGACATTATATCGGTAAGGCTGTAGCCATGGCCCTAGGCGGCTCTCTGACGGGGTCATTCTAGCTCAGAGGTCGACAATGGGTAAAGTAGGAAAAATATGACATTGTATCGGTAAGGCTGTAGCCATGGCCCTAGGCGGCTCTCTGACGGGGCCAAAATCGATATATGAAACTCGATATATGAAACATACCAGGATTTAATACTCAAATAGTACTAACTAGTACCAGAATATTATATTTAGTACTCCAAGCCGAGTTTTTTTTTGGTAATCCGAGTTCTTAACATTAGTATGTTGTCGGGCCACGGAAATGCTAGCCCGGCCATGTCAGGAAATGAGGACTTCAACGGTGCCACGATTTAATACTCAATTTTTTTTATCCATGCTGGAAAGGAGGTTAAAATAGCTCTTACCCGCACCGAAATGCGGGCCCTCTACGCCGCTCGCTCAAGTGAGGAAAGCGGTGAGTAGGGGTCTCCAGCCTCTGACCGACAACATCAGTGTCGAGGCCCCGCCTCGAGGCTCGAGGCGGCTTGGAGCGTACAGAGTTGTCTGTACGACTCCTTGGGCATACCTGCTAAAAAACCCCCTCGCGTGCTATCACCATATCATTGCGATCGACTCGAGCGTCTGCTCATTGCGTAATCGCAATGCGTGGCCTCTGTCCCTTTCAGGACTCCGCGCTGCTGTCCCTTTCGGGACACCTCAGTTGGTGTTCAACCGTTCTTCTGCTGTCCTCGGTTCTGGGGTCACTCGAGACACCCGTCTATCCTCTTCTGCCGCAGGACGGACATGACAAAGTCAGCCACTGCTTTCCAGCTGACGCTGCCCTGCAGCATCTTCCACACGATGTTATCCGGGGTCAGATGACCGCCAACCGAGTCGGCGAGGGCAGTCCGTTCTTCGTCAAAGCGACGGCACACGAAGAAAGTGTGATGCACGTCGTCTCCGTCGTGTCCGCAGTACTTGCACCTGGGCGAGTCGACCTTGCCCATTCGGTGAAGGTACAGACGGAAGTAGCCATGACCTGTCATGGCTGTCATGGAACTGGGTGAGGTAAAAGTTCACCCCTCCGTGGTCGCGGCAAACCCACGGCTCCAGGTTCCTGATGAGTCGCCATGTCCACCTTCCGGTCGTGTCTTCGTCCCATCGACGCTGCCAGATGGCCATTGTTTGGCCACAGGTCTGCTCGGCAGCCTCTTCCCGATCCATCTCGGGAGCACGCCCCCAGATTATCTTCTTCTCTTGTGCCAGCAGGTCGATTGGGATGACTCCCGCAATGACCAGCATCGCCGCCTGCGAAACCGTGCGGTACGAGGACGCGACCCTGAGCGCGCCGCGTCTCTGCACCGCCAGCATGCGAGTCCGCTATTTTTTCACCTTCGTCGCATCTGCCCAGATCTCCGCTCCGCAGAGCATGATGGCCTGTGCCTTCGACAGCAACAGCCTCCGTTTCCCCTGACTCGGTCCCCCGATGTTGGCAATCAGTCTTCCGAGGCAGGTCGTCACTTCGGCCGCCTTGTCGCACACGCTTCCAGTAGGTGAGCTTGTTGTCCAGCACCACCCCCAGGTACCTGGCCGTCCTCTGCGTCTCGATCACTTCGGTACCCACCCGCATCGGGATGTCGTGGGTATCCGCCTCCTCGTCAGCATGACTATTTCCGTTTTGGAGAGAGCCAGCTGAAGGCCGTGATCGCGCATCCAGCCTTCCACCAGGCGCATGACCAGATTAAGCCTCAATTGGGCCAACACCGCGTTTCGTTCGGTGATGACCGCCACCACGTCGTCGGCGTATCCCACGAGGAACGTTCCGTGTGGCATATCCGTGCGAAGCAAGCTGTGTATTACGAGACATTCCAGAGATCCGGCCCTAGCACCGGACCTGTACTGGCTCGATCTCTCCGCCGCTTCGTGTCTGTCCCGGGAACGCTGGGCTCGCCGCCTGAATCTCAGGCAGTTTCGCCGGAGCTCGGCGATGCGGTCGGTCCACCAGTACACCGGGCGCTTTCCGGTACGTGCCGACTTGCGGGGCATCGACGTGTCGCAATCGCGATGAATGAGGCGCGATGAGGCTTCCACCACTGCCTCCGCGTCTGTCCTGCTTGGCTGGTCGTCCGGCATCTGGGGGATGTCCCCCATGCCATTCTGCAGAGCCTCTGTCAGCCTCCGTTCATCTAATCTCGCCAGGTTCCAGCCGAGCCGGCGCCGGCTGTTGCTGCGATTTCCTTGTCGTCTTTCGGCCAGCTCGAAGGTGATTGATCACTCCCCGAGTAATCACCCATCACCCTCCAGCCGACGATTTGGGAGGCCAGACCTTCAGATGCCAGGGTCACGTCGTGGATCGATTCCCCGAATCCCGGCCTCCGGTAGGTTGGCGTGTCCCCCTCGTTCATTGTCAGCAGCCCCAGCCTGGATGTCATCTCCAACAACAACCTTCCTCGGGTGTCTGTATGTGCCATCCCCCACTCTCTCGCTCTGGCGTTGAAGTCGCCGGCTAGGAGACACGGACCGGCGATCGCTCGGATCGCGTCCTCCATGGCCTCCAACTACTCCGTGAATCGTGGAATGCTGTCATTCGGGGAAAAATAACAGCTCACGAACGTGACTCCGTTGCTCGTGATCCAGGCGAAATTTTCTCCGTTCCCACTTCTCTTGATGGAGACCACGCGCGGGTCGGGCACCCACAGCGCAGCCCATCCTGTGCAGTCACGAAACCATAGTGGACCTTTAGCCCTGTGAGGCTCACTCACGAAGACGAGTGATGTCCCCGTCTCCCGAACGATTTAGTCCACCAGGGAGCTTGCCGCGATGCTCCCATTTAGGTTTCCCTGGATGACCCTCAGCGTCCGCTCCTGTCAGTCTTCTTTGAGACCAAAAGGTCTCTGAAGGTCCGACAAGCGCCGGAGCCTTGGACATGATCCGACGGTTGGCCGTCGGTTGCCTTCTTGAAGGCTTCGCACGAGGGTGCCTGGCAACAAGTGGACGACTTGTGCCCAACCCCACCACACTTCCAGCATGCCTCACTGTGGTCCGGACCGTTGCACTCTCGTCGAGTGTGGCCGTACTCCAAACGGCGGAAGCATCGTGGGATCTCTACTCGAGTTCGCACTTGGCAGACAACCCACCCGACTGTGACCTTGCCTCTTTGCAGGGGCTTCTGGCCGCTTGAGGCGTCGAGATCGACGACCTCTGCTCACGGAAGTTGGGTCTGGTCAGGAAGACCTTGAAGTCCTTGAATTTGGGGTCTCTTGCCCCAACTCCCGCTTCAAAGCGTCACTCACGTCGTCCTGTGTGGAGGATGAATCGAGATCCATGATCTCCACACGCAGACGAGGAGCGACGCTCTTGAGCCTATCGCCGGCGCCGAGCGCCGACTTCACAGGCTCGGCAAATCGGGTCTGACCGCGGCCAGAACCCAGCTCGATGAGCACGCCACCGACGTTGGTCCTGCGGAGTCTGCGGACCTCCACACCCGACTGCTCGGGTTGGACGTCCCTCCGCAGCTTCCCAACGACGTCGACGTAGGAACGAACTTGCCCCGGTTTCATGATGAGGACATGCCTCATCTTCGCCCCAGAACCGGTCGCCTTCGGCTTGCTTGCCTTTGCGGGGGCACCAAGAGGGGGCACCTCTTGGGTGGCAGCCCGCCTCTTCTTCTCCCTCCTCCGGGCGGACTTTGACTTCACCTGAGTGAAGCCATCATCCGCCGGTTTTGAGGGATTGGTCGCTTTCTGTGGGAGCGAAGCTTTGGTGCCCCCACCCGCAACTGCAGGCGTCTGGGCACCATTCGGCTTCCCACCGTTCCTCTTCTTCGGAGGAGAAGTCATAGAAGACTTTTCCTCTGTCTTCCTCATCTCCCTTGGCGTCAGGGGAAGCAAATGGGGTGAGGTCATAGAAGACCTTTTCCACTGGGAAATCTGGACTTCTGCACCACCTCCGGCTTCGAGAAGGACGTCTTATTCCGCTTTTTGGGCGGTGACTTCATGAGCACTCTTTCGACGACCCGGCATTCAGCCTTGAGGGCTCTCAGCCGGACAGTCCGTGTCCCCTTCATGACGCTGACGGCTTCCTCGATCTTCGCGACGGCCGTCCGAACACCATTGCTGATGTTCTTCTGGATGGCCATCGCATCGCGGATCTGTACCAGCGCGGCCACAATCTCAGAGATGAACCGTCTCCGCCGATGGTCCAACCGCCGCGGCTTCGGGCACCGACTTCGAGGCATCGGCCCTGGAGTCGACTTGAACGGGGCCCCAGCCCGAACGGGTTCCCCCAGGAGGCGCACCGACCACCAATGCCTTCCCTCCCCCTGCATCCTCCAGCTTTGGAGCCCCTTCGGACTTCGGAGGGGTCCTCTTCAACCTTGAGCTCCGGCCGAAGGGTGACGGGTCACCCCCCGATCCGGAACTCAGAACATTCCTGTCACTCGCCTGATTCGTTGCTGCCATCTTCGTGCTTCTGATTGATCTGAAAAAGAAAGAACAATTGAACAATGAAATCATGAATTCCAGTTGGGCTTTTGGTTCCCCGGTCAAAGGGAGCTTTGCCAATCACTCCTAGTGCCTTCCACGGTCTGAGACCGACAGACGCCAGTCAAATCTCCCCGGACATCCATCACCCGCCTAGCACAGTCGCAGGATCAGGAATATGCCCATGGTTCTTGAGACCGCTTCCGACAATTCTGATACTCAATTAGTCACGATTTAATACTCAATTAGTTCTATTTAGTACCCACGCATTAGATATACTACTCCAACCATTACCGAGTTATGAGCCATAACGTATAGTAGGGGTCGGATTTGTCAACCAGGCTATGTAAGAAAACGCGGCTTTAATTAGTGTTATTTAGTACCAAAATTACTAAAATTGGATTTAGTGCTCCAACCATTAACGAGTTATTAGCCATTGCAAATAGTAGGGACTGGAAATGCCAGGCCGGCCATGTAAGGAAATGCGGTTTAAGGTATAAGGTACGAAACTAAACCAAATGTAACTTTTATATAGTACGAATAACCTAACAAAATCATCAAAACGACCACAAAACCATGATAAAAGGAATCAAATTATAAATCAGCTGTAAACGTATCCGTTTGTGAAGCTGATATGCTTGATTGAATAAAATTGGAAATTTAAACAAAAGATCATCCATTACATTAACATGGGGCATTTTCAAAGCTTCAGCTCCACGAAAAACCTCTAAAAACCTCGAATTAAAAAAATCCGTTCTTGGTGAATGTCAACACTCTGTAAGGAACGTCCATGCAAATTTTCAAGGTTCTAGGTTAAGTAGTTTTGGCTGTACATAGGATAGGTCAGTGATATTTGACAAAAATACAGTAGAAAAGATAGTATAAATATAACTTACAATCAGGGATTTGTATAATTTATAAATTTTTACATAAGTAGATCAAAGAATCATATCATTTCAGTAAATTCTATTTGTGACTGAAAAACCACTGTTCTTTTCTCTTTCCATCTTACCGGGATTTAGTCTCAGCCACAAAAAGCAGTATGCTCTTCACGTTTAAAACTGCGTAACTCCCGCTACCGAAATATAGATGGTGCCACTTAACTAATTAATGGTGGATTTGATCTAAACTAAATGTAACTTTTATATAGTACATAATTATGTCCTTGAAACAAATCAACAAAAATCAATGAAGCCATGATCAAAGAAATCAATTTATTATCATCTGTATCAACGTATACAATTCCGAAGCTAACTACCAGCTGATTGTTTTATGAACATTAAAAATGTAAACAAAAATCGTCCAACATACTTTTAAATGGGAAAATTTGAAAACTTCGGACTCGCCAAAAACCCCTTTATACTACGAATTTTGTAAAATCCGTTCTTAGCGGATGTCTACGCCCTAAGAGGAACATCCATGCAAAGTTTCAAGGTTCTAGGTCAAGTAGTTTGGGCTGTACGATGTTTCCACTGAGTGGTATTTGACAAATATATAGTAGATATATATATATATATATATATATGTATTTATATATAATTTAATTGCTTACAACAGAGCATAACTCCAATAATAATAAACAACATTATTGTTAATCTATATAAATAAAATTAGAGTTTTGTCTGTACATTGCTTAGAATTATGAAATGTTTGGTTATTTTTGCGTTTTGAAGGTCAGAGAATCCGAATCAAGCCTTATCTCAATTTATGTCACGATGTGTGTTGGTAACGTTCAACATCACACTTTAGACCGCTTTTCACGCAAAAACTAGATTACTGTTATGGCTGAAACTTTTTTTCTGTGTAGTATGCACATATGAGAAGGTTTTAGACGACTTAAAACTTGCGTACGTCTTTTTGAAATTAAATAGCAAGCTTCTAAAAACCGAGTTTTAATTGATTTCGACCAAGTTTGTTTTGAATTTTCCCATAATTCAAGGGGATGACGTTTTGTTTACATTTTCAGTGTTCCAAGCAGATGGTAGTTACCTTCACTAATGGATTCGTCGTTACAGATGTTTTATGGTTTCATTCAGTTTTATGTTTTGGTTTATAATATTTCTTTTTAATTGACATGTACTATATAAAGTTAATATTTTCCCATTTAAATACATTTATCAGGATTTTCATCCTGATCTGACCCTCAGACTCCACCACAGACCAAGGTCGCGCACAGACCCTCTCAAATCATCACATATTAATATCCTTATGCCACAATTATAAGTGATGAAATGTTTATATTCATTTACATTCATTTCATAGAATGTAAAACCAGCTGTCTGTAAAAAATAAAATAAATCACTGACTAGAGATACTTAAAAGTCCTTCCTTCTTTATAACAGCTGTTAATAAAAGAGATAATGTAAACCATTTTTAAAAAATTGCGGGACGGCTCTGTTATTTTGTTGTTGTTCAAAATAGACCCTAAAAACATTAGAAAATACTTCGGTGGCATTTAATCAAGGCATTTTTTACTCTACGTATATAAAATTTCATGAAACAGGAAACTGCTTTAAGATTCACCAAGTACGCACGGTCTGCTGCGAAGAGGGTATTTCTTGCCTCAGGGGCACTCTGTACTATAGCACAGATTCAACGTTAGGCCTACTGAGTATAAGCCTTCCCAGGCATCGACACCCTTAGGGGTTTTATTGGCGGGGGCGCTGGAATGTGCTGACATGTGTAGTATAGAGAGGCCAAATAAAAATGCCTCGTGCGGCGGGGCAGCAATATTTCTACGTACTCCCATCGGCAGCGACACCCTTAACGGATACCTAAAACATTTTTCTGGCTAATGAAAGTATATCTAATTTACATTTGTCAAATACCACTGACCTATCATCGCACAGCCCAAACTACTTGAACTTGACTTCGAACCTTGAAACTTTTCATGGACGTTGCTATAGGGCGTGAGCATCCGCTGAGAACGGGTTTTTCAAAATTCAAAGTTTTCAGGGGTTTTCGGTGGGGTCAACGGTCTAAAATCTTTCTGTATAATTTAATGGGCGATCTTTCCTTGAAATTGTCAATTTTCATTTAATCAAGAGGGCGGTTTACGCTTCACATACAGACAGGTCTCTACAGCTGATTTATAGTTTGGTTCGTTTTATCATGGTTGTTTTTTCTTTATTTAGGTGATATGTACTATATTAAAGTCACCATTAGTTTTTGTACCTTATCTATTTAATCATAAACTCAGTATGTGGCACCATCTTCATTTAGACAGCGGGTGTTAAAATTGTTATCGTGAGCGAAGCCACGGGCAACTGCTAGTAAAACATACGAACGTTATTAGCCATTACGCATAGCAGGGGCCAGAATTGCCAGCCAGGCCATGTAGGGAATTGTGGATTTCAACGATGGTTTGGTTGAAGTCCAAAGATATTACTCAGGTACTAAACAGTACGAATGCAGTATTAAATCGTGGCACCGCTGAAATCCGCATATTCTTACATGGCCGGGCTGGCTTTTTCGGCCCCTATTATACGTTATGGCTAACAACTCATTAATCGTTGGAGTACTAAATCTAATACTTGGGTAATAAATAGTGCTAATTGAGAATTAAATTGTAGCACCGTAGAAAACCGTATTTCCTTACATGGCTGGCCTGGAACTTTCGGTCCCAACTATACGTTATGGCCAATAACTTGGTAATGGTTGGAGTACTAAAACTAATACTTGGGTACTAAATAGTACTAATTGATTATTAAATCGAAGCATCGTTGAAATCCGCATTTTCTTACATAGCCTGGCTGACAAATCCGACTCCTACTATACGTTATGGCTAATAAATCGGTAATGGTTGGAGTACTATATCTAATATTTGGATACTAAATAGTACTAATTGAGTATTAAATCGTGGCACCGTTGAATTCCTCATTTTCTGATATGGCCGGGCTAGCATATCCCTGGCCCGGCAACATACTTTTGTTAATAACTCGGAAATGCTTGGAGTAATTAATCTAGTATTCGGGTAATAGTTAGTACTAATTGAGTATCAAATAGTGGTATAATTAAAATATTGTTTTTCAAACATGACCGGGCCAGCGAAGTGGAGCCGGAAAAATATGGCATTGTATAGGTAAGACTGTAGCCATGGCTCTAGGCGGCTCTCTGACGGGGTCATTCTAGCTCAGAGGTCGAAAATGGGTACAGAAGGAAAATATGGCACTGTATCGGTAAGTCTTCGTGGTTATCGAGAAAAAATAGCTTACTATTCACCTTGGTCCCTCTCTCTAAGAACAGATTCCTAGTTGGGTACCCAGTCAAACTTTAGCCCTGAAGAGAGTAGTAGATAATACTGGCTTAATCATCTGGGAGGGGAAGAGAGACTTTTACTTGACAAACTCCAGTCTTTTCAGTTGAACGTAAACCGCCCACCACAAGGAGGGCTCCTAGATCTCAGTCTGAAGGCACTGGGAGATGGTGACTTGTCCCTAAGAAGCCTGTGGATGGGTTGGAATGCCTCTCCCCTCCATCATGGGCGAGGCTGCCTTGACCATGTCGTACATGTCATATACCTTTCCCATCCCAGCAAAATCCTTCTATACCATACCAATGCCAACATATAAGATTGTGCGAGGGAAGGTATAATGAAAACTTCTCTTCCTTTCAAGTAGTGTAAAATTGATTTGTTTTAGTTGTTCTCATCTTGGCCCAGCCATATATTTTATTTACAAATATTTACCCATAAGTAATTCAGACATTGCTTTTGCAGAAAATTCCAGAAGCAGAATATGCTAATGTAAGTATTCCACGGAAGCGATTTAGACGTAAATAATAATTTTATAATTCACAAAAGTATATGCAAATTTCAATTCCAATCCAGATTTCTTAAGCCATACATAAATTCACTATCACGGCTTCATCCTCGATAACGCTTTATCGAGCTGTCAATAAAATTAATGTAATTTTGAGTTTCCTTAGGATATAACATAAATTATATTACGATGATTAGCATTCCTGAAACTTGTTATCGACCGTGCAGGAGGTTACTATTTCTGACATGTATACTAACACGCTTTACCTCTTAAGCTTAAAGACAAATTATTTGTTACATGATCTTATGTATGTATTTCAAGTGTAAAATGGAGGGAGGACCCTTATTATCCTTTGTATGTGATACCTCTATAACAAGTGATCGTTGATAAGCTATTAAAACTTTCTTTGTATACTTAAACAATAAATATTATTTATTTTAATAAACGTCAATCAGAGCTGTGGCTAAAAATTAAAGAAATTTTATTTATTTAGTTATCATAACAAATCTATATATTAACTAGTGGCTTGAAGGGGCTAAAAGCCCCTAATGAGGGAAAATTCGAACAATCCTTATGTATTATAGTACAAAATACCTTCAAAGCAAACTGAATCTACCTCATATTGATATCTAACCTAGCACATGGTTTTCAATAGTGTCAGCAGCAGCACATGTTTTATGGAAACAAAGCAGACGTTTTTAGATCCCAATGCTTTTTAAATGGCAGATATTTTACGTTATTTCTCGTTCTCTGGTGAATTTCAAGCAATTTCATTATTTTTCCCGCCATCACCGAATAGAGACCTTCAATTTGAGCTCTCTCCCATTTTTCTACGATTTGCCAAACGCCCACAATTTTGACGCAAAGAATCGCCTTACGAAATTAAATATTACTAGTGGCTTGAAGGGGCTAAAAGCCCCTTATGAGGGAAAATTCAAACAATCCTTATTTATTATAGTACAAAATACCTTCATGGCAAACTGAATCTACCTTGTATTTATATCTAGCCTACCACATGGTTTTCAATCAAGTATCAGCATCACATGTTTTATGTAAACTAAACAGACGTTTTTAGTTCCCAATGCTTTTTAAATGGCAGATATTTTACGTTATTTATCATTTTCTGGCGAATTTCAAGCAATTTCATTATTTTTCCCGCCATCACGGAATAGAGACCTTTAATTTGAGCCCTCTCCCATCTTTCTACGACTTGCCAGACGCCCACAATTTTAACGCAAAGAATCGCCTTACGAAATTAAATATATGATGATTATCTGTATATTAATACGCAAGCGGTTTTCTTTTCACAGTCCAAGCGCAGTAACGGCTGGGCGGATTTTAACGTTTGAGGTGTCAAATTAAAGGGAATTTTATGTAGATTTGTCAACAAGTCTCTCATTTTGAAAAAGGGCTTCACCAAAGTACAGTAAAGGGCTGAAGTTTCGGAACAGTGGCGCTATTCATCGACATTTGAGCAAGGTCAGTTTTGTTTACAAACTGAACATATGGCCAAGCTCTGAAATAGTTCTAAAGGTAAACTTATTTTTACAGTTGGTTTGGCTTTGTTTTCAACAGTTTTCTTTTTTAGGTTATGTTATGAAGTGTTTTAAAGCTCTTAAACTTTGCAGTTACCAGTTTTACAATGTAGTTTACGATATCTCATAGTGTTTTTTGAAGTTATATTAATCTGAGGAAATCTATTTTTGGATTTGGTGCATTTATAATGCCACCGATAAGGAGGAGACGAACATTGACCGGTCGGAGGAGTCGGAAAGAACACAATCGCAACCGCTGGCATCACCCTCCCGATGTACCATTTGATGCTCCTTCCAACCTCAGACCAATGAACCAACCTCAACCCATGGTTGCGTTTGAAGAATGAAAAAACTGGTAGAGATAATGTTTCATTTACGCGTTTTTGCCACAAAGGAAAGGTTATGCCTATAAAGACAGCCTGAAATCTCTGTTTTAGCGATGATTATCAATGAGGTGCAGCGGCAATCACCAAACAAAGGAAGTCATTACGTGCCAGTGTTTGCTCTCGGTCAGCTACATGTTGCTGTAAGCAGAGTTTGATCTTTTGCCGGTGTTAAAATATACATTTCAGAAAAAAGAGGACATGGGGAAATGAAGGTGTTCCCAATCGTTAACGTTCCGGAAACTCCTGCGAAAGATAAAATTAACTTTAAACCTAACTTAAAACTAAGTTTAACTTGATTAACTTTAGATTTTCAGTAATCAAGCTATAATTTTGTCAATGAATTTAGCCCTTGATTAAATTTTAAAAGTATATAAGTAGGCTGATTAATCTTCATTCTTTTACTAGGCTATATGATTTTTGCTCGATTTCAAGCTACGTGTTATCTAGTATATGATAATACGCAAGCGGTTTTCTTTTCACAGTCCACCAGCAATAACGGCTGGGCGGATTTCAACATATGTGGTGTCAAATTAAAGGGATTTTTATGTAGATTTGTCAACAAGTCTCAGGATTTTAAAAAAAGGGCGTCACTAAAGTACAGTAAAGGGCTGAAGTTTAGGAACAGTGGCGCTATTCATCGAAATTTGAGCAAGCTCAGTTCACTTTGTTTACAAACTGAACATATGGTCAAGCCTGCCAAGCTTTGAAATAGTTCTACAGGTAAACCACAAATTGCAGCACTTTATTTTTTTTTTAAAAGAACAGTTTTTGTTTTTCCAGCTGCTTTGGCTTTCAACAAAAAGATTTATTATGTAATTTAGGTTATGTTATGAAGTGTTTTTAAAGGGCTTAAATATTGCAGTTCCCAGTTTTAAAATGTAGTTTATGATATCCCATTACATTTCAGCATAGTGTTTTTTGAAGTTTTATTAAGTTGAGCCAATTTATTTTTTGATATGGTGCAGTACTGTAATAATGCTAATAAGAAGAAGGCGAATATTGACCGATCGGAAGGAACACGACCGCAACCGCCTAGAATCACCCTCCCGATGTAACATTTCATGCTCCTTCCAACCTCAGACCAATGAACTTAAAATGTTTTCATCGCGGTGGGTTGTACTTCAAGAATAAAAAGACTGGTAGAGATAGTGCGTCATTTACTGCGTCATTTGCGTTGTTGCCACATAGGAAAGGACCTCTACAAAGACAGCCGTTCCCTATGATTCCGGTTTGGCGATAACTATCAATTAGGTGTAGGGGCATTCCCTAAACGCTCACGGCGCCAGTGTTTGCTCTCGGTCATCTACATGTTGCTGTAAGCAGGGCTCGATCTTTTGCCGGTATTAAAATATATATTTCAGAATAAAGAGAACATGAAAAATGAAGGTGTTTCGGTGTTTCCGAAAAAGTCGCTAACCGGAAACTCCTGCAGTTAATCAAATGAACTTTTAGAGTTTCAATGGTTTAGCCATAATTTTGCTATTGAATTTAGCCCTTTGATTAAATTTCAAAAGTATACAAGTAGGCTGTTTATTCTTCTTTCTTTTACCATGATTTTTATGATTTTTTGCTCGATTTCGAGCTACGTGTTATCTAGTATGTCTTAATTGCCATAGTAATATGGTTAAGATTAATACATTCCATAAATATTAATTTTAATTAACTAATTGTACCCATGAATAAGTAATCTTCTATTTAACATCTTCGTTTAAAAATTATTCAATTTTATATGAACATTTTATTTTCAACTCCTCTTTTAATACAGACTTACATTTTTTCAAGTTTAATAGTAGTTTTATTGATACAGGTATTTCAATACAAATTTTTATCCCCACATAAAACTTTTTCGTCCAAAGGCTGTGTTGAGGTGTCAATCAAGGGAATTATTATGACTTGCAAAATATTTATGTCTGATTATTTTGTCTTCAAAATGTATTCTGTTGCGGTGAACATAAATTGCCACCTGAAAAATATTAAGTGCTAGCAGAAAAAGAATATTAAACTTTTGAAATATTGGCTTATATGATTCTCTTCTTATTATAACACACATTGTACGTAGTGCCATTTTTTGTAGTTTAAAAGCCTTTTAGAGAATTTCCCCCATAGGGAAGAAGCTATTACCGTACGTCTCATGGTAAGACCTAAGCCCGAAACCATAATAACTTTTCGTTTTGGGGCCACCAGAAGCAAAAAACACCATTCGTTCGAATATATATATATATATACATATATGTATATATATGTGTGTGTGTGTGTGTGTGTGTGTGTGTGTGTGTGTGTGTGTGTGTGTGTGTGTGTGTGAGCACAATAGCGGCCGTAAATATGATCCGATCTTAATGAAATTTAATACAGACATGTAAAGTGGTAATCAATTGGACAAGTTCATAAGCCAGCCCGATCGGACCATCGGAAGGGGGGGTAAAGGGGGATAAACCCCCAAAAATGGGGTTTTTGAGTTTTTTACATAGAAAATAAAATTCATGAAATTTTTGTTGGCACCATTTAATTCAGGTTTAAAAAAACAATTCAGAACTTTGAATCATTGCTCTATGTCCTTTGGTTACTGAGATATTGAAAGTGGTAAACACAGTACGTTGTCCTAATGTTAACCTTATGGGGAATAAGTAAAATTCTATTTCTCGCTTATTTCTCAACATATCTTAGTAAAACTTGGTTTGTGGGTTCATTTAGATGAGATCTAATGTATATTAGTCTAAAATCCCCGAAATTTCCATTTTTGTGGCATCAAACCTGCATACTCATTCACCATGTTATCCTTATGGGAAATCAAAAAATGCTATATCTTCCTTATTTTTTAACATTTCTTGATGAAACTTGGTACATGGCTTCTTCTAGTTAAGATCTACCAACCACTTTTAACACACCTGTTGCAGCAAACCTGCATACTCATTCCCCATGTTATTCTTATTGAGATTACAAAAACATGTCAAATTTCGCTATGTTGGATTGAATTATGCTCTTTTGCATTAGAAATTCGCTGAGTATGCAGGTCTGCTGCAACGGGGGTATTTTCCTTCCGGACTTCCACACCAAAATATAATTCAATATGACAGATGTGAATGTAGATATGCAAAATAAATTAGTTTGATTACATTAAAATTGCAGCATTTTGAAAGAATTTGGTCGTTAAATTTCAAGAGCAATTTTTTATATAGCTCTTGTATATGTTGTGACCATGATAAATTAGCTGTAATACATATCCTAAGGAATTTAGTTGATTTACGGGCATGGATAATATTATCATCAAGGAGTATATTATGATTTTTATGCTCGACAATGTTTTTGCAAAGCTCATCAACATAGTTTTTGAATTAATAGTAAATTGTTATCTAACCTTTATAATAGTATAGTTGATATTTGGTCATGAGAAGAAATTTTTTAAATCAGAACTATTGATATTTTAATTATAAAATTTAGTATCATATGTGTTGATATATTTGATTGAAATCGTATGATTGTCAAGTTTAATTTTAATCACATGGTTATGTTTTTGTGTTATTGTTTATATTTAGTTTTTATTTTAATTATTTTGATGAATCTTGGATTTGCAGAATAAATGCAATGCTCACTATTAATTTACTTTTTCTATTACATTTAAGTTTTTAAGATGGTGTTAGAAGATTAAATTGGAAAAAATGAATAATATACCATTGCCAGAGCAGTTTGAATTTACAGAAAAACAGAGCTCAACAGAAAATTGGAAGCTTTTCAAATGCCAATGGAAGAACTATATCACCTTGGCAGAAGCATGCAGCTCTAAGTCAAATAATTTGTCAAATAGGAAGGTCAGGCTTGCACTATTCCTCTCAGTTATAGGTGGAAAAGCCCTAAAGCTAATAAATAAACTGTGCGATGAACCATCAGACGTTGAATATGTAATTTCAAGATTAGAAGAGTATTTCAAAGAAGCGAAAAATGTAACCTATGAGCGTTTTACATTTAATAGCGCTATGCAAGAAAATGAAGAATCATGCAAAGAATTCATCAATAGGTTACATATCATCGCAAGAAAGGGCGATTTTGATGCTTTGGCAAATATATCCCAGCAAGAATTAGAAGAGCGGCTTATTTGTGACCGTCTGGTAGCCGGAGTAAAAAATGTACGTCTGAGGAAACGTTTACTAACCAAAACAAACTTATCCCTGAAAAAAAAAACAACTCAATTATGTGTTATTGATGAAGAGTCAGAAAACTTGGCACTAAAAATTAAATCAACCTCCAATGAAAGTGATAATGATGAAAAATGTGAAACTAACTTTAAGATAAACAATAAGAACGCTTGATCTTGTAAGTTTTGTGGAGGTAATCACGTTTGGAGCCGGGAGGACTGTCCAGCATATGGAAAAATTTGTAATAAATGCAAAAAGAAAAACCACTTTTCTAAAGTTTGTATGCAGGAAGTACACGAGGCCAAGCAAGTTAATTCATCTCCTGGAATAAACGAGCAGATAGGCTCTGATAATAGTGATGATGACGTTTATAATGTGAACGAAGATTGCCCGAAGAAACGGATATATGTCAGCCTTCCACTGTGTGTAAAGGGAGTACAAAAACATCTAAAATGCCAACTAGACAGTGGAGCATCATGCAATGTCATCGGAATCGATACATTGAAGGAATTGGTTGGGAATCCGATGCTTAAGGAAAGTAATACTCGACTGACATTCTACGGGGGTGTTTCACAATGTTCTCTAGGAAAAGTTCAGTTGCATGCCTGGTGGAAAAATCAAAGACACAAGATAGCCTTTGAGGTAATTCAGACTCCCCATAATCCATTGCTAGGAGCTCAAAATTGTATAAGGCTTGGACTTATTTCATTTGATGAAATGGTGTATCAGATAAAATGTTCTGATGATCCCAACGAAATATTGTCTTCTTATCCAGAAATCGGAAAGGGATTAGCAGATGTTTTGAAGGACTTTACGATTTCAAGCTAGATAAATCTGTGCGACCAGTGGTAATCCCTCCAAGAAGGTTTCCCGTAGCACTAAAAGAGGAGATAATTCAAGAAATCAAGCGTCTAGAAGATATTGGAGTTATAAAAAGAGTAACCGAGCCCACTTTTAGGGTCAGTGCTATGGTGGTAGATAAAAAGCCGAACAAACTTCGCATATGTATTGATCCACATCAGTTGAATAAAGCGATAAAAAGATCACACTACCAGGCACCTACTATTGAAGAAATTGCACCCCAACTAAGAAAAGCCAAGATATTCAGCAAACTTGATTTAAAGATTGCTTTTGGCATGTGAAATTAAATGAAGATTCAAGTAAATTAACCACTTTTTGGGCACCATATGGGAGGTATCGGTGGTTAAGATTACCATTTGGTGTCTGTTCGGCGCTAGAGGAATTCCAACTACGTATCAATGACCAGTTTGAAGGACTTTCAGGTGTTATTGTAACAGCAGATGACGTAGTTGTTTACGGAAGTGGTGACACGGAGGAAGAAGCTCTCAAAGATCATAACAAGAATTTGAAGTTACTTCTTCAAAGAGCTCATGAGAAAAATATTAAGTTCAACTTGAGGAAATGCATGATTGGAATGCGAGAGATTAAATACTTGGGTCATATAATCAGTGCCGACGGCCTGAAACCGGATCCGGAAAAATTACGACTGTGATCAACATGAATCCTCCTAAGGACAAGAATGAACTAAAGAATGGTTATGTTTTTGTGTTATTGTTTATGTTTAGTTTTTAGTTGAATTATTTTGATGAATCTTGGATTTGCAGAATAAATGCAATGCTCACTATTAATGTACTTTTTCTGTTACATTTAAGTTGTTAAGAATATGTGAATAGTATTAATTTACCATCATATATTTAATTTCGTTAGGCGATTCTTTGCGTCAAAATTGTGGGCGTCTGACAAGTCGTAGAAAAATGGGAAAGGGCTCAAATTAAGGTCTCTACTCCGAGATGGCGGGAAAAATGATAAAACTGCTTGAAATTTACCAGAAACCGAGAAATAACGAAAAATAACTGCCATTTAAAAAGCATTGGGATCTAAAAACGTCTGCTTTGCTTACATAAAACATGTGATGCTGATACTTGATTGAAAACCATGTGGTGGGCTAGATATCAATATAAGGTGGATTCAGTTTTATATTATGGTATTTTGTACTATAATAAATAAGGATTTTTCAAATTTTCCCTCATTAGGGGCTTTTATCCCCTTCAAGCCACTAGTTATCTGTTATTTTTGTTAACTCATTTATATAAATTATGAATTAACAAGGACCAAGAACTGCTCCTTAAGGATCTCCAATATTAATTTCATGAAGATGAGACTGATAATTAGTGTTGTTTCTATCTCTTATTTCAGTAAACTTGTAGTGGTCAGTCAAAAAAATTCAATTCAACCAGCAGCCTTTTTGGTAACTCAAATATTCTTCAATTTATTAATAACAGCGACGTGGTTAATGCTATGAAAAGCTCTAAGTTAGGTCCAAGAATATGGCTAGGGAAGATGTATTTTTGTCAAGATCCATTACATTTTAGATCAAATTATATATTGCATCCACAGTTGATGTTCTTAAAAAAATCTAAATTGGGTTTTTGACATTATAGAGTTTTTAATTGAAAAGTCTAATAATTGATCATGAATATTTTTTTTTTATCTTGGAGAAAATAGATTTTATGGTGATCGGTCTTAGTTTATATCAGGAGTAGTTTTGAATACTCTAATATACTATAGAAATATCCATGTAAAAATTAATTATTTATTATGAATTTAAGTGGAGTAGCAATAAAATCACTGGTATATTTTGATTTTGATTTTTGCGGACATTTTCCATCACTGATTAATAAAAAAACAAGTCCAATATACGTGACATGAATCATATAAATATCAGTTATATAAATAACTGACATTTTCTTGTTAAGCCCTCGCATGAAAAATCCAATCCGCAGGCATGTGATAATTGAAGGCCAATATTCCTTTTCTCCACTTTTTCCAAGAAAAAGTGATTTTCTTGGATTTTCAAAAAGGTTGCTGCTGCTTAGTTTTTTCAATAGGAACAGTTGTCTCATGGGAAATCAGTTTGGGATTCAAAAAGAAAAGAGTACATATTTTGTTCTGTTAACAGGGTGGTAAGTGCTCTCTATGACGAACTACTCTCTTGCTGCTATGGGCCTTGTGGTCAACTTGAGTAAGGCTCTCGATCTAGTTGACCATGCACTTCTTATACAAAAGCTCAATGTAATGGGAATAAGAAGACAAACACTGAATTGGTTTTCATCATATCTTTCTAATCGGAAACAGAAAGTTGTAGTGGTCTATATTTACACAAACAGGAGTATTCAAAAATCGTTTTCTGAAGAAATGCTCATGAAAATGGGTGGGCTCAGGGGTCGGTTTTGGGTCCGTTTTTATTTTTTTTTTCATTAACAGCATTCAGAATAGCGTTGACAAGGGCGATCTATGTCTATTCGCTGATGACACTTCTCTTTTCTTTCGGACCCCAGATTTAGCTAATATGGAAATTAATAGTTTCATTGATTCAAATTGCCTTTTTCAGTGGTTCAAGACTCATTGTAAATACAGCTAAGACTCACATCCTTCATGTGAGTCTTTTTAGAAATAATTTGCAGAACACTTTTCAACTTCTAGTAGATGACTCAGAAATTATTTCAAAAAGCTCTGTCAACTTTCTTGGTCTAAAGCTGGATGCCCAACTCTAATTTCATGATTAAATCAGTAAAGTGTCTGAAAACTAAGTTCTTGTATGCTTGCTCGCAGGAAGCTCTCACAGTTTGCTAGCTCCGATGACGGTTAACGCTCTATTTTGGATGTTTTTACCCTCACCTTAGGTATTCTGTTCCTATTTAGGGTCACGAGAATGAAAAAAGGTAGTTTTAGCCTTAAGAAAAAAAAACACTAGGATCATTTTTGGATTTGAAAGACGAAATTTGTGTAAAACGACTTTCCATCTGCATAAAATTCTTACATTACCGTTCATTTATATATTTGGAACGCTAATTTAAAAAAATAATTCCTCCATAATTTCCTGTAACAGACCCCACGTTCCTGTATCTGGATACTCAGTCCGCCCATGTATGGACGTCCCAGCCTTGAAACATAATACAGTCTTCTTTGAACGTAGCACCTCATACAACTGCATCGAACTCTTCAAAGCGTTGCCAGCAATCCTCAAAAGACCTTGATAAATTCCTTGCCGACAGAACATTTTACAGCGTTCATTATTTTATAAACAATCAGTAGGAAGTCATTATTAAATATTAAATATTATGATTTCTTGCGTATATTGGTCCTAGTAAGTTTATGATGGTATAGCCTCTGAATCACTGTATATTACCGAAAAAGGTGTAAATTACCTGGAATACAGCCAAAGTGATCCGTCTATTGGTGAAAACTACCAATAGTTTCGTACCGTCATGGGTACATTTTGAAGTTCTAAACCTAAGCTAAAACATTCTTCTTCAATGATGGTGTGGTTGAAGAAATGTCAGACAAAACTTACACGAAAACATTGAGACTGTTTAATGTGTTGTTCAATACAGTTCCGTATTCGGCAGACACATACGCTTTAATATCTTTGGTCTCATTTGCATTATTACTATTACTGTGCTTACGGACTAACTTATCTATCATCGAACTCTTATAACCATTAGAAACGGCAATGTATTTTATGATTTCTAACTCTTCATTATAATTGGCTTGGCTGAGTGGGAGGGAAATTAATCTGTTAACAGTACTATTGTAGGCTGCGAGTTCATAGCTCTTTGGCATTTCATTAAACAGTGAAATGGCTAAGAATAATGTAATTGTGTCGTATAAGACTACCGACAAACTAGAAGCGCTTTTAAAACTAAATAATAAACCGGCGGAAGACAAAATCAATAAGACCGGTGTTTACAAAATAAAGTGTAATGATTGCCCCAGCTTTTACAATGGTCAGACTGCCCGGTCATTTGCTGTTAGATTTAATGAACATCTACCTAAGAAATCATCTAAGTCTGCTTACGCCAATCATTTAATAAATTCAAATCACAGCTATACAAACATTGACAATAATTTCGAAGTCCTCCACTTTTGTAATAAAGGCAAAAGTGGAAAAGTGGCAAAAGTGGTGTGTGTGTATTGTACATGAATACAATAGAAGAGTTCGAAATTTACAGGTCGTCAAAAAAATCCCCAGAACATTTGCTTAATGACAAGCTCTCCTTTGAATCTAATATAATTTATAATACAGCAATTGAGATACTTGATGGCAGTGGCAGTACAAGAACAGGTCCTGATAAGGGAGGGGGTGATCACGTCACACATCGACATAAGACATGAAATGAGTCATGATTCATCTTTCGCCGGCAACACATGTGCGGTTCCGCATTGGCCAGTTTTTCGTTTTTATTAATTAATTGTTCGCGTGTCCGTTTGTTTGTCTCAATGGTTTCGTGTAAGTTTTGTCTGACGTTTCTTCAACCACACCATCATTGAAGAAGAATGTTTTAGCTCATGTTTAGAACTTGAAAATGTACCCATGACGGTACGAAACCATTGGTAGTTCTCTCCAATAGACGGATCACTTTGGCTGTATTCCAGGTAATTTACACCTTTTTCGCTAGTAAGTTTAGTTATAGTTTTAGTTTTTACCATGTATATTGATTTGACGCATGCCAATACATTTTTTATGTTTTTTTGGCAGTAAAGAATTTTTGATTTGATTTGATTTTCCGTTATATAAATCACTTTCAAAAGAATTTTTAATCTATAAATAAAATAACCTATGAATAAAATGGTCCATCTTACTATTATATTTGTTTAATGTTTTCAGTGTCACCAACAACTAACTCTGCGTCTTCAAAACCTACAGGTAAAAATTACACATTGCAGAAAATAAATTTTTATTGACAGCAAACTATGCTAATAAAACATAAAAATGAATTAAAATATAACTTTAAGAAATGTTTTTACAGCATTTTACCATGTTTAGGAAAAATATTCTGCGTCAAAATACTCTTGAAAGGTGAATAGAAGAATTAAAATGGTTTGAGAGGATTTCTACAGTTCACGCATGATAATCCCGACCAGCGCAAGAATTCTGGCGCATCTGGGATGGGGGAGGAGGGGAAGTCTATTCCCCTACTCAAGCCCTGTGGCTTCACTGCTGCTAATAGCCCAGTCAAAATACTTAAATAAATGGCCCAGCATGGAAAACATTCTGTTAATTTTGAAACTTTGCACACTTATTTAGAAGTGCCTAAGGATGAAAATTCCAAAAGTCCTCGAAAATATGTGGTGAGCTCTAGTGGCAATTTTTTGGCTTTTCGTATAAATCTCGAGAACCGTTGGTCGGAGGTGAAAATTTTAAATGTACCACAGTACTACCCCTACCACAGTTCTCTCCCTTTTTCCCTCCATTCATTCCTTCCCTTACCCTCTACTTCCCTTCTTTTCTACCTTTTCCCTCTTCCCTCCTTTTCTCCTTCATTCTCTTCTTACCACCTCCCTCCCTCCTTTCCTACTCCTCTGAATTTTTGTCCTCCTCCCCTTTCTTCCTATCACCATCACAAAAATTTGATATCCAGCCCATTCTCCACCAATGAAAAATCACCATTTCAATGTAATGTTCACTCAGTTGTACTCCATTTGCACGTAATTTGGTACTTCATTGGTACTTTAGTCAGTTGGCATTTTATTCAAGCGAGAAAACTTTCTTCCTCCCTACATGTGTATAATGGAACACATTTGCAAATTATATATTCAATCTTCTCCAGATCGTCCTGATTTCAATCAAATATTATTTTACACTCAATTTTCAATAAAAAGGTGGCTTTAAATTGTTTGAAAATTATAATGCTAACCTGAATGTCACTTCTTACGTTTACGAACAAACTCAGTAAAAACAATTAGTTTCACATAACGGGTAGACTTTTCACATCCATAAAATAAACAATCTAACATACCAATGAAAAGCTTAAAAATATAAACTATGAAATGATTAGTTGATCATGACGTGCATACTTAAATAGGAATGTTAAGAATTTACCTTTAGTTTTTTGTTGTTTTGATTTTATATTTCATCAGTTAACAGAAAAAAACCATGTATATTTTATCCACCTTTTGCAGACACATGTGTTTCTACGTCTAATCTTTACTCTACAAAAAGTAGCATGTGATATTAGCTACATTTGACATTTGTTTACATTTTGTTGTTATTTCAACACCAAAACAGCCACTCATAAGGCCGATATTATTTTTTTATATTTTGAATTCAATTTTCTCCATGTATAATAGACTAATATAAATTTAAATGGGATTGTGCACATTTACAGTAAAATAAAATTCCATCGGTATGCCCAGATATTCACTACGTTGCACAGAGGCCGAGGAAAAGGGAATACAAAAATTATATGAAAAATGCTTGTCTATTAATATATAGATTAATGAAATTTATTACCAACACCCAGGGAGTTATCCAGGTAGAAATGGTAATAAAATACCATTTCATGGTAATAAAGATAAAAAGGTTTAAACGGTAAGTGTGTTTCCTTATTGTAGATTACTAGATGTGCGCATTTCATATGTTAGTTTAATTACTCGTACTAAGGGGAGGAGGGCATTTACAATTGTATTGATATAAAATAATTTAACTCGTTCTTGATAATGATATTTTCAAACCAATAATTCAACTTTGTATTTTTTCAGGCGGCCCGCAAAGCTATAAATGAGGTAGGTGTCATTCACCAATTAATTTATCGTTTTTAGAAAGTAAGCTGTGACAGTATATTAAGAAAATACTTGGGTTTCTTAAATTTTATCAAAGAGGCATCAACATTTTAGTGTACAATTTTTTATAGTACTTAATTTATCTTCCTACCTTATAGGTATATCGTTGCTCGTTTGATATTAATTGCTTTGGTATTTAATTTGTTGATTTTATGGTAATTTCAACTGCAAAACACCGCCAACATCAAACCAAACCTTCTGTCAAATAAGCCATATTTTTTCTGTTTGTCTTTGTTATTATAGGTCATATTGTTTAATATAAGCAATATTGAGTAGGGAAAGATGTTGCATAAGAGCTGTATTGTATCCCTCACGTAGCGATGAAGCGGAAATGAAGTTTGAAGTTTGTTGCAATTTTAAATAACCAATACACGATATTAGGAAACATTTTAGGAAACACGATTCCTCCATTTTATTTCATCTTAAAAACCTTATCACTTTCTAAGTAAGTTTATGCTTGTTTCAGGCAAGTCAAGCAATTGAAGACCGGGTATGTATACTTTTTCATATCCTTACTCGTATATGCAATGTTAAACAAAAACAGAAATAGTATATTTCATTACAAGGACCTAAAGTGACGCTTTTCGTAAAAGGTCAAGTTTTACAACCGAGGCTGTAGGCCGAGGTTGAAAAATGACCGAGTAACGAAAAGCAGCTTTAGGTCCGTGTGATGAACTATATTTTTCGTTATATTGCTCAATACAATACGTAAACTACTTAGAAAACCAAAATGTTACAGCTTGTTTACCTTTAAAGATGCCTTCAAAAGATGCCACCGTCTTGTTCTTGCTATTTGAAGCAATCAGCTGATAGCCTGTTTCATTTGTGTTAGGGTAGACTGACAACAATGAACAACTATCGACGTATCGAACGCATGTAATAATCGATTGGTGAAATGAGCGAGTTTCACAAATTGATTAAACTGACAACAATGAATGTTTCGATAATAACGATGAATGTTTCGATTATTTGTAATCGAATGAATAATGTTCGATTATTACGACGTACTCGGCACTTTTTGACTTTTATAGTCCTAGGAATATAAAGAGTCAGCTGGTATCGAGTACATCAGCTTTTAATTCCTAGGAATAAAAAGAGTGTATTTAGGTCCGGAAAACATGCATTAAAAACATCTGTTTTTGAAGCAGTATAACGAAAACCTTTTTATTAGCTCATAAAGACACAGTAACGTTTAGAACCCGGGGTAAATAAGTGGCATGTAATAACACAAAATACTCCTGTTGCAGCAGTCCTGCATACTCAGTGAATTTCAAGTGCATAAGTAAATAATTTAAATGAAGCCTCGCATCAAGTAAATTCAATATACGTTAAAAATGGAGCGTGTAAATTACACTCCGCTAGTAGCTTTTAGGGGCAAAAGGCTATAAAAAAATAATAGCATATATTATTTATTCTTGTCCAAAAGAATAAATCACAATTACCACTACAAATGAACACCCACAACTAAAATACAAGAAATAAAAACCAAATCAACATACAAACATGCAAAACGTTTAAAAAATTTGTTTGAAGAAAAATGTTATTATGACATTGAAGACTATTTCGCACATGAAGACTAAATCATTAGTTCATAAAATAGAAATTTTATTTAGTTTTTTACCTTTTTATACTATAACAACAAACCCAACCATGAAAATGGCAATTGGGCAATAAATAAATAAATAAATAAACGGTATCAGGAAACTGACACATACTTTCCCCCTTCAAGTCATTAAAAACTAGAAAATATATATAATAAAATAAAACAAATTAAAGATTGATTTTCACACAAATATATACCAAATGTTATCAAAATCGGTTAGTAAATAACGGAGATATCGGTTTTTAAATATCTGTCATAAGAATAACATAGGAAAACGTACTGCGTTTACCGCCGAACTAAAATATCAATTATCTCCGCAACCAGTTGACGTAAACTAATGATTCAAAACACTGGATTATTTAGTTTTCAAGTAAAATTTAATGGTTGCAAGTATATTTTCTTTAGAGGTTACAGATTTTGTGAAATTTGAAAAATATGAATTTTTGAACACTTAAACCCCCATAACTTCTGAATCTGAATTTTTACAGACATGCTGGTGGTGCCATTTTGTTTGTAATCATAAGTACTAAAAACCATAAAATTTGTATCAAAATTGTTAGAGCCGTTTTTGAGAAATTTGAATTTTTGTCATTTTTTATGGGTTTTATGGGGTAAATACACTTAAAAAAAAAATTCAAAAAGAATTTAAATACGCCTAGAGATACTACGGCTTTATACCTACATGCCAAATTTCATGAAGATCGGACCACTGGTGTCGTCTCTAGATTTGTTTACATCCACACACACACACACACACACACACACACACACACACACACACAGGTTTGTATATGGTACTTTCTGAGGACCCGGTGTAACATCTGTACGTTCTGAGGACAACATGAAATATTGATTTTTTAAAAATTATCTTTATTACAATTTGTTGTTAATATTGTTTTTTAACTAAATTCAAAACCTTGTTTTAGTTCGTTGATTTTTGGTTTTTTTGTTACGGACCATACTGTGTGAGGACCATGAAAATAGCCCATCACTCTGAGGACACACTCGAAATGACCGTTAGATTTAGTAATTGCCGACTATCTGAGAACTGTTGCTTTTAATCTTCCAAGTGAGGACACACACGAAAAACCGTTAAAATAAGTATTCAGTGACTATGTGAGGACTATTACATTTAAGAGTCTTAGTGAGGACATTAATATACACTACTACAGTTCAAACATTTTATCTCAGGCTATGACAGAGTCAGCTGGTTGCACGTCGCGGATGGGGAGAGGGGGTACGTTTCTGAAAACATTGTTCTACAATCCCACTGTTCGTCAAACGCAGTGTTTACCAAAATTATATGTTTAAAATATCATATGATAAGGTTAGTAGCGTAGTAGTCATAGCCGGAAATATAATGCGCGAACTGTACATACACATAATCCTTATGATCATGAATGGTCATTTAACAGATCCATAGATTAACAATGTAGCGGTGTAACTTGTCAATTGTAAAAACCATTTACGTTACAAAGCCATTGAAAAATGAAATGTCAATAATAATTACCAGAACGATGAGCATGACGTAGAATAGATGAAGAAATTTAATTAGAGTTCCAATAATTTCCATACAAATATATTTTACAATGAATTTATTTACCTTATGTATGTTGGTTGGCGCAATGTTAACTAATTCGTGAAATGTGATATAACTTCATCAGCTGATAAAATTTGATGTTTTTATGAATGATTGTAAGTGGTAAAACTGGTAAAACCCCGTTTTACAAACGTGGTCTATAACAATCTACATCTTAAATCGCCAGGGATTTTTTTGTCTGACGACTCACCCGTTATTTCCTGAAATATTTTCCAGATATAGTTGTGACATTGGCATTGGTAAGATTTATTCGGATGGCACATGTCACAGGCGTCACAGGCGTGTAGGACCGAGGTAGGCGATTCACAGCCGGGGCCGGGGGGATCAGGCCCCTGCTATGGGCCGCAGGGATACGGGTATAGTTTGAATCAAACCACAACGCCCATACCGTCCATAAGCCCAATGCTAAAATTAACATTGGTCTCATGGACGTTCTGGGCTTTGAGATTCTATTGTACTTATACTAGTACATAGCCCGGTACGCCTTTCAGGCCTGGAATCTTTTGGCACACTCCTGTAACGAAACTGACTAATATTACAGTCAGCATACCAACATTGAGCAGTTAACTAAATTAGAATATGGCGTTTCATGTACCAGCATAAATCCGCCTTGAGTAAACAAAACAACAATTTAAAAAATGTAGTTCAATCTGGATCATTCTAAAGCCGATGTAAAACGGCGCGTGTCCGTGCAAGCCAAGGTGGACAGCGGTCGTTTGCGGATGTGAGGGCAACCACGGACAAACCTGTTACAATGCGCGTGATGATCGTTGGCGCAACGCTCTATTCTGATCGCAGAATTGCTCGAATGAGTCGTGGGTTTTAAACGCATATATTTTACTCTTAATGTCATTTCTTAATGGTATTATCTTATATACTCTAAGATAAGCAAAGTTTGTAAGGGCAAAATTTTTATTTCGTCCTAAGATTTTTGATTTTTTTGTTTAATTTGGGGTTTTAGGCCACCAGAAATCGATTGTAACTGGTCTCAAGTCAGGGAAAATCCGGTTTGCGTCCTACAACCTTTCAAAGGGCCCATTCAAGTGCCCATCGTCATGCACTTGTTTATTTTAAACCACCACAGCTGATTCAGGTTGTTTTGATTTATATGCAGGATAGAAAAATCATTTGATTAGTAAATAACTAATTTTACTAATCAATTGTTTGAAGGTTATTTTGAATTAATCGTTTGAATGGATATTTATTCTATTTATAGTTTGGTTTGATTTTGTGCGGATTAGTGTTAAATGTTTTCAATCTTTTTTTCAAAATCTCATTTTTCTATGTATTATTTTATAACTCGTTTATTAATTGAGATACGACCTCGAGCCTAGTAACCATTTATGTTCTCCACATTTGTTGAATTTAAATGACATTTTGACCGATGTCCTATCTTGAACTTTTCTAAATATATTGTGGTTTCAGCGCATAAGCCTTCCGCCATTTTTACCCTCCTACCAAGTTTTCGACCACCTGGAAACGTATCAACATGCGTTTCGGTTATGAATATAGTCCATATTGTAATGATCAGAAAAAGTATTTGGTCAATCTTCTTAGCGACACCCGGAAATTAGCTCAATATTTGTTCAAAAAAGTAGTCTAAAAATCACAGTTTTCTATATTTCGTTTTATGATTCAATTATTATTAGAAATGCAACCTCAAGCCTTATAACCGTTTTTGTTGTGGATATTTTGTTTATTAAAAGGACGTCTTAACGATGTCTTCAATTAAGACCTCTATCTATTCCGAGTTGTTTTATTTAATTTGAACATGTACAACACTCATGGATCCCCGACTGCGAAAACTTTGACTGAGAGTCCAGCAATAATCAATGGACCAGCTGTGTGTGCGGAGATTGCCCGGTCCCATGTTCGCTTTACTTGATGCGCGCCCGACGACCGCTTGACGGTCTTCATTCGACGCTGAAAATACGCTTGACATTTTTCTCAGCGTCACATGACGACCGTCCGACGTCCATAAAAGAGAGCTTATGGTAATACGTGCAATCAAACCAAATTTAATCGAAATTCGAGATGGTATTGGTGGGAGAGTACGGCCGCGCCAAGAGGACCGTTTGATGTTCACCGACTTATCATGGGAAAGTTCGTGACAGCCAGCGAGCTCATAATACAAACAGAAGGAGCGTTTCTACCTTACTAGCATTACAGCAATTGAAGCGGAGGCTGCCATCTTGTCTACGTATAGAAACATAAAACGGCGTTTCAAGCCGCGTAATCTATCAGATATTTTTATAATTTAAGGATTTCTATGTAAATATATCAAAGAATTAGATTAGGCTATACAGCACAGTCTGACGGTGACTGAAAAATTACCGATAGTGAAAAAAACATTATGTTCCGTCAAGCGGGTTGCGGCAACGTCCTCGCGACCCGTGTGAAGGCAGCATAAATGTTTGCAGTCCGGCCTTTTTCTTGTACCTCCAACACTCCCCTCTCACCCCCGCGCCTATACTGCCCGCGTGAGGCCCAAGTGCCTGCTTACAAGTCACCAGCTGTACCTCCTTCTTTCAGTCTTGCGGGGAATAAGTTTCAAGACTCAACTGCAAAAGTCAGCACGCTCTTCAGGCATTAAACTATAGAGGTCGAATTAGATTAAACGCCAAGTCATCGTAACAGGCACAATTACAACTCCAGCTGCCAAAATAAATATGATTCAATATACTGAATTTATGATTAAACAGATTAGGTACTAAAACTAACCTAAATGTAACTTTTATATAGTACATAATGTCCATAAAAGAAATTAACAAAAAAATAATAAAACCGTGATGAAACAAATCAATTTATAATCTGCTGTAACAGCTTATGTACATTTAGTGAAGCTAACTCAGCATGCTGATTGAATGAACATTGAAAATGTAAAAAAAATCGTCCATAACACTTTTAAATGGGAAAGTTTGAAAAATTTGACCTCGTCAAAAACCCCTTGAAACTTAGGATTTTGTAAAATCCTTTCTTAGCGGATGCCTACGCCCTAAGAGAAATGTCTACGCAAAATTTCAAGGTTCTAGGTCATATCGTTTGGGCTGTATGATGATCAGCGACCACATAGTAGAAATAGACGGAGCATAGCTATCTTATTTGCATTACAGCAAGTGAGGCCTGGGCCGCCATATTGTCTGGGTATAGAAACATAAAACGGCGCCTAAAACCGCGTAATCTGACAGTGCTCATGTTTCAAATAACTCGTAGTTTTTACCATTTAGCATTGAGGCTTAAAATTGAAATTTTGCATGTGAAGAGACCTTTAGTTTGGAACAATAATAGTGTCAATCATATTTCCAAAACATTTTTTTTATATTTTAAATAGAAGAGGTATTTTTTAGAAATAGGGTCTAGAAGCAAATTTAGGCTTCACTTAGCGGTTTCTTGTGCTCCGTCTATTGTACTATGTGGTGATGGGTGAGTAGTATTTGACAAATATATAGTAGATTTTATAACTCTTCTATTTGACTAGATACCACCTCGGACCTAATAGCCATTATTGTTGGCCATACGTTCCTGATTAAAAATACGTTTTGACCGATGTTCTATCTTTGACCGATTTATATATATCATGCAGCGGTTTCACGCATAGCGTTCCCCGGCATGTTTTCCCCCTGCTCCCCCGGGCTCCCCCCATATGTTATCGACCACCTTGGAAATAGGCGACATTCATAATTTTGATCACCTCGGTCCATATTATGATAACTAGACCTGTCGCTCGAAATCGAGCAAAACAAATACCATATTGCGAAATATTAAAGAATGAACATTTTACTCATATACTTTTAAAGTGTAATCAAAAGGCCATAAATCATAACACAATTATGACAAAATCACTGATATCTGTTAAGTTTATTTGATTTACAGCAGGAGTTCCGCTAAACGATTTTTTTATCACTTATTTGGTTATCTTCATTTCCCCTTGTTCTCTTGCTTCTGAAAAGTATATTTGAATACCGGCAAAAAATTTTGCTCTACTATAGCATGCACGTTTTATGGAGAAATATTGGTTTATAAGGGGTCCTTAGCAACTTTTTCAAATTCACATTTGTTTGTAACAAAACAGATCATCAAGATTTGAAATAGTTCCAGAGATATGCCACAGAATGCAGGGCAAGCAAATGTCATTATTATTTAGATTTCTTTTAATATTGAAGTTTTTTTAGAAAACAGAAAATAAGGAAGAGCGTTTGCCATATTGAAACTAAGACCAACAGTCTGTAATCATCTTAATTGACTATATTTATTTTCTTAAAAAGGAAACTTAAAAAGGAACAAAAGGAAAACTATTGACAGTGGACACATTGATACACGTTTCAACACATTGATGCATGTTTCAACGTTTCGAGCTTTAAAATTTCAATATTAGTTGAACGTTAACCTAAAAAATTCAAGTTAAAACACATCATAAATTTAAAACCTTTATTTAGTAAATGTACCTGGAATCCGATGATATTGAAGTGTTAGCCTACCTATTTTCAAAAACATTCACTCAGTTCATCATTGAAAGGTATTTTACTCGGCAAAACTCCATGCATAATCAACATGAAAGTAAAGCCTATTTTACCAAGACGTTTTAATAAGTCACGAAGTGACGCGGGCTGCTAGTACATATTATATAAATAAATTAATGATCATTCACAACCATCCTACACTAATTTTTCACTCATATTCCGGTAAAAATACGCAGCTATTGCTACGTCCCGGCCTTAAAAGGCATGAAAGGTATTAAGTAAGGGTACATATACCTTCTGAATCTTCAAAACATGAAATTCGCTGTTCGATGAAACATTTAATTTAGCTAACAATTCTTGTGAGCAGTCCGAGCAAAGACAGATGACTTTGGAGACGTAGATGTGAGCGATAAAAAACGACAGGCTATTCTATGCAGGATTCAATGTCATAACAGCCGGTCCAGAATTCGTACGAAACTGTCAGAGCCGTTTTCGAAATCTGCAAAGTTAATACAAAAATTCCTCAAATGATAAATTAATATAGTTAATAGGCCTAAATTTATTGTTATTGGTTATTTTTATTAACATTTTTAACATATAAACAAACAGCTGAACCGGTAGCAGTGTTGCTAAAGTAGTTAAATAATTCATGCCGAAAGATTGAATATATTCTAAAAAAAGTAGAGGGTAGGTGAAAGTTATTAGCTTCTACAAGAACTTTAAAGATATAGAACTATTCGACACACTATAAACTATTTTTAAACTTTATGTTTTCAGGGCTATCAACCTATAAAAACGTTTCTGTTGAAAACAGCACCCGGTACATTATCTATGATAATTTCTAAAATGTGTACTTGGTTTATCAGCCATAACTCGGTCAGTTTTAAGATACGAGGGTTTTCTAAATCTCATTTTGTACGTTTTTTCAGGAACTATAAGCTCACACAGATGTTATTTTTTCATTCCTTAAAAAACGGGGTGAGCTTAAAGGAACTGAAAATGTTATTAATTATGAACAATAATTAATTGAAGACTTGTACGCATGTTTCTTCGTCAACTATTGTCAAAAACATGAAAAAGCAACTAACATTTGCAGGAAATAAAATGCTACAATTTTATACTCAACAACATTATACTTAGGCCTATCACCTAGATTTAGAGTTGTTTTGAAGAAAATTTGTTTTATGGTTAAAATTTTCTTTTTACTTAAAATTCACTTTTTTTAAAAATAAGCTCTTAAAAGAGATCAAAAATGTTTAGTGTAATACAACATATAGTTGAAGGGAATTTCAGAGCGGTAAGGGTTATTTTAAATTTGAGTCCTATTTGGGGGTTGATATTTCTATATTTCTAACGCTGGGAAAATATGGACCAACTTTACTTTGATCATATTTCGCTTAATGTTTTTGCTAAAAACTTTTACAAAAAATTAAATTTAAGTTCTTTTAATTATCTATAAAAATAATTCATTAAGTTTTCACCTAAAGAGATTTTGTTTTTAAGTTATTTCACATAAACATTGTGTGTTTTGGGTTCGACAAATTACAAACACTCTTAAAACAAGCCATAATTTAGCTCCTAGTGGGTTTACAGACTTCATAACCCCCTCATTTTCTTTGTTATTTTATAAGCTACAGTTTATATAAGTACAACCTTTCCGCTAAAACTCTTAGTTTTTTAGTTAATTGCGAAAAACCATTAGAAAAAGTGTTTTTTAGTGTTTTTTTAGTGTTTTTTTGGGGGGGGGGGGAAATCGCCACTTTCAATCGTGTATATCTAAAAAAGTATTGACTTTAAGAAAAAACTATGGAAAATAAAAGTTGCTTAGAATTGGTCAATATTTCCATTATCGGGCTCAGTTTTAATGTAATAATTGTCACGCTCAAGGGTGGTACCTACCCCCTGGTAAAATGCAACCCTTATAACATTTTTAATCTTGAAGTATAGAGTAAGTAGAACCTGAATCGAAATTTTTATGCAAATCGGTTGTGACCAAGAAAAATTATCTAGAGAAATGGGCAGTTACTGGACTATTAATAGTTTTATTACAAGAGTCTACTTATTATGTAAAAAACAAAAAAGATAAATAAACTATTTCACCAAATTACATTTACGTCCCTCAAACGTTCCGTTCTCTAACTCAAAATACATCAAATCATCGCAGTAGCTCTCTGCGGTCGCCTCGGTATCCGCCAAGACGCTCGTTCGATATGGCATCACTGAGTTCAATATGACAACATTGTGCAGGAAGTGACGGAGGGACTAAGGAATGCACCTGAGTCCTCGGTAATGCAGCGTAATTTACACTCGTGTGTTTTTTAAAAATTCAAAATGAGTCCTCCCTTGAGCGGCACAGAACGGGTGAGAGTGTAAGGCGTGTGTGTCGCTCAACGTGCTAGCGCTACGTGGGAGACACAACTGGAACTAACGTGTCTGATTGACCATACCACGGGGGGACATTTTTAAATCTGTCCAAAATTGGTATTTCCTGGTTCACAGGCGCCTCAAGAATGCAATGGTGAAGCTAAAACGTTCCGAGGACCACGAGTGTGTCCTCGGTACGTTTTTCGTCCTCAGTTGGTTGGTCAAAATACACGTGAATGTCCCCCAAACGTACCATTTACAAACACACACACACACACACACACACACACACACACACACACACACACACACACACACACACACACGCACGCACACAGAGAGACAAACAGACAGACACCACACCGAAAACCACTTTTTTGGATTCAGGGAGAACTAAAACGAATATATCCACTAGCAACTCAGATTCGAAAACAATACTTTTTCCATATCCTAACAGTTGCCCGTGGCTTTGCTCACGATAAAAACTGTAACTCCCGCTGCCTAAATGAAGATAGGGCCACATACTGAGTTTATGATTAAACAGATAACATACCAAAATTAATGACGACTTTAATTTAACTAACTAAACTAAATTTAACTTTTATATAGTACATATCACCTAAAAAATCAACAAAACAACCATAAAACCATGATGAACGTAACCAAATTATAAAACAGCTGTAAAATCTTATTCTTATGTGAAGCTGGACCACCTGCTTGTTGAATGAACATTGAAAATTAAACAAAAGATCATCTATTCCTTTTGTGTAGGAACATTTATAAACTTCAACCCCGCCAAAACCCCTTAAAACTTCGTATTATAAAAACCGTTCTTAGGATGCTTGCGCCCTTCAGTCCGGTGTATTCTGCTTAGGTGCTTAGGATGCTTACGCCCTGTAAGATTCAGTCCGGTCAGGTCTTAGTGGGTGCAAGTAGGGTCAGGTCCGCCTGTACTGGGGAGGGATAAGAAGTTCAGAATCTATTACACCCAGTTCAATGAGCCAATCAGTTACTTGCTTTTTAAATGGTTTCACAGAAGGAGAATTAAAAATTAAGTTATTTGAACAGGATGTTAAGTTCCGGTAAAAAACTCATGAAATGTAAGGGGAGTTGGTGGTAGAGTAAGATTTAGTTAAGTGAGTGGCTGTTATTCCTACATTTTGTGAGTAGCGTGTGTTATGAGTTTGTGTTATGTAGTAAATAAGGAGTTAAAATTCTTGTAAATATGAATCATCAAGGTCCTAATAAACAATTGTCTAACGCTAAGCAATGATAACTCATGGAATAGTGTGGCTGTGTGGTTACAAAGAGGTTTCTCAAAACAAATTTTTATTATTAATTTTTGAATGACAAAAGGGGGTTAAAATTGTTGTAAACAATCCACCCCATACAATTATGCCAAATGAAAGTAAGGATTGCACATAAGCGTAGTATGCCAATTTAATTTCATTGAATGTTAATACTTCCCGCAGTTGTCTGAAGGCATAAAGAAATTTCCGCAATTTAGAGACTAAAAATTGAATATGATCTATCCATTTCATTCTGTTATCAAAAACAACACCTAAATATTTATAAGAAGTTATCTTCTGGATAGATTCACAAAAGCAGTTTCTATTTTGGTAATCTCCACAATAATGAATAATAAGGTCTTGCAAAAAATAATCAGAATTAGATCTCAGTGATATAGGCATGGATTTAGTTTTAGAGACATTCAAGGAAAGAACATTCTGATCAAACCATTTTTTTACCATAAGATCTTTGGCAGCATTACAACGTACATTCTCCCAATTAGTACCATTTTGCTATATGAGAATGTCGTCTGCAAACAAGGAAAGTTTTCCATTTAGAGCTAGTTTAGAAATGTTATTTATTTAAATAAGAAAAAGAATCGGACCAAGAATGCTTCCCTGAATAACTCCATAATCTATAGGCCTAATATCACTTGAGATGCCATTGATTACAACACACTGCCTTCTGTCGGTTAAATAACTACCGACATGAAAGAGCTACACCACGAATTCCAATATTTTCAAGTTTAGCCAATAATCTACATCTATCAACTGAATCGAATGCTTTTTTAAGGTCCAAAAAATTAACATAGAGCGCTTATTGCACGAAATATTATAATTGATACCTTTGCTGATGTCAAACAGAGCATCAGATATATTTTAATCTTGAACAAACCCACATTGATTGCTACTTATAACGCTATTTAGTTGTACATAAGAAACTAATAGATCTTTTACTATTCGTACCAAAACCTTAGAAAAGACACTCAGCATAGATATGGGGTGGAAGTTGTTCACTCTGAAAAGTCGTTTGACTTATACAAGGGATATACTTTAGCTAATTTAAAAATATTGGGGAATACACCGGATGTCAAACTAAGATTAATCAAATGAAGGAGTGGATATAAAAATATAGTTAGATGCTGTTTGATGAATTCGGCAGCATCGAGCAGCATATATATATATATATATATATATATATATATATATATGGTGTTTCCAAATTGTCTGGACATATACCGTAATAGCTTCATCCCTTTAGGGAAAATTCGCTAAAAGTACTGCAGCGGCAAAAATATATTTCATAGCATTGTTTTTAATTGTTTATTTTATTGAAACACTAAGATCTATAATATCCTTACACGCTAATCTATTTAATAGTATGAAATGTAATGAATAATCAGTTACAACCTTATATCTGTAAACCCGACAATTTCCTAATTTCTACACATACGATCTTTATTTCAATTTCCTCCAAGCTCTCAAAGTTCTTAGTTAATAGGCCTATGCATTTTTGAGTGACACGAAAAGGCATTACTAATAAAACAAACCTGTTTTCAGCTCGCAGCTAAGCTGCAACCAATCAGAAAGCTGCCATCCGACATCCCGGTATGTGAGATGTAATGTTTCATGTTATTCTCATCCATATATTTTATCGTAAATAGTTTGTATTTCCCTTTGTTACCATTTTAACAGTGAATGTATTATGATTTTTAACTACAGTGAATTAATATTTAATATATGTGTCCTTGATGCTAAATAAGAATGTTTAAAATATATGTCCATGTGTTTTGTGCCTTGTTATCTAGGTACCATACTATCAGCCATCACCCCTTAGGAATTCACCAACTATTTAAGATTGTATTTAGTTAATTTTGTCAAGACAATCATTCAATAATTTTTATTATGTCTATAAGCTTGTTCCCCACCATTTAGTATACAAACAATTATTCCCATATTACAATTTATTTTTTTCCACGCCGGAAAGGAGGTTAAAATAGCTCTTACCCGCACATGAAGTGCGGGCCCTCTACGCCACTCGCTCCAGTGAGCAAAGCGACGAGCAGGGGTCTTCAGTCTCTGTAACATCGACAACACTGATGTCGAGGCCCCGCCTTGAGGTGACCATGGGAGGCATACATAAGCGTCTGCACAGAGAAGAAGCATAATACATAAGCAGGCATACATAAGCGAATACCTCATATTCTCCTGTACTCGCTCTTCGCCCTACGCCCAGTGGCTCAATAAGAAAATTCATTATTCCTTGTGCTTTGAGCCTCTATTTACTGACACGGTCTCATTGTACAAGCATCGTGGTTTGTCAGGGCATAATAAGTCTTAAAATGTCGTCAAACAAACTTACGCGCAGTAGTATGGTTGCCACATTATAATGGGGCTTTAAAATCACTTCTATTAAAAATATAAACCAGAAAAACCAGAAAAAAATTAATGAAACATTCTACAAAATTTAAAATTATGTATTATGAGGTGCCACAGTGGTTTTGAAAATAACAACAAACTTTAAATAAACATTTTGTTTAATTTTGTAAATTTTCATCAACCTTTATCTTTTGTTGCCTTGTTAATTTGTTACTGTATAGGCTAATTAATTAGACTGACTGGTATCATTATAGTGTACTAAGAAAAATATTGAACTTATTACAGTTTGCAAACGTCCAGCAAAACTAACTTAATACCTTAGCCAAGCGAAAAACTTAAACTGATTTATTACAAAAAAACTACACAACAAAACTAGACAAGTTCAAAGTTTGTTTACAACAAGTAAACATTTGTACTGTCAACTGAAATGTAAATTTACATTTGAAGAGGAGTGAGTTATATGGTTAGGCCTATGAGGGTTATCACTGAAGTACCCTAGTAGATCTAAAAAAAATAAATACTAACTCAATTTTCTATTTACAGGAAAATGCTTACAACTATTTTGTACAACAAAGAAATAACTCATTGATTACACACTGAAAATATTTTTAGATATGGGACTAATAGTTCTATTATAATATAGAATGTTCAAGGTACAAAGAGTATTAAATAATTTAAAAAATACATACACAATAATTATTTACTGAAGAAAATAAATTATTTATAGCAACTATTTGAAAACTCGAACTTCCTTAACTAAGCTAACTATGCAGTTAAATGAATTTATGTACAAAGACACAAACTAAAAATATAAAAAGGTAACTAATAACGTTTATTTACAATAAATTTGAAATGAAGGTATGCTCTACTCTTTCGCATGCATGGGCGTGGATGTCTTTGGTGTTTGGTAGAACTTAGTGAAACAGTTTTTTCCTAACTATTTTTTGTAAGTTTGCACTATCCTTCTCTTTGTTTGAAACCCTTCTTTGAGTCTTAGGCAACGAACTTATTCTAATTTTAAGTTCATAGTTCAACTTAATGGCTATGAGTCTGTCTATACTGAACTTCCTATGCTCACAACATTCTGCGTTTATCCAATTTGGGAACACCTTGTTAAGTTCTGAAACACCAACATTATAAACATGGTTTCCTTCACTCCTGGCTTACAAATAATATTACTAATATTACGCTCAAAAGCAGTTACACAAATGTCAACTACTGCTCTAAACTGTTCTGATGGTACCCTTAATTTTCCGAAATCAGAAACTACTTTGGTTGTGTGGTAGGCCTTAAAGTGTGTTAAAAGTTCGTCATTACGTTCTAAGATGTTGGTACCCTTACACATGTGTTCCTCACACGACCTACATTTAAATTTTTCAGTGTATAGAATGAAATTACGCCACTAAAATAGGTTACAGCATTTGCTCTTAATAAAGAGTCTGCTTCGTCTTGATCTAGGCCTGGGACAGTCACGTCGTCGACAACGCCTTCATCCATCAAAAGAGGTCCACTGAGGTCTTGTGGATCGTCGATGTCCATGTCCTCATCGTCCTCGCTGAACATATCGTCAGATTCGCCCCCCCCCCCCAAACCCAATACAACACACTACACACCAAGATGTTCAATTATACGGGGGTCTCTGTAATTTACAAATTGTGTAATCGAAGAAATTAAGTATCAAACTGTTTTTTAAGCTTTTAGACCATTAATTTAATTTTCCATTTATTTGACTTATTACAGCGCACGATCGTTACAGTTTTTCTTTAACTACTATTATCGCAGCGGTACAGCCAGCCGACTATAGTAGGAGGCGTAAAAGTAAAATCTTCCGTTTAGCATTTGGTCAAAGTTCGTAATATTCTTTTGTAAGGAATGTCAGGTGCCTCTAAAGTTAAGATAACGTTCTGTATATTTTTTATATAAAGCGTACTTTTTTAAAACGGGACATTTTGACGTCCCGACAATGTTGTTCGGGACAACGAAACGCAACGTGAAAAAACGGGACTTTTCCGTTTTTACGGGACGCCTGGTCACCCTACTCCCGTGGCTCAGGAACCGCATTAGGCCAAAGTTTAATTTTCCTTGCATCACGGAAAGAAGAGTCTTTAAAATGATCAGCACACACTGTTTTGTGTAATAGGTTTTTCGAATCACTGTCTAATATTCCTATGTTTTCCGTGTTAATTATCCACTGTTTGAAAAGGTCGGGAAACTTGTCAGGATTAGGAAAGCAAAAAAATCTTTTATCTGGGCAATTTTTTTTAAAGTTTTTACACCCCTTATATTGACATTTACGCCGAGACCCCGAAGGACCAACGCGTGGAGAAGACATCACAAACAGCTGGTTACATATCAGAACGTAATACTATCGGCACTTACTAACGCATCCGACTCGCACCACACATAGCATCTATACTAAAGGAAATCTGTCAGTGACGCCAATCGCAACTCACATTTTTGGGGAATCCCGGGGGGAAGGCAGTTCTACCACAATAACAAACACAGAACGTAGGGGGAAGAGGGTGGATTCCGTCAAGGTCACAGCTGTCCGTACCAGGCCGTACCGCTGCGCTGTAGGAAGCTGTTCAGCGTCAGGACTACAGAATAGAAGGGCTGCGCCACTCCTTTCATCTCAGCTAAAAGCCGACAGTGCCCAAACTCTCCTCCCTCCCCCCCCGTAGTGACGTGGCGGCGATACACAGCTGTTGGCGGCTGCTACTTGTCTGACTGATACGCGTGGCTTTTCCATCGCTGTTTTTCATGTCCATAATGAGATATTTGGGTGGAACCTTATATATTTATAATCTGTATAAATTGTCGAATCTTATGGTGTAAATATTTTCCAAATAAGACTTATGAATAATTTTCTACAACAACTAACTTAACATATTGTATAAATTGTGACTTGAAAAAGTTAGTCGGCTACTATTTTTTTTTATTTTTTGGTCAGGTAAGTTTCGTCTGCACGAAAGTTGTAGATAATAAAATGAACTTTACACTTTGTATTTAAACTTTTTTTCTAGCGCGTCTAGTTTTCCCAGAATTGCAGGTTGAACAGACCAGAGAGCGAGCTGATTAGTGGAGCGCGCGAAAAACCCGGGCGGCCGCGTCTTAACTCGAGCTACTGCTCCAGTTTTTCCACTTTAGGGATTTATCCCAAAGATGGGATATGAGACAATACTTGGAGAAATGAGGGATAAATTGGGATCTTTTTTCGTGGTATATTATCTTCCGTAAATTGGACACACTGTTTTGCTCGTACACGTTGTTTCGCGCGCCTACACTCTTTTAAACAATTGTTGTTCGTGTCGATATAAGTGTATTATTTGCCTATTTAGGTTTAGTTTTGATTGATAAGCTGTTTATTAGTTTAAAATGTGTTTGAATAATGGTGGCCTGCAGTGTAGCCTCTTGCAGAAACGACTCCCGAACTTAGAATACTATTTATTACTATTTAACTATTTATTAGAATTATAGACATCTAAACAACAAATGTCAGTTGTCCTGGAACAAAAGGAAAATCGCCCAAAAGAATGAAAAATGGGCTAAATAACGAAAAAATAATTTCAAACTGTTGTAAGTTATTGTTTTTAGTCAGTTTGTAAGAAAGATTTACATGTGTACTTATGTATTGAAATTGCGATATAAATCAAATTACCTGAGATTTTTTTTATACATCAAAGGTTTAAAATTTTTTTATGGTAGTTATTTGTAAGACACAATGGACAATCGTAAATAATTATGATGTGCATGTAATTAATTATGCCAGACCCAATGACGGGTCGGGTGTGTCGGCAGACGCGTCGCGGGCTCGCGGCCGAAGTAGTCTTTGTTTAACCTGAGTTTCTGGGAAAACTAGACGTGCTAGAAAAAAAGTTTAAATACAAAGTGTAAAGTTCATCTCATTAGCTACAACTTTCGTGCAGACGAAACTCATCTGACCAAAAAAAAAAAAGTAATAGCCGAATAACTTTTTCAGGTCACAATTATAACAATACAGTTAAGTTTTCTTCATAAATAATTATTTTTCAGTCTTATATAAAACATATTTACACTGATAGATTCCTCGATTTATGCAGATTATGATTATATAAGGTTCGACGTAGACATAATTTTTTATAAGCATAAAGGAGTGTGTAAACGAGGCAAGACATACACTGGCGCGGCGCGTTCGCCGTAGTGAGGGCCTGTTTGCACGACGCCCAGTACAGTGGACAGTAACACCTTTAAACAAAGGAGAATAAAAGAATTTTTTCTACTGTCCTACTGTCTGGTCGTCGTGCAAACAAGGCTTGAGTCTGTATCGCCATGACGTCACAGCCGCTGCCGGCTGGCATCACTTTTTGACTCCGCGCGGCGCAGCCCTTTTATTCTGTAGTCCTGGTTCAGCGCGGCGGTTGTTTGATATAACCTGAGGGGTTTGTTTTTTCATTTGGACATGGTAAATATTGTAAATTAATGCTGGCATTTCCATATTCTGGAGCTTGTTCTTTGGGTAAAATTTGAAACAGAAAATCTTTTCCGTAACATTAATAAAATGAATTTATTTTTTTGGCATCCAAAAATTTGCCGTTCCTTTTGCCGCCCCCTAAAATCTGCCACCCTGGGCGGCCGACCGGTCGCGTATTTACAATCCCCCTACGGATTCAACGCGTTCGGCCGAGTTCGCAGGGACTTTGCAATATCCGCGCGCGTTGTAGCTTTCTTAATTTTTAACCTATTTAAAATTTTTTTTAATGTTTAACCTAATCTAACTTTACATAACGTAACGTAACCTAACCTAAAGTAACCTAACCTAACCTAACCTAGGGGTGGTTCGCGATGCGTGGGCATCTTGGCTGAACGCGCTGAATTCGTATAGGGATTGTAAACACGCCGCTCACGGGCCGGCCCTGTTTTCAATAAAAATTGCACTAACATTATTTTAAATTTTATATTATTTTAGAAACATTTGGGAAATGTGTTGTCATTTTGCGTTTCGCGTATAACGAATGGAATTAAAGTCTTTAAATAACTCGTTGTTATAAATAGTGGAAGTAGTCCGGCTTTCATTATAATTTGGTTATAAAAAAGGTTTCATACTCTAAAATACTACCGGGTGTAGACAAAAGAAATATACAACTTTGAAAGGTTGTACACACTCAAATAAAAGACTTACATACTTGGTTTTAATGTCATTTTGTGGCAAATTACTTCAAAGGCCTACTAATTATTAAAGTTATATCTTACATCTTGCGATTAATTAGTTGTAATACAAAATACGGTGTATTAGTAGTTGTACATATAAAATAGTGATTTATCAGTCAATACAAGAAAACCAATCCGTAGCTATTATGTACCTATATTGCAAGAGAAAACATCGGTTACATGTGATCGTTTACAAAAACATTAGTACATCTTGTTTTAGAGCTGGAAAACAAATTTTAAATATAAAAGCTAATACGACATTGTTATTTTTTAAACCGCCAGAGGTTTCAAAATGAGTGGAGTCAGTGGAGTTAAAGGACTGATAATATTTGAAAAATAATACCGTAAATTTATTAGTGCCACAGAGTCTTGTTAACGAGCAAATTATATTTCAATTTCTTAAACAATGTCAAAAAAATTATAAAAAGAATTATCAATACAAGAAAAGTGAAACGTAAGTAAGAGATTTACATATTTGTAGTACAACAATCACCAGTAGGTCTATAAAAAATTATTTGATTTTCCACTATTCCTAGATAAAGTTTAAATAATCACTACAGTAGTATTTAGAAAAATTGTCATACGATTCTCCTTTAATTTGAAGGAAATCGCAAATTTCTTCAGCAGAGATTCGTACAAATAGCGAAAGCAGCGGGCCGGCCGGGGGCCGTGCAGCGGCGTGCAGCGGGCCAGCCAGCGGCCGCCGCGCTCGGCATATCGGTCCACGGGACTGCCGAGTGGTGGGGGACGGCGGGGAGGGCGACATACGTCACAACTTCCTGCTCCTCTCGCCCCAACGTGCGTTTGGAGCTTCGTGCGCTACCAAGCGGATTCAACTGTAACTAGTACTAGGGCGAAACACTGATTCGTAAAAACGCGCGCTCTGATTGTTTTTTCTCTGTGGCGTCTGTAAGTCCCCTTGGGCATACCTGCTAAAAACCCCCTCGCGTGCCGTCACCACATCCATTGCGATCGACCCGAGCGTCTGCTCATTGTGACATCGCAAGGTGTGGCCTCTGTCTCTTTCAGGATTACTCACCTGCTGTCCCTTTCGGGACTCCTCAGTTGATGGATCAACCCTTTGCTGACACAGAGTCTGGGGTCACTCGAGACACCCGTCTGTCCTCTCCTGGTGGAGGACGAAGTCAGCCACTGCGTTCCAGCTGTCGCTGCCCTGAAGCATCTACCCCACGATGTTGTCCGGGGTCAGATGACCGCCGACCGAGTTGGCGAGGGCAGTCCGTTCTTCATTAAAGCGACGGCACACGAAGAAAGTGTGATGCACGTCGTCTCCGTCGTGTCCGCAGTACCTGCACCTGGGCGAGGAGTCAACCTTGCCCATTCGGTGGAGGTTCAGACGGAGTAGCCATGACCTGTCAGGAACTGGGTGAGGTAAAAGTTCACCTCTCCGTGGTCGCGGAAAACCAACGACTCCAGGTTCCTGATGAGGCATCATATCAGGTCGTGTTTTCGTCCCAACAACGCTGCCAGGCGGCCAATGTTTGCCCAAGGGCCAGCTCGGCAGCCTCTTCCCGATCTATCTCGGGAGCACGCCCCCAAATGGTCTTCTTCCCTTGTGCCAGCAGGTCGATTGGGATGACTCCCACAATGACCAGCACAGCCGCCTGCGGGTGTCTGTATGTGACATCCCCCACTCTCTCGCTTTGGCGTTGAAATCGCCGGCCAGGAGACACGGACCGGCGATCGCTCGGATCGCGTCCTCCAACTTCTTCGTGCATCGTGGAATGCCGTCATTCTGGGAAAAATAACAGCTCACGAAAGTGACCCCGTTGCTCGTGATCCGGGCGAAATTTTCGCCGTTCCAACTTCTTTCGATGGGGAACACGCGCGGGTCGGGCACCCACAGCGCAGCCCATCCTGTGCGATTAGGAAACCATAGTGGACCTTTAGCCCTGTGAGGCTCGCTCACGAAGACGAGAGATATTCCCGTCTCCCGAACGATGTGGTCCACCAGGGAGCTTGCCGCGATGCTCCCATTTAGGTTTCCCTGGATGACCCTCAGCGTCTGCGCCTGTCAGTCTTCTTTGAGACCAAGAGGTCTCTGAAGGTCCGACAAGCGCTGGCGCTTTCGGACATGATCCGACGGCCGGCCGTCGGTTGCCTTCTTGCAAGCTTCATACGAGGGTGTCTGGTTACAAGTGGACGACTTGTGCCCGACACCACCACACTTCCAGCATGCCTCGCTGCGGTCCGGACTTTTGCACTCCCGTCGAGGGTGGCCGTACTCCAAACAGCGGAACCATCGCGGGATCTCTACCCGAGTTCGCACTCGGCAGACAACCCACCCGACTTTGACCTTGCCCCTTTGTAGGGGCTTCTGGCCGCTTGCGGCGTCGAGACCGTTGACCGCCATCCTCTGCTCTCGGAAGTTGGGCTTGGTCAGGAAGACCTTGAAGTCTCCCGTCTCTTGCCCCAACTCCCGCTTCAAAGCGCCACTCCTGTGTGGAGGATGAATCGAAATCCATGATCTCCACATGCAGACGAGGAGCGACACTCTTGAGCTTGTCTCCGGCGCCAAGCGCCGACTTCACCGTCTCGGCAAACTGAGTCTGACCGCGGCCAGAACCCAGCTCGATTAGCACGCCGCCGCCATTGGTCCTGCGGAGTTGGCGGACCTCCACACCCGACTGCTCGGGTTGGACGTCCCTCCGCAGTTTCCCAACGACGTCAGCGTAGGAACGCCCTTGTCCCGGTTTCATGATGAGGACATGCCTCATATTCGCCCCAGAGCTGGTCCCCTTCGGCTTGCTTGCCTTTGCAAGGGCACCGCGAGGGAGCACCTCTTGGGTGACAGCCTACCTCTTCTTCTCCCTCCTCCGGGTGGACTTAGACTTGACCAGAGTGAAGCAATCATCCGCCGTTTTGGAGGGATCGGGTGCTTTCTATGGCACATTGATCACCAATGCCTTGCCACCCCCTGCATCCTCCGGCCTTGGAGTCCTTCTGGACCTTGAGCTCCGACCGAAGGGCAACGGTTTGCCCCCCGATCCGGAACCCAGAACTTTTTTGTTGCTCGCCTGATTGTCTGCTATCTTCGTGCTTCAGTTTAACTAAAAAAGAAAGAAAAAATCACGAATTCTTGTTGAGCTCTTTGAGTCCCCGGTCCATGGAAGCATTGCCAATTGCTCCCGAGTGCCTTCCACGGTCCGTGACCGACAGACGTCAGTCAAACCTCCTCGGACACCCATCACCCGCCTAGCACAGTCGCAGGGTCAGGAATATGCCCATGGTTCTTGAGACCGCTTCAGACAATTTGGATACACTGCTTTCAGCGTGGCGGGGGTGATTACTTGCAGCGGCCACCTGCTGAGGCCAATTCGACCTCAGCAGCTCCTCTAGTTTTGGCTCGGAGTTCACAGAAGCGGCATGTCCCCACTAAGCTTCACACCAAGCACCCAGAGTACAAGGGGGAGGGCTCAAACCCAGGCGTGTGGAAGAGCTCAGCACGAGGCCATTTGCCATGGCAAGCCATGCGTTCCCGGACCCCCTTACCGCTTCGTGTTTTTAAAAGACAGTCAACCCGCTTCCTCCTTTCCACAAGCCTCCTCTAGATTGGCCTTTGTTTTTGGGGGGGTTTTGTGTTTTGTAGTTTTTGGTTGTTTTTTTTTTGGTTTAGTGTTTTTTTGGTGTTTTTTTCCCTTCGACTCCTGAAGGGGCAGGAGGCACTATCTTCAGGAGACGACACAGAGGAAAGAAGATGGAGAAATGACACCATGCAGGGCTCGCGAGAGGGGCCCATGCAGGGTCGAAGAAAGGAAGAGGCGGGCAAGATTAGCCCAGAAAAGAAGAAAGACTGCGAGCTAAGGCCCAAAAGAAAGAAGAAAGGTCTTAGCTCTAGAGGATCTGCGAAAAGGAGAGTCTCGCAGCTTGGCTCGGTAACCCGGGGCCGCCAAAAAGACACCCGAATAGCCGAAAGCCGACTGCCCCTGGGGAATATTAATATGTTACCATAGATTATTTATATTTTACCATAGATTATTTATATATAATGTATGAAAATTACTATAGTAAAAATAATATAAAAAATCGAAATTCCAAATTCAGTCTTATGACTCTAGTCATTTGAGAAGAAAAAACCGGGTTTCAAAAAAATTCGCCAGCCAAGCGGGACTTTTTACCATATGTTCCTTGTATATTACCTTTACAACATACTAGCAGTTCCGGTGGCTTCGCACACGATAAACAACCTTGATTTGACGAATCTGAAGGGACTAAATGGAAAATACCTCCGTTGCAGTAGACCTGCATACTCAGCGAATTTCAGATGCAAAACAACATATTTCAATCCAAAATAGTGAGATTTGACATGTTTTTGTAAGCTCCATAAGAATAAAATGGGGAATGAGTATGCAGGTTTGCTCTACACGTATATTAAAACGGGTGGTTTTAATTCAATACTTAGTAGATCTGAACTAGAAGAAGCCATTTACCAAGTTTTACCAAGATATGTTGAGAAATAAGCGAGATATCAAAGTTTACTTATTTCCCATAAGGTTAACATTGCGACAACGTACTGTGTTTACCAGTTTCAATATCTCGGTAACCAATGGACATAGAGCAGTGATTCAACATACTGAATCGTTTGTTTTTTTAGCTGAATTCAATGGTGCTAACAAAAATTGGATTATTTTAATTTTTCTATATAAAAAACTCAAAAAACCCATTTTGGGGGCGTTTAACCCCCTTTACCCTCCTCTTCCGGTAGACCGATCGGACTGGTTTACGCATTTCATTTCGTCTGAGGATTTTGTATTTTTTCGTTTAAATTGGGGTTTTAGACCATCATAAATCGATTGGAACTGGTCTCAAGTCTGGGAAAAAATCCGGTTTGCGTCCTACAGCCCTTCAAAGTGCCCCTTCAAGTGCCCATCGTTATGGGCATTTTTTGTTGCTGCAATATCTGGGGACCGAGCTTCGCTCGGGTGAAAACAGTAATATTTTCAAACATACAAGTTCATATATATATATTTTAAGAGGTTGGCGGCCTCTTTTTACCTTGCATTTCCCCCCCCCCCACATAGGCCTCAGGCCTGTGCGTGGAAGTTATCAAGCAAACCCAAGGAGTGAGCCGGTACAGTACAAGGATGAACAGTGCTGCTAAAAGTATGTGGCATCACCGGGACTCGATCCTGCGACGCTGCCGCCACAGAACCGGGGCCGAGTGCGCTACCTTATGCGTCACCGACTCACTATATATTGCTCGCCACAAAGACAATTAACTTTGTGGTTTAATCTACTGAGGTTACAATTTTTCAATTATTCAATTTATTTGGTATTTGTTTTTCTAATCGATGCTTTCATTGCTCCTTTCAGTGACCAAGCGTTTGACGCATGTTGGTGTGTTCATATTGCTCGACACTGCCATTCGTCAATTGATTACAATCTCACAGGAAATTCAAATTATACGATATTACTTCACAAATAATAGAAAAGTAATTTTCTAAACTTTTAAATTTTGCAGCAAAAACTGGTGGATTGAGTTGAATAATGCAAAGTTTTTTTTGACTTGGCAACCTTAATAATCTTGGTTTGAAGGAATTTGCTTATCTCTATTACATGAATCGTATTTGCAAATTTTAAAAAACACAACTGATCTACATAAAAAATACGCCCGTCGCAGCAAACCTGCGTACTCAGCGAATTTCTAAAGAATTAATTTTTATATGGGAGCTTATTTAATTAGGTACAGGAAAATGTTTCAAACATTTTATGTAATTCATGCAAAAAGTACTATATTACATATCAATTCAAGAGCTTTAGATATAGGCTAAGGG